>JAQPPZ010016346.1:2500000-3750000 GCA_028583015.1 Wollemia nobilis | reverse complement strand
ACAAAGACAAAAATTCTCATGCTAATGACCAGTTCACATGGGAGACTTGAGTCTACAGTTAGAAATCAGTTAACTGGCCTTCAAACATATACAAAGACAAAAATTCTCATGCTAATGACCGGTTCACATGGGAGACCTGAGTCTACAGTTAGACTTCAGTCAACTGGCCTTCAAACATAGACAAAGACAAAAATTCGCAGGCTAATGACCAGTTCACATGGGAGACTTGAGTCTACAGTTAGAATTCAGTTAACTGGCCTTCAAACATATACAAAGACAAAAATTCTCATGCTAATGACCGGTTCACATGGGAGACCTGAGTCTACAGTTAGACTTCAGTTAACTAGCCTTCAAACATAGACAAAGACAAAAATTCTCATGCTAATGACCAGTTGACATGGGAGACTTGAGTCTAAAGTTATACTTCAGTTAACTGGCCTTCAAACATAGACAAAGACAAAACTTCTCATGCTAATGACCAGTTCACATAGGAGACTTGAGTCTACAATTAGACTTCAGTTAACTGGCCTTCAAACATAGACAAAGATAAAACTTCTCATGCTAACGACCAGTTCAAATGGGATACTTGATTCCACAATTAGACTTTAATTAATTGGCATTCAAGCATAGAAAAAGATAAACTTCTCATGCTAACATCTAGTACACATGAGGGATTCAATCCTAGGGTTTTGAACATAGACCTAGGGTTTCACACACTTTAAAATGTGCAAGCCTGAGAGCACCAAAGGAGAGATATGAATTCTGAGACCAAGGATGATCTTTTAGTAGACTTCTTTGAGAGAGCTTTTCTTGGAGAGCATACACAACAAAGCCCTATCAAATTGGAGAGCAGATTTGAGCACCCTTGAGGAGAAACGAAGTGCTAGCCAACTGAGAGGTAATCATACATACACATATGGTAATCATTTAACATTAGTAGTAACTTAAGGCCATAGTCTTTGGGTCAATAGAGGGATTTCATCTTAGCAGTCGTTGTCCTGGACAGTGGCCCGCAAACCTTATCTAGGGTTTAGGTGTTAGTTTCTATTATTCTGCTTTCTTTATATTTCACATCATTATCATAAGATCCATTTTGCTTAATTTATTTGCTTTCATAGAACTAGTTTCATTGCATTTATTATCATTGAGTATATTTCCTTTTATTTTCATATTTACTGCTAATGACCTCATCCGAGGAGGCAATATCGGACAACTAAGTGTGTGTTTTTTTTTTCATGATCATAGGATTACAGGTTCATCAGACATATTAGCAACATTAGAAATCACAAATATCCCTCCAGGAATCAGGATTGGAGAAGGAGGCATCTATAAGCCCTCATACATTTTTGTGTGTAGAACCAAGAAGCCTTTAAAAGTGCACCACCCCTTGCGAGGGGACATCTTACCCACTTGTAATTCATTGTATCGAAATGGGTATCCCTTAGAGGGACCAACATGTAACCGGGTTTCAATATCAATAAAAGGATCTCTCTTTGTTATTTTCGTGTTATATGCATTTCATGGTCTTTCATTTTTATTTTGGTATAATATTGCAAGTAGATAGTAAGCGATGCATGCATCCCGGGGTCGCTACACAAGGGTATCCAAGTTAACCAATATTTTAAATTTGTCTATCTTTTCTTTCCAACAACCAACCTTTTTTCTAGGATTTATTTAGGATACACCCATCTCCATACGATACACAAGTCTATTTGTGTAGGTATACTATGCATATTGTGACAAGCTATTAGCCACATTTCTATTAGATTTAGCTTATCTCAATCTATCGATCAAAGATTACGTTCATTTCTATACCATACACAAGTTTATCTTTGTAGGTATACTATGTGTACTACAAATAGGCTACTTGTCTCATCTTTGTGATGAAGTAACTTAATCCTTTCATAGATAGTTATATCAATTTAATAACTACTTGGTTGTATTATCTATTCATTTATCTCTTGAAATACATTCTCTCAATGAAGTTCATCCGCCATCAATCCTACAAAATCCCATAATATCCTATGTTCTTTTACTCTACTTCTAGAACAACTACCAAACTATAATCTATCTATATTATTTAACTATTTTAACCATTCAAGATCCTTCAAATTCTAGGAGGATAATTAATAAATCCATCTACTTAAAATAAGCATGGAAAATGACACTAAAAAGAAATAATTAAAGAAATGCTTAAAGAGATGTCAAGATATAACTAAGACATAAATAATAAAATAGCTTGTGAAACTAAAACCTCAAGATACCAAATTGATGCAAACACAAGCTATGAGAAACAAAATCGAGTGTTTATACCCTAATGCCAATCACACAAAATACACAGTGTACGAACAAGGCACATAAAATACAAGTATTTTTGTATTAATTCAAAGGGCATCATACAAAATACAATTTTTTTGATCCTTCATGTATTCCCTCCTTCGCTACAGTCTTCGGTGGTCTTCTATATATCCCTTCCTACTACTTCTCTATATCATATATATATTATTTATTTACTTCCTCTAGAAGCTTCTTTTTGCTTTTCTCTATATTTCTATATTCTTCCTAAAACTTTTTTTATTTACTTTTTTTATTTTCTCTATATTTCTTTATTCTTCCTGAAACTTTTGTTATTTATATATTTTTTAAAGCCAAACGGTTCCTAAAAAATACAAAAGAAACTACCACATCATACTTCCTTTTAAAGCTCTAGTGTCATACTCTCGGGGTAAGAAATATTTTAGCATGAGATCCTACTCATGCCAAGGCTTGATATTCTTCAACTATGTGACCAAACTTCTCCAGTTTAGCTGGTTTCATCCATATTGCATCCTCTAATGGCTTGTTGCTCCATTTAACCAAATATTCAAAATATTATCTTTTCTTGGTCTTCTTGTACACTCTTTTATTTATTATGTATTTTATTGTTTCCTCTTATTGTTTAGGCATCTACTACTCCAAATGGACCTTTTCAGCTTGATCCATGTAGTCATCCTCTATAGTGAAGTCTATATAAGCATACAAATTTGCAACATTGAAGATTGAAAAATTCCAATTTCATCCTATAATTCTATCTCATAAGCATTATCCCCAAATTTCTTCAACACTCTACATGACGCAATTTTCTTTGACTTCAGCTTATTATATTCCCCCTTTGGAAATATTTCCTTCTTGAGGTAAGCATATACCACATCTCCAAATTGAAAACTGACTTATCTTCTTTTCAAATATGCATGTTATTTGTATTTTTTGGTACTTATTTACAACCTCTTTCTTACCTCCTTATACATCTCATGTATTGCCTCTACAAAATCCTCAACATCATCACTCCTTGTATTCAAATATACTATATCCCTCAATTCACAAAATCCTTTGGGGCTATATGCATACACAATTTAAAATGGTATTTTCCTAGTGCTCCTATTTACTGAATCATTGTATGCAAACTTAGCCCGTACTAATGCCAAATCCCATTATTTCGGTTTGTCACTTGCAAGACACCTCAATAGATTTTCAAAAATCCTATTAACAACCTTCGTTTGCCTATCCGTATAAGGGTGATAAGCTAAACTAAAACTCAACTTTGTTCCTAATTTCTTCCATAATGTTCTCCATAAGTGACTTACAAATTTAGTATCTCTATCAAAAATAATGCTTAGTGGCAACCCATGCAATCTTACTACTTATTTGAAGAATAAATAATCCATATGTGTGGCATCATTATATTTTCTACAAGCCATACAATGTACCATTTTTCTAAATCTATCAACAACAAAAAATATGGAGTCCATACCTTTCACTGTCTTAGACAATCCAAGCACAAAATCCATACTTATATCTTTCCATGGCTTTTTTGGAATAGGCAATGGTTTGTACAACCCTGTATTTTGACTCTAGATTTCTTCATTTTCCTATGGCATCAACCTATATGCAGCCTTGTTAGGTAGGCTTGAACCCAAAATTAGGTCCATATGATGGCTGATCTTCCTCATAGGTGGCAATCCACTTGGTAAATATTTTGACATAACATCCACATACTTCAACAATTTTTTGATCTCTTCCAAATATTCTTCCTTCCTTTTCTCACCCTTTACATCTATTGGTTTAGCTTCCACAACCAAACACATCCCTTCATTTTTTTTTATCTATATAAATTCCTTTTCGGTTATCAACATTACCCTGTGTTCCTATTCCACCTCTTCTTGATTATCCTACAATGACTTCACTATCCACAATCACTTTGCAATATTTCTCCCTACCTTGTATATAGTTCGAAATAAATTTCTCCTTTATGAAGGCTCAAATTCCTTTTTTGTTGGTGGTTTCATTAATATCTACCTCATGACTAATGATTCTTTATGCTTCGATGATATACACTACGAACTACATTCATGCTTCTCCTCATATGCAATATGAGCCTTGCCCTCAAATGCTCTTTGACTAGTTGTAGGTGCATTTTCAAGACACTCAAATGACCTATACCCAACAAACCGATTGCATCTAAAATATTTTCCTCTAAATATTTCATCTCGTCCTTTGTTGTAAGACCCTCTATTATAAGACTTTCTTCCTCTATATGAATAGCTGCCTCTTGTACTGGTATGTTGATAATGTGCATGGTTGGTTCCTTCATCCCTTACCTAAAATTGTCTCCTCTAGGTCTTCCTCTCGTTAATTGACCTCTTCCTCTAGAGCTACTCTACATTTTCTTCGATAATTTTTCCTCCACCTTCAATGCATACTGGTATGCAATTTCTACGGACTTAATATCCATTAAGTTGATTTCATCCTGAATGCTATACCACAATCCATTAATGTAGCTAGCCACTTTTTTCAGTTTTGAGTCATCTCTTACCTCAAATTTTATAGTTTTCATAATAGACCCACCTGGTAATTAGCAAGCATGAACTTGACTTTCATCCTGGACACCATATTATCCCAATTTTTAATTTTCTCCTTTCTTTTCCTTTGCCTCTCAGCCTGAACACTATTCCACCACAACAATGCATGACCTTTCAGCCTTGAACTTGCATATTTTACTTTTTTGTTATCTTCTACCGATTCCAAGTCAAAATACCTATCCATTTCGCTGATCCAATCGATTAATTTGTTAGGGTCAAGACTTCCTTCATAACTAGAGACCTCAACTCGGGGTTTACCTCCAATTTTTGCTATGGCCTGAATTAATATTTCACTATAATTATCTAATTTCTCTCCTTGGACTTCCTCAAATTTTGGTTCCTCATCACTTTCCTCTGTAAAAGGTGTTCCTTTATATTGTGCCTCATTAATAGCATATAATATGGATGTGAAAGCTCTCACCATTTCATTCAATTATTCTCTTCCTAGTGCACTTCTTCTGACTCTACCCCTCTGCGCCATACTGCAGCAATATTTCTTCTCCTTTCAAATTCACTCGTATATTTTTTGCCACTTACCCAATCAATTTCTCTCACTGCACTCACCTTGGTCTTTTTCACCTAAATATATTGGTTACAGTTTCTCTCCACAATACCTAACCCACTCTAATACCAAATTGATGCAAGCACAGGCTATGAGAAACAAAATAGAGTGTTTATACCCTACTGTCAATCACACAAAATACATAGTGTACCAACTAGGCATAGAAAATACAAGTATTTTATATTAATTCAAAGGGCATCATACAACATAGAATTTTTTGATCCTTCACATATTCCCTCCTTCACTACAAGCTTCGGTGGTCTTCTATATATCCCTTCCTGTTGCTGCTCTATCTCATATATATATATATATATATATATATATATATATATATATATATATATATATATTATTTGTTTACTTACTCTAGACATTTTGTTTTTCTTTTCTCTATATTTCTATATTCTTCTCGAAACTTCTGTTATTTACCTTTTTTCTTTTCTCTATATTTCTATATTCTTCCTGAAACTTTTGTTATTTACTTTTTTTTAGAGCTAAATGGTTTCTAAAAAAAATATAAAAGAAACTAACACATCATACTCCCTTTTAAAGCTCTTGCATAACAAATTAATTAACAAGTAAAAGATACATATCCATTCATTAAAATTTCAATACATAGTTCATGTATGGTAGGAGTAATCCATACTTTTAAATAATGAATCATTACATCATCATATCAATAAAAAGTTTATATATAAAGTCTTTACTTCATCATAATCAAAGTATTGTTTAGTTCTCAGGTGTCCTCTTTGGTCCTTCTTGCTTATTCATATCTCAATTGATGATAGTAAGGGATCAGGATAGCTCATGAAACTATGAAGCATGCATCTACTCATGATCCTTTAATCTAGTGCACTTAAATTATATATACCAAATTGCAACTATACAATAACCAAATGTATTTATAAACTATTCACTTATCATAAAAAAATAATCACTTATCAACATGGGCAATTCAGTATACCATTCCTCTATAAATCAAATCTTCATGTTCTAACACAATAGTCATCCTTTAGGTCAACTAAGGTTCCATAACCTTAACAATTATTTCTTTAACTAATTAAGGTCCCATTACCTTAATTAATTAAATACTTAACAAATCCTTTCTTTAACTAATTAAGGTCTCATTACCTTAATTAATTAAATACTTAAACAAGTATTTTCTTTGCCTAAATAAGGTCCCATTACCTTAATTAAACACATCATTTCTTAAATCAACACTAATCTAATATCAAAGATATTTATTTTAAATCAATAAAATTTATAAAAATAATTCTTTAATCAATACCAATTAAAACTTATTTAAATCATTTCCTTAAATAACATAACTTCTCTAAGTTATCATCTCTTAAAATAACATAACTCCTATAAATTATCAATTCCTTTATAATAAATCAATATTTATATCAAAAACATAAACATATATATTTTTAAGAACATAAATTTTAATTTCTTCCATGAATTGAGTAAATTCAAAAATTGCGAAAGAGCTCACATGAAAAAAATAGAAAACATACAAATGTTTTGAATGTGGAAAATAATTTTTTTTTATAAAGTTCCAACCTATAACAACTAAAACAACACATGAGCTCTCTCTATCCCTTGCTATTGTCTTTCTCCCAACACCATCCTCCTCTCCCTAACTATCCCTCTCTCCAATTTATCTTAGTCTTTTTTTATTATGGAAAAATCTATCCACCTTACCCCAAAGTCTTCCCTTCCATTAATGTTATATGCCTACCTTCAGGTCAAGTTTATCCATGGTGGCAAGCATAGGAGATATTTATTTTTAAAATATTTTCCTTCCTTTTTTGTTTTTTTAAATATCTTACTTTAGAAGAAATTTTTCATTAAAATCAATTGGCATTCTTTTATTAAAATAAGGTCATGTACCTTTTATTAAAAGAAACCTATAATATGCACATTTTTTTTTTCTTTAAGAAAATATTTCTTTAATAAAAAAAATCACTTACTTAAAAATAATTATTAAATAAAAACCACTTTATTTATTTAAATAAAACTATTTTTTATTTAAATAAAACCCTTTTATTATTAAAAAAATAATTATTTCTTTTATTTAAATGAAATCCTTTTATTATTCAAATAATATACCCTTACCAATATCAAACATTAGCAAGGTATTTTTTAAGATGACTTAGGATAATATACCCTCTCTATCCATTGGCAATTTTCCAGAGGAGTTCCTTAACCAATTCTTTTTACACACAATAAACAAACAACAAATCAAACAAATAGGTGCATCAAACAAGGTGGGAGCTTTATTTTCAACCCTATCACCTATCCTAGCCAAAGGATTTACAATAACTTATAGTCTACCAACTTTGGCTCTAGGTATCCAGATTGCAGATGATTACCTTGAAAGGCAATAATACATGTCTATATGAGGGTAGTCATTTATGTTAGCTTGAGCTGCTTAAATCATCACTTCCCTTTTTAAGTACCCCATCCTTGGTGGTCGATTCTATGTCTTCCACCCACGGATGTACCTGATGTTGCACATAAATAATTCATTAGTAGTATTGTATTCTTTATGGATAAATCATTAAAACCAACACATAATCATTCAAAGTATTTAATCTAGGCATCCATTAATATTTTATCAATATATAGTCTATTAGGAAAAAGTTTGGCCAAGGTGGGGTATGATAGTATAGGACACCTATCCCATGATTTCAATCCTATTCTCAATATGCTACATCACATATTCAGTATGTAGAAATAGACTTATATGTCTCAATCAAAATGATATATGCCAATCAATTATAAAATTACATTTAGGAGTCATGGAAAGCACAATCATATTTTTCTAATCAAAATTTATTGCACTATATACTTTATAATCATGATTCGCAATTTTTTATTCATCAACACATTTAAGAAAAATGCCAAAACTAAATTCTAATCTAAGGTTCTAGGCATCATAATACTAACACTTTTAAGTAAACAAAATTCTATTTATCTATAAAGCTATATAAATTTAATTCATTAACATTCATGTAATAATTAGTCTTGGGAAGGATATTGTAGTGATAAGTCCTTGGTTTTTCATCCAAGAGATCCATGTTCAAACCCTGGTATAAGGGGACTAGGACCCCTCATAAAAATCTATGTTTTTAACTCAATAATTTTGCCAACAAGTCCTTGGTTCAATGGTTGGGACAAACAATTGATGTAGCCCACAGTATGGTTTAAATCTTGGTGGCACCAAATAGCTCAGTTTAACTAAATTGATGTAAAAGAGAAATGGTAACCTTTCCAAACCCTAGTATCATAACAATAAAATTGGTGTAATTAAATAGATATGATTTAAAAAATATAAAAGGAAATATCTCTTATAGTTGAGAAATTTATTTCTTAATCTACCTAAAATATAATTATAAAATAATAATTTTTAGTCTCTTTTATGTGGCGATGGTATAAAATATTCAATCATGTCCATTAAATATAACATTTATATTTGACTTTGATGAGCATGGCATTGCAATTAATATATACTATTTAGGGTGGATATATAGGGCTCATATTTCTTATTCTGATTGAAGTAGATTTTAGTGTTTTAGATAATATATGCATGCACACATATCTACATGAACTAATATTGTAATATAAAGTTTTATCCAACCATATGAAAATTTATAGGTATGCTTTAATGAAACTTGATGAGGGTTTCAAAAGCCATGTTGAATTGTGATATGGAAAGCTTGTGTAAGTTATTGGAAAATTGATTCATAAGACAAGAAAATGGATATATTTATGATGTCTACCTCATTCCCAATATGATGTATAATCTATTCAGAATAGTTCAACACTTGTAAAAGGGCTTGAAACTTGCTTTTTATAATAAGAAGTGATTGATTTATGATATGAAGTAGGAATAAAAGTTGGTTGAAAGATATTCAATAACAAGAATAGGATAATTCCTCTAATATTGGACACTTTTGTAGGAGGATTGTGTTATGCAACCATTGAAAAATAAAGTTGGTTATGTCATGAGAGGTTTAGACACATTAACTTTGGTATCCTACATGTTTTATACAAGAAACACATGGTGCATGGTCTTCCAATAGTTCATACAATAAGTAATAAAGTGTGCAAAGGATGTGCACTTGAAAAACAACCCAAGGACATAGTTTCTTTAAGTGAATTGAGAACAAATAATCCAATGGATCTAGTAATGTCCAAGTATTGGTTTGAGGTTTTGGATCTCTGCTAGGGTTTGATGAGGAAAAACTACTCTGCTAGGGTTTGATGAAGAAAAACTGCTCTGCGGGGATGGCAGCAGCTTTCGAAGGAGGTCTACAAAATTGAGGAATATCGTGATGGCATCGGGTCTGGCACAGAGAGTGCATGCTCGTGATGTTTTTTCTTCTGAAAATGACTGGAAGGAACAATATTTTCCAATGCATGTCGAGAACCGCTTGTTAAAGAACAATGGATGTTTGGAATGATGTGAAGCCAGGCCAGTTCTTGTGGTTCAACCAGACTCGATGGTGGAATATTTGGAGTATCTAACCAAACATGCCCTTAATTGCCAAATTGTTGGGCATCCAAATTTCTCTCCCCTTTGTGGAGGCTTGGGTTAAGAAAACTTGGAATCATAAAGGTGATGTGGAGGTGATGCTGAGTGCGAACAACTATTTTATGGTGGTTTTATCTTGTATTGCAGATTGTAACAAAGCATTTGAAGGGGGTCCTTATTTCTATAACCAAGTGGGACTCTTTCTTAAACCCTGGCATGTGGGTTTCAACCCATCAGAGGAGCGGTCGTCACGGGTTTTCTCCATTGAAATACAATTTGGATCAACTACAAGGGTTCAAAAACTTGATTATGAAGCTCTTCCAATTTGTTGTCGGATTTATCTTGAATATGGCCACCTGCAAATAAAATGCCCTAAGTTTGTCCCTCTTGTGGCTTCAAATTCTGGGCCCTCTCGATCTGGATAAATTTTGGATAAAGGAAAAGCGTCGATAAAGGAAGGGGAATGAGATAAGGAAGGTTTTGTTTCGGTAAAATCTTGAAACAGAGGACGAAGGGCAAACAAAGACCTTAAGGATAGCCATCTAGATGCTCTACTCAACCGTTTTGAAATATTATATGATCTTGATCAATGCATGGAGATACCTAAAACGTCGCTACCTAATGCAAATATAACAAGACCAAACTAGATGTCTCTTCTTGAGGGGGAACTTAAGGAATAAGATCTAGGGGGTTTAATTAAAGAACAAAGGGCTTTGGATCTGAGTATAGGGGACATGGATGAGTCTAGCCCTATAAAGGAAACTATTTTGGAAAGTGGTATAGATTTAGTTATGCCCTCTCCTACTCGAGCATCGATGCAGTCATCCTTAGACTGTAAAACTCCTACGATGTTGGGATTGCAGCAAAAAATAATTAAAAAAAGTTTTTCGGATAAGAATATGAAAATGGGTCGAAAGAAGGACCAGGATAAAATTAAGTTAATGGGGGAGACTTTGGTGGAGTCAATCTTGGTGAGAACATTGGACTCCCATTTTTATAACCCCCAAAAATTATTATCCTCTCATGGAATGTAAGGGGGTTGAACATTATCCCTAGAAAAAAAGTTGTTCATGATTTGGTTCGTGTGCATTCTCTAGATGTGGTGTTTATTCAGGAGACTAAATTGGCTATTGATAGTATGTTCAATATTGCTCCCAAGTTATGGATAAGGGGAAAATACCAGTGTATTGGTACATGTGGATATGCTGGTGGTGTTGCTTTTTTATAGGATCTGGTTAATATATCCCCTCTTACTTGGATTTCCAACAGATGTTCTATTTCTATGGTCGGGCATGATAATGAATCTGGTCAAACCATCCCACTTACAAATGTGTATGCTCCTATTTATTACAATGGTAAAGTGAATTTGTGGAAGCACATTTTCTTTATGAGAAGTTTGGTTCCCCTGTATCCATGGACTTTGGCTGGAGACTTCAACTCTATCACTTGTCTGGAGGAGAAACGTGGTGGGGTGGACCGTCTCGAGCCTTTTTATTTTGTCTTTAGTGCTCATATCTAGGACCTAAACTTGGTTGACATCAAGCCAAATAATGGGATCTTTACTTTGCATAATAGAAGGTGTGGGGAAGCTTCCATCTCAGAGATACTGGATAGGTTTTTGATATCCAGTTATTGGATGGGTAATAATAGAAGTGCTAGTTCTGTGATTCTGGAGGATAGGGAATCTGATCATTGGCCTATAAAACTCTCTACATTGGAGTTAGGGCTAAAAAATAATCCCTCCTTTAAGTTTCAAATTATGTGGCTTCATGATACTAAGCTTCATGATTTCATGCGAGGCTGGTGGATCACCAGCAAACCTCCTCATGGCACCGCTATGTATTCCTTTATGAAGTGACTATAATTTGTAAAACATAAATTGAAGAGATGGAATAGACTAAATTTTAGTAAACTTTCCTTTGCTAAGCTGGCAGCTCTTAGGAGGATGGAAGAAGCTTCAAGGAAGATTAGAGATCAGGGATTCACAAAGGAGCTTCTTGTCGAGGAATCTAAGGCTACGAAAGACCTTGCTGAATGGGAACTGAGGGAAGAATTATTTTGGAAACAAAAAGCTCAAGTAGATTGGCTTCAGGAAGGGGATAGAAACACAACCTTCTTTTATAACTCAGTTAAGGCTCACCATAATGGTAACCTGATTACCTCTCTTGTGAATTCTCAGGGTGTCCTGCTCTCTTCTTTCAAGGATATTTCAGAAGAGACTAAGAGGTATTTTTCCTCTCTCTTCAAGGAGGACTCCCTATCAGATGATGAGAATGAAAATATTATTCTAAATTGTGTTCCAGCAATTGTTTCTATAGAGATGAATGAGCACTTTATGGGTCCAATTTCCCTTGAGGAGTTGGAAAATGTTGTATTCAATATGAAAAAGGAAAAGCCTCAGGCCCAAATGGATTCTCGATTGAGTTTTATCAGGAGTTTTGGGATTTAATCAAATTTTATCTTTTTGAGGTGGTCCATGAGTCCCAAAAGAACAAAAATATGCTAAGGGCCCTAAATGCTACCTTTGTGGTGCTTATACCCAAAAAATATGGAGCAAATTCCTTGGATATGTTCAGGCCTATTGCTCTCTGCAATGTTGTGTATAAGATCATCACAAAAATTATTGCTAAGAGGCTAAATATATGGTTGAGAAAAATCATCTCTGAGGAGCAAGGAGGGTTTGTTGTTGGCCAAAAAATCTTGGATGGGATTTTTATTGCTACAAAAGCTATTCACTCGATGGAAACTTCTAAGGAGAAAACTATGTTCATTAAGTTGGACATGGCCAAAGCCTATGATCGGGTCAGATGGTCCTTTATTTAGAAATTTCTTGCTACTTTTCGATTTGAGGAGGAATGTATTAGATGGGTGATGAGCTGTGTTTCTTCTTCGTCATTCTTTGTTCTTGTTAATAATGAGCCATCAGAGCTTTTTGAGCCCTCAAGGGGATTGAGACAAGGAGATCCTTTATCTCCTTATTTATTTATCATTATGGCATAAGGGTTGGGAAGATTTCTCAAGTCTCAAGTCATGTAGGGTATCATTCAAGGGTGGAAGTGGGATAGTAGTTTGCCACCTCTTTCCCACCTTCAATTTGTTGATGATACTACTTTGTTGGGAGTTGCCACTATCAGGGAAGCTGACAATATTAGACAGTCTCTTGACATATATCTTGGTGCTTCTGGACATTTGATTAATGAGGACAAATCTTCTATTTTCTTCTTCAATACCCCTCCTCTTATTCAAGTTAGGATTGCTCGTATTCTAAGATTCCAAGTTGGGACTACCTCCTTCATTTATCTTGGTATTCCAATTTCATATCATCCTCTACCTAGATCTTCTTGGCAATCTATGCTTGATAAGTTTAGAAGGAAGGTGAATCACTGGAATTTCAAATGGCTATCCACTGCAAGTAGAGTGTTGCTTTTAAAATATGTTGTTCAAGATTTACCCATTTATAGATGTTTTGTACAAATAGCTCCCTCTCATTTCATCAAGGACATGGATGCTTTGTCAAGAAATTTTTATGGTCTGGAAAACTTGATAAATATAAATGGATTTTGGTTAGGTGGGATTCTATATGTAGGCCGGTGCAAGAGGGAGGCCTTGGGTTATGACAAACAACTCTTTTTGGGCAAGCTTTGGCTGAAAAACTTTATTGGAGATGGTGTACCTCTCAAGATTAGATTTGGGCTAAAATATTATCTTGTAAATACTTGAGAGGTATTTCTGAGGTCGATATACCTAGAGTCAGCTTGGTTGGGAAAGGTTCTGTTATCTGGGACACTCTGAAAAGAGAAGCTAATTTAATCATGCAGGGTTTGTTCTGGATTTGCAATCAGGGATCAAATGCTCTTTTTTGGGAGGATTCTTGGGATGGACACCCTCCTATCTTGAATCAATATCCTAGGTTACGTTCCCTAAGCATTTTTTTCTTGGAAGTAGGTTGGTCTCGTGTGGACTTTAAAAAAATCTAGTCTTTTGGAAATATGGAGATGTACAGGTGGAAAGATCCACAAGAATGGCCCTAGGGGGGACTAGCCAAGGACAGAGAGGTGCTTGCTCTTATTCTTACGGGGAAACCTTGTTCTTCATTGATGGGTAAAGGTATTCTAGCTTGGAACCTTGATCCTAAGGGAACCAACTCGGTAGCCTATGGTTATCAGGTTCTTGATAAGCAAAAGTATGAGAGTCTTCTTGCCACTTGGTGGAAAAAGGTGTGGACAAAAATTTCTTGGCCAAAACGTAACTTCTTTCTCTGGTTGTTAGCTTGTAATAAATGTCTCACTTGGGATAATGTGAGGAAGAGGGGATTTTAGGATCCCTATTTTGGTGTCCTTTGCAGTAAGAATTAGGATGACTCTTCTCATTTATTTTTCCAATGCTCCTTTGCTAGAGACATTTGGCACCGTTGGTGGAGTGCCTAGAACCATCTATGTTTTCATGTGTTGTCCCTAGTGGAGTTTTGGAGTAGTCTAGGCAGACCTCCATCCAAGGCCCCCTTCCTTCGGGTGACTTGGAATTTGGGCCCTTCTTGCATCATCTAGAAAATTTGGCTCGAACAGAACCGACACATATTTTAGGGCAGTTATTTGGTTGTTCAACAGATTTGGCAAAGGATCCTGTATATGGTTCAAGAAACCATCCATAGCAAATGTGATGTGGACCCTCTTTTGGATTTTAGGGAGAATAAGGTACAACAAGTCCTTGGTCTCTTTGGGGATGGTGTGAACTATTCTAGCCCTAGTAGGGTTCATCAGCTCAGCAAGAAGTTTAGGAGACATGGTAGGTGGAGGCCACCCCCTAGAGGAGTTTTAAAAATTAATACTGATGGATCATCTAGGGGTAATCCTAGACATACTGGCATTGGCGGTGTTGGGAGAGATTCTACTGGTGGTGTCAGTTTTTTCTTTTCCATTTATAAAGGTGTTCACTCCAAAAATTTTATGGAAGCTCTTACAATTCTTGAGGCCTTGCGGAGGGGGTTTTCTCTTGGCTGGCATAGGATTATCTATGAGTATGACTCTCAAATTGTGGTTAATATTTTAAATAGTAAAATGGTGGAGGAATTTAATTTGCAGTTGGCCTCTGTAGCCATTCAAATTCTTAGAATGAGTGAAGAGTTCAAATTTATATCCTTTGTACACATTCCAAGGGAATGGAATGTGGTTGTTGATTACCTAGCCAAAAGGGCTTCTGAGCTGCTGGATCCTTGGATTATCGATAATTGGGAGAGTCTCTCGCCTGGGGACTCTCAACGCCTGTGGGAGTTGATCCACAAGGATGTACAGACTTAATGTGGTTTTTTCTTATTGTATTTTTTGGGTGTCATTCTAGTCTAGTGGTTTTAGCCTGTTTGGATGTTTATTTGAGTCTTGGTTGGAAGCTCAGTTGTACTCTGTAATACAAACTTTTTATCAATAAATTTTTACCCCTTTATTTTAAAAAAAAGTATTGGTTTGAACTTGTACTTCATTTCCTTTATTTATGATGTAACTAGATTTATGTGGGATTTAATTTTGAAAGTAAATATGTGGTATTTTCATCCTTCAAGACATTCAAAGCAATGCATGAGAACGAAAGTGGAAAAATCATCAACATTTTAAGAAAAAAATAAAGTGGGAGTTTTGTTTTAAATATTTCTGGGAATTCTATTCATCTAATGGTATGAAAAGGTATATTAAACATATTATACTACATAGCAACATGGAGTGGTCAAAAGGAAGAACATGAAAATTATATATTTATCTAGGATTATGCCCAAAACCAAGGGGTTAAAGAAGAAATTTAGAGTTAGAGTAGTGAATACAATATTGTATATTCTCAATATAAGTCCCACTATTGTAGTGAAGAATGAGATTCCTTATGAAGTGTGGTATGATGAGAAACCTAGTGTGGATCACTTGAAAAACTTTTATTGTTATATTATGTGCATGTTAGTGATGAAAAGAGAAATAATATTTACCTTTAAACTATGCCTTGCATCTTTATTGGTAATAGTGAACAAAAAAAAACATACAAGTTTTACGACCCATAGTCAAACAAATATATTATTTCTAGGGATTCCTTTTTTTTTAGAGTGGTGTTTATGAAGACCATCACAAATAGAGAGAAGAGGTTGTAAGTGAAGGGGGTTAAGATTGGATTGTATATTAGGATAAGGAGAACACTTATAGTTCTCAACCAACACTCATGGAGGTATCATCTACACCATATGATAGTATTATAGATCCATCCACATGATCTCAAACAACTCAAGCAGGAAAATACAAAAGATAATTACTCCCAAATCCACCATCTCAAATGCTAGACCATAAATTTGATAAGAGAGTAGTAAGAGGGCAAGTAATGTAAAATGGAAATGGTTATCTTGAATATGATATTGATGAATAACTAATGTTTTATACATTGTCTTGTATTTTTAGTGAACATAGAAACCATGAAGATGCAGCTAAAAATAAGGTTTGGGTTGAGGCAATAGAAAATAAGATGGATTCCATTGAAAAAAATTATACTTGGGAGTTAGTTCATCCACCAAGTAACAATGATTGCATTTGTATCAAGTGGCTCTAAAATACCAAATTTAAGAGTGATAGGACAATTAACAAGGACAAGACAATAATGGTTGTAAAGGGTTTTGCATAAAAATATGGTGTGGACTATCAAAAGATTTTTTCTCCTATTACAAGGCAAGACAACAAAAGGTTGTTGTTATCCATATTAGAATAAAAGGAATGGAAAGTACATTATATGAATGTGAAGAGTACATTTCTCAATGGGTTCATTTATTAGGAAGTTTATATGGATCAATCATAAGGTTTTGAGAATAAATATGAGGATAATATTTACAAGCTCAAGAAGGCCTTACATGGAATCAAGCAAGCCCATAAGACTTGAAACTCTAGTATAGACAAATGGTTCTTGAAGAGAGGCTTTATGAAAATAAAAAAAGAACTTTCTCTTTACATAGAAACTTTAGGTAATGATATTCTTTATGTTTTCTTGCATGTTGATGATTTTATTTATGCATGTAGTTAAAGGGACATGATGAATATCCTTAAGGAAGAAATTATGGTTGTGTTTGAGATGATGGGTCTTATTTTGATGTATTAATTTCTTGAGATTGTTGAAAATATATTAAATATTTGATATGTTATTCTGGCGATGTTAACTCTAAAAACTATCGAACACTCTCCATATATATTCATCGAGGTCTAGGGATGACAACCCTCAATAAATATTTTTGGGTTTATTCAGCTATTTTTAGAGCCATATGGGTTGTTTAGGGTTAAATATTTGAAACCATGGTTTTTTGCCTATGGTATTATAAAATTCATTCTTGTGTTGTTGTTATTTAGTTGCATTTGCATCAGGGTTTCATGTAAGATGAGATATGAACATTATTGTATTAGAGACAATTAATTTTATACAATAAGGAGAAATTACTATGTTGGGTTTTTTGCTGTAAGGGTTTCCTAGGTAAGATATTGTGTTATGTATGTATCTGTTATCTTATTTTTCCCTTTGTTTTTGTATTTAATATTTTTTGTAGATTTAGTTTATCAAGGCCTTTTGTTCTTTATTTGGTACCAGAGTTAGATTTTTTAGCTTTTCTCAAGGAATAAGGGTCGTAACCCTATGATAAATTAATTTTTGAGTGGGATCCATATGCAGAAGAATCTAGGTGAAGGAAAATTATGGGAAACACAAGGATAGAGATTGCAAACTTTATTGGATAAATTTTTGAGCTATGGAAGCTCAAGATGGTTGATAGAGAGGGGTAATTTCTCTTTAAAATGCTTACATAACCCTAGAAATTATTATTTTTTCATAATAAAATAAGTATTTTGACTATGATGTAATAGGGTATTATGCTAGGAGTTATTACATTATAGACCATGTGACAAGTCATGTGGTATAACTACCCCTTACAAGGAACATGCATGTAGTATAGGAAAAATTAGTTGTAAGTTGTTTGAAGGTTTGTTATACTTTAAATAGACATCTTATGTATTTAAATACCATTTATTTCCATAATACAATCATTTAAAGCATTAATATATGACACTTCTTTCTTATTGTGATTGCACTACTATTTCTTCTCATCAAAATTAGCATATAGATACTCTTATTTCACATATTTAAGGATTTCCTTAATTTGGAGTAGAGATTCAATCTTGATTTTCTATATGACATAGTTAGGTTCAATGATAAATGGCACTTGCTGATCATTGAGTCACTATAATAATATAGTTTTCTACATTCAGCTATCACTAGAAAACTATTGTCAATGCAAATAGCTAAGAAATAATGCAATTTGAAAAATAATGACCTCAAAATGCTTTCATATAAAAACATTGTGAGTCTTAGAATTTTGCCTCAAATGTTGCACAAAAATCCATAAAAACATTTCAAAAAATAAAGTTCACCTTTAGTAAATGGAAAAATTCCATGTGTCACTAACTACACAATTGATGGGTGTCATTTTCGTGTTGACTACTCTACCAACTGGATAGAGCTTCAACAAATCATTTTCCTCCAAGTGTAGTTGAGATATGTAGAGGGTATCATTGGGGTGTTGAATATGTAGACCACTACATAATATATTGAAAAATTAAAATTATCATTTGCCACCATTTTGATATAATAAAAGACACATGCATTCTACATTTATTATTGTCTGAGAAAAAGCAAGTATAAATTTAGTTGTTAGGTTTCTTCAATAATTGATTAATACCTATATTTTACATTAAAAAATTTCCTCAACAACATCAATTTTACCATTTTGGCAAATTCTATATCAAAAATATTTGCCATGACATCACCATGATGTATAATAATTAGTCAAATCCTCACATATTTTTGGGTAAGGGAATCAAAACTTTGACCACTTGGGCCCCAAGTATTGGGGTTTCATTCCCTAGACATAAGCCTAAGTAGGTGTTTTAGAACCAAGATGATTAACATGAATAAATTCTCCAATCGATGTAACTTAATCACTTTCTTAGCCAAAATAAAAGGACAAGAATCAAGTCCATGGTCTACAAGTAATACACTTTTTAAAAAAGGCTAGTTATCCATCAAAGTGTACCACATATAATATTTAGAGAAACCAATGATTTCTTCTATCACCTTGGCAAAAATATCAAACAATAAAAATGTATTTTCCCATACATGGGATTGAACCCACATCTAAGCACTAGGTGTGACTTACCCATTGCACAAACTCCAATGGACCATAGCCTTGTATGACATCTATATATAAAAAGAACATGATACATAATATCTCAATGAGATATGCATCAATTTTTGTCTCCCACTAGTGAAACATTCATGATAATACTGCATCATTAAATTCAAAAATTCTAGATAAAGGAGGCCAAAAATAAATTTTTGACACATAAAAATAGAATACATAGATGCAAAATGGCAAAAAGTGCAAAAATAAAACCCTCCTAAATTTTGACAAAGAATTCAAAAATTCTAATGATTTATCCCTATCTGCTATAGGTTTCCTACATAATGTTTTTTTTGGAATATGATCATTCAAGTCATCCTCTCTCATCAATGTAAAAGAAACATTGATGAACGAATGGAACATATATATCAAGTGGCTGGGAGGTCTTATATTTGTCTTCCTTGAAATAGATGGGATGCCAAAAATTATTTAACCTCTTCTTTTGTACTTCAACACTAACATAGGTTGTCCTATGTTGATAGCAAAAAATTTAAAGCATAAGAGGAAATGGATTTTTCCAAAAAAAAATTGAAAGACAAGTGAGGGTTTTAAACATCCTCAAAAATAGGTGTGAACGAGATATTTGGCAAGCAGCTATAAAAGGGTTTCATCTGGGTTGAGTGCAAGCAGCTCCAGAGGTTGGTTTTTAGGGCCTTCGGGCCCTAGCGGCCAATATTTTTGTGGTTTATGCTCAATATTTTAGCAGGAAATGTTGTAGGGGATCCAAGATGGGTTAGAAATTTGTCTTTCAATAGATCATACTATGAACTTGAGTGACAACGACTTCCAATTTGCTGCACAAAAGAAAAGTGAAAACCATACCTTTCCATGATGTCTAGGGCAAGGATTAAAGAGATCACGAAACAAGTTTCAAGCAGTTGATCAAAAAATGGCTCATATCTCAAGTGAATCTGGTGCTAAGGTGCACCCACAAAATAATTCTACTGTGAAAACCCCTATCAAGGGTAAGAATTTCGAAGACTCAGGCCCAAAAATTAATTTTAGGGATGCCCTCCGTGGTGGACAGCGAATTTCAGGGCTGCCCTCTATGGTGGACAGCCTCATCCTAATGCAAATATCAATCTTAGGGCTTCCCATAAACCTCTAAGAATGCCTAAGATTGATCCCAGGAAAATGGAGTCGGGATGTCTTAAAGCAGCTGATGGAACTCCTATTGTTAAGCTTGATATGGGTAACATTCAGACTGGCATTGAAGATTTGGAAAAAAGAGGACTAATTTGTCGGTTCATGGGTTTTCATCCGAGTCTATCTGCTTTCAAAGTATGGGCTGCAAAAATCTAGAAAACTAAAGGTGAGTTACAAATATCTATTTATCCAAATGGTTATTTTCTTGTTTTATTTTCTAATAATGAAGATAGAGAGAAAACTTTTCAAGGGGGTCCTTGGTTTTTTGGAAGGGCAGGGCTTTTCATGAAGCCCTGGCATACTAAATTTAAATCCAAAGAAGAGATGCCTTCTATAGCTCCCGTGTGGGTTAGACTCTTTGGCCTCCCTATTGAATTTTGGAATCCTACTATTTTTTCTTCAATTGGAAACTCTTTAGGAACTTTTATGATGACTGTTGATTGTACTCAAAATTTTGAACATATTATTTATGCTCGAATTTGTGTTTTAATGGATTTTGACAAACCCCTACCTAAAAATCCCCACCCCCCGGCCCCCCAGGTTAAACTCAGCTAGGTTTCCAAATACCTAAGAAGAAGAACACTCAGAAAAAACCAGTTATGAAGGATCAATCAAAGTCATCTGCTAATATGTTTGAAATCCTTTCCACAAATGATGTCCCAAGTGAGGAAGAGGAAATAATGGAAACTGAAATCTTAGAAACACAATTTAAATATGAAGGGAAGAACTCAGAGACAAACCAACAAATCAAAGGTTTTCAACAAAAAAAAAGGGAGAAAATTTACACAAGAAAAACAATCTTTCAAATGTCAAAACTTCAAATAATGCAGGTCCCAATATAGACTCCGTTGAACCATCTAGTAAAATTTTGGTTGTGTACGAGCATTCTTCAAGGTTAGAAGCCATCTCAGATTCAATTGGAATAAGTCAAGAAACAGGGAAAAAAAATTGAAGATGGATTCTAATCAAAAAGCAGGTCGCAAGACCAATCAATATCATATGGTAAAAGAAGGTGAAAAGCTTGTAGAGGAAGGTAAGATTAATGCCCTTCCCAACTTTTTTAGCCCTGGTATTAATGAAGATCATCACTTGGAATATTAGAGGACTCAAAGGGAGTCTTTCAAAACAAAATGAAATTAGAAGAATGATTCAGATAAATCATCCACATCTTGTTTTCCTTCAAGAAACAAAGATGTCAATGGAGGATATGGACTCAATTGCCGGTAAAATTTGGCCAGCTAGAAAAGTGGTTTCCCTCAGTTCCCAAGGGACTTCTGGTGGCATTGCTTGTCTTTGGGACCCAAAAGAGGTAGTTATTCACCATATGGTTGGCAGTTGGGGTTTGTTGGCTATAGCTATTCAAAGTAGACATTCCAACCAAATTATGCTCTGCATTACTGTTTATGCTCCGACTTCTTTGGAGGAAAAAAGAAGACAGTGGAAGGATATTACTCATATTATCTCTCATTTTCCTAAAGCTTGGATCTTGATCGGAGGAGATTTCAATACCATCCTCTCTCTGGATGAGAAAAGGGGGGGAAATAGAAATTTGGACAAAAGCACCGACCTCATGAGCGAATATATTGCAAACCTCCATCTTGTGGATATCCAACCGAGATAATGGCCTTATGACTTGGTCTAACAGAAGGCAAGGCTTAGCTTGTATAATGGAGAGATTGGATAGGTTTTTGCTCTCTAAAAATTTCTTAATCCATGGTCACATTCCTAAAGTGAAGACTCTTAATAATGTTGGTTCGGATCATTGGCCAGTCATGGTGGAAATGTGGAAAACCAATGTGAGTTTCTCTCCTTTTTGTTTTCAATTAATGTGGCTTAGAGACATTTCCTTCAGACCTCATGTGCAACAATGGTGGAAGGAAGGTAAACCTAGGCATGGGACTAAGATGTTCTATTTTTCCAAAAGACTGCAATACATTAAATCCAAAATCAAGACTTGGAACTGGAAAGAGTTTGGGGATGTTCATAAAAAAACATGAAGTTATTGCTCATCTTGAAAATTTGAATAAGAAAATCTGTTTAGATGGCCTCACAGAGAAGAGAAGTGCAGATGAAATTAAACTCACAACTCAGTTAGAGGAATGGGAAAAAGGAGAAGAAATCTTATGGAAGCAAAAATCTAGAATTCAATGGCTCAAAGAAGGAGATCGAAACACAAATTTCTTCCACAAATATCTTCTAGCTCGAAGATCTCACAACTTTATTTCTTCCTTAAAATCAGATTCTGGAGATGTTGTTTATACTTGGGATGGCATGAACTCTATTGTTGTTGATTACTTTTCCAATATTTTTGTTTCTACTCCTCTTGACTCAGCTTCACAACAAAATGTTCTTCAAGCAATCCCTTCTCTTATCACTTATGAGGAGAACTCTATTTTGACTGCTCCTATTACTATCAATGAGCTTCAACAAGTAGTTTTTAAAATGCAAAAAGGGAAAACCCTAGGTCTTGATGGTTTTCCCATTGAGTTCTACCAAGAGTTCTGGGATATCCTTCATGTTGATTTATTAGAGGTGGTGGAAGAAGCCAGGAAAGCCAAAGAAATTTTGAAGGTTATCAATAAAACTTATATTACTCTTGTTCCAAAAGCTCAAGAGGTTGATCATATCTCAACTTTTAGACCTATTGCTTTATGTAATGTTCTTCTCAAAATCATTACTAAAATCATGGCAGAAAGGTTGAAGCCTCTTTTGCATAAGATTATTTCCCCAGAGCAAGGGGGTTATGTGGAAGGACGTCAAATAGTAGATGAGATAGTTCTTGCTCAGGAAGCCATCCATTCCATGGATATGCAAAAATCTCCTTCCATGTTCATTCGGTTAGACTTATCCAAAGCTTATGACAGAGTGGATTGGCACTTCCTTATCAAAGTTTTGAGGCAATTTGGTTTCTCTAAGGATTGGATGGATTGGATTATGGGATGTATCTCTTCAGTTTCCTACTTAGTTCTTATCAATGGCAGGCCTTCTCGGTCATTCCCAGCTTCCAGAGGTATTAGGCAAGGTGACCCGCTATCCCCTTATTTATTCATCATTCTTGTTGAATGCTTGGGTAGGACTATAACCAAAAAGAGGGAAAACAAAACCCTTGAGGGAGTTACCATTGCTCATGGAGCTAGACCTATCTCTCATCTTCAATTTGTGGATGACTCTACTCTTTTAGGTAAAGCTACAGTTAAGGAAGCTTCTAATATTAAGCAAATCATTAGCTATTTTTCTAAGGCTACTAGGCAGTTGATCAATGAAGACAAATCTAAAGTTATTTTCTTTCACTACTATTCTAGACAGGAATCCATGGTCTTGGATAAATTAATATATAAGAAGACCTCCCTTCCAATCACTTATTTAGGTATTCCCATAAATATTCAAAGGCAAGAAAAATAAATATTGGAATTGGTTGTTGGACAAAGTCAAGAAGAAAATTGGAAAGTGGACCAACAGGTGGCTTTCTTCTGGGGTAGAATCACCTTGGTAAAATCAGTCCTTCAAGCTATTCCTATTTATGTTTCTTCCATTTTGAATATCCCAAAGGTTGTTCTTCGAGAATTGGATCAAATCAGTCATCGTTTCCTTTGGAGTGGTACTAAGGAGAAAAGAAAATGGGCCTTGGTGAAATGGGATACTTTATGTCTTCCTAAGAGTGAAGGGGGGTTAGGATTCCGGTCTTCTATTAATAACAACAAAGCTTTAGCTACTAAATTATATTGGAGGATGTTGCATAACCCCAATGCTCTTTGGGCCAATAATCTCCGTGCTAAATATGCTGAGAACAAAAGTCCTGAAGACCTTGTTCGCTATCAACTTCCTACCAAAGGTTCTCCCATTTTAGCAGTTCTTAAGACTGGTGAGGATTTGATAAAGAAAAATTTATTTTGGATCATTCATAATGGTCAACAGGAAAATTTTTGGACAGATTCTTGGGATGGTCACAAGCCTTTGATAACTCAGTTTCCCGATTGGAGGCCTTGGATGGAGGAGCTTCACCGAGCTAATTGGATAAAGGTGGCTAATTACTGTCGGTACCATACTGGTAATTCAAAGGTTGGTAGATATTGGATCCCTATTGAGGACTGGCCTATTCAAATCCCAGAAAGGCAAAGACAAGATATCCAAGGCATCCTTCATATGAGATCCCTCTCTTGGTCCCATGAAAAAGATTGTTTTGGATGGAACAACACTACTAAGGGTGAGTATTCAGTTGCTCAAGGTTATTTGACCTTATGCCATAATAATCCCAACCATTCTTCTGACATATTTTCTCGATTGTGGGCTCAAAAGCTCTGGCCTAAGGTGAGGTTCTTTAATTGGCTTTTATTGCATCGTAGGGTGCTTCTTGGTGAGCAACTTATGAAGCGTGGTTTTCATGGCCCTTTTAGATGTGAAATGTGTGAAGAGAATGTAGAAACTCTCAACCATATTTTTATTGAGTGTACTTTAGCCTCTGAGCTATGGAGGAGAATGGCCACTTTACTTGGCTTACGGTGGTCCAATTTTTTTACTTTTGAACAACTTTGGAGGGATTGGCCTAATCAAGAGGGTGTTGATCATTTTATTAGGCAGTTAGTTTGGATGGGTTCTACCATTCTTCTTTGGAATATTTGGAATGAAAGGAACAACCAAATTTTTAATCAAGATAGGAAGGATATTCACTATATTTGGCAAAATACCATAGCCAACTTAGTTGAATGAGTCCATCAACTCCTTAATCACCCCCAAAACTCCCACCAAAGATGGGATCAAGTGATGCAAAGATTGAAGATTAAATATTCTAAGGGCAACCAACTTAAAGGGAATGTGAGTATTAGTAAGATGGATAGGACAAGAAATTGGCAACCTCCTCCTAAGGATTTTGGAAAAGTCAATACTGATGGAGCCTCTAGAGGGAACCCTGGAAAAGCCGAGTGTGGGAGGAATTGGTAGACTTTCAGATGGCTCCCTGGTTTTTACTTTTGCTGAGAATTTGGGTATTCTTTCCAATAACCTTGCTTGAGGGGTATGGTATCCTCAGAGGCCTTCAGGAGGCTACTAAGGTTGGATGGGAAAAGGTGTTAGTTGAGTCTGACTCTCAACTTATGATTAATCTCTTGAAGACTCCTTCTAAGAATCATAAGGTGGATTGGAGAATAAAAAGAATTATTGAGAAGATTCAATTAATCCAGATGGGATTTTTGAAAGTTGATTACAATCATGTGGTCAGAGAGATCAAAACAAGAGTGTTGATGCTTTAGCTAATTGGGCTTTGGACAAAGGTGATCTTACTTGTTATGGCCACCCTCCTAGATGGTGGGCTTCTCAAATTAGGGAAGCTCTTCTTTCTATCATTTCTTTGGATGGCTCCAGTTCTGAAGGTACCTAGTTTCTTCTTGTTTTTTTTTTTTGCTTCTCTTTGGTTCATTCAGTTTTTTTTAGTTCCCTAGCTCATTCTATTCTTTATTTTGTTTCCTCTGTTGATTCTTGCCTTAATAGTCTTCTGGTCTAGATAGGTCATTGTTATGTTCAATTTTTTTTTTTCTTTTTTGTTTTTTTTGTTTAGTTTTTTAAGGTGGGTGGGTTCTTTTGTTTTGTTTTGTTTTTGTGTTCTTTGTGTTGTTTTTTGTTGTTCTTGTGTTTTTGTTGTTTTGTGTTTTTTTTTAATGTTTTTTGTTATTGTTCTTGTGTTTTTTTTCGTTCTTGTTCTTGGGTTTCTCTTTGTTTGTGTTAATTCGTGTTTTTATGTGTGAGTGTTTTCTATGTTTTTTGTTTTTGTTTATTGTCTGTTGTTGGTTGTTTTTTATTTTTAATTTTTTAATTTTTTAGGTTTTGGTTGTGTTTATTTTTCATGTTTTTTTTTGGGTTATGTCTTTGTAGTGTTCTGTTGTTTTTGTCTTGTTTGTGTTTTGTTATGTGGTTCTTGTGTTTTTCTATGTGGTTCGTGTTGTGGTTTCTTTTATCTTATTGTGCGTGTTTGGTTGTGCTTTTGTTTTTGACACACTCAAGGAGCATGTTTTTTATTTTATTTTATTATTTTTGTTGTTATTTACTTATTTATTTACTTATTTTTAAATTGGTTTTGTGTGTTTGTTTGCTCCTTGAGTATGTCAAAGGTGGTAGGCCAAGTCCGAGTCCTGGGCGTTTTTTGCGGAATGGATACCCCTGCCTCCTTGGGTCTTACCCGAAAGTGGCATCCCTTTTGGGATGTTTTCCACAAATAAAAAATAAATAAAAAACATCCTCAAAAATATTAATTTAATAGTTAGGGCTTTCATCTAGTCAAGAAACATAAAACATATTTGATATTAAAAGAGCATGAGGAGTCTATGAGTGAATATTTTCCTCGGAGCAACAATGAATTATCATAGAATAGAGGATCCTTGTAAGCAATTTCCATATATATATTTGAAGTACAAAATTAAAAATAATTATTGCTAACATAAAGCTTCCAAAGAACACTATTTCCAGATATTTCATAATAAAATTCATTCAAAAATCTCGAGGTCAAGCAATGGAGATGCACATCTCCTTTGATACCATGTTGGATTTTACAATGCTTTCTAAAAACAATAAAAATAAACATATTATCCCAAAATGAAATAAATTTTCAAAATACAAAGTAATATGAAGGTTCTTCATAAACACCAATAATATCATTAAAAAAATAATAATACTCCAACCAATAAAGAAATGGTTGGTATTAAGGGATATAAATACTTGATTATATCTAACTTTTACGTTAAGGTTAAATAACTAACATTAATTTTTATTAGTAAAATATTACAATGAAACCACCTATTAAGGGTTACAAGTCCCAAAAGGTTGTACAATTCATTAAATATGAAACTTGGTCATTGTCTCAAATGAATCTTAACACCACATATTCCAACAAGTACATCCTAGAGCAATCACACTTAGACTACTTAAAGTTGAATATATTTGTTAAGTGGATTACTACTTATCTTTCTCTTCTATACAATAATCAAATCTTGCATGAGTATTTAACATTATATATATATATATATATATATATATATATATATATATATATATATATATATATATATATATATATATAGATAATGCACTTACTTAAGGATTCCTAAAAAATAAGATATGTAAACAAGCCCCTAAAACCTTAAACTTCAAATCTAATTTACACCTTCCAAACATATGTATTCTACTTTGTGGTCATATTACATACTTCTTGTTCTTTTATAATTTGGCATATCTCTATTAAGTTATAACATATCCCATCATTCTATAATCCACTTTTCAAAACCTATAAAAAATTCTATCCTATGTAAGTAATAAATATTATATTAAAAACATCAAAATTGGAACATACCCATTCCCTTTGTTGAGATGAGCATTAATTTCCACTTGATTCCAAACCAACCATCCATGATAATTATTTGTATATTTCCCAATGGATAATGAGTACCTCAACAAATGACTTATTGTATTATTGTATTAATATCTATTAGATCAATTCTTTAACCTTCACCATGTATAATATATATTTTGGGTATTTATATCTCCATCTTGCCCAACCATTTATTCTATATTTGGAGATGATTTTTTATTAGTTATTGATATTGTTAAATATCTAAGATCATATTTGGTATCTATGATGTGCTTATATATAATATACATACTTTTCTTTTCTTAATAATGTACTAATTTTATTTTTTCTTGAATATATTGTAAATTCTAACATGTTGTTAAAGAGATGCATGAAAATCCATTAACTAACACCAAATACAATTTGTTACCTTCCATAGTTATTGTAAATGAAATGTGATATTTTCCAATGGTAGTTGACAAAGAACCAATATGACTAGTAGCATTATTTTGGGCATTTCCAAACTTTAGTTGGAGCTTGAATCACAAAAATGTCATTGATACCTTAATGAATCGGTCTAAGAGAAAAAGTCAATTCATATCCCTATTATTTTGTTATTCAATATACATTTTTAATTAGTTATTTCACAATGTATTATTCCCATAAATATTATATTGTTGATGTAGTTATTCTATAAAGTGATGATTTGATTTTTAAGGTTCCTTAGAAAGCTTACTTTCTTTTGTAATTTTTTTTCCATATCTCTTTGATATTTTGATGCCATTAAAGTGTAGGTGAGAGGAAAGTTTGCATTAATTATAAAATAAGTAAGAATATAATTGATATTATTCAATATATCCTAATTTTTAGTAAAATCTTGGTTAGATACCAAGACCAAAATAAGGTTATCAGATGAGTCTAATGACTTTCATAGTGTTTCAAATAGGAGGATTGCTTGAAATATGTTATAAAATATGGTTGTACAATAAAATCATGATAGCTATGGATAAACTATTAGCACATTTTAATTAAAATTTAAGAAGGTATACTAGTTTAGCACTTTGATAGATTTTTCATTGAAGGGCTTAATTTGAGTATCATAAAGTTTCATGCTACTTTCCCTAACTATTAGCACATTTTAATTAAAATTTAAGAAGGTATACTAGTTTAGCACTTTGATAGATTGTTCATTGAAGGGCTTACTTTGAGTATCATAAAGTTTCATGCTACTTTCCCTCTTCTTAAAAATTAAAATTTGAGTTTCAAAATGTGTTCTACATTATTCACTAGATTGGGAGAACCAAATTGATAATAATGTTGTCTTTATTAATTGAGTTTATTGGACGTGTTAAAATAGTGTAATATCATTGTTGGTATTGTCAACGTAAGGCATTGGTTGGGGAAGAATGTGTTTTAATTCCCCAAAAATGTTCTTTGTTTTGATTATTATGTGTATTCCTTGCATATGGACTACATACAACTATATGACTAACCTAATTATGGATGGAGGATATTGGTTGATTAGTTCTATGTTTTAAAATAGTCATTTTCTTTATTTCTTATAAAAATATCTAAAATTATCTATGTGTATCTCATGTTTCATAAGGTAGATTATACTAGGTGCACAATGGCAGTTTGAAGAGGGTGCTTTGGAGGCACATGTGTCTCACCTTGGGAAATCCTTCCTTCTTATGTCTTCAATACCATAGTCATATTTAAGATGTGGCACTATAGTTTATAACATGTATGTGGTCTATATGGATAGATAGGAGCATGCTGATTCTTTCAATCTATAAAGTATAGGATATCAATCACCTCTTCTTTTCTTTGTGATGGTCATCACTCATGGATATTGAGGTGCATGACCAAAATTTATGATTCAAAATCTAACATAGAATTCTTATCCACATTGAACATAACTTTCTCTATTTTTTTTCATGCATAAATACACACACACATACACCTACATATAGGGACATACACACACATTTAAATAGATAGATATTGTAAAGATACAAAAACCATACATCTAATTTATTGTAATAATGTAAACAAATTGATAAATAAAACTAGGTAACCATTGAGATAACAAGATAACAAAAATGGGGTGCTCTTCTTATTAATAAAATGAATCTCGGTTACAATACATCCCTCTTAGGGATACCAAATTTGATACAATATTACAAAGTATGTATCCCTAAAATATGAAATACGCACTCCAAAAGGTCTTTGCTCTTCCACTATTCTGATTATAGAGTGTTTACTTGCAACCTCTACTTTTGATGCCAAGACAATTGATCTTGGTGTTGTATTGCCCTTGAATAGCCTATAACCTACACACAAGAAATTGTAGGAAAGGTCAATATCATATGATGCCTCTCAAAATGAGGCTTATTTCTTGAATAATATAAATTGTAAATAAAATGTGTAAAGTAATGATAAAATGCATGAAAATAAGAAATAAATGCGTAAAGACTCAATATAAATGCAACTAATCTAGGTTAGAAATATGAATTGAAACATTGCTAATCTAATTTAATACTAAAATAGAGGAATCAAGACATCAAACCGAGGTTGCTACTAATCATAATGGCGAAATCTGTAAGCTGCTATCAACATTGGTGGTGGTGCCTATGAGCTGCTATTGAAAACAATAGCTATAGTACATATATTATATTCTCTATGTTCTAGGTATGATGATCAATTTCAATGTTGAATTTATGTGCAAGGGTTGGTCATGTCTCAAGACATAGTTGATCACAAAATTGGGATCAAATTCATGGTAATTTGATATAGAACGATAAGGTGGTTGATCCTCAATATTTGGTGAACTCCATTGATGAATATGTCATTGTCATTATATAAATTGGATAGCACTTTGTTGCAGCTAAATGGATGCTACTTCTCTCCTTAGTTTGGAAATGCTTCGCTATGGCAATTGCTCATCAAAATATCCAGAATTCTCTCTTATTTTTGGGGCCTTAAGTAGACTCCTAAAATTCTCATCCTAGCTTACCCATGAAGCCAAGAACAAGATTCAATTGGGCTAGGGCCATTGGGAAAAATCTTTTGGAAGCTTCAATCGGACAACCATTCAAGAATCATTGCATTCCAATAGATTTTAATCAACTTAGGTATCCCAAGTTTGTTATAGAGTTGATCATCTTCGATAGACACGACTTGGTCTATGGCCACTATCGATAGGTATGGTCCACCTATGGATGCTATCAATGTCAATAAGGCCACTGCTAGAGAAATAAATGGTCCAATATTAATAGGAGTAAGCTACCCTAATTGAGTGGTTAAAACCACTGTTGGGTCTTGGAAAGGTCCAAGGTGAGTTATATGGTCTAAAAAGTTATCCATATGAGTATCCTCGTCAACATGATGTATTTTATATTTTTATAGATGATCCATTTTGGGATTCGTTGTGGGAAAACGTAACATTAAAAAAAATAGAAAACCTAACACCACACTATACATTGATTAATGTTCATTGATATGGTCAATTTTAGATGACTTAATCATCAAAAGAGCACAGATATTTGAATCATTAAATCCAACATAATGGTGTCTTCAATTTGGTTAAAATTTTGGTGAATTCTAAAAGCATACATGTAACATTTTCAAGCTACGAGGACCATAGGTTCAGACCAGTAAAGGTTTAGGTTTTCATTTTTGCTTTTCTCCACTGCAAATGGGGAAGCTTATGATAGTTGTTAGCAATGATTCAAGGAAGAACACAACTTGCATGATTAAGTGTTTAGTTGTTGATTTTGACTATGAATGTTATGATTATGACTATGCACTCAAGCGATGACTGATGAAAGTGACAAGTTGCTTGACCAAGATGACTGATTTGGACAATGTAAGATGATAAATTTTGTTTAGGAAAACTTCCATTACAGCTGTGATTTCAACTATTAATAGTAATTGTACATCTCTATCCCGTGGAGCAGTTCTACCATAATAGCCTTCTTAGGAAATCAAGATGATAACAATTCAATTAAAGCATGTGATGAATCACTATGTTTGATGATTTTATGAAATTTAATAGAAGAATGAAATGAACGCCTCATTATCGTGGAGCAATCCGGCTACAATGGCCTTCTTGGGGAGTGAAGTGCAAACATTTCAATTTATCAATAAATTAATTTGGTTCAAATGACCTTATGGTAATTTACTCATATTACCATATTGTATGGAGTGTAAGTCGCTACAACTTCCAAGTGTATAGGGTAAACAACTAGGTATGAGGCACATTTGAAATTTTGTTTTATTTGAATTTTTTGACTTTTTTATTTTTATGATGATTATGGATTGGTAGATATTATTTAATGTGCAATATGATGCTCATGCTGGTAAAAAATTGAGGTTATTTATGATTGTTTCTCGGTCATTGTCAAAGACAGTGGAGAAGAACAGAAAATCTAGAGGTCATCATCGACGTCGATGGTCGAGTGACTGCAACCATTTTCAAAGTGAGCGGTTGCCAAAATTAAAAAATATAAAATATATTTTGAGGAATTTTCAAATTCATTATTACTAGCTAGTAATTTAAGAAATAGTGATTTGTGAGTGGAGAGAGATAAATTTTGACATGAAACACTATTGAAACTGACACTAACCCAATGGTGGATCAGCCTGAGGTAGCAACGGGTGGCAGAACCGAAGCTCATAAGGTACCTCTCCATATCATCCTCGTGATTTGTGCATTAATAAACCTCACTAATTAATGTGTTAAGGAACCATATTAAAATGTAGGTAATGAACTTCACCCTTTAGTTTAGGTTTTATCTTAGGTTAGCTTAAGGGTAGCTAGGTTTAAATTTTTGCTTTTACTTAGGTGGGAAATGACCCTGCATGAGGGCCACTTAGGGGTCGTATTCAATGATAACGGTGCCTGATTAGCCAAATGGGGGCCATCAACATTGCTGGTGGTGAGGTTCAAATCCCAACAGTAAAAAAATTAACCATTGGTGGTGGCCATCAATAATATCAATGACGACCATCACAATCATTGGCATTGTGAGTGGCTAAGAACATTAGGTTTTTTTTTCATTTTTTGTTGCCTTTTGATTTTTTTTGTGATATGAGTGATTTATTATGTGTATTTTATTACGCTCTACATTATGTCACACTCTAGAAAATCTATATTGAGAGCCCAATATGTTCTTGAAATTGCAACTATTAAAAGGTGAGGATGATTGGAAGTGGTTTGAGGTGATTGGCCTCAAACATGTTGTTCGATTGTTGACAGTGATATTATATCAATCATACCTCATGGTCCTAAATCATCGATGGGATAGTAGTACTAATAATTTTCATCTCCTTATTGGAGATATGACGGTGATACTAGAGGATGTGTACCGTATCTTTAGGTTTCCCATATATGGACAAGTTATCGTTTCTTCTCCTACTATAGTTAAGGAGATAATTTTTGCATGGGTTTTTTGAGGCAGAGCTATGGAGGCACTGGGGGATATATATTATGGTGGGATTCCCATGGAGTACTAGTTTAGGCAGTACTTATTCTATTGATGCTAGGTAGTACTAATACACATTATATCTAATGTGTTACTACCCAACTCTTCAAGAGTGAGGTTCCCTTGGAACCTCCTAGACATAATGTAGGATAATCTGGAGGGTGACCTATTGTGGCCCTTGATTATGGTATGCATGAGAACACTTCTAGCTCATCTATATGATGAGTTATATGATATTACATAGTGATTTCGAGTGGGCATGGGATGCAACCTGCTACTACATATCTAGGGCCAAAAGCACGTCAGGATAAACTAACCTGGTGGATTACCACTAGCTATAGAAGACTTAGAGAAGGATGATAGATGCTACATAATGTAGTGGTCTCAAGAGGAAAATACTAACCATATCCATCCACATGTAGGAGATCTACCACACTAAATTAGATATTTGAGGATAATGTAGTAGATTCAGATCATATGGAGACCCTATCTAGGCTATCTTGATTGGCCCAAGGTAGGGAGATACTTGACTCAAGTGAGGTGTGGTAGATGGCTCGTGGGGAGCCATAGGAAGGAGAGGAAGTAATTCCACTATTTATGGGTCACTAGACATTTTGGGATAGTGTAGGATGTGTTAGAGGAGCCAGTCCTCTATCACCAATGAAAGGTGTAAATATATCTTGCAGCACCTCATATGATAGGGCTAGCAGAGGAGGTGGATCCTCCTATTGATGATATAGGTGTAGAGGACCTAGGGACCACTGATAAGTATGAAATTTGGTGGTTTTATCTTCTATGGTAGGGTGGTGGTAGCTTGGGTAGACCTAGGGTAGTAGTAGTATATGAGGGAGGTGATGATGATGGGTGACGAGTGCATCGTAGGATGGAGGGTTAGTGGGGGTAGGTAGCTTGATATATGGATGATCCCTAGGATGAGGATGATGAGGGGGATGTCCTAGAGGATGAGGTGGCATAGCTATGGGCATATGTATAGAGTTTACAATAGTAGTTGTGGGAGTGAGATATTAGTCTTGTTTTGGCTTAGATTTAACTTAGTGTAGGGTAGTAGCAGTGGTGGGGGTATGCTAAGGATAGGAATACTATCCAAATAGATATATTTGACCATTACGATGATAGATACTCTACGGGTCCAACTAGAAACCAAGAATATCAAAGTAGATTATATGACTATAGAGAGGGATGCTTTTAGGGTTCATCTAGTGGCTAGACCTATAGGCTCATAGTAGGCTATAGTAGTTGCACATGCATAAGGGAATGTAGTAGGGCTACAGTATTGTTGGTTCGACTTTTATACACACCCTATGAAGAATGAGCATGAAAACCCTATAACACTTATAAGAGATAAATCCCACTCACTTTAGGATCTTGCTAGATATCCAAGGTGTGAGTTACAGAGTTGGGTCGAATGTCTATTCACTCTTTTTTGCTTCTGGAATAGTTTCAAGTGGACTGTTTGTTACCTTACAACAGGTTCTGGACTTGTTTAGTAATGTTTTTGGAGTTGGCTATCTTTGTGGAAAATCATATTTACAATCAGATTTACAATCAGTCCTTTGATCTAGCTCTTTTATGCTTTAGTAGATTTTAATAAAAGATAAATTTAAAGAAAGATAAAAATGGATCATTTCACGGTGGAACAGAGAGAGTAGGGTAGGGCAGAAAGAGAAGTTTACCTAACTTAGCTGCAAAACCAAAACTACCAATTTTAGTTATACCGGTTAGCTTCACAATAGAACAAATCAAAGAGGAAAGTGTCCAACTTTCTAAGATCACCTTCCACTAAGAGCATAAGACAAAGACAACAACAGATCTGAAATAAAATCACAAACATAAGGGAAGTCGGTTAAAATTGGTATCTCTCACTAGCAGCCTAGCTCGCACAGTGAGGACAGAGCAATTAGAACAGGCTTGAACCTCAAATCTGTAATTTTCCCTAACATACAATAAAGAAAATGAAGCCTAGCAGCATATCCAATCTTGGTAACACAGATCTACAACATAATTTAAATAAACTTTAATGAAACAAAAACTAAAGAAGATGAACTTATCACAATCTAAAAGAGATTAGGCTCCTAGCCACGCTATCACAGAAAACAAAAATCACACCAACTCTAAGTCCAAAACAAAGCTTTCAAACAAGATTTGCAGGAAATTGCTCCAATAGCTTTTATTTCTAAGTTTCCGCCTCTGGAATTTACATCCGGAAGAAGTATATATAGACTCAGGACAAACCCTAATCTTTTCAAAAATATCTTCTTCCAAAATCCTAAATCTTATCACTTAAACTCTACTACCCAGGTTTTACAATATAAGGCCCTTTAAAAATAGAGTTTTGATAAAACCTAACCACTCTGCAAAACTTAGTGCAATTACTTGCCATAAATGGAGAAGACATGATCTGATATTATTCTCATCCATCTGAAACTGCAAGTAAATATCTTCATTTTTTGGCCGTTTGCCAATATATTCCATAAATGGGCACTGCGTAAGTAAATATCTTCATCTTTCTGGTGCACTTGCCGGGAGCGCCTCATTAATTCCTTAGAGAAATTCGAAATGAGTCACTAGTTTCTCTGACATTTTATCTTCGCAGAGCCGCTTCTGAGTTAAAATTCTCTGCACACCATTACTTTCACCATAAATTCTTCTATTAAATGCGTCCATCGACAAATTTCGGTAACTGTGTGTAGATATTTTCATTTTTCGGTCAATTGCCGACATATTCCATTAAATGGGCAGCTGCTTAGTCACCGTAAAGTCTCTTTGCGGCCAGATCTGTAAAATCTGGATGAACCATAAATTCTTGGCATCTCACATTTCCATCTAACGACCTTCATTTGATCTGTGCTTATTTTGTATTTTTTTGCCATTACTTTCTCTAATATGCAACTGCCAGCTCGCTTTCTGCAAAAGACAAACAAGGATTAGTATTTTAATATTATTAATTTAAAACCCTAATGTTCATTATATGTCAGCTTTATTTATTTTGACACGTGTCACAAAATCATGACGCTTTTCTTCACCTTGCCTCTTCTGCCATGAAATTGCGACGTCCCCTTTTCCTTGCACTGTTTCAGCCTACTGTGTCACGATTTCACGACACCTTTGTGCCTTTGGCTTCCTTCTTTGAACCGTGTCGCGATTTCACGATGTCGCGATTTCATGAAACCTTTGTGCCTTCGGCTTCCTTCCTTGAACCATGTCGCGATTTCATGATGTCACGATTTTGCGACACCTTTGTGCCCTCGACTTCCTTCCTTGAACCGTGTCATGATTTCGTGACGTCGCAATTTCGTGACACCTTTGTGCCTTTGGCTTCCTTCCTTGAACTGTGTCGCGATTTCGTGACGTCATGATTTCGCGACACCTTTGTGCCTTTGGCTTCCTTCCTTGAACCATGTCACGATTTCGTGACGTCGTGATTTCGCGACACCTTTATGCCTTTGGCTTCCTTCCTCGAACTGTGTCACGATTTTGTGACGTCACGATTTTGTGACACCTTTGTGCCTTCGGCCTCCTTCCTTGAACCATGTCGCGATTTCGCGACATCACAATTTTGCGACACCTTTGTGCCTTCGGCTTCCTTCCTTGAACTGTGTCACGATTTTGTGACACCTTTGTGCCTTTGGCCTCCTTCCTTGAACCGTGTCGCAATTTTGTGACGTTTTCGAGACTTTCACCTTTCATTAAACCATGCGTCACGATTTCATGATGTTTTCATCCAACCAAAATGTGTCGTGATATTGCGACGTTTTCCACAAGACTTTCTTCCAACTAAAACCTGTCACGATATCGTGACGTTTTCGTGTTGACTCTTCCCCTTGCTGCATTGACCGTGAAAACGCGACAGGTCACGAAAATACGACATGTTGCGATATCGCGACGTTTTCCATACTTAGCCTCTTTCAAGCTTACGTCATCGTGAAAACGAGACAGGTCCAAAAACGAAACATGTCACGATATCGTGACATTTTCCTCACTTCATTTCTTCCATCAAAATATGTCGTGATATTGCTATGCTTCCCTCAAGATTTCCTTTTACTTAAAACCTGCCGCGATATCGCGATGTTTTCACGTTGACTCTTCCCCTTGCTACGTTGACCATGAAAACGTGACAGGTCACAAAAATACGACATGTCACAATATCGCTACGCTTTCCATACTTCATTTATGCCATCAAAATATGTCATGATATCGCGACGCTTTGCTTATGTGCTTTCCCTTGCTTCTTTTGGTGTAGAAAAATGACGAAAACTCAAAGTGCCCAGAATTTGATGAAACTTTACAAGGATCTAAATAAGGCCAAAGGGTATCCGAATCTACAAACGGAACTCCATAATTCATCAGGGATTAAGAGAAAATGCATTAATATGAATTAATACATTTAACATGCAAACTTTCAAAAGTTTTAAATTGAAATCAATGCCATATGCAAGCCTACTTGGATGCTTTGATGAAGGCGAATTTTGACAAAGGATGCAAGCAAAATTTAGAATTTAAAACCTGAAAAACTCAAGAGGGTCCCTGCAGAAAAAATGAAGAGTAAATACTTTCAAAGGATGGAATTTCATTTTTTTAGTGGGGGTGTGTTGCTTCTCAACAAATGGCGATATCTACGGGGAAAATAGTAGCACTATTTTAGAATCCAGGACTCTAGTTTCAAAACAATATAGACCATGTACCATGTCTTGCCACAAATATTCTTCAAAATAATTTAACTACTACCTGATAGTTGTTAAAAAATTTCCCAAGGACATACTAGGTTGAATCACTTAAGGAAGATTTTCGATGTGCAATTATAAGCGTATAAAACTTTCTTCAAGAATGACTGGGCCTTCGAATGTTGTACTCTGGATTGATCAAATTTTCTAGATTATGAAAGGGGAAACCGAGTAGGGCTCTTTTTACTAGTTTAGCCTTTTATAGCCCCGACAAAGTTACTCTTTAGATTTTCACGACCCTGATCCACAACTGTGAGGTGGTATCTACAGCTTGGTAAAAGAAAACATCTTCTGGAGCCTCGGCTATCTCTTTTATTACAATAACTTTGTTTTTTTTCTCTCTTTTTTTTTTTTTATGGGAAATAAAAGAGTTCCAGTTTTATGTTGCCTTGCTCAACTTTCACCTTCTCTCTCTCTCTTTTGAAATATACCGAAATCTGAAAAGCCTTGCTAAAACACAATTTTTTTTTTTTTAGTATTTCATCGATCTGGAACTGCTTCAGCCTAGGTACTGATAGCCTCTATGGATACTTAAATAATTTCATGAATCAGATTCCCCTCTTACGACCAACTTTTCTTGGATTCCCTGGGAGTTTCTCTAGCCAAACAATATAGTAGTTTCTTTATAATTAAAATAATTGTGGCAAGCAAGACACAAAATCCAATTATCTTTCTACTGTTGTTCTGAATAACAAAATAGTTCCACTGTTCAATTTAAGCAGACTATCTCTTAATTAGAATAAAACAAAATGAACACAAGATTTTGAACTCAGAATAAAAACAATTTTTAAAGGCTGATTCTTTCTTTACTGCCCAGGAAAAACTAAAAAAAATAGAATTTTAAAAGCTAAAATAAATTTGTACAGACCCCAAAGGATAAAACATAGAACTTAAAAAAAAAAAAATCAAACAAAATAAAAACAAACTACTTTGTATAGACCCCAAAGGATAAAACACAGAACTTTAAAAAATAAAATAAAAACAAACTACTTTGTATAGACCGCAAAGGATAAAACACAGAACTTCAGACCTTTAAATAAAACCAAATAACAACACACTACTTCAAACTTTATTTACAATATATACATATGCACAAAGTCCCTTCAATCACTCAAAAAATGTAGCAGATGGAAAAGCAGAGAAATAGTGCCTTAAAAAAATTTGACCATTTGCAGGTAAATTTAGAAAAATTACCTTTCAGGTCCTGTTGACGAAATGCACTCCAGACTATGCTTCCAAAAAAAAAAATTTCTACCTGGGAAAGACTTGTGTTTACCGTCTTCCCTCTCTTTTTTTTTTTTTTTAATATGGATCTTGTCCCACAGAAACACCAAATCTGCAACTCCTTCAAAATCAAGGCATTAACATGTTTATGCTTCTACTTGAAAGGTTTGCAGAATTCTTTTAAAGGGACGGAATGTAAAAACCCTCCAAGATCAAATACCTTAAAGCCTTTATAGACCCAGATCATCACATATTCAGATTTATGTAATAACTCAAAGAGATCATATTTTATTTGTACGTCATAGTTCTTAATGACTTGAACATTTTGTGGTTGCTCTACTACTCCAATATCCAAGATTTCAATTTTTATCCCTCTAGTAGAATTTTCATAATTTTTTCTTTCACCTGAGCCTTGCTTAGACTTAACCCCATCAATGTGTAATGTCCAAATATCATTGTTGTAATTGGTTAGAGCTGTAACTGGTCTTACCTTCTCAGTTGCCAAATTACAAATTCCAACATCTGTATCAACACGGTTTACAACCTCTTTTTTGATATTATGTTCAGTAAACACAGGCTTATACTGAGACTCTTTATCTATTCCGAGTTGGTTGACCACATTCACATTTACTATCTTTTTCTCCTTTTCTTGAAATTCAATCAGTGGTCCAGAGTAAGTTTCAATGAAGTTATCCTTTTTTTCAACAATCTGAGCCAGTTCATGGAGGGTGATGTTAGCTTTAATTTCTTTCATATCCTCAATGATGTTATACTCCTTCCTAGTTACTTCTACACAGTGATATTGAATCTTATTTTCATCATCCTTTGGTGAGGGAGGATCATTATTAGTAGGTTCTGGATTTTCACATCTCAAATTATAACTGTCCTTTTGGAACTGTTGAAAATATTGCATTTCATCCATAGGAATTTCTACAACATTTTTTGGCTCTTCGGGAAAGGTGAATGAATTTGAAACCATAGTCGTACTATTTTTGGATGAACCAGAACTATCAATATTTCTCTGATTTTCAAGAAAATTTAACTCACCAGGAAAAGCTTCAAAGTTGGGTAATGCTAGGTCACAAATGTTTACTTCAGGCACTTCTACCTTGAACTTGTCAGAATCTTTCTCTATATTTTGCACATGCTGAATGGATGTCATAGTTAACGAAGCTTCCTTGGGTAGAGCGTGACATGTTGGCACTAACTCATGATGTGGAATAGGATTCAAAATAGGCATGTTTTGTGTAACATAGGATATCAAAGGACTACTCAAAATTTGAGGTCCTAACTGTCTTTCAAGAATTAAAGCTTCTTTATAAGCTCCTGCCAGGGTTGTGATATTGATGTCTCTCTTGAGAAAAATAGAGGTCACCGAATCCAATGCATTCTTATAGATTTCTAAGGCTAGATTTGCATTTAGGATGTAATGACCAGTCATTCTACCATAAGCTCTTTGGAACCTCATATTGAATGTCCTGACAGCTTCTCCCGACTCTCTCTTAATGCTGAAAAACTGTTGGTATAACACACTGGGGTCTATCACTTCCCCAAATTGTGATATAAAAACTTTCTCTAGGTCATTCCAACTAGTAATAGAATCATTAGTGAGATTCAAAAACCAGTCGTATGCTCCCTCCTGGAGAGTGAACGGGAACAATCTGCAAGCCACATCTTCATGCTGTATATTTAACAATTTTAGAGCATTCTTATATGCCATCAGGTGTTCTTCTACTGTTTTAGTTCCATCATGCTTGTATCTAGGAAGATATCTCTCAGGATTTCTGGGTAGATCATGGGCTGCACCAGGGATATTTAAGGCAGTGGAACCCAACCAGCTTGCCATTACTACTTGATTAATGACGATATATTTTTAGTTGTAGTTGGAGTAACTACAAGTGGTGATAAAACAATCCTTAACAAACTACTGAACGGAGGTCAGCCCTCCTTCTAGCGCCAATTTTAAATGTTGGTTTTGACTTCTGCTGTTTAGGCTTTAGGCAAAAATTCAAACAAATAAGTTTTAAAATGCTGAGGAGGAGGGAAAAGGATTCAAAAGATAAAACACCAGACTCTGCATAGACAACTTACAATACTGAACAAAGTTCAGTGGGCCCTACTTCTAGCACCATTTTTAAATGTTGGTTCAACTTTTATACACACCCTAAAAAGAATGAGCATGAAAACCCGGTAACACTTATAAGGGATAAATCCCACTCACTTTAGGATCTTTCTGGATATCCAAGGTGTGAGTTACAGAGTTGGGTCGAATGTCTATTCACTCTTTTCCACTTCTGGAATAGTTTCAAGTGGACTGTCTATTACCTTACAACGGGCTCTGGACTTGTTCAGTAATGTTTTTGGAGTTGGTTATCTTTGTGGACAATTAGATTTACAATCAGTCCTTTGATCTAGCTCTTTTATGCTTTAGCAGATTTTAATAAAAGACAAATTTAAAGAAAATAAAAATGAATCATTTCACGATGGAACAGAGAGAGTAGGGTAGGGCAGAAAGAGAAGTTTACCTAACTTAGCTGCAAAACCAAAACTACCAATTTTAGTTATACCGGTTAGCTTCACAATAGAACAAATCAAAGAGGAAGGTGTCCAGCTTTCTAAGATCACCTTCCACTAAGAGCATAAGACAGAGACAACAACATATCCGGAAGAAAATCACAAAGAGAAGGGAAGTCGGTTAAAATTGGTATCTCTCACTAGCAGCCTAGCTCGCACAGTGAGGACAAAGCAATTAGAACAGGCCTGAACCTCAAATCTATAATTTTCCCTAACATACAATAAAGAAAATGAAGCCTAGCAGCATATCCAATCCTGGTAACACAAATCTACAACATAATTTAAATAAACCTTAATGAAATGAAAACAAAAGAAGATGAACTTATCACAATCTGAAAGATATTAGGCTCCTGGCCACACTATCACAAAAAACAAAAATCACACCAACTCTAAGTCCAGAACAAAGCTTTCAAACAAGATTTATAGGAAATTGCTCCAATAGCTTTTATTTCTAAGTTTTCGCCTCTAGAATTTACATCCGAAAGAAGTATATATAGACTCAGGACAAACCCTGATCTTTTTAGAAATATCTTCTTCCAAAACCCTAAATCTTATCACTTAAACTCTACTACCCAGGTTTTACAATATAAGGCCCTTTAAAAATAGAGTTTTGATAAAACCTAACCACTTTGCAAAACTTAGTGCAGTTACTTGCCATAAATGGAGAAGACATGATCTGATATTATTCTCATCCATCTGTAACTACAAGTAAATATCTTCGTTTTCTGGTCGATCGTCGATATATTCCATAAATGGGCACTGCATAAGTAAATATCTTCATCTTTCTGGTGCACTTTCCAGGAGCGCCTCATTAATTCCTCAGAGAAATTCGGAATGAGTCACTGGTTTCTCTGACATTTTATCTTCGCAGAGCCACTTCTGAGTTAAAATTCTCTACATGCGATTACTTTCACCATAAATTCTTCTGTTAAATGCATCCATTGGCAAATTTCGGTAACTGTGTAGATATTTTTATTTTTCGGTCAATTGTCGACATATTCCATTAAATGGGAAGCTACGTAGTCACCGTAAAGTCCCTTTGCGGCTAGATCTGTAAAATTTGGATGAACCAAAAATTCTCGGCATCTCACATTTCCATCTTACGACCTTCGTTTGATCCGTGCTTATTTTGTATTTTTCTGCCATTACTTCCGCTAGTATGCAACTGCCAGCTCGCTTTCTGCAAAAGACAAACAAGGATTAGTATTTTAATATTATTAATTAAAAACCCTAATGTTCATTATATGTCGACTTTATTTATTTTGACACGTGTCATGAAATCATGATGCTTTTCTTCACCTTGCCTCTTCTGCCGTGAAATCGCGATGTCCCCTTTGCCTTGCGCTATTTCGGCCTACCGTGTCACGATTTCGTGACACCTTTGTGCCTTCGGCTTCCTTCCTTGAACCGTGTCATGATTTCGCGACGTCACGATTTTGCGACACCTTTGTGTCTTCAGCTTCCTTCCTTGAACCATGTCGCGATTTTGCGACGTCGCAATTTCGTGACACCTTTGTGCCCTCGGCTTCCTTCCTTGAACCGTATCATGATTTCGTGATGTCACGATTTCGTGACACCTTTGTGCCTTCGGCTTCCTTCCTTGAACCGTGTCACGATTTTGCGACGTCGTGATTTCGCGACACCTTTGTGCCTTCGGCTTCCTTCCTTGAACCGTGTCGCGATTTTGTGACACCTTTGTGCCTTCGGCCTCCTTCCTTGAACCGTGTCGTGATTTTGCGACGTCGTGATTTCATGACACCTTTGTGCCTTCGACTTCCTTCCTTGAACTATGTCACGATTTCACGACATCGTGATTTTTGGACACCTTTGTGCCTTCGGCCTCCTTCATTGAACCGTGTCACGATTTCGCGACGTTTTCGAGACTTGTGCCTTTCATTAAACCATGCGTTGTAATTTCGTGACGTTTTCATGCAACCAAAATGTGTCACGATATCGCAAAATTTTCCACAAGACTTGCTTCCAGCTAAAGCCTATCGTGATATCACAACATTTTTGCGTTGACTCTTCCCCTTGTTGCGTTGATCGCAAAAACGTGACAGGTCACGAAAATACGACATGTCGCGGTATCGCGATGTTTTCCATACTTAGCCTCTTTCAAGCTTACGTCATCGCAAAAACGAGACAGGTCTAAAAATGGAACATGTCGCTTTATCACGACGTTTTCCTCACTTCATTTCTTCCATCAAAAGATGTCGCGATATCGCGACGCTTCCCTCAAGATTTCCTTTTACTTAAAACCTGTCGCGATATCGCGACGTTTTCACGTTGACTCTTCCCCTTGCTGCGTTGACCGTGAAAACGCGATAGGTCACAAAAATATGACATGTCGCGATATCTCTACGCTTTCCATACTTCATTTCTTCCATCAAAAAGTGTCGCGATATCGCGACACTTTGCTTATGTGCTTTCCCTTGCTTCTTTTGGTGTAGAAAAATGATGAAAACTCAAAGTGCCCAAAATTTGATGAAACTTTACAAGGATCTAAATAAGGCCAAAGGGTATCCGAATCTGCAAACGAAACTCCAGAATTCATCAGGGATTAAGAAAAAATGCATTAATATGAATTAATACATTTAACATGCAAACTTTCAGAAGTTTTAAATTGAAATCAATGCCATATGCAAGCCTACTTGGATGCTTTGATGAAGGCGAATTTTGACAAAGGATGCAAGAAAAATTTGGAATTTAAAACCCGAAAAACTCAAGAGGGTCCCTACGGAAAAAATGAAAAGTAAATACTTTCAAAGGATGGAATTTCATTTTTTTAGTGGGGGTGTGTTGCTTCTCAACAAGTATCAGGTGATGAGATTGCAGTCTAGTCTGATGGTCCATATATTATGTAGTTAGAGGGATAAATTCCCATGCTTGATGGTACTCTACCTATGCATTCCACTATAGGAGTATTTCATAGGAGTTGGCATAGTGAGTCTGGATAGTCCTTAGTGCATCCTAGTCATAGGTCAAGAGATAAATCAAATATATTGATAGGTAGTAGATCTAGGCAGCCTCGTAGATATGGGCTGAGGGTGGAGGTGACTCAAGGGGTGTAAGCCTTGCTTTATTGCATCATCACATTATTTTTGAGTGTAAGGTCTAAGGATCTACATAGTTGTAGACTACGAATAGTTTTGTACCTCTATGTACTCTAACATTCACACATATATATGATATCTCTTTTATGACTCATTAAATGTCTAGATTTGTAATTTTATGTTTATGTTATAGATACATTAATGGATGTAATTCCTAGATGATGATTTTATTATGCTATATGTATGCAATGTACTAATGACATGTACTAGATAGATGATAGATGTATTATTAGATACTATGATCTAAATGCGTAGATGTTCTACTATGTATACTTATATAAATGCAATGATGAATGTTAAATGCATGTTTAATTATTTCAATTGTTGTATGCATTTAATCTATGTTTATGATATGGTGGATGTAATGTGATAATTACATGAGGATGGTCTACTACAAATGAACTTGTATGCTTTAATCACTTAAAATATAAGGAATGTATCTAATTTGTGTTTAAAAAACTACTAGTAGCCACCGCATAATGTATGAAAATCATGAATCAAAATGGTAACTCTTATCACAAGAATTAATTATTTAAACATCCATATGTGAGATGTAGGAGCTTTCCCTATAAGATTTTATAAAATAAAGGATATGCATAAAATAGTCAGTGACTGTATAAATATAATTGTTGTCATACATATGATATCTATCCTATTCTATACACACCCCTTAATAAATAAAATTTCATAAGTAAAACTATGCATGATTGATGAGATGATTTGTTGCTATAGGGGATTTTTTGAGGTTTTCCATGAGGCTAAAACACCCTAGTAGATTAATCAAAAGTTGTATAATAACTACACAAGACTCCTGAAATATACAAGCTGATCAAGAAGACAAAGATATTCACTATCCCTACGTGTGCAAAGTGAATATATTAGATGAGGCATAATACTACCTCTGTCAAGCAGATTTCATTCAACTCATTACTGTAATGGGGATCACCATATGGTCATAATGATCCTAAGTTTGGACATAGTTAGACTAGACTACTAGGTAATACAAGCCACCTAAAGCTAGCTCATCCATAAGCTAACATTGGTTTGTACAAAATAAGGTCGCTAATATGATAGGCATATTACCATGTGTAAGGATAACCCATTGTCAGATAGATTTCATTCAACCCATTGCTATAATGGATATCACCTCATGGTGGTTGAATACTGAATATTCTAGGGATTCAAGCTCATTAACACCTTATTTTATTTTGATTGCTTAGGATACTTGCTCATTCTTATTGATGAAAATCACTATTTATTTTACATTTGTTTTGTTTTTTAGCAAGGTATTTGCCTAGGGATGAAAACCATAGTTTATTTTGCTTGGCTTTGGAAATTTTGTTTATTTTGTATGAAAGCAAGGAATTTCTTGGGTAGGGGGGAGCTTGTCCTTTTTTGAATGATAAACATTCTAAACCATGTGCATAATAAGATGAGTAAGGAAAATATTTCTCTTAATGTGACTAGAATCAATTTTTAGTGTTATATTTCCTTGTTCAAACTAGGATTGTTAATGTTTAAAAAGGTGATGGGATTTTGATATATGGAAGGTACTATTAGAACTAGACTTCATCTTTGAAAGCCAATATAGATTTCTAAAAAAATTAAAAAGATAAATAGGGATGGCTGAATGGCAAGAAAATCCTAGTATACACTTGATAGGAACTCATAAGTTGTGTTGAAAAACACATATACTCGTAAGAAATATGAATGATGATGAGTTAAGGATGCATGATTGGCGTACAAATATGGTTTCATTCGTAAGAATGTAAACAAATATATACTAATGTAAAATGTAATGGATGAATATGCCTAATGCAATACAACTAATGAGTGCATATAATGGAATGCAACATGTAAATATTTTTGTGCTTTTGATGTTTTGAATTATTTTTGTGTTTTAATGTTTTCTGATTTTTTTTTTATGATTTTAGGGGGAAGATGTAATACCTCCTGTACCCCAACTGTGTGTTCCGCTTAATTAAATTTAGGAAGGTGTGATACCTCCTATACCCCCAGTGTGTTTTCCACTTAATGAAAGCGAGGAAGGTGTGATACCTTCAGAGTTCTCACTTTGCTTCATTGATTATGATGTGGATGGTGTGAAAGGTGTGATACCTTGAAGAACCCTATTATACATATCATCCACTGTAATATAATTGGCCTTCTTAGGAAGAGTGACAACGATCAACTGTCTCTATTGGGGCACAAACCTTTATGTACTTTTAGTGTCCTGATGGGGTAATACCAATGATCTATCTATGGATATGGTCTTCCTATCGATAAGTTCTTGGACTACATGTCTAAATATATGACAATCACTAATATCATGACATCTCATTCGGTTATGAAAGCAAGAATTATCCTCCCTGTAATTTATAAACTTGGGTCTCTATGGGTTGTATGGGGGTACATCTAGGAAGATGAATGTATTCATTTCTTGCAACTTATAAATGATGGTTTACATGGATTCATTTAAAGGTATCCAAATACGCTGATTACATAATTGGAAAGGAAGAGGATGTTGAGTCCTCATTTGATGCAGTGGTTGAGATACAAGTGTCTTAGAAATTTTATTAGGTGAATCTTCTTGGTTTTATGGTGTAGATGCAACACCCTTAACTATGCTCATGCATTGAATTTCGGTATCAAGAAGGTTATCAATGCGAAGTTGATTCTTTTTAAGCATATTTTGGATTATGTTCCAAAATTTGTAACATGATTCAATATCATGACCATCCAGTCGATGATACAGATAATGGAAGTCTTCTCTATATCCTTTGGGTTTTTAAGGTTTGGATCTAAAGGGTGAACCTTGGGCAAAGTAGTGTTCTTTGCCTCGCATAATTGATTGAAAATTGATACCATAGGTTCGGGTAGAGGTGTATAAATCTGAGGTAGTCAGCATGGATGACTTTGCACTTGATCTTGTTGAGGGTTTTCTTATGGTTCTATAGGAGGTGGCTTATTTTTGGATGTGATTTGCTTTTGTAGCTCAATATTCATGAGCTGGTGCATGATTTATTGCAAAGCCTCATTTTGTTGACCCATTTACATATTTATCTTATCTAGGTGATCTAGAATGTGCTGCAAGACTAATGAGAGTGTGAATTACATCGTTGTTGATAGATCTAGCTAAACATTTACCAATGATAGAATTCAATTTAAAGTGGGTTCCATAGGATACTTAGTTATATGGGAAATATATGTCTCCATCATTTGAGGCAATCTACATGTGTCACAATGATCCTATCTAGTAGGTGTATCCACATGCTCTTGTTTTGGATTCAATTCATGCTCTTGTTTCACTTTGGAGTTTTCAATTGTGATAGCTATAGTACCTCTACTTTGGAGTAGGAGACTCACATGTTCTTGTTATTGTGAGGGTGTTGTGTGAAACAAACTAGGTATGACTATTTTTAGGGCTGGTAGCTCTTTTGATGTAGCAAATATATCTGATGGGGCTACCATTTGTGTCAATTGACTTAGAGAAACTTAGTTCTCTATATTGACATTGATCATTTCCACAAACTCATGGGAATATGTTTTTATACTTGGACTAGTTTTGAATGGCTTATCAACTCACCTTGGGTGTTCTGCTTCAGTTGTGACAACTAATATTTCCACTGCATCCTTAGGTATGATGATATCATGTGTTATGCTAAAGGGAATACGTTGTTAAATTTTGTTGATTAGCCCTTTCAACTATTCTGACTTAAGATATCTTGACACTATGAAAGAGATATAATGAATAATCACCAATGATGGTGGATATGTAATGGATGGTTATGGTTTGATGCATGCTTTAGCTGAATATATTATATTTCATCTGAGTGTATATCTTGGTGCCTGCATGGTAGTCGAGGTTCATGTGATTCACTGATCATATTGTAATACTTGAATGGATATGGATCAATGTGTACCACATATACTTGACATTGGTTTATGAATTTGAGGTATTGATGAACTACATATGGGACACATTCCATGTCTCTCATCCAGGGTCTACCTAACAATATATTATCTTATCTCTCATCCTCTAATATGTGGCACAATGTAGTCATAATATTTATCCCAACCTGAATAGGTAGGACTATTATAACAATTATAGGGGATATGGCATCGTTAAAATCTCTTAAAGTGAATGTTGATTATGTAATGTATGAATGTGGAATATTGATATGTTTCAATGCAATGACAATGATGATATTAATAGACGAATTGATATCAACCAAAAATTATTTGATAGATTCTGATTCACACTAGCTATGATATGTAATGACAGATTGGGTTTGTTACTAGGGGATGGTCTTATCTCCTGTTTGCATAATGTGATCACAGGATCCTTGTATGATTGAATGGAATTCAATGGTTGTAAGGATTGTGACACATGATCAAATTTGATTGTATTTTTAGTGATGTATACTGATCAAGGTGTTTCTTGCTCCCTGTTGTGATATTAATCATGCTAATAAAACCCTCATTAGGTAGGGCTATATGCACCTCATTCACATGCTCTATTGATCTTCCTTGACCTTATGTTTGGGTAAGGTATATTTTTTTTTTGGGTAGATAAGATATGATAGCATTAATATCGGGTTTTATAGGTTGACCCAAAACCTTTTACAAAAATCAACCCAAGGTTGTTGATGAACATGTCCTTACTAAGGATCCTATATATGTAAAATCTACATGCCGCCAAAGCCATTACATCCGGTAAGGCACATAGCCTGTTATCAAAAATAAACTTCCCATACAACATTTTGGGTATACCCTGGGAAAACACACCTGCATCATAATTACAAAAAATAAATAGACACATATCCCTTCCTTGAAATAGTGGAGAAACAAAAAGCTGCAGACACACATAGAAGAGTACTGAAAAAAACTCCCACAAGCTCTGTATTGACAGTTACTCTTAATAGTTCTTTGGTAATTCCTTTCTTCTGTATATGACATGATTTGAGACCACATACCGTCTTGGCCAATCAGCCTTGGAGAAATGAACTTGATGGCTAGATTTATGGTGGTGGCTATCTGGTGGTCCACGTGGCTCTAGTTCGAAGTCTTATATTATCGTTTCTTTCCTGCCCTGTGATTATCAACCAACCACAAATTACTAAGACTATTAGGAGCCATGTTATCTAACATGTGACTGTCCCCATTAGTCTTTGTGGTATTTCCCAGAAGCATCCACCAAGACTGATAGCTCGGATAATTTTTATTGTGAGTCCATTTCAAAAAAGATACGGGAATACTCATAGCCTTCGAACTTATAGTGCCTTCCCTATTGGTTAATTCGACTATCATTATTGGAATTCTTATTGAATAAGCTCCTCTACTTTGCTCGGGACACCATGTTCCCATTTGAAAATTCCGTCACCATCAACACCTAAATTGGCCAGCTTATCAACAACTTTGTTAGCTTCTCGAAATACATGTTGAGCTTTTCTATCCTGTCTTCCCTAGAAAAGGATCCTAGCCTCTTCAACAATTGTTTTAATCCTCCAAGGAGGTGTTTTCCAATTATTGAGGAGATTTATAACATGCATAGAGTCTCCTTCTATGATCAAATTGCCTTCTAAGTCTTGAGTCATTTGAAGGCCTCTCCACATAGCTCTAGCTTTAGCTTTGTTGTTCATCCTTATTCCCAAATATTTAGGAAATGCAAGCATCATATTCCCATTATGATCTTGCACAATACCGCCAGTACCTGCTCTTCCAGGATTGTCCTTATTCGTCCATCAAAATTAAGCTTAAACCAACCCGTAGGATGTGGGGACCACTTAATATTGGCTCTGGGGTTGACTACCCTAGGCACAGACTCATCTAACAAGGTTAAGCTTAAATATTGAGAAATCATTGTCTCCTACATATGAGGTTTACGACTATCAAAAGGGATAAGGTTCACATTCTCGTTGGCAAAGGATAGGATCCTTGCAATGATAGTTTTATGATCATGGATAGACTCATTAAAGACTCTATGGTTCCTTTCTAACCACACCTGCCAAAGATAGTGATTGAGAAAAAATTTCCATATGTATCTAAGTCTTTGGCTTGAAAAGGGGCAAGGCCACTGGATGAACAAATCAAGTACGATGGTTGGTTTAACCCAGGAAATATTGAAGGCCTGAAAAACCCCACTTAGAATAATCAAGGGAAAATGGCACTCAAGGAAAATGTGATAAATGGTCTCCCAATTAGCCCTACACAGATAACAATGATTAGTGATACAAATACCTTTACGCATCATATTATCAATGGTTAGAATTCTTCCTTGGATAACCAGCCATGAAAAGACTGTAATTTTTGGAATTAAATTTTTTATCCAAACTAAGTCCTTTTGGAGGAAAAAATCCTCATCATCAAGCAGAAGCTTGTAAGCTAATTTAATAGTGAACTTCTCATTTTCCGTAGGAGCCCAGGTCACTTGATATTCCTTGGGTCTCATGGGGATAAACTATTTCCCGAGAATGTTACAAAGATCATTTGATTCCGCTTGAAATCCTTGAATACTTATTTTTTTGGGTAAGGTATCTTTGAATATGTCAATTTTTTTATTATCAATAGCAAGAGGATTTTTTATTTGTAAATGATATTTGTCCAACATATTCTACACCAAGTTTTTAAATGAAATGCAATCTTGGATTTCATGACCGTTTTATCAATGATACACGTAAAATAGGTCTTCCCTATACCCTTTAGGTTTTGGGTGATTAGGATCAAGGGTATGAATCTCAAGAAATAATATAGCCTTAGCCTCACATATGTGGTTGAAAAGTGAATCCAAAGATTTTGGCAATGGCATGTAATTGCAAGGTGTTCATTGTTGTCATTTTCGCACCTATTTTTTATGTAACTGATTATTGTTTTGAGTTGGATAGGGTTCAGTCTGATAGTTATGTTATTGGGGAAATTTATTTGATTTTGGAATTTTTAAGACAACTTGATTCATAGGTGTTGGTTTCATGTAATGAGAGTGGTTGCACATGTTTTTATTACAATATTTCTTGTAGAGTTTCAACTCTCCCTCTTGGACATTGATGTCTTGTATAACTTTTTCTTACACCAAAGCCTTCTTGAATGTTGGATTCTGCTACAATTAGAGTAGCAGCGATATGTGCTTAGCATAAATATTTATGAAATTTAGAAGTGGGAATGACAAATGGTAGTTTCAACATAATTCTCCACCATCTATTCCCATAATCCATAACCAACTCATCGTCATATTGATGTAGGTTTGATAAGTTGTATATATTAGTTTTCTTCTTGACATCGAAATAAAAGCATTTAAGAAACAAATTTCTAGTTGTTCAAAGCTAGATGTATTGTTCCTTGGGAGCTGATTGTACCACTCAATGGCAGCACCCGAGAGTGTTATCACAAAATTTCATAGCAATAAGGCATCATTGTTTTGCAATTGGAAACATAGGTTAATAAAACTTGTAACATGTTCTTGTGTGTTCTTATCTCCATTGAATTTGTCCATATTAGGTATTTCAAAGTTTTTCAGATATGTTGGACTAGGTACTGATGGACAAAGGGGTTTATTGTGAATTTTTCTCAGAGTGGGCTTCCAATAAACCCCACCTTGTTTCTCAAGTGATTGAAACCGCTCCATGAGCACTTTGTATACTTAAAATGATGTGATATCATCCTACCAAAGAGGTATTTCAGGAGCACATAAATGAGGTAATTTAACCATTTGTATGTTTGCTTTTTAGTATTTAAGCACATCAATAGATTAATTTATTATACTGGTTTACTATTATCCATTAGGTTAGTTCTTTAATATTGGACAGTGTTATATAAGAAATAAAAGGGTTGGTTAAAGTCCCAAAGAGCATGATGCAAAATTTGTTTTAGCGTGGCATACTTGAAGATTGGTAAACTCTTTGCTAGATAGGTTAACACCAAGATACACTTTGCACCATGATTTAATTAGTGTCAAAACATTAACAACTATTCAGCTGGTGCCCATGAAAAAAAAAAGAGTTTAATGCCAACGTTATGTGTCATTATTTGATAATAATTATAGCACATAATCTAGAACCTTCACACTATATTAGCCACTTCCACTCTTTAAGAAGTAGTTTTTGGTTTAAATAACTACAACAACAGTACTTGGTTGTTTCTCAAAACATTATGAATCTTATAGTGAAATAGAAGCACATCCATATAATATGCAATAATGATTGAAATTAATAATATTGTAAAATGAAATGGAAATGTAGTGGATTATATCGTAGAAAGGCAGAACACATTATAGAATCTCAAGCCTCTTTGATGGGGCAAATTTCTTAGAACTGGATCTTTCGTACAAAAATATTTGATATGCCTTCATCTATGCTCCCTTTCCTTTATAAAGTCTCTTTTTAACCTTAACTCTAATGCTCAAGGGTTGGATTCATATGCAAGTGGATACTTGAGCTAGAATATTCTACCAAACAAGCAATTACATTTTTTATAACGGTTACATAAAATGGCCCCACTTGTCTACATGCCTCAAATATCATATAAAAATTACAAAATATTACATTAAAAATATGGTTATTACACAATAATTTTAGGATAGGGTTCTAATATATCATTCCCCTTCAAAACACTTTGTCCTCAAAGCTAGATATGAAGAATATACTATTATAATTGCTATATAGGATATCATACAACATATTTTGGCTATATACATTACCATTAGATAAATTTTTTAGTAATGGTACAAATAGAGTGTAAATTATTTGGTCCAAAATATTATCATGTCCAAGATGATCAAGCCTTCATCATCTAACTCAAGGAGTGTGGACTGAACTTCAATGCAATTGATGAGTACATTTTTGAGACAAGACATATGGAAGATTAGATGGATCTTAGGAGAAGATAGTAACACACACTTATAGTCCACTTGTCCAATCCATTTTAATATATGATAGCATCCATAAAATCATCTTACTAATTTTTGATGAACTCAAAATTGCATGAAATATTATTTGTAAGGTTTGAGTTGAAGAAAAACCATTTTATTGACATTGAAGCTACACTAAAAATTATGTTAGTCAGTATACTATCATATCTAGTTATCAAAAAACACCAAGTTCACCTTTAAATATTGTAAATATTGGGCATGCTCCTAAAGTTTTACATCCACTACCTAAAATTTGAAGTTTCTAGGAACATAGAGGTTGGAAAAGGTGGGTACTCATAAATTGCCTCAAAAGAAGTCATTATAGAACCTATGTGGAACCTATGTGGAATGAAGTGGTGTACCACCACTCAAAAAAAGGTATCCACTTAACCAACTATGTTGGATATTTAGAGGTAAAATAGTGAAATTAGGTTTTCATGCACTTGTTGATAATTTTAGTTTTTCCATATATCTACAAAAGGTAGGTTGAGATCATTCATTGTTGCATTCCCTACAATTTAAATATTTTTCCCATATATATAGAAAAGTTAGGTTGAGCTCATTCATAGTTGCACATCTGTGATCTGGTGAATCAGAAACTAGTTTAAATTTTTAGAGTAATTCTTCACCATGTTTCTTTTTCATTACTGAGTTTACTAATTAATGGTGCATGCTACTCTACCAGTTATTGACCATTAAAATTTTCAATCCTCTTCCATATTTCCTGATAGTCCCCCCAATTCCACTATTTGTCTTCCTCACAAGCATCTAAAACAAGAGGGTTCACGACAACAAATTTGGGAGCTTGAAGAATGAATCTTCAACACAAATAAAATGGAAGAGTTTTGCAGAGGTCTAATAGAAAAATAAGTTTTTTATCAGAACAAAATAGTTCCTTCTACATAGGATAGAAGAACCTTCATAGATGGAATTGGTGTAATGTGCAACATTTCTCCATGACCAAAGTCTTTGGACAAGTTGTTGGAAATAAGGTTCAAATAATTCAAGATTCTGAGTAAAAAGATAGAAAAATGCCATTCTAGGCTAACCCACCTTGAAGAGAATTTGGGTAAAGGTATTTTTCCCTATAGCCTATGAATGGAAAATCCACATCTTCAAATTCCAGATGAATATATTAATAAATAGTTTTTTGATGAGTTAGAGGCACTCATAGTAACATTTTGCTTAGAAATGGCTAAATTGTATATCTGTAATTTGTAAATATACATAAATAAATTAGCTTCTCAAGCCAATGATTATATTTCCAATATTTTCTTACCTCCAATTAAATAAATTCTTCCAGATTCCATAAATAAATATAAGACAATTTCTCAGGAAAATGTTTTGGAATAGGAATCCCAAATTAAAGATCTTTTTCAGGGAAAGCTTTAGGCTTGGAGAGTTGAAATGGAAATCCAAAAATATATGAAATATAAATATAAAGATACTCTAGAGAATTTTTCTTAAGAATTCCTAGAAGTTAATATGTGAAAATCTATAGAAATTATAACTAACTTGGTTAAAACAGAAACCAAGCAACAAATTCATCATATGGAAAAACTAATACCAAGTGCACAAAAGAACTTTTCATCACAACACAACAAGAATAGAAGTCACACTAGAAGGGAAAATTAGATAGCCTCCACTACACAAAAAAATCAATCACAACAACACCCATAGCATATACATAGACAACAATGATAGCCACAACAAAGGAGTAAACAACCAAAACAACAACAACAATGAAGGCGGAAAGAACAATAGGGGAATAATTTAAACTTTTGGGGGTCTTCTAAAAAAATATGAAAGAAGGGGACAAACGTCCAAAACCACACTTCCTATGTGCAACAACAACAACAATAGGACAATGGAAGAAACTTTCATAACTCTAGTTTCAAAAATCCGAGAAAATATTTTACCCCATTTGTTCAGAAGAAACAAGGATAGGGATTCTTTCGTCACAAAAATGATGGCAAAAAAAAATAACCCCTTAGTCCACAAATTTTAGCCCACAATATTTTGGCCATGGATATAGGAGTCATATCTCAACTATGGATGATAAAATCACAAATCTTGTTGTCCATAATTTTCCTCCAGAAAACTTACCTAGAATGAAATTGAGGCCCTTAGCCTAGGTTTAAATTTCCTCCCTATTCCTCCTCCCATGGTCAAGGAGGTTCTAAAATAGGAGTTTTCAACCTTTTGTAGATGTCTTCATCTTTAATTGTTCTTTGGACCAAGAGGCGGTCCTCCAAAATTGCTTAAGCCCATTGATCCTTTATGTGTTTCCAACACAAGTTTTAATCCCTCACAGTTTTATAGTATTTTGGAAGAATTATTGGCATGGGTGAAATATTTCTCAATAAAAAATTATCTGCAGCTAATCCCACCCGCCAACATGCATTTCCATCCCATATTTGGTCTACCATTTGTTCCCTTGCCAATGATAAATCTATTGTCATTAGGCCTACAAATAAACACTTGGGTGTTTTTGTTTTGACCATGGACTGGTACATTTTAGAAGGTCTTTTCTAGCTTTCAAATCAAAATGTTTACTCTAAAGTAAACATAGTCCCATGGTAGGATATTTTTTATCAACTCCAAGACTTACTTGACTAGGATTTTAGTAGGAATCTATTTTTAGAAAACTATAGGAAATTTATGCTCCAGGTAACACCATCATTTTCCAGAGTGTGTATCTTTTACCTTCTCCCTAAAATCCACAAGCCCATGCTTTCTGGTCGACCCATTTGTTCCTACTATGGTTTCGTGCTTGAACCTGCCTCCAAATGGCTTCATCATTTGCTCTTACCAATTTTGTTGAAGCAAAAAAATTATCTCTTGGATTTCATATCTCTAATTAAAGATATTCATGGTCATAATTTTTCTGAGGACATCATTATTTTTTCTTTAGATGTTGAAAACCTCTATCCCATCATCCCCACCATTCAAGGATTGATATCCCTCCATCATTTTTTGAGGAATGACTTTGATCCATCCAAGATAAACTTTGTGATAAGGCTTGTAGAGATAATTTTAACACAACACTACTTGGAATTCAAAGGGAAACCATACAAGCATATAAGAGGAACAACCATGGAATGTAATTTTATTGTGGTTTATGCTTGTTTATTTCTCTATCATATAGAGTAACATGTATTTAATGATGATGTGGAAAATATTTTATTTTATAAAAGATACATTGACGATGCCATTGGAGTTTGGCATGGCCCTAAGGAGGATCTTAATTTTTTTCTTGTTGCCTATAGTTCCTTCTATGATAATAATAAAATTACGTCATTTCATTCTAATTCTAAAGTAACACTTCTGGTTACTATATTTTTTAAGGGGTTTGATTTTGCTCAGACTGAAATTCTTTGCACCAAATTATTTCAAAATCTGATGAATGCCTACCAATACATACATGCTTCCTCCCATCATCCAGTTCATCGGTGAGAAGCATGCAAAAATATAACCAAAATAAAAACAATTCCTCTTATTTTAAATCTAGATAGCTGCAATTTTGTCATAGATATTTGAATCAACACAAATATTATTATTTCTCCAATGTTTGAAAAATGGATAAAATATAGAGAGCTCAAGCACATTGCTTGAGGCATCATTTATTGAAGGAACCAAACACCTCTTTGATCTTATCTTTGTAAAAATAAAATTGTTAGAGGGACTTTTTACCACCTTATATTTTCACATATTTTAATGTGTTTCTTCTCTTTTGTGAGCGAGTGTTTTTTTTGAGAGGGGTTGATCTTGGGACTTTTATTTTTACCATCTTGGTCTATAAACCTACAATTTGTAATAGGGTGTTTTTATCCCACATCCATTACTCTTCAGACCCCCCTAGAGTTAGGTCTTTATAAAGAGAGGTTGTACTTCTTCTAAGCTCATTCCATTGATGAGACTTGTAGGTCAAAACGTGTTCAAAGTTTTGTAGATGTATCACTTCTATTCTTGGAATAAAAATTTAATCAAAAGTTTTTTGTTCCTTTTCTAACTTGTTTCTTTCTTTAATTTTATAATCCCTCATTTTTATTCCTTCTATTTTACAATAAATTTTTACTATTGGTATTATGCTCTTCACCTACACATAATGTGATCTGGCGAACTAAAAAGCTTGCAGCACTAGGAGTATGCTCTTCACTAGTTTATATTTTTAGAATATTGCTTTGCCATGTTTCTTTTTTCATCAAATACTCTTTGTAACCCTAAATATAATGCTCAAGGGTTGGATTCATATGTAAGTGGACACTTGAGCTAGAATATTATACCAAAAAAGAATTTATATTCTTTATAATGGTTACATAAAATGGTCCCACTTGTCTATGTGCCTCAAATATCATATAAACATTATAAAATATTACATTAAAAATATGGTTTTTACACAATAAGTTTAGGATGGGGTTCTAACATGTTCTTCCCCTGCAAAAATATTTGTCCTCAAAGCTAGAAATGAGGAATCTACTATTGCAATTTCTATAGAGGATCTCATACAACATATTTTGACTATATACCTTGTCATTAGATCAAAATTTTAGTGATGGTGCAAATTAAGAGTGTAAATTCTGTGGTCCAAAATGTTTTCAGGCTCCAATATGATCAAGCCTTTATCATTTAACTCAAGGAGTGTGGTCTGAACTTCAATGTGATTGATGAGTAACTTTTTGAGACAAGATATATGGAAGACTATATGGATCTTGGGATAAGGTAGTAACACAAGCTTAAATTCCACTTGTCTAATCCATTGTATTATATGGTAGATTCCATAAAATCATGTTACCAATTTTTGATGAACTCAAATTTGGATGAAAGATTATTTGTAAGGTTGGAGTTGAAAAAATACCATGTTTTTAACATTGAAGCAACACTCAAAATTATGTTAGTCATTCTACTATAATATTTAGTTATCAACCAACACCAAGTTCTCTTTTAACTACTATAAATATTGGGCATGCTCCTAAATATTTACTTCCACTACCTAAATTTTGAAGTTTCTAGGAAAATAGAGGGTGGAAAAGGTGGGTACCCATAAATTGCCTCAAAAAGAGTCATTCTAGAGCCTATGTGGAATGAAGTGGTGTAACACCACTCAACCAAATGTATCCACTTAGCCCACTATGTTGGATATTTAGAGGTAAAATAGTGAAAGTAGGTTTCCATGCACATGTTGATAATTTTAGTTTTCCCATAGATGTACAAAATGTAGCTTGAGCTCATTCATAGTTGCATTCCCTACAATTTAAATAGTTTTTGCTAAAATCAACTAGTAAAAGTGGGGTCATAGTAAAAAATAATGGATGTGGGCATATCGTGGTTTGAAAATGGGGTCCATTAATATTTGATCAATGGTGGAGTTATGGCAAGGATGGGTGAGGTAAAATAAATGAGCATACTTTAAGAGATAGTCCACCCACCGCAATAATGATTGGTTTTACTTTGAATTTAGTAAGTCAAATAAAATCCATGGAGATATCCATCCACACATGTTATAGGATTGGCAATGGTTATAGAGTTTTTGAAATACAAATTTTTTCTCCTTCAATTAATTGGAAAATTTTACAAATGACCATAAATGTTTGAATATCTATTTTCATCCCCTCCCAATAAAATTATCTTTTGGCTCTCTCATATATCTTTAAGAATCCCGAATAGCCTATATTGGATGAAGTGTGCATTTTCCTCATGATATTCTCAGGGAGTGATGATGTTTTAGGGAACACAATGCAACCCTAATATATTAATAGGTGTCCATCCCATGAATATCTAAGATGCAAATTAGGATCCCTATGGATTTTTTCCTATAAGGTCTATAAGGGTTGTTGCTTGGTTATCTTATTGAAATTGGGAGACCCATTGGGGAAATGGGTATGAAATGTACACACTATCACTTGATCCTCAAACTAATGGGAGAGGACATCTACCACAATATTCTCCTTTTCTATCATATACATGATGTCATAATCATACCCCAATAATTTGGAAAGTCATTTCTATTGTATTGGAGTAGATACCATTTATTTCAAGAAATATTTTAATCTCTAGTGTTTCAAATCTCTCCCAATAAAATATGGTCACCAATTATTAAAAACATGAAGGATGACTATCATTTATTTTTTATAAGTAGGTTTTCCCAAATTTTTACCTAATAGTACCTTACTCGTGATAGCTAAGAGTCATCCTTCTTGCATTAATATGACCCCAATGCCATGACCTAAATCATCACTTTCAATTATAAATGACTTTGAAAAATTGGGAGTGGCCAACACTCAGGTCAAAATCATCGCCTCCTTAAGATATACAAACATTTGTTCTAAATATGACCACACAAATGAATTCTTTTCAACATGGCCATTAAGGATGAGGCTATTTTTTTGTAATTTTATACAAGTCAATGTTAATAGCTTGTGAGACCCAAAAATATACAAAGCACCCTAATAGTTTGTAACTTAGGCCAATTTTGGATAGCTTACATTTTCTTGGGGTCAACCTAGACTCCCTCTTATGAAACAATATGCCCCAAGAATTCAAATTTTTGTATGCTAAAGAAATATTTGTATTATTTAACAAATAATTGATGGTCATGCAATAATTTTAAATTTTAATCTAGATGTTGTAAGTGTTTGGTCCAAGTGTGATTGTAGATGATAATTTCATAAAAGAAAACCAAAATAAAATTACAAAGAAATGGGTAGAAGCCATTATTCATGAGGATTTGAAACATTGATGGTGCATTAGTTAGGAAAAATTGCATGACCAAATATTCATAATGGTCCTCATGAGTTTAGAATATTATTATGTGGATGTATTCTTATTTGAGACTTATTTGGTGATAGCCAAAGCAAATATCTAGCTTGGAGAAAACCTTTGTGCCATGTAACACATCCAACAATTCATTGATCATAGGGATATAAAATTTGTCCTTAATGGTGAGCTTATTGAGATTAAATATTCTATACATAGCTACCATGACCCATATTTATTTCTTACCAATAGTACTAAATAAGAATCACAACTATTACTAGGTTGAATTACCCCTATTTTTAGGAACTCTTGAACCAACTTCTCAATTTAAGAGTTAAGTGCATAGGGATTTATATAGGATATGATATTATGTGGCAAACTACTTGATACAAATTATGGTCATGGAAATTATGTGGATGTATTTTTATCAATTCCACAAAAACTATATTATATTTAGTCAAAATGAGTTGCAAATCCCCTTGGGTTTTGTCTACTTTTAAAGTTTGTAGTTGGATTGTAAATAATTGGGATAATATCCCATGTGAATACTTTTTAATAACTTATCCATATAGCTTGAAATAATAACCTAGAAAGATTTATTTTTTGAGTAAAGAAGAGTGTAGGACCTTCCATTATGAGTGAATTACATCCATAATTAAACAAAGTTTCAAGCTATTATTCCCAAGATTAAAATCCACTATGATCCTAGCACAACATCACATTAACCATGTAGAAGGGAAAACATATTAATTTTGAGTTTGTAGTCCCCTATTGTCAACTTAACATTTTAGCATTTACCATTAAAAGGTAATGTTCCTCCATTTGCCACCATGACTTCAAAATAGTTGCAAGAATGTATGTAATTGTCTGCTTTCTTAGCTACTTGGGGATCAATGAAATTATGTATACTACCTAGATTAATAAGAATTATAATTATTTTCCCTTTTAATAATCCCATTACCTTTATTGTATGAGGATTAAAAATTCCTACAAGTGCATGGAAACAAATCTTTAGTAATGGTTCCTCCTGTGCTTCACCCTCATCTTGAGGCTCTCCCTCCTACTGTTCTACTTCTTTGTTTGGAATTTCATTCACTATTGATTCATCCATATATAATAAAAATATTTTATGTCGTACAAATTTATGCCTTGGTGAATATTTCTCATCGCAATTATAACATAATACTTGTGCTCTATAGACATCCAATTCCTCCTTTGTCAATCGCTTGATTGGCAAAGATTTATTGCTAGTATTTGATGCAAACATGGATGGACATGTAAGTTTGGCTTATGGAAATTTAGATGACCTTTGGGTAGAATTTTTTTCCTTTGGTATTATTTTCAATCCTATGGCTTGCATTATACACTATGGTTTGAACATTTTTACCTCTACCTTGATATCATCTTTCAAACTGCTAATAAAACAACTATAAAAAAATCCTTTATTTAAATCCTTCATTCTATTAGCTAATTTATCAAACTGAGTCTAATATTCCTAAACAATAGAGGTATGTTTAAATTTTATTAATGCTCCTATAAAGTCCTCATATTCACTAGGGCCAAAATGAGTCAATAATTGGGCCTCAAAGTCTTCCTAAAAAGAGTTAGGGGTCATGTTTTGTAACCACCGATACCACTATAGAGCCTCAAATTCAAAGTTAAAGTATGCCATGGTGACCCATAAATATTGGTAAACATTATGGATTTTAAAGAATTGATCTTCCCAACAAAACCAACCATCAATTTCCTTATCATTAAACTTGGGAAAGTCTAATTTAGGTATTTAAATAGGGTATTAGTGTAAAAAAAAACATGATGGATTTATTCATATTTATTTACTAAATTGTCACCTGGTCCATTAGTGTTAATCTATTAGTATAATTTTGGGCCATCCTTTAACCACTCTTCAACCTCAAGGATTTTTTCCTCAATACCTATTTAATTTGGTCAGGCTTTAGAACTTGCATGTGATCCTTACTATATTTAATTTATATTCTAATGTGTAACATTTGGACCTATAGGTTACTAAGTGTTTGATTAAATTATTCCATATACTGTATTTGTTCCATCTCCCTAATTGCTCCTCTGGTTCCTTCATCCATATACTTGTGATTTGGACAACCTCGATTGACATACTAAAAATAGAAGTATTTTTCTAGGGGTTACTATTTTTAGTAATGGTCTAAAAAGTGTGTTTGGGTGCTATAAAAAAATCAACTTGAAAATATAAACATGATATAATAGGTCTCAAAATGGTGTTTTTTGGTACCCCATTTTTTTTCAATCAAGTGCTATCTATTTTTCTCTTAAAGCTTTCCTTCACCTAAAAAAATACTTTCTTCTCTGGTCGCAAAAAACTACCATATTAGTTACTAGTCAGTCTATTATCCCTAGGTATCTTATCAAATTCTATCACTAACATTGACTTGTCTGACACTATTACTGACTATTACTAACAACTTCCCTAGAAAATTTTGTTTTAACTATTACTAATGATTGCCTAACTGACACTATTTTATTTTCATTGATAACTTCCCTAACAGCTGCCTTATCTAACTCTATTCTTAACTGTTACTAATCCCAATGGTATCTTCTTTACCAGGGAATTTTATAGTCAAATTCATGCTAGGTTTGGTATCTACAATATGCTCCAATCTATGGTTAGAATTTTGGAGGTGTAACATATTATTGTAATAGAGTAACACTAGACCAAGTTGCATGCACAATCCATAAGCCTATATTATACCATAACAACAAACAATAATTCTTAAACCAATATTTTAGGCCACTACTCAACGATGATTCCACACATACCCTTGACTACACTACCTACCTCTCTAGTTTTATGGCAATGTAATCTTCTCAAGTGTTGGGATTGGTGCACTATGGATAGATACATGGTCGAAATGCTTCCTATGGTTAAAGGTTTCTTCTAAAACTAGGGGTGTTTTTTATATTTCTAAACATACATGGGGGCTCAAGTCCATATATGAGTGTTGTTTGAGGCTTGGGTGTTGGAGTCTAGTCACCCCTAACTTGAATACATGATATATGGGTAATCTATATTATACAATAATTATAGATCCTCCATGATATTTTAAAATCCCTAGCACATGGATTCTATCCTATTAGACTAAAACATAGGAAAAAATGGCTCAATTTTTTCTCTTTTTATTTATAGGAAATATAAGCAAGAAAATGAAAATAAGGGAAATTTATACCTGAAAAATAAAAAAGGTAGAACATGAACTATTTTCATTGGAGTAGGACATGACCCTAGAAAGCACTTTGATACCACTTGTTATAAAACTTGAGGTGAAATAATAATAGAAAAAAAATCTTTTAATTAACAATATTGTGATATGAAATGGAATGGAGTAAATTATATTGCAGAAAACAAGAGTACATTATAGGATTGTAGACTTCTTCAAGGGGGAAAAATATTTAGAAGTAGATATTCGATACAAAAAAATATGAGACACCTTCATCTATGTCCCCTTTCCTTTTTAAATATGCTTTATAACCTTAACTGTAATGCTCAAGGTTTGGCTTCACATTCAAGTGGCCATATAAGCTAGAATATGCTACCAAACAAAAAGTTATATTCTTTATATTGGTTACATTAAATGACCCCACATATCTAGGCACCTCAAATGCCACATACACATTACAAAATATTGCATTACATTATTATGATGGGATCTCCACATTAGGAAGGGGGTGATTACATAATAAAGTTAGGATAGGGTCCTAAAACAAAACAACTTCAAGAAGCATTGGAATAGAAATTCTCTCACATTTTAGCTCCCATGTAATCTTGTCCATTCTATAAATGCAATATAGAGAACTCTTCTCTTTTAATCCTAGACATACAAGAATGTATTCTTCTATTCTCTTGTATGTCCTTTCTCCTACTAACTACTACTACACTCTCCTATGCAATAGAGCACACTACATATCACAATCCAATCCCTTTCTAATAAGTATATTACAACCTAGTATGAAGTAACACCCAAATATTATAATTTAAAGTCTATTTATTCATTTTTAACATTCTCTAATGTGTGTTCTTTTGTTGAGACATATTTCTTCATTAGACATAAGTAGAATACCCTATCTTCTACAATGCACCTTTGGCTATAACTTGTATATTTCATAAGGTAAAATTGTACTTATCATTCATGTCAACCATAATGGACCCATGATATGTGGGTCAAGTGGCATTAGAGTTGATATATTTGTAGGAATTAAGCACAAAGAACTCATTTCTTGCTCTTTAAATCCTATTTTTTTCATTTATTTGTAGATATCATTACCTAGTGTAGGACCTTCTAGTATGCTTCATAATTGGATACCCATTAGCACATAAATATAGTGTGAGAAGTAACACATCACACCATATTTAAAAATATGAGCACCCATATAGAGTGTCATCCCTACCAAGTAAATAAATAAATAGTAGATTCAATCTCATAATCTAAAACTAGAACCCATGACATTGAGAACCTAATTCAAGATATTTTGAAGTAGTGAACCAGCCTATTTAGGTAGTTTTATGATCTCATATTTAAATTGGAATCCTTTTCTATGATAACTAACCATATACCTTTCCAAAGCTAATGCCCTCTAAATGTGTACACCAACATTGATACTTCAATATTCTTAGGCCAAAATTATGCTAATGAGTTAGATACTTGGATTTAATAACTAGAAGTCTATTATGTTGCTAATTAGCTTGTCTAGTATGATAATATTATATTTGTAAAATTTCAAAATTAATTTTCTATTGGTCAAAGTCCACTACTAGTAGGATTTATGAGGTAGACAACCTCATATCTTCTTATGAAGACTTCATGAATTTAGTTTGTAATAGTTCTGTCACTTGTAGTACTACTAAGAAGCATACATGTGTTTTCAATAACTATATCAACATAAATATTAATTTTCCTAGAAATGCAATGATGAATTTAATCATATTCTCAATCAACTATGTATTAATGATAATGAGAGGCATCAGGTTCTCAAATACATTAATGGTATACACTACAATTTTTAGTTATATATGGAGCTCCTTTTATTCAACTCTCTAGTGTAAGCCTATCACTTTGAATTAGATATGGAGGATAAATGAAGAGACATAGAAATACTCTAGTTTTTTCCTACACATAACCCCAATATTAAAATGAATACCTCTAAATACTTTAGAAACTACAAACACTTATTCTCAAGGGATATCCTATAAAACCTAATTCCAAACCTTGTGCATGACCAATAAAATTAAAATAGAACGTGAATGACAACTAGTGAAACCACCATAAGGTTTACACTTAATAATTTTTAGTTTTAGGGTTAGCCAAACGTTGTTGATCCCTATAAAAAGGAGAAATGTGGTAAATACCACATTCTTGAATATAAAAACTCAACATGTAGATAACAATTTAAAATTTGATCCATCTAAAGAATAATAACCGTTTTTTCATATCCATTTTAAGCCTATTTACATCATCATTGATATTAGGATCCAAATAAACATAATTGTCCAAGAAACAATCAAGCACCTTAACCTCCAAACAATTATTAATCCTTAACCATAATATTTTGGGTTAGTTGTAACTAAGGAAGAGTATAAAGGTTTGACACCAATACACCCTCAAGTATGGAATCAACATAATATATAAAATAGTCACCTATAACATGGAGCAATTAGGAATATTTGATGTATTGCTCTAAACTCTTATCTCTATTATCACAAAGTAACCTACCAAGCCTATATATAGCAATGGTTACTACACATAGTAGAGGTGACATACAATATTCCTGAGTGCCTTCCTCAAAAGGAGGTGATGACTCTAGTCCTAGAAAAGCAATATAAGAATATAATCTTACATGTGAAGAAACTATTTTCCCCAATGGTTCAACATATGAACCAAGGTATAAATAAATTTACCCTAGACATGGTAACCATAAACTACTTTTTAAAAGGATATTAAATGGATATTTTAATCCACCCATATACTTATATTTTCCATGATACCAAGGTAGTCCCATTATACTATTGAATGGAGAACTAGATTGACCTAATACCAATATTAACTCTTCCCAACTACTCTCCATAATCAATCACTCTAGAAGAATAATTATATTTGACAATAAATCCAGGATTTTATACATTAGGGTAATATTTACCCTAGCTCATTATAATGCAAGAGTTGCATTGTATCAGTAGCAAAGAAGGATGATATATAACACCTATGCAGTGTATCTTTGATAGTCAATAATATTACCATGATAAAATAGTATCTATTGTTGTACATTGATGACCCATTGGAATAGTTAAAGATTATTTTGAATTTTGATAACATATACCTCATGCCAAGTTATCACAAGGCACCTATAAACGCCAAAGACATATGAAACATTACCTTAAAGAATTCATAAGGACTATTGAGTTTTTGATTATGCCTTTCAACAACTAACTCCTTGGTAATATTCATATGCCTTATGAATGATGTTATATAGTCATTCATAGGTTTCTTCATGATTGTTTACCTAGATGACATACTCACATTTATCAAGATATGAAAAGAGAATCCTTAGCATGTGTTCCAAGTTTTGGACACTCTATGCCAACACAAAATTCAATTAAATATGGGTAAGTGTACCTTTAACGTAATAGATATTATTATCTAGGTTGCATTATCAACCAACAAGTAATTCATGTAGACCTAGAAATATTTTGCCATTCAATAATATTCAATTCTCAAAAATCTAGCATACCTAATATGTTTTCGTTCCCTCGTCTACTTCTACTTCAAGATCATATTGAGCTTCTCAATATTTCATTACTTGTGAACTAGGTGATATATTGTAAGGTAATTTTCCACTAGATTCATAACAACAATAGGCCTTTGAAGAATTGAAGTTGTAAATCTATCTAGCACCATTTTTATCCATGTCAAATATTACTCAATCATTCAATATTGAAACTAATTCATTTGACTATGCACTTCATGTCATCTTGATCCAAAATGAGCATATAGTGGCATACCATTCTATGATGCTTTTATACACACCTAAAGTATATTTCATCTATTTAAAAGAGTTGTATGTAATCATTATGTATATAAGAAACTATATTATGGTTAAGGAAACTATGGTTCATTGAGATCATAAGCCTTTGTGACTTATTTATTCTTAGAGTAAAATAGAAAAATATAGGTATATTAAATCAATGACTTACCCATAATAGTTCCATTTTTTGACTAAGCATTGCAAGGAAAACAAGAATAGGTACTATATTACCTAAGCTACCTAGTCATATAGCCTTTACTATTTATTATCAACATAAGATAATACAATCTCAATTATTGATAGATGATAAAACCTTCATATGCTAATGTTTATAATATTTATTTATAACTCATAAAATATTATTCATATATCAAAAATATTATAAACATACAATATCCATGATACATTATTCATCTAATTTGTATATGGAATCACCTTATCCATGACACATTAGTATATCATCTAAGAAAAATCTATGTTATGTTAGGTTCATCATGTCGACTATTGATATGAAGAAAACACTATTCTAAAGTAGCTATAAAATTTATCATCAACATGATACTTTTGGTTATCTAATAGTACTTTTACTAGTTCAACTTATCCCAAGAAGTGGAGTTCTACATTAGATCTTACACTCATAACATTTTGAAACTAGCAAGTAAGAAAATAGAGCTCTATACATAATTTCATGTTTCTTCTAGGCCTTAGGATTCTATTATAATGGATTTCTCTAAAGGTTATTGACCATCACACATGATTATGGATATGTTTATCAAAATGAGTATCATGGCCTCAATCACTAGAAACATTAACTTTTTGAGGATCGCTTGGCTACTATTTAAACAAGTTTGGATTCAATTTGGCCTACCTAATTTGATTGTATTAGACAAGGATAGTAGTTTCTTTAACAACTTTTGGGTCATCATAAGAACCTCTTGGGCTCTAAGCTCTAGTATTATAGGTCCTTACATATACAAATTGATGGTAAATTGAGTTGGTTAATAGGATGTTAGTACATATACTCAAGATATACAACCATAGATTCAATATTCCTATAATATCGCTATTAATTCCTCCACAAAGTAACAAACTATGTTAGTCATACCTAAGTTTTCAACCTAGCACCAAAGTGAGCATCCTTTTCTATATAATGTATAGTGCCATGATACCCAAGATAAGAAGGACAATAAGGTAGGTAATTTCCTATACCAAGTGTGCAATATATAGATATAGATATAATAGATATTCTAGTGGCAACAATAGAAGTATAAATAGCGTTATAACCAACATAAGCCACCACCTATTTACTGATTAGATATAATTTTTTTCTCCACACAAATAAAGATCAATTTCGAGGTCCACATTAAAATATCAAACTATTATGCTATGGTTACTACAACATTAAATGCTAGGAAAAAGAGAGTTCCTTTATTCTTGAATTATCATCATACCTAGGGATGCACTTAGTATTCCATGCAAAATTCCTTAATTCATGTCTTCCTCTTCTTCTATGACCAATAGTAGTACAAAACCTGATAGATATGGACCCAACATAGATGAATCTTGTAATAGGATACACAGTAATTGAGATTCCTAGAAAAATACTTACTAAGAGACATAAATTATTTTTTGTAGAAAATAGGATTTTTTTCTCTTATAATAAAAATAGTTTAGTGCGGAACTGCAATGGCTAGTTGCTGCAAGAAATGTTCAGGTGGGAGCTCTGAAATTCAAATTCTAAAGGATGGGAAGGATTTTTTTTTAATTATGGAGTGCTTGAGGATGGTGGTAAGTACGGGGTCAAGGATGATCAATTTGTGCTTCCTACAGGGGCTCCTGAGAGTGGTCAATCTTTGATAAATATTCTAAAAAGGTAGCTACCTTTTGGGGTGACGAACCACCCGACAAAGGATCTTCTCTTGGGCCCCCTTTGGTCAAGGGACCCTCGGGTTCAAAACCCTCTTTTTCTAATGTCGTTGGAGGAAATTCATCTATTCCCACTCCTCCCCTTCCCCCCTTGGAGACAGTGGGGAATAAATTTAATATTCCTTTGAGCTTAGTTTCCAATTATTTATCTCTGGAATCATTTTCCCTTGTCAAAAAAATTATGGGTGGAAGGCCTGATTTAGACACTATCAAAAGATGGGATTTTTCCAAATGGAAAGCCAATGGATGTTTGGAAATCATTGGGCTTTCCAATGCCTTTTTTGGAATCCATCTCAACAACTAGGAGGATGCAAACCGAATCCTTACTGGTGGCCCCTGGTTCTTGGGTAGGAAAAGTGTTTTTCTCATGAAATGGTTTCTTGAATTTGATCCTGATACACAAAGCATTAATTATGCTCTGATTTGGGTTAGGCTCCCAAATATTCCTTGGCATCTCTGGCATGAAGACATCCTTAGAGCTATTGCTAAAACTATTGGGGATTTAGTGGCCATTGACCATGCTACTTTAGCTAGATCAAGGATGACTGTTGCTCGCATATGTGTCAATGCTAATCTGGACTCGACTCTCCCCACCTTTGTGGAATTGGAATATGAGTCTTTCTATAAGAAGCAGGCCATTGAATATGAGAACAAGCCTCCTTTTTGCATTGAATGCCAAACTCAGGGACATCTCAGAGCTCAATGCCCTACTCTAAAGGCTCAGGAAGAAATAACTGCTGAAAAGCAAATGAATAATATTCCTTTTTCCAAAGTTGAGAAAAAAATATATCCTTCTTCCAAAGGGATTTTTTTTTGTCCAATCAAGAACCAGAAGTCTCAAGGAGGTACTTCACAGGAGCCACAAACTACTGCTGACAAAGGCAAAAAGGTTTCCACTTCTGGTCAAGATCTGAACAAAAGGGAGGTAAGTTCCTTCTTTGCTCTTCCTAATAAATATCAACTTTTGTCTAATTTACCTTCTAGGGATGTTGAGACTGAATTGATTGCTCAGAGTCCTAGCCCTATCTCAAATCCTTCTTCTTCCCCTGTTCATGAAATTAGATAGGAAATTTCCCCTGTTCATTCCCCTATTAATGGGATGCCTAATAATTCTCCTAAGAATGGGGTTACAGGTCATGATTCTCCGATAAAATCTATTGAGCCTTTTCCTAAAATTTCTATTGATATTTGTGCTCAGAACCGCATTGAGGAAGTTGCCTTCCCCTCCTCTCTCTTTGAATCCTCAAGCCCGATGATCCAAAAAATTAATCCTCACAATTTTAGTCCAAAGCATACCAAAAGTCATAAAAAATCCCCGATTGATTGTGGGGGTGAGAAAAATAAGGGCAGACCTTCCAATGCCGACCACTAGAAGCAGGGATTAGAAGATGATATTGCTAATGGCATTCAAAAAACCCTATTTTCTGCGGGGATAAATCAGAGTAAAGATGATACAAAATGCACCAAACCTCCCCAACCTCAAGGAAAGGGAGGCAAAAGAGTTATCAAATATTCCAAATGAAAATCCTCTCATGGAATGTGAGAGGTCTTAATGGCATGGCTAAATAGAGGCTAGCCAAGTCATTGAGAAAAGAAATCAATCCTTCTATTTTTCTATTGCAAGAAACCAAATTCGGAGACACCTTTGCCAAAGTTGTTTGTAATAATCTATGGAAGAATAGTGAATCCATTTTTTGCAATGCAAGGGGGGCTTCTGGAGGACTCATATGTCTTTGGAATCCTGCTCTCCTTGAGGGCAGATTGATCCATTCTAATGAAGAATCTGCTAGTATTATTTTTTTGACAAATATTCCAATTCCCCTTGGGTTCTTACCAATGTTTATGCCCCAAATTCTATCCCAGGTAGATCCAAGTTATGGGAAATTCTTTCATCAGTCAGGAAAGCCTTTTCAAACCTTCCCTGGATCCTTGTAGGGGATTTCAATACTCCTTTGTTTCCTTCTAACAAAAGAGGAGGGATAGGTTCCTTTACAAAGAGTATGGATGATTTTCAAGATTTCATAAATCATAACAACTTAATGGATGTAAACCTTAAAGGAAATTAGTTTACTTGGTCTAATAGAAGAAGTGGTACTCAACTTATTCAAGTAAAACTTGATAGAGTTTTGTTTTCTCAAGAAGCCACTGCTAATTGGGGGGATGCCATTCTTCAATCACTTCTCAAAATTGGGTCTGACCATAGTCCTATTCTCCTAGATACTAATAATCCTAAAGTATTCAGAATCCCTTTCAGATTTGAAGCAATGTGGATGCAACATCCTGATTTCAGAGATAGAATTATTCAGTGGTGGCAAACAGATTTTCAAGGATCACCTTATTTTAGATTGGGTCAAAAGCTCAAATTGATCAAAGAAAATCTCAAGATTTGGAATAGGGATATCTTTGGAAATATTTTCCAAAACAAACAAGAAATTAAAAATCGTCTTGCTACCATTGAGAAAGACATTCAGGAAGGCCAATATTGTACTGTTGAACAAAGAAGAGAGGAAAAGGATCTCCTATCCCAGTATCATAATATCCTCCAGTGTGAAGAAACCTTTTGGAGGCAGAAATCCCGAGCCATTTGGCTTAAGGAAGGAGACTCCAATACAAAGTTTTTTCATGTTTCCACGATGAGGAACATAAGCAATAACAGAATTAAGGAAATTATTTGCCAGGATGGAAGAGTTACTTCTGACATAAAGGAGATTAGAGCTGAGGGTATTTCTCATTTCATGCAATTACTTGAAGATCTACCAGCCACCAACTCTGGCAAAGCCAAGGATTTCCTCCTCCAATTCATTCCTCATTCTATTTTTGAGGATATCAACTCTAAATTAATTTCTAGCCTCTCTGATGAGGAAATCAAACATGCTCTATTTTCCATGAAACCAGATAAAGCCCCGGGTCCTGATGGTTTCTCTCCTAGATTCTTCCAGGCCTTTTGGGATTTCATTGGTCCGGATGTGTGTGAAGCCATCAAGGAAATTCAGAATTCTAAAGTTATTCCTCATAGTTTTAACTCCACTTTTATTGCCCTCATTCCAAAAAGTCCTAATGCCAAATATTTCAATGATTTCAGGCCAATTAGTCTCTGCAACGTAGTTTACAAAATTCTAACCAAGGCCTTAGCTAATAGAATGAGAGATGTCATGCCTATCATTATTAACCATTGTCAAGGAAGTTCAGTTTGGGGCAGATCCATCCTTGATGGTATTATCTCTGTTCATGAAGCCCTTCACTCAACTTCCTTCACCAAAAAGACTGCTTTCCTCTTAAAATTAGACATGAATAAAGCTTATGACAGGTTGAACTGGGACTTCCTTCTGGCAGTTCTATCCAAATTTGGATTTCATCAAGATTGGATCAATTTAATTAGAGGGTGCATTTCTTCTACCTGGTTTTCTATTTTAATAAATGGTTCACCAGTAGGTTATTTCACTAGCAGTAGAGGATTGAGGCAAGGAGACCCCCTTTCCCCTCTCCTCTTCATCATTGCCACAGAAGCCCTTGGGAGATCTATTCATGCAGCCAGACAATCAAGTCTTATTACTGGTATCAAGGTTACATCTCAAACTACACCTGTCACTCATCAATAATTCGTTGATGATACTCTTCTTTCCACTTTTGCTTTAGTGGTTGAAGCTAAAGTCATTAAGCATATCCTTCTTCTTTATGAGGAGGCCATTGGGCAAAAAGTCAATTTTCAAAAAAGCAAATTATATTTTCTTAACACTCCTTTGAGAAGATAAATTAATATTACCAACATCCTGGGGTGTGCCATTTCCTCCTTACCTGCCACTTATCTGGGTCTACCTTTGTTTGTGGGTAATGCTAATGAACATCTATGGGACAATGTCATCGAAATATTTCAAAAAAAGCTTTCCATTTGGAGAGGTAATTTATTATCCCAGGTTGGAAAAGCTATCCTGACCATGGCCTGCTTACAGAGTATTCCTATTTACTTCCTTTCAATTTTCAAAGCACCTACTAAAGTTTACCAAAAAATTGAACAGATCCAAAAGCATTTCCTCTGGATAGGAGCTGAAAATAAAAATAGATTCCATCTGGTTGCTTGGGAAAAAGTTTGCAAGCCCAAGGATCAAGGGGGAATAGGGCTTAGAAGAATACACATGTTAAATTCTACTCTTCTTGCCAAACAAGCATGGCATTTAATTTTAGGAGATCATGCAGAGTGGGTCAAAATCACAAGAAGGAAATACCTCCAAAATTTTGATTTTTTATATGGAGAAATCCCCCCTTCTGCATCCACCTTTTGGAAATCCATTTGCTCTACGAGACAACTTCTAAAAAAAGGTTTAAGGTGGTAGGTTAGTGATGGGAAATCTGTGCACTTTTGGGAAGACAGGTGGTTAGGCAATCGCCCACTTCTTCAAGTCCCAGGATTCAGATTGCTCAAAGAGTTTACTGATCCTCTTTTTGGCACCAAAGTTGTTGACTTCCTGTCCACTTCCAATGGGACCAGATCTTGGAAAAGGATCCATCATCCTAATCTATCAGATGAAATATCTTCACTTGAAGCCTTTTTATCTTCCTTCCCTATCCCTTCTGAGGCCTCTTGTGACCATCCTATTTGGGAGCCCACCAACTCAGGAGATTTTTCTATCAAATATGCTTATCATTTATCCTTATCCCTAGTAGAGGTGTTTATTCCTTTCAATCTAGTGTGGCTTAAACATTTGACTCCAAAGGTTGCTTTTTTCTCATGGATAGCCATTCAAGATAAAATCCTCTCTATTGAAAATCTTATTAAACGTGGTATTCCCCTCCCTAATAGATGCTTCCTTTGCCTTGTTGATTGGGAATCCATGACCCACCTCTTTCTTTTTTTCCCCTACTCTAGGTCCATCCTCAATAATATTTTCCTCAAGTTCAATATCAGTTGGGCTTCTCCTTCTTCTATTGTTGACCTTTTTACCCAATGGCCTAACCCTTTTAAAAATCCTTTTCTCAAAGGCTTCTGGAGTTTTTGCCTTCATCACTATTTATGGTAGATTTGGCTTGAGCGCAATAGGCACATTTTTTCTAAGGAAGCCAAGGATTTTGAATTTATTTCTAATAGAATTATCTTTTTTGCTAAGGAAAACTCTTTGATTGCCCCTTTTGATTCTTCACCTATTCCCTTTTTTGAAGCTTCCTTACTCCAATCCTTTAACATTTCCTTGGAAAATCTTCGTCCTACCAATCCTCAAGGTTCCAGAGCCAACATCAAATGGAATCCCCCTCCTTTGGGGTGGGTCAAACTCAATTTTTATGGAGCTACTAAAGGAAATCTAGGAAGAGCTGGTGCTGGGGGTATTCTCAGAGACCATCAAGGAAATTCCATTTTTGCCTTTGCAGAACCTTTAGGGGATCAATCCAACCATTTTTTGAAGCAAGGGCACTATGGAGAGGATTACAATTCATGAAACATGTCCCAGGAAAAGTCATCATCGAAGGAGATTCTTTGAATATCATCAACTACCTAAAAAATTCCAAATCACCAGGTTGGAAAATCAGGAATCTAATCGAGGAAGCCAGGAAAATTCTATCACATCAACAGGAAGTCATAGTTCAACATGCCTTCAGGGAAGCTAATGTTGTCTTTGACAAGTTGGCCAATATTGGTGCCTTTGTCCCAGGGATGCTGACCTAGATGGACACTCTCCCCGTGATGTCAGTGAACTTGCCAGGTTGGATTTAAATCTCACTCAACAAAATGAATTATCATCACTCCACATGTGATCTACAACTTATTTGGCCCTCGACTCTGAGGAGAAGAAATACCATTGGCCCTCATGTCTTCTACATTGCGGCTGTTGTTATAATCATTTTCATTACCAAAGTCTTCTCCATTAAGAAATTTATCTTCCCTAGGCTTCCCCATTTTTGGAGCCTCATCTTGGAAACATTTCCTTCCCATTTTTCCACCAAGCGGTACTTATTCCCCATACTCATTACTCATGCCACCACCTTTTTTCCGCTAGCTTTTACCTGGGATTTAAAATTTTTTGTGCCAAACGATTTTTCCTCCATCATTTTACATGATTTTGGGTTGTTCTTCCACGTGTGTACCCCTTCTGCCTACTCGCGACCCTTCCTTATTCCACGTCCCATTCGCATGGTTCCAAGATCTATTCTATTCCCTGCTCGATCACGCTTTTCAACTCCTTGGGTTTCTGAATTTATCTTTGATTTTTCTATATTCAGATTCCTAGGTTTCCCTATTAGTCAACTTCTCCATATCTCAGCACATATTTCTATTTTCGCCATTGATCCTGCCTATCGTAAAATCTTCCTCTGTAGAATCTGTAACCTCTTGATTTGTTCTGTCTAGTTTTTTAGCTTCCCTAGACGAAGATCTTGTGTGAGAAGTCTTGTGAAAGGTTTTTTGAAATGTTCACTTTCACTTTGGTGCTTTATAAGCTCTGCTAAGATTCTATTATGGTCTTCCCCTGCTCTTCCTCTTATCCTCAGTTCCATTTTCAAAAACCCTAGTTCCCTTCTTCTGAGAGTCATCAGGATGTGTTTTGTTGAGCCTAACACCTATTCCATCGAGCCCATCAGTCGAAGCTATCCTCAATGATAGAGGATTAGTTCCTTTTCTCAAGATGTTTTCTAGGACTGATTGGGATGCCAGTATGGATTTTGCTTCAACATGGGAAGATGGAGTTGTCATCATTCACGGAGTTGATTTCCTGGTGAATGTAGAGCTTCTCGTAGAACTGACAGGACAACTTGTTGTTGGTCGCACTGTGAGAAGGAACAAACACAACTGGGAAGTGGAAATCAACCAGTTCGAACCTTCATCACCAATCAGGAAGCTTATCAAGAAGGGTTTATTTCGCAAGGATCTGCCTACACCATGGAAGGAGGTAATGAAGCCAATCATGCAATACATTACTGTAGATGATCCTGAGTCACAACTCTGTAGTTTCCACCTTTCTTTTGTGAATCATTTCAGAGATGCAAAATTTCTCAATATTCTAGAATTCTTGTATTTGTCCATGGATTACACTATAACTTCAACCCGTGCCAAGAAGGAGGAAGGTTGGCCTTCTCACCAGGGTCTGTTCAAGGTCCTTTATGCTTATCTACTGTAAAAATTTCCTAAAGGAAATATTCCCATTCAGGAAAACACAGAGGAAGACACTTCCTCCACACCTCCCTCTAAGATGAGAGGTGCCAAAAGAAAGGGCAAGGAAGTTAAATGCCAGGGCTCTCTCAGTGCTAAGAAAAAGGTTAAGGTGGAATTTACTCCCACAAGGAGTTCCCAGTGGCTAAAGAAAAATTTTCTCAGAGCCCTGAGAAGGTTAAGGAAGAGGGTGAGGATGACCCCAACGACCCCGTTGAAAAATATCTACAGAAATTAGTAATCCAAACCACGTCTGCTACCATTGCCCATATGGAGACCTCCTGGACTGCTATGGGGAAAGCCATATCGCAATTGAAGGAGCAAAGAAATGCGCTTAATTTACTATTTTTCTATGACACCTTCGATGAGGAAGCCCTTGCGAGTTTTGCTACTATTGGAAAATCCAAAGCAAAGGAGGATGACGTCATTGAAATCGCAAAGGAAGTCTTCAAGGAAGTGCCCAAGGATGAAACCAAAGAAGGTGAATAGGAAACTGCTGAAGCACCTACCATGGAGTAATTGCCTTCCCTACTACTTGAAAGCACGAGGATACGGAAACAAAAAGAAAAATGCCAAGCAAGATGCGTTTAAAACCAAACTTAATGCTAAAAGCCTATATATTGAAAATGCATGAAAGAAAATGACATAGACGAATCGACACAAGATAAAAGCAATATATAATATGGCCCTATTTATTGATATGATTTTAAAGTCATGTTACAATACGTCTCCTTCCCTTTTAGAGGATAGGAGCGTCAAATATGTTTCTTATCACATCCATGGATAGCAATCCTTCTTCCGCGTGCCCACATGTAAGATGGGCAGACCAAAATGTCACCACCACTTGTGTATATGATTTTTGACTCCTTCCTGCTCCTCTAATGTCAAAGACCTGCGTTCAAGGAAACAGAAAATATTAGTAGCACCTGCAGATAGAATAGAACATGTATTTCCCAAGGCCTACTGTTATTGTATGCATGAAAATATTAAACTGATAACCAAACAATATTAGAACGACCTAAAAATTTGACAAAAGCATGAATATATTACCAAGAAGGCGCTGCAAAAGGAACAGTCAGGAAATTCCTTGTAGATCTGTATTCGCTCCGAGGCAGGACGAATAAACCTTCAACAAATTATTAGAAAGCACCCTCTTCAATGTCCTGTCCATAAAGCTCCAAATGACCTGCAAAGTTGGGGTTAGCTAATTGGGTGTATTTTGGGACGACCCAGATGGTCAGATTTCTCCAATTTGACCTCTATCACCCATATTTGGATGATGCCATCTATAGGTTAGTAAAGGCGGGAAATGATAAAAACCTAGTCAAAATTGCTCAGAATGAAGTGAAATTTAAACTACAGCCTATTTAAATAACCTAGAACAAGATGCAAAAATAAAACACAATAAATATGCCATAGATTTCTATTCACTCTGGGGTGGGGCGTTTAGAACTACGACAACTTGGGGGGCGCCTGGGGGTAGAACACCCACCGTTTGGGACTTTGTTTCGGCACCAATCCACTTGGGATGGGTCCAAAACCTCTTATGGGGTGTTGTCAAAAAAATTTGTGGAATATTGTGGCCAAATGTTCGGGTTTGGGCTCCTATTTGTGCTTCCAATAACCACCCTATGACCTCCCTTCTAAAGGAGATCAAAGATGTGAAAGGCGCAAAATAAAAAGGTATGTGTGTGGATGTAAAATGGTAGAACTTCATTGCTCAAAATGCTACCTCTCTCTCTCTCTTTTTTGGGTGAGAAAACTCACCAATTTATAGACCTAGGGTCTCTTTGTTTGAATGCGCATGCGAGGGGGCCATTGGAGTTGCATATCCTATTTTGAGAAAAATATTATTCCCTGATTTAGAGTCTCCTTGCATGAGGCCTCCAAAAATCTAAGACATGCATGACTGAAGTCTTTCTCCTTGATTTGAAGCCGTTCCTCGCAATTGCATGGCCTAAAGTTGCAGTTAACTAGCGGACCTCTCGAGGTTTGACTTTTGCTAGTCAAACCTTCTATTCGCCTCACCTTGGGGTGAATGCTTATATTCGTCCTTGGGTGGGATGAATGCCAATTTTTATTCATCCCATGGTGGGACGAGTAGGAAGCAAGGTGCCAAAAAAGTGCCAAATTGACCTTTGACCTTACAAACTGCTTTTGGGAGTGGTTAGGACCACTGTTTAACCTCTAGGGGTTGCTCTAGGTGTTGTGGGTGTCAATGCGATCGGTGCTTGTTGTCACATAATCAGATTGGTGCTGTTTTGGTGTCTATAGATGCTCTTTGTTGGGAAGCATTGTACAAGGCGCAACGTCGAGCAAAAATAGATAACCAAAGCACTAATGATTAGGGTTTCTCAGTAACCTAACCAACTCTTGATGCCCCAAGTATGGAAAGGGCACGCATTCTTGAATCCTTGCTTCTGACGAGCAAAGGAACTTAATTCAAGTGTTAACCTTTTTCAGTGAGGTGTTACTTGAGCTTGGGCATTGATCAGTCATGGATAGGCAAAGGGCACAACCTTTTATCTGTGGGAACCTTGAGTTCATGATTTGCGAATGCCAAGTGTTTGATCAGCTTGTGATTTATTGCTTGTTTGCTGCCCCAAGAAGGGGCGTGATTGTCTTTGTCAATGATCCTTTGAATGCGTGTTTTTTCCATGATTGGGTGTGTTTTTTTGATTGGTGACTAAGTGTGACTACCCCCTCAAGCGACGAATCGATGAGGGAATGACCAACATGAGAAAAGCGACGAGTCGCTTGACCCAAGATGACTTAAGTAAGGGTGCCTGCAGTTGCTTACCAATGAATGCGAAAGTAGTTTCTGAACATTCTGACCTATTTTTGGTGGGTGTTAACCCTTTTTGTGACACATTTTGGAGTTGAAATTGGCAAGAATTTGTCTTCCCGTGGAGCGGTCCGGCTATTATAGCCTTATTAGGGAGTAGGATAGTGACAATTTGTAACCCCAAAATCTGTTTTGGGTGCCAAGAATGTTAGGCGCAAAGGTGCCTTCGTTCAACAATTTTATTGCTATTTTTGGTTGGGTTTGGACCCGTTTTGCGACATCGTTTGGGGGTGAAATTCTCAAAAATCCATCCTCCCGTGGAGCGGGTCGGCTATGGTAGCCTTCTTAGGGAGTAGGATAGTGAGTATTTGTGACCCCGACATCTGTTTTGCATGCCCGGAATGTCAAGTGCAAAAGCACTCTCATTGGAAAGTTTTATTGCTTGTTTTTGGTGCATTTTGTGCATTGTTTTGCTATTTTTGAAATTGTTGCTCTGTATTCATCCCATGGTTGGACGAATACCAGGTTAGTAATTTTCCCAGGGTGGGATGAGCACTAACCAGAGTGCTTGTCCTAGGGATGAACGATTACAGGCTCAAAAAGCCTATTTAAGGGCCAAAACTGGGTTTTGGGCTCATTTGCATTTGTTTTTCCTGGCGATTTGGAGCTCTAAGGAGGAGGAGGTCAATTCTGCGAAGCAAAGCACTACCAAATTTTTCTCTCTACCATGATTTCATAGACCGGATCCTCCAGAGGCGGAGCTGAAGCGAGACCGGTGAGTGTTCTTCCTCTTTATTGTTTGTTTGTTACAGTTTGGACAACCACAAGTTGATTTGTTTTTTTTTCGTTTGTATTTTTTTTTTCAAAGTAAAATGAAACCCTAAACTATCAAAAAGTAACACTTAGATGAAAACTTAGTTGAACCCTAGTTAAACAAAGATCAAAAGTTTAGTTTAAAACTTAGCTAAAAAACTTAGTTTAGAATGAAACTTAAAAACTTCGCTTAACCCAAATTTAAAAAAAATTAAAACTTAGGTTAGAAACGTAGGGTAAAACTGAGTGGAAAAACGTAGCTGAACCCTAGTTTAGTTTTTTGTGGCTATGTTTTTGTGTTTGTAATTGATCAGTTGACCTTTAGAGTTAAAAACCCTAGGACTGACAAACAATTTTTCTGGATGTTTTTGTTTGTTTGTGTAATTTATCAATTTAGAGTTAAAAACCCTAGGTCTGACAAATAATTTTTTTGGATTTGTTTGTTTAATTGATCAGTTTAGAGTAAAAAACCCTAGAACTGAATTTTTTTTGAATTTTTGAATTTGTTTGTAATGTATCAGGTTGTAGAGTTAAAAAACCATAGAGCTGACAAATTGTTTTTGAAGTTTTTAATTTGTTTGTAATTTATCAGTTTTTAGAGTTAAAAACCCTAGAACTGAAAATTGTTTTTGAAGTTTTTAATTTGTTTGTAATTTATCAGTTTTTAGAGTTAAAAACCCTAGAACTAAAAATTGTTTTTGAAGTTTTTAATTTGTTTGTAATTTATCAGTTTTTAGAGTTAAAAACCCTAGAACTGAAAATTGTTTTGAATTTTTTAATCTTGTTTGTAATTTATCAGTTTTAGAGTTAAAAACCCTAGAACTGAAAATTGTTTTTGAATTTTTTAATTTGTTTGTAATTTATCAGTTTTTAGAGTTAAAAACCCTAGAACTGAAAATTGTTTTTGAAGTTTTTAATTTGTTTGTAATTTATCAGTTTTTAGAGTTAAAAACCCTAGAACTGAAAATTGTTTTGAATGTGTTTAATTGTTGTATATCCATATTTTTGTTGTACAATTTTTTTTTTTATGGTGTTTAATGTTTTTATGTTGTTTTCTTTTGTAGGTTGTGAAGAGCCGATATCATGTACCTACAGTTTTCACGAAAGCGCATGAGGCGTTGACTTTGGCTGATTGGGAGTGGCTTGATGCCCTTGGGCTCAAGCAGGTGACTCGACTAGAGCCTGTGGTCGAGGATCGGACCTATCTGACGACCCTTATCAACTTATGGGAGCCCCGGACCAACACCTTCCATCTCCCAATAGGGGAGATGACGGTGACTTTAGAGGACGTCTACCAGATTCTTCAGATTCTAATAGATGGACTGCCAATCAGGATGATGCCATGGGATTAGTGGATAGCAGTGCTGACACGTTGCTTTGGGCATGGGGAGGAGGTGGGTGTGGACAACCCAGTGGAGAGGGTAGAGGATGACTACCTGATTGGCGACATTTTGGTTTGATGGTGGCTTGAGATGGGTGTGTTGGGAGTGAGGCACGTAGTACTGATGGGCCTCATTTCCAACATGCTGCTACCCGACTCTTCGGGTGTGAGGTTCCTATGGAACCTACTGGAGGTGGTGTTCAGGTTGGTGGAGTGCCCTACGGATGCATCGATGATCATGAGATGGGGACAGACTCTACTGGCACAGCTCTATGATGAGCTGTACGAGGTCTGTTGCCAAAGGCAAAAGGGGATTGGATGCAGCTACTTGTTGCAGTGCTGGGCTTGGAAGCACATAGTAGTGGAGAGGTCGGTTGGGTTGCCATGGATGACACAGGCAGATATGGTAAACTAAGAGATCGAATACGGGGCATTATGGCAGATATCTAAGGAGTAGGGTCAGAGTCGGTGGTGGTCAGGTGTCATAGGGCACTATGCCGATGCTTTCGCTCGACTTACTCTGGGGGAGGTTTTTTGGCTCCCATATCGAGATTGTCCAGCCTGGTCAGAGGTTTGAGAGTGGCTTCGGAAGGTATATAGAGGACAGTGGCTAATTGGGCGACATGGGATTGAGCGGGAGTTCTTCCCTTATGGTTGGGTTACACGATAGTTCGGGGTGCACCAAGGGTTGCCTGGTGAGCCCGTGGTCTATCAGCACCAGGGGGACAAGAGGACTCTAGCTTGGCTAGTCATTGCATTGCTAGGTGAGGATTCAGATACATTGATTGATGTCTCGAATGTGGATGAAGTCGGGGTTACCGATGAGTATGAGCAATGGTGGACTCTACAATAATGTTGAGGGGAGGGGTCTCTAGGCGGTGCAGAGGCGACATCAGCAGGGGATGAGGGTGTAGAGGCACCAGGTGAGGGTTGGGGTATTCCATTGGATGATGTAGACATGGTGGAGGTTGAGGATGTGTGCATGGATTATGGGGTTCCATATCAACCAGAGATGTAGGATGTTCCAGAACAGTGGGAGCCAGAGCAGGCTGTTGTTCCAAATATTTCAATGCCTCAGGCAGTTGCGAAGGACATGGAGGTAGGGGTGTGCGCTGAGAATGAGTGATTGAAGGGGCTACTACGGAGGCATGATGAGGAGCTGGGGGATGCACTCCGAGAGAGGGATCTCTTACGAACGTAGCTGGCAGAGCGGGAGAATGCATGGGCTACGTACCACTGGTAGGATGGGGATACTGATGCTGCATGGGATAGGGATCTCCTACAAACACAGCTGGCAAAGAGGGAGAGGGCATTGTCATAATGCAATGAAAATTTGGCTATGTATCATCAGTGGAAGATGGACTTGGTGCGGCATCGGTTGGAGCTAGAGGCAGAGATTAGCCGCCTTAGTGGGTAGGTCCCTACATTTAGCGAAGGTGGATCATCATGCCACACGAGAGGGAGCGATACTAAGCAGTCAGCATCCTCTCAGTGCAGGCGACTGGATGAGGGAGGCTCTAGTAGACATGATGCGAAGGCAAGCAGTAGCCACCCTAAGGGGTCCCATTGGACCCATACCATGGGGGGTAGTTCCCATCGCACCGATCCTGCATGATTATGGTGGTTGATGCCCTAGGATTTTGGAGTTTTTGAGATTTTGGCTTTTGTTGCGAGGTCAGAGGACCGGTTCATTGTAGCCTGCGGGCATTTTTGATGATATATATACAAATGAATTTCTTTGTTTTGTTTATACACTTTTCGTGGTTTGTTTTTCTGTTTATGCACAGTTATTTATGATGATGTATGCATGTGGTATTATGAATGCGATGTGTCTAATTAGATGATGGATGCATATGGAATAAATGAAATGATTTGTTGATAACTTGTCAATGGCCCCATAGACTGTACAAGATTTACTTGTCTTGCTATACTGATGAGATGGTTTTGTAGAATGACTTTGCATGTGCTAACTTTGTTTTTGTATTTTTCATATTATCTGATGGTGATGTACGTAATGAAATGTACCAGTTGTTTTTAAAATGTAGTTAAGCTTTTCTGAGATTCAGATATATTAACTAACTAGCCAAAATTATACATTTATCTCGCAAGACTTTTGAACAAGGTATAAATCAGACTAGATTTTGACCAAGTTATTTCACATCTTTGTGTGTGCAATTGAGTTCGTGTATGTGGTATTTGTCATGATACCGCCAGTGCCAGATAGGCTATCAACCAAACCTGTACTAAGGATCACCTAATTAGCTCCACTAACTTCATTGTTGCATTTAGTAAGATTAATCCACGGGACAATCTAAGGTACCATAAGCTAGCTCATCCACATGCAAACATTGGTCTGCTCACATGCAAAGCTAATGTGATAGACATATCGTCATGCGTTTAGGATACCGCCATTGCCAGGTAGGCTGTCCACCAAACCCGTAATGAGGATCACCTAGATGGTTTTCGAATACTGAGAATTCCAGGGATTCAAGTTTAGGATGTTTATTTGCTCAATGTGGTAGGATACTTGCTCGTATATATAATGATGAAAATCACTGTTTATTTTTTATTTTTTATTTTTTTTGAGCAAGGATTTGGAATAGTGGTGATAACCACTGTTATTTGATTTTGCATTTTGAGCTTCGTAAGGTTGAACTTGTAGGTTTGTGGCTTGTGAATGGCATTGATTATTTTAGGCCTTGGGGATGACTACCCATCCTATTTAGGGATGTGTAGTATGAATCCTTAAAACTTTGAGAACCAAATGGGATTATGGAGATGATGAAGTAAGGGCATTGATCTTTTAGGCCTTGGGGATGACTACCCATCCTTTTTAGGGGCGTGTAGTATGAATCCTTATGACTTTGGAGACAAAATGTGATTGGAGATGATCGTGATGATGGCTTATGGAGATTTTTTTTTTGAATGGTCATTGATCCTTTTAGGCCTTGGGGATGACTACCCATCCTTGGCAAGGATGTGTAGTATGAATCCTTACAATCGTGGGGACCAACAGTGATTGGAATTTGTGGTAGTGGTGCTATTTATGGAGGGGAATTGATGGGGAAGAGCTTGTCCTTTTGTCAATTCTCAGCACTCTTGAACCATTCACACAGGGGGATGAACAGGCTAATCGTTCACCTATGGTACCCTAGACTGCTTTGTAGGTGTCTCTTGCATTCACACAACTTGGGAATTATTTTATGTGTTTTAACTTGTGTAGGGATGTTACGTAACGAGGCGTGACCCAAGTAAAAATTTCCCTTGTAAAATCCGTTTAACTTTGTACTGTTTTTGGCTAGAAAGTTAAAGACAGCTAAATGACGAAAACCCTACATACATTAGGATGCAACTGACTATGCTAACAATGGGGATGGTGTTATTCTGGATGTATGTGTTTATAAAATGGATGGAATGTGGAAAATGAAGGAATTGCTGAGCAATTACAGTCTATGGTGCTTGTGACATGTATGAGTAGCAAATATGCAATGTATGGATGCGATGCCTAATGTAACTTATATTTTTGTATTTTTATTTTTACAAGTATGCATGGGATGGAGATGCAATTTTTTTTTTGTTATTTTTGATGATTTTATTGTTTTTGCTTGTTTTTTGAATATTTATTTTGACCAAGCGGTTATGGTAACCCTTGGAGCTTTTGGTTTGACCAAAGGGTTTATGGATACCTTTGGGGCATTTTTGGGGTTGACCAAGTGATTTGTGGAAATCCTTGGAGCTTTTGGTTTGACCAAAGGGTTTATGGACACCTTTGGGGCATTTTAGGGTGACCAAGTGATTGTGGGAATCCTTGGAGCTTTTGGTTTAACCAAAGGGTTTATGGACACCTTTGGGGCATTTTAGGGTGACCAAGCGATTGTGGGAATCCTTGGAACTTTTGGTTTGACCAAAGGGTTTATGGACACCTTTGGGGCATTTTTAGGTTGACCAAGTGATTGTGGGAATCCTTGGAGCTTTTGGTTTGACCAAAGGGTTGATGGACACCTTTGGGGCATTTTGGGATTGACCAAGCGATTGTGGGAATCCTTGGAGATTTTGGTTTGACCAAAGGGTTTATGGACACCTTTGGGGCATTTTGGGTTTGACCAAGCGATTTTGGGAATCCTTGGAGCATTTGGTTGGACCAAAGGGTTTATGGATACCTTTGGGGCATTTTGGGTTTGACCAAGCGATTGTGGGAATCCTTGGAGCTTTTGGTTTGGGCTATGGCTCTCTAAATGTGGAATGGACTCAAATGACTGATATTCAAGGGTTCTAGTTCCTTGATTCCATCAAGAGAGGCGAGCTGGTATGTTCTAGGTCCTATTTTACTATCAATCACATAAGGACCTAACCATTTTACCATGAATTTGTCCCTTAGATGGGACGGTAAATTAGAATTCTATTGGTTCTCTTTTAAGACCAAGTCACCAACCTGAAAGTCCCTCAGGTGAACCTTCATGTTGTATGCTTTCTTAAGTCGCTCTTGATAGATATGTAAATGCTCGAGAGCATTGATGCATCGTTCGTTGAGCAACATCAGTTGGTCTAACCGGGCCTGTCGCGCAGTGTCATCATCGATGAACTCTTGCATTGAAATGCATAGGGAAGGGATTTCCAACATGAGAGGCATGACAGCCTCGAAGCCATACACCAACAAAAATGGAGTAGCCCCAGTGGGTGTCCGAATGCTAGTGCGGTAAGCCCATAGGGCAAGCGATATTTGAATGTGCCAATCCTTATGACTGTCTGTGACTATCTTTTTGAGGATGGCGACTAGCGTTTTGTTTGATGCCTCTGCTTTCCCATTTGCTTGCGGATAATAGGGTGTTGAAAAATTGTGCTAAATTTTGTACTTTGTGGTCAAAGCACGCACATCTTTATTCTTGAATGATGTCCCATTATCCGAGAGGATCTTGGATGGAATACTAAAATGGCATATGATGTTATGCAAAATAAACTCCGTAATGCGGGATCTAGTCATAGAGGTTAGCGGAATTGCTTCCACCCACTTGGTGGAGTACTCTGTGGCCATTATGATGAATGTGTGACGACTCGACAATGCAGGGGAGATCTTTCCGATTAGATTGAAGCCCCACTACAAAAAATGCCAAGTCGATTGAATCGGTTGCAAGGCCTGAGAAGGTACGTGTGTCAAATTAGCATGGTGTTGACACTTCACGCACTTCTTTACATATGTGCAACAATCTCGCTCTAAAGATGGCCAATAATAGCCCATGCAAAGAATGCACTTTGCGATGGCCATATTGCTGAAGTGGCCACCGCATGTACCATTGTGGGCTTGGGTGATCGCCCAAGCGGACTCTTGCTGGTCCAAGCAATGGAGGAGGATTCCTTCATAGCTCTGACGATACAAAATGTCTCCTAGAAAGACATGTTTTGCCGCTTTCTGTTTAAATGATCTTTTCATGGATTGTGTCAATCCAAGTGGGAGGTTACCTAACTTGAGATAATCCCTGATGGGTGTGTACCAATCCTGCTGACCAGAAACCTCGATGGTATGAACAACCAATTCCTCTTGAAGTTCATACCTAGCAAAATCTGAATGAGAAAGAACTTGTAAAAACAATTTTGTGTTGCTATTAAGAGGGGTCGGGGAGAACAAGGACCCCTAGTTGGCGTGAATCAGACAATCTTGGATTTGAGAGAACCTATCTTGAGATGGTTCAATCTAGATCAGGTGGATTCCTGGCGTTAGGTCAGAGCTTGCATGCTCCATCACGGATTGTGATAATGTCTTGACCTGAATGGTCGTCATTTCATCGAAAGGGTCTTGCGGGATTAGTGACCCCAAAGAGGCAATAGTATCCGCAAAACAATTCGATGATCGAGGGAGTGCCTCGATGTCGTACCATTTAATTTGTGCTAGGAATTTGTCCACAAGGGCTTTATAAGCCTACAGAACTGGGCATTTACATTGGAATACCCCCTTTACTTGATTGACAATTAACAACGAATCACCAAAGATGTTTAAACGTTTAATGTTCATGGTGACCGTTGTTTGAAGACCTATGAGCAAGGCTTCATATTCTGCATTGTTGTTGGTGCACGGGAAGTCTAATTTAAATTATAGAGGCATTGGAGCCCCTTGCGGTGTGAAGAATACAATTCCCACACCACCTCCTTGCTCACATTTTGAACCATCAAAGAATAGGGTCATGTCGGCCTATGACTCAGGCTCATTAGAATCTGGCGATTCTGAAACATGGAAGACCCCATCATCCGGTAGTTCTACTGTCAGAGGCTGATCGTCTTCAAGAGGAGCCTCTACTAGTTGATCGGCAATGACTTGACCTTTTATGGATTTTTGTCCAATGAATTCTATGTCAAACTTCGTCAACAACATGATCCATTTTGTCGTGCGGCTACTATGATAAGTACGACTCATCATGTATTGCAATGGATTCTCCTTAGACACAACATACTTCTTATTGCTCAGCATGTAATGGCATAACTTCTTGGTAGCAAACACCACTGCCAAGCAGAGCTTCTCAATGTATGCATAGTTAAGTTCATAACTGACTATGGTGCGGCTAAGATAGTAAGTAGCCTATTCTTTGTGTAGTTCATTTTTTTGGGATAGCATGGCGCACAGTGCCACCTCAGTAGCTGATATGTACAAGTAGAATGACACTCCTAGTCTAGGTGGTGCCAATACTAGCGGTGAAGCCAAGTATTGTTTAATCTCATCAAATGCTGACTGGCACTCGTCATCCTAGTGAAATGCGACCCCCTTGTGCAATAATTTATTCATGGGTCGACACTTGCTAGATAGCTACGCTATGAAGTGCTTGATCGACGCAACCTTTCCCTGTAGACTTCTAAGCTGCTTGATGGTAGTTGGGGGAAGCATTTCAAGGATTGCCTTGACTTTGTGTGGATCCACATCGATTCCTTGTTTGGATACTATGAAACCCAAGAGCTTTCCAGATGTGACACCAAATATGCACTTCTTGGGGTTGAGTCTGACTTTATGCTCAATGAGGCGATCGAGGATCTTGCGCAAGTCATCGAGATGATTTGGGCGCAAAAGAGATTTGGCCAACAAATCATCCATGTAATATTCCAAAGTTTTGTGCATGTAATCGTGGAAGATGTACGTCATGGCACGTTGGTAGGTGGCACCAACATTTTTAAGGCCAAAAGGCATGACCTTATAACAAAATGTCCCCCAAGGCATTGTGAACGCTATTTTTTGTTGGTCCTCAGGATTAATACGAATTTGATTGTATCTTGAGAAAACATCCATGAGGGAAAGCATTTCATGGCCTGCTATAGCGTCTACCAATGCGTCGATGCTAGGCAAGGGGAAATCATCCTTAGGACTCACTTTGTTTAGATCTCGAAAATCGGTGCATATGCGAATCCTCCCGTCGGGATTTTTAACGGGCACCATGTTAGAAAACCATGGTAGGTAATCCATGCAGATGACAAACTGTGCATCCAACAACTTTTTTAGCTCATATTTGACCATTAAGGCTACTATTGGATGCATATTACGTAGGTTTTTCTTCACTGGCTTGACTTTCGGATCAAGCGTTAGATTATGCATGACTAGCTGTGGGTCTAGTCCTGGCATGTCTTTGTATGACCATGCAAAAACCTCCTTCTATTTGAGATGGGCAATGTAGTTGGCTTGCTCTTCGGGGGATAAACTTACCCCCAGCTTGATGATTTGCAAATTCATTGTATCTGAGCCAATGTCTATGTCAGTCGTCTCCTCGATGGACATGTGGGACCCATCGTCCAACTAGTGTGGAGTTAGGATCAAGTGGATGTCATTTGCTAAGTTGAGATCATCATTTGGAACGTCAAGTTCCTATTCAGCATTGAATACATCCTGAGTTTGTCAGGGGGTGAAATGGAACATCTCACCATAAGGCCAGTACTCTGATGGGTATGGCGATGTGTCAGCGTGATCCCAGTCAATAGCATCTAGGTCTAGGTGCAATGACCGTGTTGGGTCGGCTGGATTATGGATGGGGGCGGTCAAATAAATGGAGATCATGTTAATGAAATGATTGTGGTCTCCATTACCGCGGGTGTGGTTACTCGAACATCCTAGGTGATCTTTGTGCTCTGGATCTGGCTCTGGAGGAATTGGCATGAATGGATCAGCCCTATGTGCGAATAAAAGGACAGGGTATGCCCTGGGCACTGACGACTCTATAGGGTCTCCAGGTGGAAGGTGTTCTCTGTATACCTGGAGTGGTGGGTGTAGTAATTACTATAACTGCACCAGGTTGAGGTGCCACCTATGTCTTGGCCCTATGTGTAACTGTTTAAACATTTCATCTATGTCCAAGGGATATTTTTGCTGTTGCATATGATTGAGATAGGCCATCTCAGTTTCATCTTCATAATCACTGTTAGAGATCCAAAGGCCTTCATTGGCTCCAATAGCTATTTGTGAAACATGAGGCTCATCTTGCTCGAGCAAATTAATGTGGTCCCATCGGGGTTGTTTCGCTCTCTACGAGGGGACCTGATGCATTTGAGGTGGCATATGCTCAATTGGAGCATTTAAAGGGAACATTGTTAGGAAGCTCTCCTGATAATCATCGATGGGTTGCACTTGTGAATGATTGCTATCAGATTCAAAAGGATCCCAAGGTGCTACCTCGTATTCCGACTCGTCCTTCGAAGACCCCTCTTGGTCTTGTCTATACCCCTCTTGTAAGTGAGGCCTCGAATTTTCTCCCTTTTCGACCAAAGAGAAAGGGTTGTTAATGTCAACAAGGTTGTTTGTTCATAATGGGAGATAATTCCCCAATGTATATGTTGTGTTAGTATTGGGATATGGATCTAATGCCAACCCATCCTTGTTGCCTATCCCTAGGCCTTGCATGTTCTCTACCAAGATGTCCAAGGGTAGAGGGTGGTTAAACCCTACTCCTGACTTGTCATAAGGCATTTGATATCTCGGTTGACAAAGAAAACTCACTCCTTGCTCATACCTACCCAACCCATATCCATGCCAATTGCATTGGCCAAGATATCTCAATGTGAAGTGTTGGCAATTTTGGGTTTGAGATCCTAGCATCTTGTCTATGAGTTGTCATTGATGTCAAAAGGAAATGGCATTAATGTTAAGAGGATGTGTTGGCTTCAAAGGTGGAAGATTCCAAGAGAATATTTTTAAGAGAATCCTGAGAGATTCCATTGGCAATGGTTTTTATTAAAACCAATGGAGGTTCTCTTTATTATTTATTTAATTATTATTTAAAACCCTTCAAGGTTTTAATTAATTAATTAAGGGAGAAATTATTTTTAATTTATTAAAAATACTTTAAGGGTTTTTAAACCCTTTAGAAAGCAAATTTCGATTAAATTCGAAATTACTTTTCTTTGTAGCCGACGTGTTCTAAAGTCCACGTATGGACTATAAATATGAGAAGGTTCCTAAGGTTAAACCTCTTGGAAAATCGAAGGCAATTATTTGGTTTGGCTGCGATCGAATGTTCTATTTACGCTGCGAAAGAGGAGAGCTCGTGGTTTGAAAATCTTTCGGAAAGCTTGACCGTTTATGTGGAAGGAAGTTCGTCTTGGACTTCATAAGCCCCTTGTGGGCTAGTGGTAGCGAAGGCTACGTTTGGGCCTTGCATAGGCGGAGGTCTGTGTTTCGATCCTCGTGGAGGGAACTGTGCATGGATTAGTCATGTTTTTATTAAAACGTGTTTTGTGCCACGAATTTCGGATTCTTCAAGGGCAGCCATTATAAGGTGTGATTATTTTCTTGGTATGATTTTTGGCATTGTTTAGCATTGTTTAAAAGACATAGGAGAAATAAGGGGATATTTCTTTGGTTGTATTTTTGAGATTAGTCTTTTGCTATGCTAAATTTAAAAATGGAGATATAAGGCGTAAGCTTTGGTTTTTGTGTTTTTGGCTTCTTTGGTGGTTGTTTTTAAAGAAGAGGAGCTAAACGGTGAATTAAGGAAAGTTTTTATATATGCTCATTTATATTGGTTCTAACCCTAACTTGGTTGGAAGTTTGAGGGTTGTGTGTGGTGACAACTTTAAGGATCAATTTTCTTCTACTCCAAAAAGGTATGGGCACATTTTCCTTATGAGTATGATTGGTGTATGTTTTTCTGAAATAAGGTTGGAGTGAAAAGGTTTTCAACTAGGTTTCCTTTGGTTGGGTGTAAATCCTATTTTCTGGTTTGTTGAAGACTTCTTATGCATTGTTATCCTTGATGAGAGTTTTGGTGAATGCATAATTCTGGTTTGAGGTAGTGGAAGCATTGTGCACTAGGGTTTATGTTTGTGATTCTTGCTACTTGCATTGAGTTGGTGGAACCCTTGGTTGGCTGTTTTGAGTTTGATGGTTGAGTTGCTTCCATAGAGTTTGTTTGATCAAGTTATTGCTTTACTTGATTCATGATATTGTGATTACTCCATTGAGTTGATTTGAGCAAGTTATTCTTTGCATTTGGTAATATTGTGTTGGTGGTTGTTTTGTTCAAATATATTTGGAGGGAAAAGGATTTCTACTTGTTTCCTTTTCTTGTGATGATTGGTTGAATGCTTCAAGGTTGATGTTGAGTTGAATGATGTTGGTTGACTAAACCTTGTTTGATGAGCATTGTTGTTGAAACCCTAATTGATGGTGAAAAGAATATGAGTATCATCGTTATGTGATTCTTTGCATAGTTGGCAATTGTTGGGGTTTCATGTTCTTGAAAGAAAACATTCTATCCTATCCATTTCAGATATTGAATTGAGTTTTCAGATTTGAGATTGAGTTTGAGCTGAGTTGATTTGAGTTGAGTTTTGAGATTGGGATTTGAGTATAGAACATATTGAGTCTCTAACAATTCTCTTTATGCTTCTATGAGTTTGACAAATCACATTGGGTCTCTAAAAATTCACTTTGTGATTTCCTACTAAGAAAGTTTTTCTTGGTGAGCTTGCTTGAGTTTTGGACAAGTTCTAGTGGGGACTTGTGAGCGGTTTTTGGACAGGTTCCAATGGGGACTTGTGAGCAGTTTTTGACAGGTTCCGGTGGGGACTTGTGAGCAATTTTGGACAGGTTCCGGTGGGGACTTGTGAGCAGTTTTGGACAGGTTTCGGTGGGGACTTGTGAGCAGATTTGGACAGGTACTAGTAGAGGACTTGTGAGCTGAGTTTGATAGTTCTATCAGAGAACTTGAGGACAGAGGTACATTGGTTCTATGAGAAGAACTTGAGGAAAGTTGGCAAGTCTTTGAGAAGGCTTGTATGCAGAGGATTGATTTGTTCAAGAGTTGGACAGATCTGACAGACAAAGGAAGACTTGTACTAGACCGACTGATTATGTTTGGTACAGGTTGCTGAGCTTCTATGGACATGATCATAGAAGGTAGAGGTCTCTTAGGCTAAGCATTGATGACATGAGGTCTTCGGTGGAAAGGAGTTCCACGTGCTGGCAAGAGGTAGAGGCAGTTGATCTTCTAAGGGATCATTTCCGGAGCGAGAGGGGAAGGTATCTCCTTTGAGCAGAGGTTTATAAATTCTGATTGGGGGAAGGTATCTCCTTTGAGCAGAGGCTCATAAATTTTGTTTGGGGGAAGGTATCTCCTTTGGGCCGAGACTCATAAACATTGTAATTGGGAAGGATTCCCAAATAACTTTGAGATAACTTTTAGAGAAAATTTTTGTGGACGTTCACTTTGTGGATGATATTGTGCATTGCTTTGATATTGCTTTGGGTATATTGCTTTACAGTTTTGAAGTATAAAGGAAAAAGTAAAAAGAGGTTTTATATTGTTCACCCCCTCACTCAGTATAAGCTTGTGTTCTTCACGAAGTCTGGGTTGGACAAATAGTTGACGTCCTCAGCAAAGGGTTCCTCATCTTTGTCTTCTTGCATGTAAGGTTCAATGCCATTATCCAGGCCCCCATAAACAAATTTTGTCTGATTGGGTGGTAGCCTAGAGGAACCATAGAGCCGACAGGAAGGCGAGGTCTCCCCATGTCCTGCATGGACTCAAGTGCGGGTGTTTATATAATGTTTCGCACTATATACTCCCCTAGGCCCGTGTTGGCCATATCAACAATGATCGTTGGCGGTTGAGGGGCAGCGAATGGGAGTCCTTCTAGAGTCCACTCCATGTAAGGTGAACCAGGTGTCTTGACTTCCTTTTTGCTAGGCATCTCTTCGGTAGAGATGGTTGAGACTAGGGGTTTCTTTCCCTTATCCGTTGGTGTGGCCACCGTAAGTGGTGTCGTTGTTGAAGGACTAGAAGAGAAATATAGACCCGACTATGGATTTGATGGACTTGTCAATGGGGATGCCTATGAAATCAGACCCTGTTTAGATGGATTCAACTGAAAATCCAAATGTGTTTATGGAACTCATCTTCTCTAAAGGTGATTACTGGTTCTGTACATTGTTTTACATGTCCCACAAAGTTGTTGAAAGAGTTTTCTTCATGGGGATGCAGCTCGATGGCTTTTAATATCTCCATTAGAGCCTCCCGATGGGACACTGATTGTTGAATGAGCTCGTATATAGAGAGCCTAGCCGACGTGGTCCTTAGACTTTGGGTAAGTCTAGTCCGAATCATGGCCACTGGTCTAGGTAGGGGAGGTTGTGTAGGGTGCGGTTGAGGTTGTGACGTCAATGGAACCTCTCTTGTGGCTACCATGGGGGCAGCTCCCAGGTACCTCTTGTTCCTAGTCACTATGCTTATCATCCCTACATACCCCTGCATGGGGAAATTCTGTTGCACCTCATTGACTTAAAGGGGTTTTTCCTGTGCCTCATGGGCAGGCAAGGGGTCTCTAAAAACTCCCATATGTTGGTTTTTTTGCTCTATGGGGTTGTCCACCACCAATGTCTTGTTGTCGATTAGGTCTTGCACCAAGCCTTTAAAATTCCAACATGCATTAAGGTCATGTCCCTTCCGTATGTGGAACCTACAATACAAGTCCTCTCTATACCCCTTAGGCTTTGGTGCATTGGGTTCTATGGTTTGAATCTCTAGCAGTTTGATCAAGTTCACCGCTGACAAGCGGTCAAACAGGGAGTCCCTAGACTATGTGTAAGGTGTGAATTGTCGCCTAGGGTGATGCTGCTAATTTTTTTCTTACCTCTGATTTTCTCTGTCATAATTTTTAGGAGGCATATCCTGATAGTTAGCCTTTTGAGGCTATTTTTCTTGTGTAGGCTTAGGGACGTTGATATCAACCTGATTGATAGTAGCGGGTTTTTGTTGCGTGGTCCCTATTTTGGTGTTCTTGGACCATTATTTTTTCTTAGGCTTGGCAATTTTGCCATCCTGTATCTTGATCTCTTCAATGATTCTGTCTTGAGTCAGAGCTTCCTCTAAAGTGGCATATTGCTATAGCTGCAATAGCACAGAGATCAATCTCAAATAGCTCTTTGAGAACATTTGTGTGAGGTCGGACATAGGAGGGAGGTAGGGTAGCTTAGAAAGTAGAGTCCTCCACCGATTACCATAGGCCGCCATGGTTTCTTCCTCATATTGTCTGAGGCTAGCTAGGTCACTTAGTGACGCATTTTTCTTGGTGTTGAAGGTGAAGCGTTCGAGGAATACGTCCACTAGTTGATCCAAGTTACTAATGTTGTGCTTTGGCAACTGAGTGAACGAATCCGAGGTAGGGCCTGCGAATGCGGTTATAAATGTTCTGAGCAACAAAGCATCATTGTCCTGAATGCCAAAGCATTGGCTTAGGAACCTAGTCACGTGCTCTTGGGCATCCTCCTCTCCTCTAAAGAGTGCCAACTGGGGCAACTTAAAGTGTTCAGGATATGGAGGTGTCGACACTGACGGATGCACAAGGTGACTGCGGAGTTAACGTAAAGTGGGCTTTTGGGGCCTAGAATTCTTGGTCTCCATAGACTCTAAGTGCTCTAGCAGTGCTTTATATGCATTGGAAGATTTAATTTCTTCCTCCTTAGTTTGCTCCCATTGTGGGTTGGGGGGAACTTGAGGCCTATAGAGGAGTGGCCGGCTAGCAGCCCCTCTGCCTTGATAGGGCATTTCATCTTGCTCTTCTTCTTACTCATACTCCTCATAGGCTTCGTGAGGAGTTTATGGACAAGACCTATAACCATGGGTGGGTCCCCGCAGGGGGCGCCCATCATTGTTCTTGGGAGTGGCCTCCCGCTCAGGTCTAGGAGGTCTCGAAGGCAGCACTTGGTAAGGTCGCGGGGACCTGTCTCGCACCAAGGGGTTACGCCTCTCATAAAATTCTACTTTATGTGCGCGAGGGGTTGGTACCTTCGTAGGCATAGTGTTATGAAGCAATTCGACTACATGACGCTGAATGCGCTCTTTGCTAAGGCAGTACAGATGATCTAACTGTTGTTGGTCTTGCTTGAGATGTGTGATTTACGCTTGGCAGGCGGCACGTCTGGCAAATTCCAAGTCGATATGTTCCACCGTCTCATGTTTAGGAAGCCTAGATGCTTCTCCTACATGTCTATCTCGGTCGTGGTAATCCGAGACCCCTATGGGTTGCTTTCCTCTGTCGAGGTTAGAGGCATTCACCCGAGGCACTGGCCTCAATGGGTGATCCTGATATATAGTAGGTGCATAGGTGCATCACTCCCACGTTGTGTACTGCTATTGAGGAATGTGGTGGTCTTCCTTGTACTCCCTTTCATATGTGTGAAGGGTGTGGGGAGAATTGTCTTGCCCTATCGGGAGAGCCCTGTGCTCTAGATTTTGTCTAGTGTTTCTAACAGTAATAAGGGGTAAAGGAGGGGTGACGAAATCATGTGACCCCTCCTTATGGACCCTATGTTGCTCTAGCACTTCATCACTAGGCCACTCATAACGAGCGTCTAAGGGAGGCCTACTTTCTATGTTGAGTGCCACGTGTAGGTTCTCCTCTTGAAAAGGTCTATGCTGAGTGGGGGTGCCTCTCAAAGAGGTGCCCCTATAATCTTGTTCTGTGGTGGCATGATGTGGACTATCTTGCGTGCAAGGCCACCAAGGCGGGATGACCAAGTCCTCAGGACTATATCGGAGGTGATTCGTCTCCCTTGGTACACTTTTTGCAGCACTTACCCGTGATTGGGCTCGAGTACGAGTGTACACCATGGTGATGTTTTTCTTCAAGATGCGTAGATTACTATCTCTTTTTATGATTTTTATGCTACACTAAATATAAAGGAAACACACACTCAAAGCAATGGTTATCTTGTTTAAAGATTAAAAGTGTGCCCTAAATCTAGTTTTAGTGTGTTTTGATTTATTTGTTTTGAAAGCTTTTATAAAAATGTTTAAATGCAATATGATGGCTCTTATGACTCCCAAAAATGGTCGCCCCTTCGATATACCAACCTCTCTATATACCTGCCCTTACGTGAGAGAAACTATTGGTACGTAAGAGCAGATGATACATGGAATGTAGGCGGTATAGAAGGGGAATCACTTTGTTTATGACAACTACCATAGAAGAATTATCCTCATGCACTGGGAATCACCCTAGCTACACTTGGTCAGCTTTTGTCAAGATTTACATCTAGCAACAGTCGCGATCGGGGTTATGTATGTAATATCTCAAGCCAAGGTGGTGATGAAATCCACCATTGGTCTTGTTCAAGGGTTGGGGTTTTATGACCAACTCCTTATTGTTTTAAATTACCACGTGGTGTGTGAGGTTATTTTTAAGTTGCATAAATGAAGGAAACAAGCATTCAAGCTCTCCTATGCAAGGAAATACCCAGAGAACATAAAACAGAAAGCAAAAATTTGACAGAAGATGTTTAGGACCCCTACCTCTTCTCTGCCCAAATCGGATGTCTCTGAATTTTTGCCCTAAAATTGCACAGATATCTATTCATCCCGGGGTGAGATGAATAATAGATCTATATTCGTTCTAGGGTAGTACGAAGTCCTATTCATCCCTGGGTAAGACGAATTCTAGCTAAGTACTCGTCACAGACTAAAACGAACAGAAGTCCAGTGTTTGAAAACTTGGTACCTATAAGCAAAAACAAGCAATTTCAATCAAAAAGCTAATCTTAAAATCAAGGGATAGTGGTCCCATCGTGATCGCCACTAAAATGAATGAGGATATGGAAACAAAAAGGAAAATGCCAAGTATGATGCATTTAAAACCAAACTTAACACTAAAAGCCCATATATTCAAAAATGCATAAAAAGAAATGAAATAGACGAATCGACACAAGATAAAAGCAATATAGAATATGACTCTCTTTATTGATATGCTTTTAAAGTCATGTTAAAATACGTCTCCTTCCATTTTAGAAGATAGGAGCGTCAAATATGTTTTTTATCACATCCATGGATAGCAATCCTTCTTCTGCGTGCCCACATGTAATATGGGCGGACAAAAATGTCGCCACCGCTTGTGTATATGATTGTTGAATCCTTCCTACTATTCTAATGTTGAAGACATATGTTCAAGGAAATAGAAAATATTAGTAGCACCTGCAGATAGAATAGAACATGTATTTCCCAAGGCCTCCTGTTAGTGTATGCATGAAAATATTAAACCGATAACCAAACAATATCAGAATGACCTAAAATTTTATAGAAGCATGAATATATTACTAGTAAGCCACTACAAAAGTAACAATCAAGAAATTCCTTGCAGATTTGTATTCGCTCTGGGGCGGGACGAATAAACCTTCAACAAATTGTTAGAAAGCACCCTCTTCAATGTCCTATCCATAAAGCTCCAAATAACCTACAAAGTTGGGGTTATCTAATTGGGGGTATTTTGGGATGACCTATATGGTCATATTTCTCCAATTTGACCTCTATCACCCAGATTTTGATGATGCCATCTGCAGGTTAGTAAAGGCAGGAAATGATAAAAACCTGGTCAAAATTGCTCAGAATGAAGTGAAATTTAAACTACAGCCTATTCAAATAACCTAGAACAAGATGCAAAAATAAAAGAAAGGAAATCTACCACAGATTTCTATTCACTTTGGGGTGGGGCGTTTAGAACTACGACAGCTTGGGGGGCGCCTGGGGGCATAACGCCCACTGTTTGGGACTTTTTTTCGGCACAAATCCACTTGGTATGGGTCCAAAACCTCCTATGGGGTGTTTTCGGCAAATTTTCTGGAATATTGTGGCCAAATGTTCGGGTTTGGGCTCCGATTTGTGCTTCCAATAACCACCCTATGACCTCCCTTCTAAAGGAGATCAAATATGTGAAAGGTGCAAAATAAAAAGGTATGTGTGTGGATGTAAAATGGCAGAACTTTGTTGCTCAAAATGCTATCTCTCTCTCTCTCTTTTTTTGGTGAGAAAACTCACCAATTTATAGACCTAGGGTCTCTTTGTTTGAATGCGCATGCGAGGGCGCCACTGGAGTTGCATGTCCTATTTTGAGAAAAATATTATTCCCTAATTTAGATTCTCCTTGCATGAGGCCTCTAAAAATCTAAGACATGCATGACTGAATTCTTTCTCCTTGATTTGAAGTCATTCCTCGCAATTGCGTGGCCTGAAGCTGCAGTTAACTGGCGGACCTCTCGAGGTTTGACTTTTTGCTAGTCAAACCTTCTATTCGCTTCACCCTGGGGTGAATGCTTATATTTGTCCCTGGGTGGGATGAATGCCAGTTTGTATTCCTCCCATGGTGGGACGAGTAGGGAGCAAGGTGCCAAAAATGTGCCAAATTGACCTTTGACCTTCTAAACTGCTTTTGGGAGTGGTTAGGACCACTGTTTAACCTCTGGGGGCTGCCCTAGGGGCTGTGGGTGTCAATGCGATCGGTGATTGTTGTCACATAATCAAATTGGTGCTGTTTTGGTGTCTACACTACTGTTGTTAACCCTTTGGGGTTTCCTCAACTTTTGGTATTACTTTGTTAGTCTTTGTGTTTTTTCTGTTCCTCTAAGGATCCATTTTGGAATTTTCTCACATCCTATTCTCTTTTCTACTTCCCTAGGATGTATTTTTGTTTCTCCCACATCCCTTTCTTTTGTGTTGTTCTAAGGCATTGGGACACATTTCAAATGCCCTCTTGATGAAAATTATTAACTTACTAAAAATAAAAAATAGTATAGTGCTTGATTAACTCAAGTAGATATTACCATAGTTGGAGGATGACACTATGGGATCATTGACAATCAAAGGGAAGAAATGGTAGAAATAAAATAGGGGTTTCTTAGAGTCCTAAATGACATGATGTCAAAGCCTCTCAATTTTCCAACCTTGGTGTCTATGTGAGCTCTTTGCTATATAGGTTAATGCCATTTGACATATTGTTGGCACAAATTCTTTAGAGTTAAGACTTTAGCACCCATCCACTTGGTATGGAAGAAAAAATGACAAATCCTAGTTTCAACAATACACATCATCATACAATGATATTTTTAACCACACCATGAAACCTATAGACTAGTTCATCCATTTGTATTCTTCAAGTTGCACCTAGTTTACAGAAGCATAATAAATAAAAATTTTCTCATTTCTTGAAATTACGACAAGAATTGTTGGAAGGAAGCATCTAACTTATAAATAAATGTAGTGTATGTACTTCTTCTATTTTAAACCTAAGAATCCAAGAACCCATTCTTTTATTCTAATTATGCCCTTTCTCCTACCAATTGTTTCTACACTCAGTACTACATAACATAGCACCCTATATATCATAGTACCATATTTTTATATCAAGTATATTTTAACCTATTATAAAGTAATACATGACTCTTGTATTGAGAGCTATTTTTTTGTAATCATAACATTATCTTGTGTGAGTTTTTTTGTTGAGATGCATTTATTTATTGGCTACAAGTAGAAAATTGTATATTCTATAGCACAAATCTAGTTGTAAATTGCATGCACCATAAGATGATTTGTAAGGTATCATTCATGCCAACCATCTTATGCACGTAATGCATGCATCTACTGGTCATGGCTATTTATACCCCACCTTGTCCAACCATTTTCTCATTTGTTGGAGAACACATTTTATTTAACACTAAGATTATTTATTTTTAAGGGAACCTCTAAATTTGTGTTGTGCTTATATGTGTTTTTCCTTAGTTTACTAAGCAATATTATGATTTTATTTTTTCCTATATATAATATAAATACAAACTCCCTCCATTCCTCAATTTATAAATATAGCTATGTTTGTGCCATTATAACACAACAAAGATAACTAGTTTTTGTGGTACTATATTTTCTTAGTAGAGGAAAATAAAACAAATTAAATGATAATGCAAAGAGTCATAGTTAAGCTATAAAAGGTAATATTTATGATATTCATGGTAGATTTGTTGCATGGAATCATAAATCTAAGCTAAATGCTATATACATTCCAATATGATATACAACCTTAAGTTCAAATATTTTGGTTGGATACAATGTAAATGAATCTTCAAAGGTATGGAATATCCATAGTAATTGATATGAATTGAAATTAAGCACACAACTTTAGATCAATGAGTCATTGTTTAATATAGATTATTTGAAAGTGTTAGAAACATTCAAGCTAAGAGAAGTCTTCGAGACCTCCATGGATACCAAATGTAAATTAAATTTAATATAATTTTTTTTTTTGATATTGAGTTTTTTATTTTAAGTATTAGGTATATGGAGGACAAAATGGACAATTTTTTTTGAATTTTTGTTTTTTAGGCATCAAAGATAATATTAAATGTGCTGGGATTGGGTTTAGAATTTTACATACATATTTTTACATCTAGAAATTTTAAAATATGTGTTGTGTGTTCCAAAATATTTGTCATGTTATTTCAATATCATTTATGCACCATTATGAACATCCATTCCTGTGATTTATATTCAATGTTATTATAGCTAGAAGCCATTTGCTCTTAAAAATATAAACATGCTTATAACCTATAATCTTTTATATATAAGTAAACTATTTATTAAAATAATACCATTAGGATCTCTTAAAATCATTGTAATATGGATGAGATTCATTTTGAATTTTTTAAATTAATAAAATGTTTTTTTAATTGGTTATTTGGGATTTAAATAAATTTTACTTGTATTATATTATCACCAATAGTTTAGTTACTGTGCATATATACCTTGATAAGAACTTTCAACAATTTTACGGTACTAAACTATTTATTATAATTGGTGTGGTTGTAGTCATGCTTCAAAAAGGCCACTAACAATCAAGTGCTGACTATGATAATGCCAAGTTTTGGAAATATTTCTCTATTAAGATGTAGTGCATATATAGTAGAGATGGAGCTTTGGTATTGTAAATATTGTTGTAATCAAAAGGCGAGTGAATTCTAAAATATTTATATTTACAAAAAAAAATTATAAAAATCTAAAAACTAAAAATTAATAATTTATTTTTTATAAAAAATGTAACTATCAAATAACATGAAAGTTTAATTTGCTTATAAATTCTCCAACTTAAAAAAAAAATGTTACAAATTTTTGAAAGTTAAAAAAAAAGTACAATTTTTTTTTTTTGAAAAAGGGTAAACTAATAAGTAAAGCTTTATAATTTTGAAGGACCTGAATAGTGACGTTTGCAGTTCAAAAGAATCCCTTAAAACACATTCCAACCCTGATTGGGACCTTTCATCGGTGTACCCAACTTGTATGGGTTGAAATACCGCGCACAATTTTGAGTGTCATGTTACTTTACTAAACTGAATGCAACAAACCATTTTTTAGTGCAAGCTATTGGTATGCGTTGTATTGAAACATACGCCTTCGTCTCCACTAAGTACTCTCGATGCATATTTAAAAAGGATAACATATTAAGAAAAGTTTTCAAAAATAATTACAATTTTTTTTTTTAATATAAAGAATGGGTTACAATGCAATTGTTGAGTAAAGTTTAGAAATACGCGATTCAGACTATTATCTTTACAGAGGCTGCTCTCAAATCGTTGTCTTTAGTCTGCTTTTTACTTAGAAGATTTAGAATAGATTACTATCTTTGCAACAAGCAAGGTTTGAACCTAGACTGTTCTTTGTCCAGTCTGCCCCTTACTCAAAGGATTGAGAACAAACTACTACTTTTGCAAGAGGCATGCCTCTAAAATTAAACCTAATTTTTTTCTTAATAAAATCTTAACCAAACAAACAACTACCAATCCACTAACCTTTAAGAAGACTATAACTCTTTAACAGGCTTAATGTTTTTTTTTAAATAAGTTCTAATATAATTTTTCTGAAAATTATACTAAGAATAGAATAGCAGGCTGGAACCTTGCTTGCAAATGCATCACTAAGCATCCTTAGGAGTGGTTTGGTATAGAAAGGTTAACCTGATATTCAATCAGACATTCGAAAATCCTATATATGAGTAATATTATTGAAAAATAATATTAATAATAGTAAAATAAAAACAATTGCATGGCGAGCATAAGCATTACTGGAATATTACAAGTGTTGATCTCAAATCCTGTTCTTCTAAAAGAACACTCCAGTACTCATCAGTACGTCCCCATAAACAACACCGTGAGAATTCGCAGAAAAGGCATAAGGATTTGGATAACTCGGGAAAGCTGGAAGCATGTAACTATGGCGCATATCTGAAGCTGATCTCTGCACAAAGGAGTAGAGACAACGAATTAAAGAGCGGAGTTGCGTGAGCATTGACGGTATATTTCTGCTTCCCCATGGAACGTAAGAAATCGAAGAAAAAAGGATATCTAACAGACGCCACATCGTAAGGAAAAAAAAAAAGAATATTGCAGAGCGCCCTTCTACTCTGAGTTCTGAAGTCTACGTCGAGGTAGTGCTCTTCTTAAAAAGAAGAGAGTAATAGGACAGTGACGATTAAAGTGATATACTAAGTATTGTCATATCCGTTGATTATGGGATTCTTTATATAAATGGGTGTATTCGATACATTTTTAATTTTTTTTTTTAATTTCTTTTTATATTTGTTAGCTTGAAGTTTAGTAAATGTTTATTGAGATGTAGGTGGTGGTTAATGTTGGAGAATATTAATTAAATAAGAAGCAGTAGGATTTTAGTTTTTAGTTATGGAAACTGTATTTAATTGTTTTGTATTATTATTAAATGTATTATTATTTTAGAATCATGATCATAATTAAAATGATTTTTTTTCCTCTATTTTGTTAGAAGCATTGTGTTTGGGTATTTGTTTTTGTTAATGGTTGTTGTTTGTTTGGTGTTTTATTTTGGATTGCTTTGTTTTGTAGGTTTTGTTTTCAACAATTGGTATCTTTCAAAGTGGTTTAGGAGAATGTTGGAGCAATGAACAAAACTCTCTGATATTTAGATCATAAAATCATAGGCTGATTCAATAATGAACTAGATACTCTTAATTAGTTTATACACATTTAATAGAGTATGAAAGTTGAAGCAATCAAAATTAAAAACAAAAAAAAAGAGGAGACAACAGATGGAAGAGAAAGAGCAGCACAAGTATACTCAAACGAAAAAGGGGAAGTGAAAAAAATTGAAAGAATGCTTCCATGTTCCTCTATTAAAATTGGTTGTGGATGTCCTCTTTTTTGTAGTGAGATTATTTTTGTAGTGAAACTGTTCAAAGTCTATAGTTTGACATATTCATTATGTAGATTTGTTAATGTCGTGAGACTATGTTCAAAGTCTCTAGTTTGACATATTCATTCTAAGTCTACTTTTGTTAGAAGAGTGAATTTATTAGAAATTGCATGTTGGTGTTATTTCTGATTTGGAGAATGAATTTGTTGAAAATGAATTTATTAATATTCATTCTACGTCTGCTTCTTAGGAGAGTAAATTTGTTAGAAATTGCATGTTGGTGTTGTTTTTGATTTGGAGAATGAATTTTTTGAAAATTAATTTATTAAACTTCATTTGGTGGTGTGAATCAAAGACACCATTCTTTGTGTGATGCACTTGAAATGTTGGAGGACACATCATCACTAAAAAAAGGTGAATGTTACAATTTGAAAGTATGAAAAAAATGTTCTTTCTAAAATTTCAAAAATGTTTTAACCTTAATGTGATAATATAAAAGGAGCAGGAGTTTAAGTTAAGTGTTCCAGCGGCAGGCATGATCTTTCCTCCTCTGTTAACATCTATCAATATTCTTGAAAGTAATATTATACGATCATAATCAAAATCAATATTCTTGAAAGTAATGATGTGATCATAATCAAAATGATTTTTCAACCTTAAAGATTTCCTCCATATCAAAAATAAAATATAATTTAATTGTTTTAGACTGCCTACTGCTTTTGGTGACAAGGACTTGGTTAGTGTAATGGTGTAGCAAGGCAGAGCAGTTGGTGACAAGGACTTGGTTAGTGTAATGGTGTAGCAAGGCAGAGCAGTTGGTGACCAGGACGTGGTTAGTGTATTGGCGTATCAAGGCAGAGCAGTTGGTGACCAGACGTGATTAGTGTATTGGCGTAGCAAGGCAGAGCAATTAGTGACAAGGACGTGGTCCTCTCTATGGATGCGTAGTCTCTTCAATTATGTATTCAAAATTGCGATCACCCTGTTTTTAATGTGAAGTTAGTACATACGATTTAGGATTTGAGAATATTAAGGATTTTGTCGTTGACTATGGACTTAAATTTTGTTTTTTTTGAATAATTATTTTCGGGGTTCGAGGAAACTTGACATAGACTCTCGATTATCTTTGACTCTTCATATAATGTGCAACTCATTTTATTTATTGATAAATAAGTAATTTCTAGTTTGTGTTCCAAAAAAATTTAGTTGAAACGGAAACTCTAAGAATTTAGTTTTGTGGTCAGTTATAGCTATCCCATCTTGGTATATTATTTGGTATCAATTACATAGGATTATTATTTGTGGCCAGCCATAGCTGTCTATCTTGGTATACTAATGTGACATCATTCTCAAGATATTGTTATTTGAGTATCCACAAGGTGAGAATGGAGTCTTAAGAAACTTACATAGAAACTATAGATAATATTTGACTCTTCATATAATATAATGTGCACCTCATTTTATTTATTTATTGATACATAGAAACCCTAAGAATTTAGTTTTGTGGTCCGTCGTAGCTGTCTCATCTTGGTATACCACATGGCATCAATTACATATGATTATTATTTGTGGCCAGTCATAGTTGTCTCATCTTGGTATACCATGTGGCATCAATTACATATGATTATTATTTGTGGCTAGTCATAGTTGTCTCATCTTGGTATACCACCGTGAAATCATTCTCAAGAGATTGTTATTTGAGTATCCACAAGGTGAGAATGGAGTCCAAGGAAACATACATAGAAAATCTAGATTATATTTGACTCTTCATATAATATAATGTACACCTCATTTTATTTGCATATTGATACATAGGTAATTGGTTACATTCAAAGTTTTTTCTACTGTTACGCAGGGTTTAAATCTTCGGGCTGCCTTTTTTTTTCAACGATTTTACACAGAGGTTTTTAGGAGGGGTCTTGGTTCCAAAACAATTTAGTTGAAATGGATACTCTGAGAACCATCTATAGTTGTCCTATCCTGGTATACCATGTGGCATCAATTACATAGGATTATTATTTGTGGCTAGCCATGGCTATCTCATCCTCAATGGATACCCTAAGAACCATATATAGTTGTCCCATTTTGGTATACGATGTGGCATCAATTACATAGATTATTATTTGTGGCCAGCCATGGCTATCTCATCTTCACTACCCTTTTTTTTTCAACGAGTTTACACAAAGGTTTATAGGAGGGGTCTTGGTTCTAAAAATTTTTAGTTGAAACAAAAATCCTAAGAACCTAGCTTTGTGGCCAGCCACAACTATCCCATCATGGTATACCATATGACATCAATTACAGAGGATTATTTTTTTTGGTCAACTATAGTTGCCTCATCCTGGTATACCACATGACATCAATCACAAGAGAACCTGGCTTTGTGGCTAGCCATAGTTTTTCCATCTTGGTATACCATGTAACATCAATTACACAAAATTATTATTTGTGGCCAGCCATCGCTATCTCATCTTGGTATACTACATGACTTCAGTCACAGTATACCATGTTACATCAACTACACATGATCAATATACCATGTGAAATCAATTACACAAGATAGGTCTCTAGAAATAAATTTTTAACACCATTTGTTTGGCTAGAATAGGTAAGGCACATGGTATATATTGTATTCTAGGCATACATAAATCTATTAAATAGCATGAAATAGGTTTAGTGATTTCTATATAATATTACGTGGAAGCAATATCTTTAATATTTATTTTGGTTGCGAAAAGCATTTACTGTGTTATTGTATTACGTTAATTATGATCTTGGAATAGTTGTTTTGTTGAAAACTTTGAGTAATAAGGTTGTCATTGATGTCAAGTGTTTGATGAAAGACAAAGTCTGTTTGGTGCAAGAAAAGTGGTAAAATAATTGGTTATAATATTTTATATTATAAACCAAAAAGGTTGGCTAAAAGATTGAAGACAAAATATTACCCTCATGGTTTTAAAGAGAGAAGGAGATATTATAAAATTTTACATATTATAATAATTCAGTCATAAGGGCTTATTAAAAAGAATGGAATCATAATTGATGAAAACCCTATACAAAAGTATTATTTAATACTAAATTAATAAATAATTAAATTTGATTTTGGCGAAGGCACCAAAAATTCAAATTTAATATTTGAGGCATATATTTCCACCATCGTTTTTAAAGTTACCTTGGACCATATAAAAGAAAGAAAAATAAATAAAAAATGAGAATTCGAATGCTTGAGAGAATAGCGCATGCGAATGAAATCGAACGGATGAGAGAGGAGAAACGTGGAAGTTTCTCATTCGTTGGACAAAGACAAAGAGTTAAGTAAAAGTAGTAAGCACTTTTGGTGCAGCAAGGGCTAGTAGCCTAAGCGGCAGGTGGTTCCTACGTTGGTCACTGGTAGAAGGAAGATTCAAGGTTCCATTCCTTGAATCTAGGAAGCGCTAAATGAAGGTTTTAATTTTTAAAACTAGGAAGCGGTAGGTATCAAGTGGTAAGACTAAAATTTAGTCTCAACCGATTGGCTAGCACAAGCAGTCAAGCGCTATGCTTGGTGAGCAGAGGTGGGAGGGTCGATTCCCATCCACGACAAAGCAATTAAATTTTTTGGTAAAGGTATGCACCATGATGAGTTGATAAGGTATGTGTTGCATTATTGATTGTTGGTTATAGTATATTTGGCAGATGTTAATTTGATCTAGGATTTGAAACATTAGGAGATTTAAGGTGAAAATTTTGAGTAATAAGGTTGTCATTGATGTCAAGTGTTTGGTGAAAGGCAAAGTCCATTTCGGTGCAAGCAAAGTGGTAAAAGAATTGGTTATAATATTTTATATTATAAACCAAAAAGGTTGGCTAAAATATTGAAGATAAAAGATTACCCTCATGGTTTTAAAGAGAGAAGGAGATATTATAATATTTTAAATATTATAATAATTCAGTCATAAGGGCTTATTAAAAAGAATGGAAAAATAATTGATGAAAACCCTATACAAAAGTATTATTTAATACTATATTAATAAAATAATTAAATTTTATTTTGGCTAAGGCATCAAAAATTCAAATTTAATATTGGAGGCATATATTTCCACCATCGTTTATAAAGTTACCTTGGAGCATATAAAATAAGGAAACAAAAATAAAAAATGAGAATTCGAATGCTTGACAGAATAGCGCATGCAAACGAAATTGAACGGACAAGAGAGGAGAAACGTGGAAGTTTCTCATTCATTGGATAGAGGCAAAGAGTTAAGTAAAAGTAGCAGGCACTTTTGGTGCAGCAAGGGCTAGTAGCCTAAGCGGCAGGTGGGTCCTACATTGGTCATTGTTAGAAGGAAGATTCGAGGTTCCATTCCCCCAAGCGCTGACTGAAGGTTTTAATTTTTAAAACTGGGAAGCGATAGGTATCAAGTGGTGAGACTAAAATTTAATCTCAACCACTTGGCTAGCGCAAGCAATCAAGCGCTATGCTTGGTGAGCAAAGGTGGGAGGATCGATTCCCATCCATGACAAAGCAATTAATTTTTTTAGTAAAGGTATGCACCATTATGAGTTGATAAGGTATGTGTTGCATTATTGATTGTTGGCTATAGTATATTTGGCAGATGTTAATTTGATCTAGGATTTGAAACATTAGGAGATATAAGGTGAAATATTTTGCATTATGTTAAAGGTTTGAGTGGCATTTATTTTATGATATTGGAGTGATAAGTGTGTAGCTGGTTTATGTATCATTGTAATTCTTTTATCCTTGAAAATAAATTGGAGTAAAAATTAATTTGAAAGAGTGGAGATAAAAGGTGTAAAATTCTTGTTATTTGGTTGTAATTCTTGTTTTATAAAAAGGAGAAATTGTTGAGAGTTTTGCATTGTTAATGAAAACTAGAGAAGAATTCTAGAATATTATTTTTAGAATTCTTTGAGCATATTGTTGATGGAATGTTCATGTGAAGGTTTTGAGATAGACTATCGTTATCTAACCTTGGTGTTCCACAAAAGGAATTTATTGTGAGTGAGACAAGTTTTGAAGATATATCTCCATCAAAGCAAAGAGGTATGGGCACATCATCTTTTTTTTGAAGTATTTGTTGGATTGAATGTTGTGAAACATAAGGTGGAGTGAAAATGATTGTTTGATAAGAATTGTTGGAAATATTTGAGTGAGTGTTATGTGCTTCATAGTTGAATATCTAGAGAACATTTGAGATAGATATTGAAAATTATTTGAGTTAGGGTTTGAGACCTACATTATGCTCTTGAGGAAAGAAGTGTAAAATATTTAATTAGGGTTTGTAAACAAGTTGTGCTTCATTGTTGAATGATAGTGTGAAACTCTTGAGCATTAGTTTTGAGTGATATTGAAAGAGAATGTGCAAACATTAGAAATCAAATTTGTGAGTAGAACATATTAAGGTTTCTCTATATGTTCCAAAGGTTAAACAAACTATAGATTGAATGTGTCTAAACTGCTTCAAGTTAAAGGAATTACTTTGAATATTAGACAAAGCATTCATAGCATTGTGTGCAAGATTTGAGATTGATTAAGTATATGTTGTGAGCTATTTTTAAGCATATGTTAGAGCAAATTTGAGCATGTTCTAGAGCATATTTGAGGAAGTATTTGTGAATACTTGAGAGCAAATTTGACCAAATTCTTGAGAGGACTTGAAGGCAGATTTGAGCAAGTCTTGGTGAAGAATTGAAAGCAGATTTGAGTAAGTCTTGGTGAAGAATTGAAGGCAAATTGAGTAAGTTCTTGAGAGGACTTGAAGGTAGATTGAGCAAGTTCTTGAGAGGACTTGAAGGCATATTTGATCAATTCTTGGTGAATAATTGAGAGCATATTGAGCAAGTCTTTGTGAATACTTGAGAGCAAATTTAAGCAATTTATTGAGAGGACATGAAGGTAGATTTGAGCAATTATTGGTAAATATTTGAAGGTATATTTGAGCAAGTCTTGGTGAAGACTTGAAGGTAGATTGAGCAAGTTATTTAGAGGACTTGAAGGTATATTTGGGTAAGTCTTGTGAAGAATTGAGACAAAATTAAGAGCATGTTTGATTTGTTAAAGCTTTGTGTTAAGTCTTGGGGAAAATATAAGCATAATTGATAAAGATTTGTGTTAACGCTTGGGGATAGATTTGAGATAGATATTAGTGCATATTTATGAGAATATTTGTGAGCAGAGTTAGAGTAGAGTTGTACTAAACTTGGAATAGATTTTGGTACATATTTGAGATAGAGTTGAGAGCAAGCTTTGGAGGTGATAGAGTAAAGAGATAAAAGTCTCCAATGGAGAGAGATCCATTATCTAGTGTAGTGGGGACATAGGTCTTCTATGGAGAGAGATCCACAATCTAGAGTAGTGGGGACAAAAGTATTCTAGAAGATCACCAGCCATAGCAGAGGAAAAAGAGTTCTCCTATGGATAGAGATCCACGAACTAGAGCAAGGGGAAAGAGTTATCCTATGGAGTGTGATCCATGAACCAGTTGGGAAGATTGAGTTATTCTATAGAGAGAGATCCACAAGCCAATTGAGGAGATAGAGGTATCCTAGATCAAGTTCCACAAACCATAAAAAAGGGGAAATATTTTTCATGTGGAGAGAGATCCACAAAATCAGAGCATAGGGGATTAGTGTCTCCTTTGGATATAGGTTCATAAACATTGTAATAGGAATTTTATACCCAAGAGATTCGTTGAGAAAATTTTAGTAGAAATATTTTCTCTTTGGAGTAGCCCACATTGAGTGAACCACGTTAAATTGGTCTCTTTTGTGTGTGATGATTTGTGCATTGATTTGATTACTGCTATTTATATTGGCATTGATAATATTGGATAATATTGTTTGGGAAAGAAAAGTGAAATTTGGTCTTATAATGTTCACCCCCCTCTTAGTATAATATTGTGTTCTTCAATTGGTATTAGAGTGGGTTCCTTTAGAAGAGTTTAACATCTTGAAGGAAAAGTATACAGGAACACAAATGGCATCTTAGAGTGGATCTTCAGCAAATAAGGCACCATTTTTTTATGGGAACAATTAGTCTTTCTGGAGCATAAGAATGAAAACTTACATGATGGCACAAGTATATGAGACATGACAAGTAGTTTAGGATGGGTTCACACCTAAAAATCCTCCAATAGATAAATATAGTAAGCTCTTATATGTGAATAATGCCAAGGCTAAGAATACAATATTAAGTGGTTTATGTGAAGTAGAAATTGTAAAATTTATGCATTACAAATCAACAAAAGAGGTTTGAGAAAAACTGAAGCAAACATATGAGGGAGATAAAAATGTCAAGATGGCAAAACTGTAGAATCACAAAAAGATATTTGAAGACTTGAATATGAAAGAAGAGGAAGACATTGTTGAATACTTACTCTTTGTGGATGAGGTTTTTAACACCATGCGAGGACTTGGATTTAAAATAGAATAATATGATGTTGTTCAAAAGGTTTTAAGGTCACTTCCTATGAGGTATAATGAAAAGGTTTTAGCTATAGAAGAAACAAAAGATATTGAAAATTTGAATATGGATGAGTTACATGGAACTCTGACACCTTATGATATGATAATAGTAAGGGATTATATTCCCAAGAAAGAGGTAGCCTTCAAAGTAGAAAATAATATAAAAGATAAGAAACTAGAATCAAGTGATGAGTTAAGTAGTGATGAAGAGGCTAACTATGGAAAAAGGAACAAGAAGGATTCAAGAAAGAAAAAAGGTATGAAAATAGTGAAGTGTTTTAATTATGGTAAATATGGTCACTATGCATCTAACTATCCAGAAGCTAGAAGTAGTAGCAATGAAGAGAAATAAGATCATATGAAAAGGGAAGCAGGAAAATCTAGATATGAAAATAAAAATAGGTATGGACAAAGTAAGCATGAAAAGAAGTGTTTTCAAAGTCATAAGAAGAGTTTCTATGTGGACAAGACAAGCAAAGGTTCAAGTAGTGATGAAAGATCATTATATAGTGAACAATAAATCATCTTTTTAGCAATAGAAGAGGAAGTAAGTGCTCCTATTGAAGATAAATTTGAAAAGTATAAAGATGTCCTAGAAGACCAAGAAGTAGAGAATGAAGAGGAAGGTGTAGTAGATATAGAAGTAGAACTTATTTCCACTCTCAAATAATTGTTTTAGAAGAAGAAGAGAGTGAAGGAGGAAGTGAGACCTATGTGAATATAAGTCTCACCAAGAAATGAAACAATACACAAACAAGGAACAAGGATCATCACAAAGAAGAAAGGACTAAGGGACTAGTGGGTCCAAGGCTAGATTTCTTTAAAGGATGCTGCTTCTCATGTAATAGGTTTGGTCATAAGCCTATGCAGTGCAGGACATATGGAAAGAGGGAATGTGGTTCTACCAAGAGAAATTTCAATAATAGACATCTCTTTCAAGGGTATTTCTACTCTTGTAATAATTTTGGTCATAAAGCAATACATTGCACGGTTCATGATAGGAATGAGTATGACTTCACTAGAAGGAACTTCAAGATGTTTAGGAATCGCAACATTAAGTGATATAAGTGCAATAATGTTGGGCATATGGTCAAGTGGTGTAGAAAAAAATTTCCAAGGACAAACAAAAATAGGGACATTCAAAATAATCAAAAGGATATGTTGAGAAAGAAGGCTAACAAAGGAAAAGAGCATTATATGTTGGGAGTAGTTTTACTCCCACCCCAAAATTAATAACCTAAAGGAGAGGCAGTGGGCAGGGGACTGAGCTAATATTTTGATCTTTATCCACAAAATATTCCCTTTTCCATTGATGACAAATGGGGAAATATTTGACTTAGGGGGAGAGCATTCAGTCAGGGGGAGCAAAATTGGAAAAAGGATTGGTTTAAAAAAAAAGGGTAGCCATCAATGACAAAGGGGGAGATTGTTGGAAATTTTAAGGAATAAGGTTTTCATTGATGTCAAGTATTTGGTGCAAGGAAAAGTCCATTTTGGTACAAGCAAAGTGGTAAAAGAATTGGTTATAATATTTTTTAAGAACACAAACTTATATTAAGAGGGGGGTGAACTGTATAAGACCACTTTTTACTTTTTATTTCCCAATAAATATTATGCAATGTATCAATAGCAATATCAAAAACAATAATCAGAGCAATGCGTAAATCACCACACACAATAGAGAAACCAATTTAACGTGGTTTACCCAATGTGGGCTACTCCACGAAGAAAATATTTTACTAAAATTTTCTCAACAAATATCTTGGGAAATATTTCCCTATTACAATGTTTATGGACCTTTGTCCAAAGGAGATACCAATCCCCTAATCAAGTTCATGGATCTCTATCCATAGGAGACACAAATATCCTTTTCTTTGGTTGATTATATTCTAGAATAACTGTTGCCTCCATTGCACTGGCTTATGGATCTTTATCCACTAAAGACTCCTACCCTCACTCAGAAGACTTGTCTTCACTACCCTATCTGATGGATCTCTATCTATTGGAGACTATCATCCTCTATACTCTGTGGTGGAAATTTGAGTTATTTTATGTTGTCATTGATGTCACATGGATCATTGATGTCACATGGATCACATTGAGTTTTGGTGGCAAAAGCACTTCATAAATAATCATTTATGATATTTTGGAGAGCATGGATATATACAAGGTTTTTGTGAAAACCAAGGCAAGAAAAATAAAAGGTTTTATTTAAAACCATGGATGGCAGATTTGAAATGGATTTTTCTTAAAACCCAAGTTGGCTTTTTGTTTCATCGAAAAAGGTGCCCCGGTGATGGAGATATTTAATTTTAAATATTTAGTTTAAATTTTAAATTATTTAAAATTTAAATTTAAATTTTAAAATTAAAAATAAAAGTAATCCGCCGACGTCGTCGAATATGAGGGAGAAAACTATATAAAAGGATGCCTAAGGTTTATTAATCTCGGGTGAGCTCTCGGGAATTAATGCGATTGTTGGAAAGCAAAAAGAGCCTGTGTTGAATTTGAAGCGTGTGCAAAAAAGGCTTGTGAAAGGTTTACGAAATTTTGGGTCTATTGAAGAAACGTTCATGGAGGATAACCAAGCACGTAGGAACCTTTGGCCTAGCGGTTCATGCATTGTGTATGAAGTAGGAGGTCCTACGATCGAGTCTCATCGGGGATGCTTGCTGTGTTGAAATGCTCGAAGCACTTTTAAGTTTTCGAAGGGTGCAAAATATTAAGGTATTTATTTTGATTCATGCCCCTTTGAACACGTGAGGGCATGTGTATCCCAATGACGGATTGGCTGCGGTTAAGGCACTAAGCAAGGAGGCCTCAAGGGATCGAATCCCATCAAGGACAAAGGCAAGTTAATATTTTTTAATATTTTATTTTTCTAAAGTTGCCCTAGGAGAAATAAGGGTTGTGATGCACTTTAGGAAAAAGAGAGATTTCTGGTGATTTTATTTTTTGAAGTATATCATATTATATATCGTTGGAAAGCTTATTTCGAGGGCTATTTGATTAAATTTCTTAGAGGGAGAAATAAGGTGTGTGTAAAGAGATATTTTTGATTTTGTAAATGGGCTCAAAAGTGAAGGTATTCTTTGTTCTTTTTCAAAGGGGATTAATTCTTTCATGAGGGGACATGGTGTATTTTATTGAGTAGGAGTAATAAGGTGTTATTTGGATATTATTGTTGTGTTATTAATCAAGATCTCTAACCCTTATTGAAAGTTGAAAAATAATGTTTGTTGAGTGTGGCAGATTTAGTGGACAACTAATAAGGCATCAAAAAGGTATGAGCAATATTCTCCATTGAATTTGTTTATGGTGGTTGATTTCTGAAATATCATTGGAGAGAAAAGAATTGATTGTGGTTTCCTTTTCTAAAGTTATTGGTTTAATGCTTCAAGGTTTTTTGGTTTGAGAGTTGTGATTAAACCTTGTTTTATAAGCATTGTTGTTGAAGCCCATTGCTTGTACAAAGAACTTGAACTTGAGTTAGAGGAGAACATGAGTATCATTGTTATGTGAGAGTTATTGTTGAGTATTGTTGGAAATATTTTGAGTTGATTGATTCATGCTTGAACTAGGGTTTGTGAGAAAAAGTTGTTCCTTGTGGTGATTGGTTGAGTAGAGTTGTTTGAGCCTAGTCAAGTGAATGAGTGGAGTGGTTGTTCAAGTTCCATAAAACAAACTATTCTATATTTTGATTTGATTTGAGATTGATTTGAGTTGAGATCATTGTGGAGAGTGCATTGCCATTCATCGTTGAGTTCATCATTGAGCCTTGCCTTCATAGATTTGTGGATGAGATTTGAGTGCTACTTGAGCATGATTGATTGAGCCTTTGAGAAGGCTTTTGGGATATATTTCTAGATAGATTTGAGGCAGCTTTTATGCATGACTGATTGAGCCTTTGAGAAGACTTTTGGGATAGATTTCTGGACATATTTAAGGTATATTTTGTGCATGATTGATTGAGCCTTTGAGAAGGCTTTTGGGAAATATTTCTAGACATATTTGAGGTAGCTTTTGTGCATGATTGATTGAACCTTTGATAAGGCTTTTGGGATAGATTTGTGGAAAAATTTTGAGCAAGTTCTTGGTGAGCTTGCTAAAGAAGATTTGAGCAAGTTCTTGGTGAGCTTGCTGAGCATATTTGAGCAAGTTCTTGGTGAGCTTGTTGGAGCAAATTTGAGCAAGTTCTTAGTGAGCTTGCTGGAGCAGATTTGAGCAAGTTCTTGGTGATCTTGCTGGAGTAGATTTTGAGCAGGTTCTTGGTGAGCTTGCTGAAGCAGATCAATGGATTGCCTAGCTGAGTAGATCAATGGATTGCCTAACTAAGCAAATCAATGGATTGCCTTGTTGAGAAGATCAATGGATTTCCTACCTAAGCTGATCAATATTACCTAGCTGAGCAGATAAGTGGATTGCCTTGATGAGTAGATTAGTGGATTACCTAGTTGAGTAGATCAGTGGATTGCCCACTTGAGTAGATCAATGGATAGCCTAGCTTTGAGCAGATCAAAGTAATCATTTGTATTGGGATAAGGATCCCTATTTATTTGTGAAATATTATAAGGATATTATCTTGTGGACTACCCCACATTAGGGGAACCACGTTAAATCTTGTGTCTCAATTGTGTGTGGTGATTTGTGCTCTTGCTTACTATTGCAATCTATGTCATTAATGCACACTGTTATTTTGGTTATTACAATTAAGGACACTAATTGATATTGGTTTGGAAAGAAAGTAAAAAGTGGGCACTATACTATTCACCCCCCTCTCAATATAAGCTTGTGTTCTTCAATTGGTATCAGAGTGGGTTCCTTCAAAAAGGCTAACAACTTGAGGGCAGATTCTACAAGAACACAGATGGCTTCACAGAATGGATCATCTACAAGTAAGGCTCCACTATTTGACGGTAACAATTATGCTTTCTGGAGCATGAGAATGAAGAACTACTTGATATCACAAGGATATGAGGTATGGCAGATGGTTGCAAAAGAGTATAAGGTTGAAGGTGATCCCGAGGCAGATAAGACTATTAGGAAATTGGTTGAGATCAATGCAAGGGCAATGAATTGTATTTTGAGTGGGCTACGTGAGACAAATTTTGCAAAGGTCATGGTATGTAATTTAGCTAATGAAATGTGGACCAAGTTGTGGAATACCTATGAAGGAGATTCCAAGGTAAAGTTGGCAAAACTACAAACTCATAGAAAAAGATTTGAGGAATTGAAAATGGAAGACTGAAGATATTGCAAAGTTTTTACTTTGAGTTGATGAGATTACTAACACCATGAGAGGTCTAGGATTTGAGATGAAAGAATCAGATGTTACTCAAAAGGTTTTGAGATCACTTCCCATGAAGTATGATGCAAAGGTTTCAACAATAGAAGAAATAATGGATATCAACAAGCTAACAATGGAAGAACTACAAGGAACTCTCACAACTTATGAGATGAGGATAAGTAAGCATTAGGTTCCAATGAAAGAAATTGCATTCAAGGCTTCAGAGAAAAAGAAAGGGAAAGATCCAGAGACAGATAGAGATTCAAATAATGATGAGGAAGCTAACTTCATCAAAATGAAAAATGACTTAAGAAATTATAGGGATATGAAGAAAGTCAAATGCTACAAGTGTGGTGATTTTGGTCACTATGCAAACAAGTGTCCACATGAAGAAAATAATGATGATGAAAAATAGGGTCACAGGAGAAAAGAAGATGGAAAGCATAAGCATGACAAAGATGACAGATACAAGCAAAGCATGTATGAGAAGAAGAAACGTTTTCATAAGACAAAGAAAACTTTCTACGTTGAAGAAGCAAGTGATAGCTCAGATCACAGTGATAGAGACAAGTCAGATGATGAAAAGGAAGAACATCTATTCCTCGGAATAGAAGGTGAAAGAGAACAATGCTTTGTGTGTGGTCAAAGAGATCACAGATCAGGATATTGCAATGGCTTCAGTGATAGTGAAGATGAGATGACACATCAAGGAAATATGCATGGTCAAAGAAATCATGAGATTTTGTTTGCTATAGAATATTATAATGATCTTAGTGACAGTGAAGATGAAGAAGGGTTTTTATATGGGATAAAAGAAGTAGAAGAAGAACATTCACTTAAAACAGAAGAAGTTAAACAAGATAATATTGTAAGAAAGATAGAAGTCTCAGTTGATCTAAAGGAAGACTTCAATGATATCCATGAGCAACTACAAGAGGTTAAGGAGAATCTAAAAGAAGTGAGATGTTCCATTCTTGAGAAGTTTGATCCATCACATGACTCAAAAGGTCAAGATATTTTCACTATGAAGGAAACATGTATTTTAGAGACAATAAATAAGGATGCCAATTTTCTATTTGACACAAATGAAGAGAAAGAAGAGGAAGGTTTCAAAGCACCAAAGGTCTCATATTTCAGGTTTGGGGAATCACACTCAAAAGGAAAGGAAGTTCTAAAAGATGAAAGCAAGGAAGCACCTAATATTCATGGAGAAAGTTCCAAAGTTCCTATGGCTCCAAACATCTAGTTTGGATCTTGTTTTGAGATAGGTGAATCAATTTCAAAAGGAAAATAAATTCTTGAAAAGGAAAGCAAGGAAGAAATTAAGGAAGAGGATTTAGATACTACAAAGGAGGTTCAAGGATACAATGCACAAGTCAAAAATGATCACAAGGATAATGGTCAAGAAAGGTATGAGGAACCAAGGCATGAACAAAGGGCTTTTCAAGGACATTGTTTTTCTTGTAATAGATTTCGACGTAGGGCTATACACTTCAGGGTCTATGGATCAAAGAAGTTTGATTTTGCTAGAAGGAACTTCAAAGGAAGAAGGTATGGTTTTTAGGGACATTGCTTCTTATGCAATAGGATTGGTCATAGAGCTTCTCAGTGAAAATAAAATGAGCAACATGGTTTTGGTTTTAGAGCTACACAATTCAGAAGTCATGGTCATAATGATTATGAAAATAGAACTTCACATTACAGGGTTCAAGAAAGGAATGGATATGGAAATTATTTCAAGAAGGAATTCAGGATATGGGCACCATCCAAAGGCTACAATATCAAGTGTTTTAATTGCAATAAATTTGGACATATTGCAAAATGGTGTAGGACTCAATTCCAAACAAGTTCAAGGCAAGAAGGTCAAACAGGTTCAAGACAAGAAGATCAAGTAACTCATCAAGAAAAGGATATCAGAAAAATATGGAAGGAAGTTGACAGAGGAAAGAAACAATGTAATATGGGAGTAAAAGTACTCCCACCCCAAAATTAATCACCTCAAGAGAGAAGGTGGTGAGGGGGCTAAGCTTAAGAGTCATATATTTTAGCCCCATAGGTGTACCTTTTGCCATTGATGTCAAAGGGGAAGAGATTTGAGTAAGGGGGAGAGCATTGAGTTAGGGGGAGTAGCCTCCAAAGAGAGCATTGAGTTAGGGGGAGCAGCCTCCAAAGAGAGCATTGAGTTAGGGGGAGCAGCCTCCATAGAGAGTATTGAGTCAGGGGGAGCAGCTTTGATTCTCAGAGATGGTTTTTGCAATGATTGTGGTGATTTGCATTAGAGGTGTTGTCATCAATGACAAAGGGGGATATTGTTGGAAATTTGAGTTATTTTATGTTGTCATTGATGTCACATGGATCACATTGAGTTTTGGTGGCAAAAGCACTTCATAAATAATCATTTATGATATTTTGGAGAGCATGGATATATATAGGGTTTTTGTGAAAACCAAGGCAGGAAAAATAAAAGGTTTTATTTAAAACCATGGATGGCATATTTGAAATGGGTTTTTCTTAAAACCCAAGTTGGATTTTTGTTTCATCGAAAAAGGTGCCCCGGTGATGGAGATATTTAATTTTAAATATTTAGTTTAAATTTTAAATTATTTAAAATTAAAATTTAATTTTAAAATTAAAAATAAAAGTAATCCGCCGATGTCGAATATGAGGGAGAAAACTATATAAAAGGATGCCTAAGGTTTATTAATCTTGGGTGAGCTCTCAAGAATTAATGCGATTGTTGGAAAGCAAAAAGAGCCTGTGTGTTGAATTTGAAGCGTGTGTGAAAAAGGCTTGTGAAAGGTTTACGAAATTTTGGGTCTGTTGAAGAAACGTTCGTGGAGGATAACCAAGCACGTAGGCACCTTTGGCCTAGTGGTTCATGCACTGTGTATGAAGCAGGAGGTCCTACGATCGAGTCTCACCGGGGATGCTTGTTGTGTTGAAACGCTCGAAGCGCTTTTAAGTTTTCGAAGGGCATAAAATATTAAGGTATTTATTTTGATTCGTGCCCCTTTGAACACATGAGGGCATGTGGCCCAATGGTGGCTTGGTTGTGGTTAAGGCGCTGAGCAAGGAGGCATCGAGGGATCGAATCCCATCAAGGACAAAGGCAAGTTAATATTTTTTAATATTTTATTTTTCTAAAGTTGCCCTAGGAGAAATAAGGGTTGTGATGCACTTTAGGAAAAAGAGAGATTTTTGGTGATTTTATTTTTGGAAGTATATCATATTATATATCATTGGAAATCTTATTTTGAGGGCTATTTGATTAACTTTCTTAGAGGGAGAAATAAGGTGTGTGTAAAGAGATATTTCTGATTTTATAAAGGGGTTCAAAAGTGAAGGTTGCTTTGTTCTTTTTCAAAGGGGATTAATTCTTTCATGAGGGGACATGGTGTATTTTATTGAGTAGGAGTAATAAGGTGTTATTTGGATATTATTGTTGTGTTATTAATAAATATCTCTAACCCTTATTGAAAGTTGAAAAAGAAATTTTTTGAGTGTGGCAGATTTAGTGGACAACTAATAAGGCATCAAAAAGGTATGAGCAATATTCTCCATTGACTTTGTTTATGGTGGTTGATTTCTGAAATATCATTGGAGAGAAAAGGATTGATTGTGGTTTCCTTTTCGAAAGTGATTGGTTTAATGCTTCAAGGTTTTTTGGTTTGAGAGTTGAGATTAAACCTTGTTTTATAAGCATTGTTGTTGAAGCCCATTGCTTGTACAAAGAACTTGAACTTGAGTTAGAGGAGAACATGAGTATCATTGTTATGTGAGAGTTATTGTTGAGTATTGTTGGAAACATTTTGAGTTGATTGATTCATTCTTGAACTAGGGTGTGTGAGAAAAGTTTTTCCTTGTGGTGATTGGTTGAGTAGAGTTGTTTGAGCCTAGTCAAGTGAATGAGTGGAGTGGTTGTTCAAGTTCCATAAAACAAACTATTCTATATTTTGAGTTGAGTTGAGATTGATTTGAGGTGATATCATTGTGGAAAGAGTGCATTGCCATTCATTGTTGAGTTCATCATTGAGCCTTGCCTTCATAGATTTGTGGATGAGATTTGAGTGCTACTTGAGCATGATTGATTGAGCCTTTGAGAAGGCTTTTGGGACATATTTTTGGATAGATTTGAGGCAGCTTTTATGCATGATTGGTTGAGCCTTTGAGAAGGCTTTTGGGACAAATTTTTGGATAGATTTGAGGTAGCTTTTGTGCATGATTTATTGAGCCTTTGAGAAGGCTTTTGGGACATATTTCTAGATAGATTTGAGGCAGATTTTGTGTATGATTGATTGAGCCCTTGAGAAGGCTTTTGGGATAGATTTGTGGACATATTTTGAGCAAGTTCTTGGTGAGATTGCTAAAGCAGATTTGAGCAAGTTCTTGGTGAGCTTGCTGAGAAGATTTGAGCAAGTTCTTGGTGAGCTTGTTGGAGCATATTTGAGCAAGTTCTTGGTGAGCTTTCTAGAGTATATTTGAGGAAGTTCTTAGTGATCTTGCTGGAGCAAATTTTGAGCAGGTTATTGGTGAGATTGCTGAAGTAGATTAGTGGATTTTCTAACTGATTGGATTAGTGGATTGCCTAGCTAATCAGATCAATGGATTACCTTGGTGAGCATATCAATGGATTGCCTTGCTGAGCAGATCAATGGATTGCCTAGTTGAGCATATAAGTGGATTGCCCACATGAGAAGATCAGTGGATAGCCTAGCTTTGAGTATATCAAAGTAATCATTTGTATTGGGATAAGGATCCCTATTTCTTTGTGAAATATTATAAGGAGATTATCTTGTGGACTACCCCACATTGGGGGAACCACGTTAAATCTTGTGTCTCAATTGTGTATGGTGATTTGTGCTCTTGCTTACTATTGCTATCTATGTCATTAATGCACACTATTATATTTGGTTATTGCAATTAAGGACACTAATTGATATTGGTTTGGAAAGAAAGTAAAAAGTGGGCGCTATAATGTTCACCCCCCTCTTAGTATAAGCTTGTGTTATTCACTCTATTGCCTCCAAAGCTTGCTCTTAGCTTTATCTAAAATCTATACTAAAAACGATCCTTCGATCTAGCACAAATATTCTCAATATCTATCTCTGGTTTGACACAAACCTATCCTCAAATTTATACCAAACTCTATCCTCAAATATACACTAAATATAGTCTTTCGGTCTAGCACAAATTTGCTCAATATCTGTACTCAAGACTTAATACAAAGCTTGAATCAATCACAAATCAACTCTTCTAGATATGCTCCAAACCTTAACTGAAGGTTTGAAAAAATAACTTAATCAACACTACTCTCAAGTCTTCTCAAATACTTGACTTAAATCTATCCACAAGTCCTCTCAAGGACTTATATAATATGCTCTCAATCTCTATCTTTAAATTTGTATTGTAAGCTTCCACAAAAGCTCACACCAATATTTCCACAAGTCTTCTCAAATACTTACCTCAAATATGCTCAACAAGTTCTCACTAGAACTTGTCCAATATCCTCTCAATCTCTGTCTTCAAATATGTATTGTAAGCTTTCACAAAATCTCACACCAATCTATCCACAAGTATTTTCAAAGACTTACCTCAAATCTAATCAACAAGTTCTCACTAGAACTTGTCCAATATGCTCTCAATATATGTCTTCAAATTTGTATTGTAAGCTTCCATAAAATCTCACACAAATCTATCCACAAGTCTTCTCAAATACTTACCTCAAATCTGCTCAACAAGTTCTCACTAGAACTTGTCCAATCTGCTCAACAAGTCTTCATAAAGACTTACCACAAATTTGCTCAACAAGTCCTCACAAAGACTTACCACAAATCTACTCAACATGTCCTCACTAGAACTTGCCCAATATTATAGAAACATATAGAGAATTGTTAGAGACTCAATATGCTTCACACTCACAACAATGCTCAATCACTTTCACTCTCTCTCTCTCTTTTTACCACAAAAACATATAGAGAATTGTTAGAGACTCAATATGCTTCACACTCACAAACACTCAATCACTTTCACTCTTTATTTTTACCACAAAAACATATAGAGAATTTTTAGAGACTCAATATGTTTCACACTCACAAACACTCAATCACTTTCAACCTCTTTATCAAATCAATTTAGGATATAGAACAATTTTTTTCATAGAATTTGAACTATCACTTCAACACTTCCACTTGACTAGGCTCAATCAACTTCACTCAATAAGTCACTCAATAAAACACTCCTTGCTTATAAACCCTAGTCCAAGCATATGAATAATTCACTCAATTATTTCCAACAATGCTTATCAAACAATCTTACATAACAATGATACTCATGATCTTCCAAAAACTCTAGTTCAAGATAGTTATCAACTTCACATAACAATGATACTCATGTTCTTTCACAAACCCTAGTTCAAACATATGAAATCTTACTCAATATTTCTAAAAATGCTTATCAAACAAGGTTTTTATCATCAAATATTACTCAAAAAAACCTTTAACAATCAAACTCAACAATGCTTACCAAAAAATCCTTTTCACTCCAACGTAGCATTCAAAACATCCAATCCAACACTATTTTTTTCATAAGGAAGATTTACCCATACATTTTATTTTGATGGATATGTGTCTACAAAACCTGTCTTAACCACAATCAAAATTTTCTTTACCAACACTAGGGTTAGGTTACCACACCTCTCTCAAGATCTCCACAAAATAATTTTCATAAAGATTATTTTTACACAAAATAATAAATCCTTTTGTACATATTATAATATCTAAACTCACAATATTCAATTTTTCTTCTCTATGTTGGTCAATGGTTCCCCTGTTGAGTTCTTCCAAAGTACTAGAGGGCTTCACCAAGGAGATCCCTTGTCGCCCATCCTCTTTATTATCCTGGCATAAGTACTAGGAAAAGAACTTAAGGAGGCGCTTTGAAAGAATAAGGTGACTGGCATTATTCTCGCTTTTGGGATTGAAGCGATCATCCATCAACAGTTCATGGACAACACTCTGTTGTCTACTTATGCATCAGTAGCCCATGCTAGATACATCAAAATGATCTTGTTCCTCTATGAGCGTGTTACGGGTTAGAAAGTGAATTTCATCAAAAGTAAGTTTTTCTTCCTCAACATCCCAGTAAGACGATAGAACCAGTTAGCCAGGATCCTCGAGTGCTCCATCGAATCCTTTCCTACCACATACCTTGGTCTTCCCTTGTTCTATGACTGGGACAAGGAGAGTTTGTGGAATATGATCTTAGAGCACATCCATAAAAAATTAGCTACCTAGAAAGGTAAGTTTCTTTCCCAAGAAGGTAAAGCCACCCTTACCAAGGTATGCCTTCAGGGGATCTCGACCTATTTTATGTTGGTGTTCAGGCTCCCAACTTCGACCCTTTGCAAGATCAAGTAGATCCAAAGGACCTTTCTATGGTAAGACAATGAGGACAAGGGCAAAATTTCCCTAGTAGCTTGGGAAAAGTTTTGCAAAAGCAAGGACCAGGGGGGACTAGGCCTAAGTAGATAGGCCTAAGAAGAATGGGCTTGATGAACCTTGTTTTGGTGGCCAAACATGCCTGGAGTATCATCTCCAATGATTCAGCTGAGTGGGTCAAAATAGTAAAAAAAAATACCTCTCCAGCCTTTCTATCCTCGATGAAGGCAATCCCATGGGTGGATCAACTTTCTGGAAGGTTGTCATCCATTCACGACACTTGGTTGTAGATGGAACTAGATGGATCTTGGGTGATGGGCATAAGATAAACTTTTGGAAGTATAGGTGGCTTGAGGAGTATCCTCTGTGTCAGCGTACCGAGTTGGGTCACCTCAGATTCGTGGTGGACCCCAACTGTGATCAGAAGGTGGCCGACTTCATTGTTTGTAGGAATGGATACCCACATTGGTCGATTAAGGAAGTGGATGGGTGTGACAATGAGGTTTATGTGCTTTCTTCTCTCCTAAAGGGGGTTACCATCTCTTCTCGAAGGAGAGATGATCACAAGATTTGGAGAGGAACAGATAGTGGCACCTTCTCGGTCAAGTCAGCTTACAATATCCATTGTAGTGGACCAAGGGTGGAGTTTCCTTACAACCTGGTTTTGCGGAAATACTTGATCCCCAAGGTAAATTTTTTCTCTTTGATGACTTTTTAGAATAAATACCTTACTATTGATAACCTCCATAAAAGGGGCTTGGCTTTCCCAAATAGGTGTTACATGTGCATGTTAGTCTGTGAGTCTTCTGACCACCTTTTCTTGCATCGCTCTTTCTCTAATTTCATCATTGGAGTCATCCTTTCCACTTTTAATATTTAGTGGAGTCCTCCCAAGATAATTAAGGAAGTTTTCTTTCAATGGCCTAGTCCTTTCTAAAACCTGAAACTCCATTTCCTATTGAATGTCTGTTTCCATCATTTCATTTGGTAGATATGGTTGGAGCAAAATATTAGGGTGTTTGGAAACTCCCCCAAAGACCCTCCCTCTATTGCCCATAGAGCCCTGGCCTTTGCCATTGATAACTTCAAGATCCTCTCCAACCCAATCCCAAATTTTGGCCTCGAGGAGGAAATTTTCATGACTCTGAAGCTTGACGAGGATCCTGGCCTAGCGGACCCAACTCTATCCAAAAAAATACCAAGTGGATCAGGCCCCCATGGTTGGATAAAGCTAAACTTTGATGGAGTGGACAGAGGCAACCCAGGTCCAGCAGTAGCAGGTGGTGTCATCAGAGACCATAATGGGAAGCTCATCCTTGCTTACTGTAAAAATCTAGGGATCCAATCAAATCACGTCGTAGAAGCCAGAAGGCTCTTGAGGGGTCTCGAGCTCATCTCAGAGGATCCTCGTCCTCTGCTAGTTGAAGGGTATTCAATGAACATTACCAACTACTTGCTTAACTCCAAGAACCCATCTTGGAAGGTGTTCAACATCATTTCTGAGGCAAGGAACATCCTTCTTCAGCATTCCTCAGTCTAGATTCGTCATACTTTCAGGGAGGGCAATGGTCTGGAAGACCACATGATAAACAAAGGTTTTTTTCCACATGTCTCATCATATGGTGTCAGAGCTTCCTAACGGACGTGGTGAGACCCGCAAACCAAGATAGTTTTCATGGAACTACCTAGGAGGAGGTTGACGGTGATCCTCAATGGCTTTGCTTCTACCATGCCACATGTCTCCTTGTCATATTGGCACATATCCAAAGCAGAGATTGGTCATATTGGCTCAGTTCCTAGAGGACATGGTAGCTAAAATTCTGGCCTCCACCAATGTGATTGTCAGAGCTTTGAAGTGTTACAAGGGGTACCAAGCCCAAGACGACCAGGAGGAAACTGAAGCCTGATGGAGGTTCCCCAAAGTTTCTTGTTTTGTTGATGATGGATGTGTGGGTTGGAACCAATTTTATTTTTTTAGGTTTTAAACTATGTTTGCCTCCCGTTAGGGATAATCTTGTATGTAGCCATATGGGCATATGTTTCTATATTTTGGTAAGTGTCAAGAAAGTTTTTTGTGCTGCTCTAGCCCATGAGGCTTTCTGTATATTCTAGGGTTATGGTATGCAATGTTATAATGTTTTGGGATCCTCTCAAAAAACCCTCTAAGTAATTCAAAATTCATCTTACCAAAAAAAAACAATTTCATAATAACACTACACTTAAAAACAAGTATAGAAAAATCCTTATACACCTTATAATCTCCAAATTCATAAACACCAATCACTAAAATATTAAAATCAAATATTTAATTTTTAATATCCTTATATCTCCCTCAAAAACTTTAATCAACCTTTATTTTTCAAAACAAAGAAACCTCCAAAATTACAACCTTATCAAGAGAAAAATCGATGCATACCTTATTTGGCTCAGCAAAACACTTTCGATGGGATTCAAACACCTAACCTCACCACTCCAAGAATCTTAGCATAGCACTCGCCATGTGAACTACATGCCTCCACACAAAGGGAAAGGCATTTCCTTCCCTTTGAACCTTCTCCGACAGCACAAACTCTATCAATACACATTTTCTCTTCACAAAAGCAAATCGACAGGATTCAATCCCTACACCTCACGTTCGCCAATGACTTGACGCATTCCTTGTTGCTAGTTGTGCTACATCGCACTTTGGGATAGGAAACAAGAGTCATGTTTTCTTGTCTTCTACCTTGCACACTCTTCGAAAAATACATGATCGCCTTCTATTACCGTGTGCTCAAAATTACACTTAGCACTTGATCGTGGATGATATTTTCCATGGGTTTCTTCCCTCCTTTATATGCATATTGATGTCTTCGACGACATCGGCATGGGTAAATCGAATAATTCAAAATTTCAAATTATAAAATTTATAACCCTAGCTTTAGGGTTAACTTAATTAATTTATAAATTAACTTTATAATTAAATTATAATTAATTTACAATTAACTTAATAACTTTAGAAGTTAATTAAATTAATTTATAAATTAAATCGTAATAAAAGTATTATAATTAATTTATAATTAATTAACTCTGGGTCTTGCACCTTTAATATTATAATAAATTATTATAATATTATTTTGCTTGGGCCTTCCTTTTGCCCTTTAAACCTCATATGACCACCTAGGAGGAAACTTTCTTTTGCACTTGATTACGAAACCTGAACCTGATGTTGCTCACTGAAACGGATGCTTGCTGGTGCTGACTTCTTGACATCAATGACAACAAAACTTGCTCATACTTCCAATAATTTTATATTATAAACCAAAAAGGTTGGCTAAAAGGTTGAAGACAAAATATTACCACCATGGTTTTAAAGAGAGAAGGAGATATTATAATATTTTAAATATTATAATAATTAATCCAGAAGGGCTTATTAAAAATAAGGGAAAAATAATTGATGAAAACCCCATACAAAAGTATTATTTAATACTAAATTAAATAATATTTAAAGTTAAATATTTTATTAATAAAAAATTTAATTTAATTTTGGCTAAAGCACCAAAAATCCAAATTTAATATTGGAGGTATATATTCCCACCAATGTTTTTAAATTTACCTTGGAGTATATAAAATGAGGATACAAAAATTAAAAATGAGAATTCAACTACATGAGATAATAGTGCATGCGAACGAAATCGAATGGAGGAGAGAGGAGAAACATGGAAGTTTCTCATTCAACGGGCAAAGGAAAAGAGTTAAGTAAAAGTGGCAAGTACTTTTGGTGTAGCAAGGACTGGTAGCCCAAGTGGTAGGTGGGTCCTACATTGGTCATTGGTAGAAGGAAGGTTCGGGGTTCGATTCCCCCTAGCACCGGTTGAAGGTTTTAATTTTTAAAACTGGGAAGTGGTAGGTATAAAGTGGTGAGACTAAAGTTTAGTCTCAACCACTTGGCTAGCACAAGTGGTCGAGTGTTGTGCTTGGTGAGAAGAGGTCGGAGGGTCAATTCTCGTCTGTGACAAAGCAATTAATTTTTTTGGTAAATGTATGTGCCATGATGAGTTTATAAGGTATGCACTGCATTATTGATTATTGGTTATAGTATATTTGGAGGATGTTAATCTCACCTAGCGTTTGAAACATTAGGGGATATAAGGTGAAATATTTTGCATTATCTTAAAGGTAGGTTTGAAACATCAGGAGATATAAGGTGAATTTTTTTGCATTATCTTAATGGTTTGAATGGCATTTATTTTATGAGATTTAAGTGATAAGTGTGTTGTTGGTTTATGTATCATTGTAATTATTTTATCCTTGAAAATAAATTGGAGTAAAAATTAATTTGAAAGAGTGGAGATAAAAAAAGGTGTAAAAGTCTTATTATTTGATTGTAATTATTATTTTATAAAAAGGAGAAATTGTTGAGAGTTTTTCATTGTCAATGAAAACTAGAGAACAATTCTAGAATATTATTTTTATAATTCTTTGAGCATCTTGTTGAGGGAATGTTCATGTTAAGGTTTTGAGATAGACTATTGTTATCTAACCTTGGTGTGACACAAAAGGATTTTATTGGGAGTGAGATAGGTTTTGAAGACATATCTTCATCAAAGAAAATAGGTATGGGTACATCATATTTTTTTTAAAGTGTTTGTTGGATTGAATGTTGTTAAACATAAGGTGAAGTGAAAAGAATTGCTGATAAGCATTGTTGGAAATATTTGAGTGAGTGTTATGTGCTTCATAGTTCAATGTTTAGAGAACATTTGAGATAGATATTGGGAATTATTTGAGTTAGGGTTTGAGACCTACATTGTGATCTTGAGGGAATAAGTGTGAAACATTTGGTTAGGGTTTGTAAGCAAGTTGTGCTTCATGGTTGAATGATAGTGTGAAACTCTTGAGCATTGGTTTTGAGTGATATTGAAAGAGAATGTGCAAATATTAGAAATCATATTTGTGAGTAGAACATATTGAGGTTTCTCTATATGTTCCAAAGGTTAAATGAATTCTGGATAGAATGTGTCTAAACTACTTCAAGTTAAAGGAATTACTTTGAATATTAGACAAAGGATTTGATAGATTGTGTGCAAGATTTGAGATTGATTGAGTATATGTTGTGAGACATTTTTGAGCATATGTTAGAGCAGGTTTGAGCATGTGCTAGAGCATATTTGAACAAGTCTTTGTGAATACTTAAGAATAAATTTGAGCAAGTTCTTGAGAGGACTTGAAGGTAGATTTGAGCAAGTCATGGTGAAGACTTGAAGGCAGATTTGAGCAAGTCTTGGTGAAGAATTGAAGGTATATTGAGCAAGTTATTGAGAGGACATGAAGGCAAATTGAGGAAGTTATTGAGAGTACTTGAAGGTATATTTGAGAAAGTCTTGGTGAAGACTTAAGAGCATATTGAGAAATTTATGAAGACTTAAGAGCAGATTTGAGCAAGCTCTTGAGAGGAATTGAAGGTAGATTTGAGCAAGTCTTGGTGAATATTTGAAGGTAGTTGTGAGAAAGTATTGGTGAAGACTTGAAGGCATATTGAACAAGTTCTTGAGAAGACTTGAAGGTAGATTTGATAAAGTCTTGTGAAGACTTGATATAGCATTAAGATCAGGTTTGATTTAATCAAGCTTTATGTTAAGGCTTGGGGTAGATCTAACCAGAATTTATCAAGCTTCTTTTTAAGGCTTGGGGACATATTTGAGATAGATATTAGTTCAAATTTGTAAGAATATTTATGAGTAGAGTTAGAGCATAGTTATACTAAACATGGGATAGAGTTTAGTGTAGATTTGAGATAGAGCTGAGAGAAATCTTTGGATATGATAGAGTAAGGAGGATAGTAGTCTCTAGTGAATATAGATACATTAGGTAGTATAGTTGGGACAAAGGTCTCCTATGTAGAGAGACCCACAAGCCAAAGTAGTGGGGGTATAAATCTTCTATAATATCACCAGCTAGAGAAAAGGGAAAAGAGTTCTCCTATAGATAGAGATCGATGAACCAAAGCAAGGGGAAAGAGTTCTCCTATGGATTTTGATCCATAAAATATTTTGGAAGATAGAGTTCTTATATGGAGAGAGATCTATGAATCAGTTGAGGAGATAAAGGTCTCCTGGATCAAGTTCCACAAACCAAAGAAAAGAGGAAAGAGTTCTCCTATGGAGAGAGATCCACAAATTAGAGCATAGGGTATTGGTGTCTCCTTTGGACAAAGTCCATAAATATTGTAATAGGGAATTGATTTCCAAGATATTTGTTGAGAAAATTTTAGTAGAAATATTTTCTCCATGGAGTAGCCCACATTGGGTGAACCATGTTAAATTGGTGTCTCTATTGTATGTGATGACTTGTGCATTGCTTTGATTAATGCTATTGATACTACTATTGACAATATTGGATAATATTATTTGGGAAAGAAAAGTGAAAGTTGATATTATACTGTTCACCCTCCCTCTCAGTATAAGCTTGTGTTCTTCATGTTTTCATGCCTCCTATAACATACAATTAATACATATTCAAAACCATATAAATAAGACAATGTAATTTTCATCATGCAATTCACATATAGAAGTTATACGATAGATCTAGCATGTGGAAATGTGTTGCATGGCATGGCATAACATGGATAATGATTCTTGGAAAAAGTATTGTTGAAGTAAAAAAGCATATGAAAGTGTTTTTCTTAAAGAAGATAATTGTGATACAGAAAGACAAATAATAAAATTAAAAAAAAAAATGTGAATATGAAGATAAAAACATAAATTTAAAGATAGAAAATTATGATCTATTAGTTAATAATATTTATGTATAATCATTTAATATATTCTTGTATTCAACATGAATTTATCTATATATCCATTTTACCTTGGGTGGATCATCCAACATATGCATGCTCCATAGTTGAATTAGATTATAAAGAGTAGAGTGGCATGGCCACAAAGCTTATGAGATGTAGTGAAGGATATTGTATGGAACTGGATGATAGTAAATGTACAACATTGTTCATTAATTCAAAGAAATAATTGAGTGGTGTAGTTCCACAAAAATTGAGCATGCAATTTGATATTATGCAAATATCATATATGTGTTATTTGGATCTAAGACTACCAATGATTATATTATGATCTAATACTACCATCCATAATATTCAAGAAATCATTTTGTTATTATATATATATAAATCCATTACTATAACAAATATATCTATTGCTATAACATATCCATCCATAACTGTAACACATATCCACTATTACAACATTTTTTTCAAACACCATTTTATATATGTCAACCATAAAACATATCCATCCATAACCAAAATATACCTTAATCCAATATTATTGAAGAACAAAAGCTTATACTGAGACGGGGGGTGAACAGTATAAGACCACTTTTTAATTTTCTTTCCCAATCAATATTATGCAATGTATAGATAGCAATATAAAAAATAGTAATCAAAGAAATGCACAAATCACCACACACAATAGAGACACCAATTTTACGTGGTTCACCCAATGTGGGCTAATCCACAAAGAAAATATTTCACTAAAATTTTCTCAATTAATCTCTTGGGAATCCTTTCCCCATTACAATGTTTATGGATCTCTATCCAAATAAGACACCAATACCCTAATCATGTTCATGGATATCTATCCATAGGAGAACTCCTTTCTCCTTAGCTCTGACTAATGATCTTCTAGAAGAACTGCTACCCCCATTGCTCTAGATAATGGAACTCTATCCACTGAAGACTCTTGTCATAATTGCCCTATCTAATGGATCTCTATCCACTAGATACTATAATATTCTATACTCTGTCACCTTCAAATATTTGTCTCAAAACTATACTAAACACAGTCCTTCGGTCTAGCACAAATCTGCTCAATATTTGTCCTCTGATCTGCACTGAACATAGTCCTTCATTCTAGCACAAATCTATCCTTAATCTCTATCCTCAAGCCTTAACACAAATATTGAATTAATCTCAAATCAAATCTACTAGATCTACCCCAAACCTTAACTCAAGGTTTGAACTAATCAATCAATCAAATCTAGTCTCAAGTCTTCTCAAAGACTTATCTCAAATATGCCTTGTAAGCTTCCACAAAATCTCACACTAATATATCCACAAGTCCTCTCTAGAACTTGTCCAAATCTGCTCAACAAGTCCTCTCTAGAACTTGTCCAAATCTGCTCAACAAGTCCTCACAAGATCTTGTCCAAATTGAAAGCACAAGATTCTGGAAGTTGAAAAGAAACACTAAAGCTATGCAATGCAAAACGAAATGTAACGCTTTAATCCTAGAAACTTGAAATGCATGAAACAGGGAAAAGAGATGAATTGAGACAAAATGAAAGAAGTATAGAAAGCACAACCCTTTTTATTTATACTATCTCAATATCGGTTACAAAAGCGTCTCCCGCCTTTTCAGGGGCTAGGAGCATTAACATGTTTTGGTTACAATAGTGACTAGTGATCCTCCTTCTGTGTGCCCACATGCAAAATGGGCAGGCCAAAGTGTTGTCACCGCTGGTGTGAATGAATATTTGATCCTTGTTGCTCCTCCTACATTCAAAGAAACAACAAAATTGTTAGTAGCACCTGTTGCAAAGATGAAAAGTTTGTTCTTTAAAAACAATGAAGGATGCATGCATGAAACTGAATAAAAGGATAAGTGAACTGAATCAAAATAGTCTACAAATTTCACAAAAACAAGGGAACATCACCAAAATGTCACTACAAATGAAATAGTTGGGTATTTCCTTACTGATTTGAATTCATTTCAGGGTGGGACAGATCCAACTGTAATTCGCTCTGGGGTAGAACGAATCCTCTTACAACAAAGCACCGAAGTGATATGGCCCAAAATGTCGCATCTAGGGAGCTCCAAAAGACTTGTAAACTTGGGGTTAGCTAATTGGAGGCATTTTGGGAAGACCCAGATGGTCATATTTCCCCAATTTGGCCTCCATTGATGGTAATTTGATGCTGCTACCTGCAAGTTAGTGAGGACTACAAAAGCGATGAAACATGGTAAAAATTGATCAAAGCATTGTGAAATCAAAATTATAAGGTATTTAAATAGCATAAGATGGAATGCCACATAAACAAATGATGAAAAATAACAATCTACCATGAATTCCCAATCGTTCTTAAAAAATAAGATTAGGCTCGCAGCAGTGCGGGGCACCCAGGCGGGCCGCCCACTGTTGGAACCTGATTTTGACACCAATCCACTTTGGATAGGCCCAAAATCTCTAGTAATGTGTTGTCGGCGAATTGGTAGATCGATTTGGTCAAGTGTTGGGTTTTGGATCCGGATTCACACTTCCAATAACCACCCAATGACCTCCCTTATGAAAGAGATCAAGGATGTGGAAGAGGTGAATCAAAGGTAAAGTGTGGTGTCAATTTGGTAGCACTTCATTGCTTAAAAATGCTTCCAATATGTCCTCTTTTGGGTGAGGAAGCTCACAAATTTATAGACCCAAGGGGTCTCTTTGGATGGGCATGCAGGGGTGCCACATGGCGGCCATGCCTTCCCAAGAGGAAGGAGATTCCCCCCTGACTTGGGTTTCCATGACTGCCCTTGTGACAGTCCTCTAACGTTCAATTTGCTCACCTACGCACACATGCAAGGTAGGGAGCATTAATTGACTGTCCTTGGCTACCATTTGGCGCAATTTCTCTTTTTTCCCGTTGAACCTGGAATTCACCCTACTTTGGAGCGGATTTTGTATTCGTCCCAGGGGAGGACGGATCCCATTTTGAATTTGTCCCGAGGAGGGACGAATTATGAGCAAAGTGCCTAGAAGGTGTCAAATTGATCTCTGACTTCCAAAACTGCTGTGAAAGTGGTTAGGACCACTGTTTAACCTCTGGGGGTTGCCCTTGGGGCTATGTGTGTCAATGCGATTAGTGTTTGTAGTCACATAATCGGATTGGTGCTATTTTGGTGTCTACACAAATATGCTCTCAATATGTATTGTAAGATTCCACAAAAGCTTACACAAATGTGTCCACAAGTCTTCTCAAACATTTACCTCAAATATTCTCAACAAGTCAACACTAGAACTTGTCCAATATCATAGAAACATAAAGAGAATTGTTAGAGACACAATATGCTTCACATTCATCACAATGCTCAATCACTTTCAATCACTCTTTTAGAAACATATAGATAATTATTAGAGACTCAATATGCTTCACATTTACCTCAATGCTCAATAACTTTCAATAACTCTATAGAAACATATATAAAATTCTTAGAGACTCAATATGCTTCATATTTACCTCAATGCTCAATCACTTTCAATCACCCTTTTGAAACATACAGAGAATTTTTAGAGACTCAATATGCTTCACACTCACAAACTCTTAATCACTTTCAATCTCTCTTTTATCATAGAAAAATATAGAGAATTGTTAGAGACTCAATATGCTTCACATTCATCACAATGTTCAATCACTTTCAATCACTCTTTTAGAAACATATAGAGAATTTTTAGAGACTCAATATGCTTCATATTTACCTCAATGCTCAATCACTTTCAATCACCCTTTTGAAACATACAAAGAATTGTTAGACTCAATATGCTTCACACTCACAAACTCTTAATCACTTTCAATCTCTCTTTTATCACAAAAAAATATAGAGAATTGTTAGAGACTCAATATGTTTCACACTCATCAACACTCAATCTCTTTCTCAAATTAATTCATAATATAGAAAAAATCATTTCATAGAACTTGAACTATCACTTTAACACATCCAATTGACTAGGCTCAACCAAATCTACTCAACTAATCACTCAATGAAATAAACCTTGCTCACAAACCCTAGTCCAAACATATAAACACTCACTCAAATGTTTCCAACAATGCTTATCAAACAATAACACATAACAATGATACTCATGTTCTTTTCACAAACCCTAGTCTAAGACAGTTCTCAATTTCACATAACAATGATAATCATGTTCTTTGCAAAACCTAGTTCAATTTCTTAACTTAACTACAACTATTTATTCCAAAAAATCTTGAAGCATCAACTCAAGCTACACTCAACAATACTTACTAGATAATCCTTTTCACTCCAACTTTTCACTCACAACATTCAACAATCATTAATTTAGAAAGATGTGGCCATACCTTTTGTTTGATGTAGAAGTGCCCTTAGAAAAACCTGTCTCAATCACAATTTTCTCCTTTGCCAATTTCAATAGTTAGATGACAAATATCACACTAACTTTCTTTCAAAATATTTTTCAAGCACAAAAATAATTAATCCAAAATACACCTTATTAATCCTTGAAATTAGAAATCATCAAATCACTCATAAAATAATCACTCAAAAAGCTCCTTATAATCTCCAAATTAATAAATCAAACTCTCAAAATAACCCTTCAGAAAAAAGAATTGTCTGCCCTTTTTATCTCCATCAAAACACTAAATAACTAAATTTAACTTAGGCAAAAATTAAATCTCACAAACCCTCAAAAATTATCTTTCAACCTTAGGCACATAAAAATATTTCATTTTTCCTTCAAACTTAGCACATCTCCAAACTAAGCGACAAACCCAACAAATAACAGTGCATACCTTTGTCTCATCCGCTAAAAGGCCTCGGTGGGTTTCGACCCTAAAACCTCTCCATCGATCACCTTACCAAGGTGCTAGCCCACCACGTGGGCTAGGTGTTCCCACGAGAAGGGAAAGGCTCTAGCCTCCCTTCCTTCCTCGTGCTAGGAACTGTTCACAAAACATAAACATTCTACCACACAAAACATGAACCCCACGAGATTCAAACCTGTGTTCTTCTACCAGCAAACATCTAAACACTTGCCACTATCACCAGCTACGCTATGTGGCTTGTGTGCAAAGTGGAAGGAGCCTTGCTCCTCTTTGTACCTTTTAATTCCACTGAATACTTTTCAAACTCGCTACTTTACTCTCTGCGCTCATTTTCAAACTTAGGGGCTTTCGATAATAATTGCATTGGGTATTAGGCAAAGGTTTTGCCTTCGTTTATATACATAGTGCCTTGATGTTGTAATACATCGATTCTTCCCATCGAATTAATAATTTGATTTATAACTTTGCTTTATAACCCTTTTTAGGGTTTATTAAATTAATAAAAATTAATTTATAATTAAATTAAAATTAACTTATAATTAACTTAAGTAACATAAGAGTTAATTAAATTAATTAATAAATTAATTTATAATAAAATTATATTAATTAATTTTTAATTAATTTAAATATTTTTTTTAATATTATAATTAATTACTATAATATTATTTTCCTAGGCCTCTTCTTTGCCCTTTAGACCTCATATGACTTCCTAGAACCGGGTCTTTATCAACCGAAGGCGGACTTATCCTTTTGCATTTAGTGGAGAACTTGAACCTGATGCTGCCCACTAAAAATACCACTGACTGATGCTAAAAAATTGACATCAATGACCACTCACTCTTGACATCAAATACAACTCATCTACTCAAAATGAGCAACAATTATATCAGTTAGAATTTTAAAGAGTGCCTTGCTTAATAAAGAATATATTCTTCTAAAGTTTGGAGCATCCAAGATATTCCTCTCAGATGTCTAAGGCATAAAATATCACTAATCACAATAGTGCAAACATTGATGTAACAATACATATGACAAGTAGTCATATCATGATAAAACTCTCATAAAGATAGTTTTTATTGGTATTGGGTGAAAAAATAGAGTTTTGAAAGGGGTCCTAACCCTTTTACAAGAGAGGCCTAATCATATTGGAAAATAAAAACCACAAGCCAACAAAAGAGATCCTAGAAAAAATCACACACCTTTCCTCCTAGGAATGAATGATTCCAAAGATACACTAACCAAAAAATGAATTACAAAGATACTGCCTAGAGAGACTAGACTCAGATTAAGCATTATCTTTCAAATTTGTGACCTTGATCAAAATTGAAAACCCACTTCATTCAATTTTTGATATTATTCATTCTAACAGGCTGACCTTCAGCCTCCAATGCAACTATTATTTGTAATGGTAGTTGAAATTTGATATCCCAAATTATGTTTTTACCACTATCCACCCTCATATTGACCATAACATCAACAACATGATCACCTAATCTATAGATACGATCAATTACAACATCACTCATCTCCTTTAGGATCTATGAAGTGTCATTTATAATGTTAAGTATAAACCTATTCTCTATTTCTCCTGATTTTGAATCTCTCATAACGTTTAGAGAGTCCCCTTGGACCATAAATTTTCTATAATATCTCTCATATAATTGTTGAACTCCTGAAAAAAGAGCTTTGGTTTCTACTATATGGTTGTTCTGAACTCCATAATCCTCTATATAAGCCCATAAAATTTGATTTTTATCATTTTTAATCACTTTGCACCTTCTTGCTCTTCCTAGATTTCCTTTGGCTACCCCATCAAAGTTAAGTATTATGCAACCTTGTCTTGGTTTCATCCATCTTGTATGTAAAAATCCAAGTCTACTCATCCAGTTGCACCATAAAATTAGGCCAAGTAATTTCTTAGGGTAATTTTTTTTAGTCTAATATTATTATTTCATCTAACAAAGTGATTTCTTGTTCAAAGCATGAGCTTTTGTGTCCATATATTTAATGTTTCACCCAATAGATCTTAATATGAATTTTTTAGTTAGTACAGGCATATCAAACCACTTTTGAATTCAAGACTACTGTAGATAGCCACCCAAGTAGACATGATTAGCCAAATCCCATAATAGATGCCATTTTGTGAATTTAACTTATCGTATTTATCATCCTCTTGTTATTGCATGAGGTTCGATTCATGGATGGTGTTATCCTTTAGGGCCCATAACACCTAAAGGGTGAATGCTTACTCTTCCCATTTTTTAATATACTGAACCTTTGACTAACCAGTCGACTTGTTCTTTTATTGTATGCAAAGGGGTTAGCATACATATGCCTAGTGTCTAGTTTTCTATCCATTATCTCTGGACTGGCTGAAGCCATGTCAATACCGTAACCTTGGTTTTTATCTCATTGTCCATTATGACTCACAATGTTTATCCCATACCAAACATCATGGCAGAACAAGTTTTTTTTTTGTACTCATCCTCCCTAGCCAAATGGTACAAGGACTTATCACTTGTACTCTCGAGCAAAAATCTAAAGGTGGCATCCCATAACACCCCCTTGTTACTACTTCTAACTAGATAAAATTTTCCAACCTATTTCATAAAAAAAATAATTGTTCTTAAGTCATATTGTGTGCATACCCACACCTCAACAACATTGGGTGTTTTTAAATCATTCAATTTCCTTGGCAATAGTTTTCATTCATTATCTCATATTAATGAATAAGGCTTTAAAGTCTCTTCTGAAAAATGCAATAAATTTTTAAAGAAGTGGCAAGTCTAATTTTTTCATCTTGCTCACTAGGCAATAGTTAAATTTCCTTAAAAGAAACATGTAAAAAAATCAACAAAACCCATACTCTACTAAATTTCTAATTAAGAAATCATGCATATCCTCGTAAGTACTAAAGTTTCATTCTTTAAAAGGTGTTATACTCAATAGCTTCTATGGGTACTCTCTAATTCTTTAGGAAAGTCCCAACTCTTAGATTCTCATATACTCATTTTTTAATGAATGTACATAAGCCTTTTAACTTTTGATCGATTATGAAAAAAATTTAGAGTCTACCCAATTAAATCCAATTGCTAGATTTTACATGGTTAAGCAAAATGATTCTCGGGTTACATTAGGGAAGTCTTCCTTTTTATTTATGATCTACTACAACATATGTCTGGTTAATTACTTTTTAATAATGCCTAATGTTATAGATTGTTGTAATACATCTATGCATGTTTTATTAACCTTAAGAGAATAAAATCCTAAGTATATAACAAAATATGTTTTGAAAGAAAAATAGACCATGTTGACAATTTTAAAATTATAGTTAATGTTTGTCGGTCCCAAATTACATTTTGACAAGCTATTTGTTAACAGATAGGAGTTGGTATATTTTTGGTCTTCAGATATTGTTTACTTGGCTGAAGTACTTCCAGGACTTTGGCTATCTTCTAATTTCACACTTACGTTGTTGCATGTTTGTTTTTATGAATGGGTAACACCCCAATGTCAATGTATTTCAACTGAGTTTTAATTAACTTACATCAACTAAAGGTAACAACAAAACACTGGTGCCTAGAAGAAAACGATCCACTCCATTATGCCTTAATTTAACTGTTTAAACCAATTCTATAAATTAAGGATTTTTTTTTCAATAAAGAACATGCCAAAATACAACATCCATGGGTTCATTGAAAATGGATGCACAAATATTTTACACAAATGCAATATACTTATTTCATTCTAATCAAATGGAATCATTTAAAATAGTAAATTTCCAAACCTATGTGGGTTATATGCCAAAGATATTGGTTTGCATGCCAAACCTAAAATATATTTAAATAATCACTGGAATATCTCGTAAAGATTTGCCCCGAAATTACACTTATTAGCCCCTAATTAAGTCAACAATAAGAAATACTAGAAGCTTCTTGACATAGCATCACATTAGATAAATTTAGCTGCATATAAGAGTAAGAAGGCATTTCTATTCCTTATACTTCATTGGCCAAGCTGAGATACCTCACAGTATGCTCTTGACATTGCTGATGTATTATATATCCTCGTATATGTCTGTCACAACTGAATGAGTTTACATATCTTTTACTTATAGAAATTCGAGAAATATAAGACTGGGTCAACCCACCCTAGGCACACAAGTGTCTAATTATTTTTCAAAGTCTCTGCTATGGTAGCCATATTTAACTCCTGTCACACATGCTCCAAATATGTCCGAATGAGGAATTACTTGCTTCTAGCGGCTATAAATGTCACTGTGAACAACTCTCAATTTTACAAATAAGGGGTCAGATACAACCACATATTGCCATGACATGCTCCAAATATGTCCGAATGAGGGATTACTTGCTTCCAGCGGCTATAAATGTCACTGTGAACAACTCTCAATTTTACAAATAAGGGATCAGATACAACCACATATTGCCATGACATGCTCCAAATATGTCCGAATGAGGGATTACTTGCTTCCAGCGGCTATAAATGTCACTGTGAACAACTCTCAATTTTACAAATAAGGGATCAGATACAACCACATATTGCCATGAATGCATCTAAACTATTTAAACTATTATATGCATTCACCTATATTTTTTCCCTTCCCATAGCTTCCATACAAAGCAACTTTAACATGCATAAAGATACATAATTCACACGGAAAAAAAAATGTTACGCAACTTTATTACTATCTACTCATAGTAGTGTCAAAACTATAAAAAATACAACTGAGGAGTTTTTTGACACATCTCCTTTTCTAAAAGAGTTAATTGAGTTTTCTACAGCATTCACATAGCTCAACTATGGCTTTAATAAGGAGTAAAGATAAGTTTTCTATGATTCTTTTCTTTCATACAATTTGCATAGGGTAATATCTCTAAAGGAAAAGTCCCATGAAATCACATAAATAGTTGGAAACCATATTTATTCAACAAAATAACTAGCAACTATCTTTTTTATGACACCACACAATAACTTGCATACTATCTTCTTCTTTTCAGTAGTAATCATTCTATTCTAGTTCTATAAAATAATATAACCATTTTAAAAGAACACAAGCAAGAAACTCAGATACACCAGAAAATGCATTCCAAATAGTTTATTTTTGTAATTTCATTTACTTCTTTTAAAAGAAAATCTATTAACATAAAAAAATGATCGACCTAATAATACTCGATCAAAGCAAGCACGAAGAACTATTCAGATGAATTCCTTCTCACATATGCAATCCAAGCACGAACCAACAACACACAACAAAAATAATATCAATTTTTATATATTTTGTATGTCTCCCTTCCTCTCCTATATTTCTCTCCACTCTCCATACCAGTTTTCCTATCAATTTGCTCTTTCCACTCAACGAAGGTTAGTTGTAATTCTGACAAGTTATTTTTGGCATCCTTCCCTCTCGAGACACCCACATCTTAGAAGCACATAGCAATCCACTATTTTTGTCCATCTTTCACTACCTTTGTCTTATGCTTTATTTTTACTTTATTAAACGTATATATTTAAAAAATAAATAAAATATATCACTAATCCTTACTCAAAAATTAATTTAATAAGACATGATTCCTATTCATTAAGCATCTACAATGCCAAAGAAATTAAATGGACTCTATATCATGGTTAAACAACATATATAAACATAAATTAATATACACATATGATGCAATCCATTCCCAATGCATCTATCAAAAACATATCTAATCCCACATACACATTGGACATCAACAGTACCATGATTTATAGAAAAAGACAAGTGCAATTCATTAATTAATTTATAATCAATGATCGTGCAAGGAGGTTCATTACATCCTCCCTCACTAGAAAGAAACATAGTCTCTATATTTTGCATATGGTCAAGAAAAAAATGAAATATATGTACATTTTCACATTCATTATTATATCCACCAATTATAATAAATGAAAACATTCATAAATCATACATCCTGTAATCATGTTTATGCACTATCCATCATCAGTTCAATATTGTCTACATAAACCATTCGCATGATGTTTCGTAATGCTTTAAAACATATATTCATGTACAACCAAAGCATACATCATAACATAACCAAGTTAATCTACTCAGTAATATTAGAATTATTGAGTTGTCATTGATGTCAAAGGTCAATTTGGTAGAAAGCAAACAATGGATGAAATACTCAAGGCAAATATTTATCCTAGTGATGTATTATCAAATATTGAAATATTTAAATTAAATATTTAAATATTTCCAAGTGAAGCAATGTGCTAAGGTTGAAAATATTTATCCTTACCTAAGGTTAAAATATTTTGTGAGGAGGGCTGACCTTATGGAAGTGTGAGAAGGGCCAACCTTATGGAAGTGAAAATAATTGCATATATACAATACCAAAATTCATTTCAAAGGAGATTGTGTAGGCATCCTCGATACATCCGAGCAATGGTGCAACAAAACTCGTGAGAAATGGTGAATCAAAATTTGCGAATCAAAGGTGTAGAATAGATAGTGAGCAACAACACAACAAATTTAGTTAAAAATGGTGCAATAAAGTTCGTGAGCAACGACACAACTATGTACTAAAAAGAGCTTAGACAGTTGCAGAGAAAGATAGTTTCGATTGAGCAGTGAAGAAAGAGGTGAGAGAAGTTGTACTTGGAACCAGCGATCAGAAGTAATAGTGAGCATCAATCAAAAATGTGTAAGGAGTCATAAAAGATGTAGAAGGCAGACTAGCCATTGGAGAAGGTAGACTAGCCATTGGGATCCAACAACGTCTAAGGAAATATAGCACAGTCTAATTTTTATGGTGCATTCTACCATAGAGGAGGCTTTGACCAAGCTTAGCCACATAGCGGACTTCACGTGGGGTGAACGTACTCAGTCTATCAAATAGAATAGAAGGAAGAGTGCATTCCTCCCACTCCCATATGTGAAGAGAAATATTTTTCAAGAGTTTTGATTCAGTTCCTATAAATGCAATCAAAGACATTTGGAGACTTACATTTGTGCATGGTGTGGATTCGATCCAGAAATCATCAGTCTCTAAACCAGGTATCAATTAAGCTTTGATTTTTTAATACGAACCAAATATCAGTCTTGACACATGATCTGAAAGCAAAGCAACAAAAATAAAGTTGGATGGAGGAGTTGTGGATGATCCAAAGGCAAAACATTGAAAATGTTGAAGCATAGTAGTGAATGATACAATGAAGTGGCGCTGGTTTATACGATATGAAAAAATTGTGACTTTGAAGCACATGTGAAAAAAAATAAAAGATCTAGTTGTTTCATAATATTGCAGCAAGCAATCAAACCATATTTGAGCACTTCCGTGTTTGAGTGACACTACAAATATGAGCGTGTGATGAGAGTGGAGATTGAAATATCTTTGATATAGACAAACGTAGTGAGTTCATCAAGTGATGCAGTAGAAGTCTGGTCATATCAAAAGAATTGATAGCTCAATTTCCTATCAAAGATAAGCAGGAAGAGTGTCGAAAGTCAAAGCCAAAGCAAATATCAATCAAATTTTTAGGTGAAGTGGTTTGTTTCTCGTTGGTAAGGGTAGCAGTTGAGAGACCAGGGTTCGAGTCTTGTGCAAAGTGAAAATATTTTGGAAAACAAAAAGAAAATATAAGTGTGCCTTCATTTATATTTGAAAATGAATTTTTATTATAAAGTATTGTTAAGAATTTTTGTATGAAAGTTTCTTCATAAAAAGCAAAATATAGGGAAGCGAGAAATTATTGAAGAACTAAGGGAAATATAAGAAGTAATTCTTATAAAGTTTTATTTTGTAATTTTTGGATAAATAAGGATATAAAGTGTTTGATTTGATATTTAAATCAAGAAGGAAAAAAGAGAATTATTGACCAGATTTGGAAGGCACATACAAAAAGAAAATTAGTTTGTCAAGGTAGATTTGTAAAGCACATACAAAATGAAAATCAAAATAATTGATGTACATTTGGAGGGCAAAATTTTTTGAAACAAGTCAAGGCTTCAAAGAATAGAGTAAGTGAATTAAGTGCACATATTATTCCTAGCATTCAATTAACAAGGAAGGACATTTCAGCCATTTAAAGAAGAAGAAAATATGCACATGATAGGAGAACAAGAGCAAGGTATTAGAATCTCCAAGTCAATACACAAGTTTTAGAGTAGATTTGAGCAGTATTTGTGAGCAGCTTTTGGAGTAAATTTGAGTAGTATTTATGAGCAGGTTTTGGAGTAGACTTGAGTAGAAGGGGATTGGTGTCTCCTATGGATTGGTTTTCATGAATTTGAGCAATGGGATTGTTGTCTCCTATGGATTGGTGTCCACAAAATTGAGTAAGGGGATTTGTGTCTCCTATGTATTGGTGTCCACGAACTTGAGCAAGGGGATTGGTGTCTCCTGTGGATTAGTGTCCACAAACTTGAGTAACGTGATTGGTGTCTCCTATGGATTGGTGTCCATGAACTTAAGCAATGGGATTGGTTTCTCCTATGGATTGGTGTCTAAAAACTTGAGCAAGGGTATTAGTGTCTCCTGTGGATTGGTATCCATGAACTTGAGCAAGGGGATTGGTGTATCTTGTGTATTTGTGTCTAATAACTTGAGCAAGGGGATTGGTGTCTCCTATGGATTGGTGTCCATAAACTTGAGCAAGGGGATTGGTTTCTATTGTGGATTGGTATCCATGAACTTGTATAGGGGATTGGTGTCTCCTATATATTGGTATCCATGAACTTGTATAGGTTATTGATGTCTCCTATGGGTTGGCATCCACAAAATTTATTGAAAAAATATATAAGCAATATTTTTCCATGGTTTTCTTTCGAGAGGGTGTTTCCATGTAAAATATTTGTCTCTTATGTGTATGGTGATTTGTGCATCATTTCATTATTGCATTGATATTATTTGAGGTTTTTGCTTTGGAAAGAAAAGATAAAAGTTTTATCTTATACTATTCACACCCTTTCAGTATAAGCTTGTGTTATTCAATTGATATCAAAGTGGGTTCCTTCGTGAAATCCTGGTAAAACTTCATCCAAAAGAGAATATAAAGTAGAAGGATCATCTACTTTAGTTGTAGGTTTTGATGGTGTGGGTTTAGATTATGAAGGAGTATCTTTATGAATAGGGTTTTTTGAAGACATTGCAGGACAAAATGGAACTCCTATTGGTTATGCCATAGCATACATGTCAAATGGTCTAGGGTCACCATGGATAGTGACCAATTGATTTTTAAACTCAAACTTAACACATTGATGAAATGCAAAAGCTATTGCTCTCATTGCATTGATCCAAGGTCAACCTAGAAGGATGTTGTATGATGAAGGGCAAGATACAAAAAACACAGTCGTATCTAAAATTCTTGGACCAACTTGCAATGGGATCGACAATACTCCACATGTTTCTTGGGTTTCGTCATTAAAAGCTTTGATAATCATTTTAGTTATTTTTAGATATTCATTTCTAAATCCAAACCTTTGAAAAAATCATATGTGCATATGTTTAATGATGATCCATTATCAATAAATAGTCTTTTAACACCTACATCTCCAATTAATGTTGTAATGTATATTGGATTATCTCTATACATGCTTTGAGGAGGAATGTCCTTATCCTGAAATTCTATAATTTATCCCATGAGAAATTATAGCATTAACCACAACATCAAGTTCTATATTTTGAAGAACTATCATATTGCTTAAGTTACTCATTAATTCCTCTCTATGTATAGATGAAGTTATTAGAATATCTAAAAGGGAAATTCTTGTTGTGATATTATCTAGTTGTTCATTAATATCATAAGGGATTTTTTTTTGTGATATTATCTAGTTGTTCATTAATATCATAAGGGGATTTTTGTTGTGAATTTAACATATTATTTCCTTTTGTGGGTGCTTTAATACAATGGAGGTGATTTCTCATTTTGAGTTTGAGTTTCTGATTGAGAATTTTGATTTTGGGCTTGTTGTGTAGTTATGGCTCCAATAGTGCCCACAATGTTATTATATTATAAGTAACCAAAGTGGGGTCTAGCATTTACTGCTTATTCATTTGAATGTGTTTGTCGATATGAGGGTTGAGTGGCCATTCTTCTAGCGAATGAGTATTTTGGAACTAATAAATATATGATGGGAAGAATTTTATCTGACTCATCTTCAAAGCTATTTGAATTATTTGAGGTGATGTTTATTTCACTTTCTATTTCACTTTATGTGTCACTTCTTGTATCTTCTGAAGATTAATATTGAAAATGTTGTATGGGCCTAATTGTAACTACATATTGAGAAGGAACATATGAAGTTTACAAAAAATTTTGTGGTAAAAAGTTTCTAATGGTCCCCACATACCGAGTTGGAGGAGGAACATTATGATGTTCTAGTTGATTTATAGCCTCTTTACCATGGTTCAGTAAAGTATATTGGAAAATGTCTAAATTTTGATTTGCATTTTGATTTGGTTGTTTTTGGGTATTATTTTGAGGATTATTGTTTGAGGAAAATTGTTCTACTTCCATTTTACCTTTATCAATCAAATCTTGTATCATATGTTTCAATAGTTTACAAGAATTAGTTGAATTTCCATCCACTCTATGAAATTTACAATGTAGATCTGTCCTATATCCAGCTGTAGTGGTATCTGGTTGTCATATCTCTGGTAACCATATTAAACCCTTTTCTAATAGTTGAGGTAAAATCAAAGTTAAGGGCTGATTTAGTCTTGTGAATTCTCTTGGAGGTTTATCAGGGATTTTTAGTACAAAATTCTTTATAGCCTCAGTAGTGTTGATGTTTGGGGTGTTTCTACTATCAGTGACTCCATCACCTACTACTTGTTTATTATTATATTGGTTTTTGGAGGTTTTATCTTCATAATTTTTCTTGAAATGTCCTCTTCTGATAAGGGCATCTTCTACCCTTATTTCTAAGTCTATAGCTTGATCAACAGAAGCAAGTTCATAATATAGTTGTTCTTGTAAATTACCAATGAAAATTTCCAATATCTCTCAATGAGGTAAAGCAAAATGTAATTTTCCTAGAAGTTGCCTCTATTTGGCTAGGAATTCAGCAAAGCTCTCATATTTCCCTTGTTTTAAGTTATATAAATCCTTAATAGTGACATGTCTTTCTATGTAGGAACTAAATCGGTGCACAAACATTTTTATTGTCTCTTCAAATTTTCTCAAAGAATTTATTGGTAATTGATAATACCATTCTAAGGCCATGCATCCGAGACTTTTAGGTAACATTTTTAGTAACAAAAAGTCATTATAAGAAATATCATGACAAGTTGTCCTAAATATGCGAAGATGCTCTATAGGATCTTTTGTTCCTTTATATATCGAAAGGATCGACATAGGGAAATATTTGGGGTAAGGTTGAGCAACTACAATAGGATCCAAAGGTTGACTACACATCTCTCTATAACTATATGAGTGATGGTAAGGATATATCTAATCTAGAAGTGAAGTTAATTGTTTAACCAAGGCTTCAAGTCCTTGTGGTTGCTCACTAAATTGATTTTGTGTATCATATTGTTATGTCTTTGATGATACAGTTGTGTTGTCATATAAGGATTTCCAGTAGAAATACTATTGTGTAAGGTATTTGTGGAAAGGGTGTTGTGAAGTTTATATGGGATTGCATTTTGTTAAAATTTTAGTTGATAATGATTGAAATTTTGCATCTTCATAGCCTTTTGTTGGTTAGGAGTTTGAGAGGAAGAAGAATTTTTTTTTTTGGAATTTGGTTGTGTTGCTGTTTTTTGACTGTTCAAATATATGTTTTGATTAACATTTTGGGATGGACTAGCTTGGTCTTGATCTGTTCTACCAACATATGTTAATGGATTTACATGTAAATGGAAATCATCGTCTACAGTGGCCTCCATTGAATAATCTCCCATTGGAAGTAAATGTTCTATCTTTATCACATGATTGATTACATCTATATGATCTTTTAAAAAGATAGTAAAATGTTGAACATTCTTAAAGCTAACATTACCTTAAGAGTCTACCAAAGGTTTAGTAGGATCTTATTCTTCTTCTCCCTCTCAATTATCATCCTCACCTTGTTCTGTGAGTTTGTCATCTTCAATAATTACCCTATCATCAATGTTTTCTTGATATGGTTCGTCAGATTCTATTTGTTTTCCATTTCTCAAGATCCTAGGCAATTTATTTTATGATGTTTTATGTTATATATATATATATATATATATATATATATATATATATATATATATATATACTTTAAGTTCTTGGGTATATATGTTATATATACCTATATAATAATATATTATATTTTGTTTTTGGTTTTTTGTGTTTTTGTTTTTGAAAACAAAGTAAGAAATAAAAATTATAATATTCTAGATACTATACTTAATCTTCCTGAAATAGTTTATAAATATCGTTGATAGGCTCAATTTCTTCAATTGACATATAATGCTCTTCTTCAAACTAAAAGTTTGCTTTTAAAAATTTAATGAAACAAGCTATGGTGATACTATCAATTTTAGAGTCTTGATCATAAAAATATATTTCATGATAATACTCATGAAAATGGACTACCCTAGGAGTTTTATGATATCTTCTTTTGTTTTCCAAGACTATCTCCTGATCCTCTATGTGAGCTAGAAATCTATGTTCTGTTATAGCATTTTCAAGATAATCTTGAAAAGTGTACACAAATGAAGAAATACTTGCTCTCTTATCCTCTAACCACCTCTCACATTACCTTTGAATATCAAAGTAGTGAGAAGATTTATCGGGCAGTTTCCATGCCTAGGTTGGGATTTTTTTTTGTGTTATTTTTATTTTATTCACAATCACCTAGTTTTTGTCCAAATGTAACTAATATATGCTAAATGTAGTTTATTTTTAAATGAATACAACATACACCAAATCAGAGGATATAAATTGATGTAGTTCTCAATTATAAAATAAATTGACAATCTTACTGAACCCAAATGTCTGATGTAGATTTTTTTTGCTTGTTGCAATATAGATCGGATGTTGCAGGATGATATCGGATGTCCGATCTACTATCGACAAATTCGATTTGATATCGTCAGACATGATCTGATCATAAACCTATAGTTTCACAAATAGATAGCAAAATAGGGATTTGCAACACAATATGGATCTTTGTTAAGCATGTATTAGGTTAGGTAAAAGTCTATTGTATGTTTCTTTTAAAGGAAACAATATGAATATGAACTATGATATGTAAATAATACAATTGAATGCAATGATGGTGAACTCCAAGTATGATAAACAATGATTTCTATATTAAATGTGATGTTAAATGATAAATATGATACTAGAAATGTAGATCCAAGATTAAAGAATGTAAACCAAAGTTTGAAGGTGCCCCCAAGTAACATGCAGACAAGATCGGGTGTTGCAAAGTAGGATTGAATGCTTCTAAGTGATATCGTATGTCTGATATTGTATCATATCCATCGATGCACATACATCGTACTTACAAACTTGTAAGTGCTTATGAAAACAATAGGAAATAATAATGCAAAGAGCATGAAAGTGATTACTAATAAGCTAGGGAGTCAAGAGGAATTCAAAGGGAGGATGTATGATTAAATAGGCTAGGTAGGTTGGAGTGATTACGACAAAAATAGGAGTTGCAACTTCTTCCAATATGGGTGTTATTAGCAAACTCGATCCTCTAACATCCATACTATTAGGTATATAAGGACAAATGAAGTTGTAACAAATTTATCATTTTGTTGTTTTGGGTATTTTCTATTTTTGGATGAGATCATAGATCTGATCTCGCACATTTAGGTCTAATATCAAATCGAACTTCCGATATCAATCAAATAGATTCAATATCATAATGAGGGTATAAAAATTGAGGCAAAATGTTAGGAAGTTGTTTTTATTACTTTTTGAATATTTTTGACTTAGGTTAAATTGACATGGGTCAATTTTAGGCTGTTACACTCCCCAAATGGATTGGGAAAACTAATATCCTAATAATAAAAGCATCTCTCGCTCCTCCAATGCTTCCTACCATTCCTGCACTTCCTATGGGGATAGTTTCATCGACTCCAAATCCTCAACTTGAACCTCTATAAGATCTACAATCAATCTTGAAAAATCTGACAAATGAGATAACCTCAATGGAAAGAAGAGAAGAAAATATAAATTTCCAAGGATATTTCCATAGGTAACAAGATATCAAGCCTCCATGAGCAGTAGAAACCATGACAAATCTAACGTGGTTTACATCAATGAAGATAGTGAACCCACTAACACTTCAATAGATTCAAAATTATGGTGTTATATATGCAATGATCCACATGAAAAAAACTTGTGCATGGTCCATAAACATCATGTCCAAAACATAGCTATTGAGAAGGTTGAGAAAACCCTCAAGAGTGAGATTAAAATGAATCAGAGAAGAGAATCAACATTTCATGATGCCCTTTGATGGACAAGTGGTTGTTTTGACCATATCGAGAAATAAACCTTTGCAGGTGGATCCCTAGGAGGTTAAACCCTTGAAAGTGCCTTCATGTATGAGGAACCCAGTTGAGAGAAGAACCTCTTATAAGAAAGTTCCCAAAATTTAAGGTCAAAAGGAAGTAGAAGCACATAAAGAAACACCCCGATAGAAGGAAGTGGAGATGCAAGAACAAGTAAGAGATAAATTGAGATACCCCTCACTGACTAAGCTTTAAAGGATAGATGCTATCCAAGGGTACACAAATAAGTACGACATAGTTGTAAGAGAGAAAAGTGTCGAACCCCTCTCATTCAACATAGTTGAGGAAATGAAGAAAAATCCCTCCAAAGTAACTATATATGAAGTTTTGCTGCTCTAGGATAGATTTATTTGTTGCAATAATATTTAATATCTATGAGAAATAAGAATAGAACTCAAGCTTAGTTAGATTCTAACATCCACTATAGAAAAAAATAGACCTCCTCCCTTCTATATGTATCTTAAAATGGAAGGATGGGTGGTACAAAAATGTATGATAGAATCTAGAGTTGCAACCACTGTGATACCCAAAGTCGTATGTGATATCATGGGAATGGAATACACAAGGAGTAGTTTTGGTGTCTTGAAACTGGAAGGAACCCCTGTCAAAATTTTAGGGGTAATTAAAGATATTCCAATAGTTATTGATAGATTACCTCAATTCATAGTTATACAGGAGGTAGTGATAGTGGATCTAGAACCTTATTTTGGTATGTGTCTCTCCAGAGAATTCACCACCAAAATAGGAGGATATTTATCATTAGATTACTCGAACTTGGAAATTCCATTCTAGGAAAAAAGAGTAAAAATATTCAATGAGAAAACTTCAACTTTTCACATTGAAAAACTTGAAGAGGAAGGTAAACAAGCCACTATAGTAAATATGATGACCGAAGAACTGGAAGACTTAAAATTGATGGAGGAAGCTCTAAATGTGCTACAAGAAGAAGGTTAGTTCTCTCTCCAAGACTTCAATGCCATTATTGAAATAGATATAGGAAGCTACTCAATTATAAAGCCTAAGAAAAGCAACCCCACTCCTCTTCGTCGGGTAGGCTCACCTAACAATCAACTATGGAAACATTTCTTTGATGGTGCTAGATGCAAAAATGGAGCTAGATCAGGTATCATTTTAATCTCTCCAACATGTGAATAATTTTTTATTTCTTATCGATTAACTTGGAGTTGCACTAACAATGTAGTGAAATATAAAGCACTCTACTTAGGTCTTAAGAAAGACAAAAAGTTGGGTATAAAATAGCTCCAGATCTTTGGAGATTCTGAATTAATAGTAGATCAAGTCACTGAGAAATGTATGAGTAAGAAGCATTACCTTAAATATTATAGGAATAAATTTTGGGACTTTGTAGAATCCTTTAAATATTTAAACCTCAGGGTAATTCCTAGAGAAAAGAACACTTATGCAAATTTATTGGCTTCAATAGGTGTAAATTGTTGCCCTATCAACAACATCATCTAGAAGTCTAAGACAATTAGGCTAATCTACAGGCCCTTTGTGCCATATAGATATACCTTTTGGAAGGTATTCAAGAATGATGAACAAATAGTGGACTTTATTGTCCATGAGATGAACTGCTCAAATAACAAAGTGCCTAAAGATGAAGAAGACGCAATTATGATCCAATTTAAAAAAAACTATATCCCAAAAGGATTGATTACTATCAAAATTCTATTTGATAACAATGACATGTCAACTGACCATAAAATGAAATTTGACAAGCACAAATACAAAGAGGATCAAATGGAATTAGATAAATCCATTAAAGTGGTAGTAAACACTACAAAGGAAGAACTAGACCAAATTCAAGGGTTATGCAAGGAATTTCTTGAAATCATAGCCTATAATTATGGTGACCTTAAAGTCTACTCTAAAGAGACTATTTAACATACAATCATACTTGAAGAAGATGTGAAACCCTTCCGAAAAAAATAAAGACCAATAAATCCCAAGATCGAACCTCTAATGAAATAGGAACTATTGAAGTTGCTCAAGGCCAAGATCAACTACCCAATCAAGCATTCTACTTGGGTAGCTAACTTGGTTCTAGTCAAGAAAAATAATGGAGACATTAGATTGTGTGTCAAATTCCAAAACCTAAACAATGCTTCACTAAAAGATCATTATCCTCTCCCACATATAGACTAGACTCTGCATACCATAGCAAGAGAAGAAATATTATTGCTCTTGTATGGGTTCTCTGGGTACAATCATGTATGGATCAAGGCCGAAGATCAGTTCAAAACCACATTCACCACCAAGTGGGGGATATTCACTTATCAAAGGATGCCTTTCATATTATCCAATGATGGGGTAAATTTTCAAAGAGCAATGGATGTAGTCTTTGGATAACTCATCAATAGCATTATAGTAATGTACCTAGATGATATGACAGTGTTATCTCATCGAAAGTAAGATCACATTGACCATATCAGAAGCATTTTTAATAAATACAAAGAATTCAACATCTCTTTAAACCCAAAGAAATTGATTTTTTTTGTGGAAGAGGATATTTTACTAGGTCACATCATTTCTAAGGCTAGGCTGGCTATAGACACTAATAGAGTGAAAACACTGTTAGAAATCCCTTTACCCCTAAACAAAAAAGGCTTGCAATCCTTCTTCAGCAAGATCAACTTCGTATGCAAACTCATAGCAAATTTTACGTAAATTGTCAAACCCATGACTGAATTTTTTAAAAAGAATGTTGAATTCAAGTGGATAGACTTGAGAAAAAAATATTTCCTATATATAAAGGAATAGATATCCCAAGCCCCCATATTAGTAAATCCAGACTATTCTAGAAGTTTCATATTATATGCTATAGGTGAACAAGAGAGCTATGTTGCAATACTTACTCAGAAAGGGCCTAACAACGAAGAGAGACCTCTAGAATTCCTAAGTCAGACCATGTAGGAACATGAATAAAAGTACAACTTCATCAAAAAGTAATTTTATGAAATAATGAAGTCTTTAAAAAAGTTCAGGTTTTTTCTTTCTTAGAGCAGGACCATTGTGTATGTGGTCCACCCTGATGTTAGAAATTTTATCATACAGGGAGAACTTAGCGATAAAAGAGTTGGTTGGGTATCAAAGATAGAATAATATGATGTTGAGATCCATCCAACCAAGCTAGTGAGAGGTAGAACATTGTGTTAATAACTCACCAAACAAGCCTCATCAGAATATGTAGCCTGCCAAACTCAAGAAGTATCCTTAGATGATTATCAACCCTTGGGTGAGCCTGACTGGGCCGATGAATTAATAAAGTACTTCCAATCTGGAAAGTGTCCAATACATTTGACTGCTTCACAAAGAAGGAGATATAGGATCTAGGCTTTGAAGTACACCCTATTACTTGAAGTGTTGTACAAAAAGAATCTAGATGGGGTATTGCTTCGGTGCATAAATATGATTAGAAGCAAAACATCTTGGATGAATTCCATGGAGGCCCATAAGGAGGACACTACTTAGGGAGAACCACTACTTTAAAAATCATCAGGACTAGGTGCTATTGGCCAACCATTTTCTCATATACTTTCAAAGTGACAAGAAATTGTGAGAAGTGCCAGAGATACATTGGGAGAAATAGAAACACTTCAATGCCTTTGAAATCCATTCAGGTTGAAGAACCTTTTCAACAATGGGGTTTAGATTTCGTTGGAGTGATAGAACTCAACTCGTCTGCTGGACATAAATACATCCTAACCACTATGGATTATTTTACTAAGTGGGCTAAGGCAGTGCCCACTAAGAAAGCGGACCAAGAAGATGTAATGTAATTCATTGAGAGTTTGATCACAAGTGTTGGACATTTTGAGTCCCTAAGACAAAATTGTCATTGATGTCAAGAAATGTAGATAACATTAATATCAAGGTTTTTGTCAAGGTATGAAGTTGTCAAAGTTGCTATTTGATATCTAGGAAGAAGGCCAAAGGTCAAGATTTTCAATGCAAATTAAAAGAAGTGTTTAAAAATTAAACCTTACAATTATAATTTATAAAATTTAAATTCTTTTGAATTTAGAAAATATTTATAAATTATAATGTTGACGTCATAGAATTTAATTTAAGCACAATGCATATATTATAAAGTGTTTAAAGGCTTTGACGTCATTAAAACAAGGAAGCATAGACGTTTGAAGAAAACACATGGTTATGTATAAAAGGTGGCCTCAAATACATTGTAAATTTTATCCCTTGATCAAAGAATATTTGTGCCAAGGTAAAAGAGCTTCGTTTGCATTTTCGAAAGGATTCGTTGAGGAAGAAGACGAAAAATATTTTCATCTTTAGTGCTAAGGAAAAAGTGGAAAATTTGGAGTATTTGAAGCACATTGTACATGGTGGTCCAAGTGGCAAAGCGCAGACGTTTGGAGGAAGCAAGTGGTGTTTGAAACTCGTGGTGGTGAGCGTCAAAGGGAAACATTTTTCAGGCGTTTTCATTGAGTGCAAAAGCTAAGGAGGAGAGAGCCTTTTGGATTTTAAACGTGCTCATAGAGCATGTGGTCGTGGAGCCTATGGTAGGTTTCTTGCCGAGGTAGAGATAACGAGATCAAAATTCGTTGCTAGCCAAGGTAAAATATTTTTAAATAAATTTATTACCTAAGGTTTCAATACAAGGTATTTGGAGGTATAAGGTTTGCTTGGGAAATTTTTTAAAAAGTGTTTGGTGAATAACATTGGTTGTTGAAGGTATTACTTGGAGTAATAAGGAATATTTGGTATTTAATATTTTTTATAAAGTCTTAAATTATTATATTGCAAATATTTAAGGGTTAAGACTTTTTGAGTGTTGTTTGATATTTAAAGGGTTTGTGTTAAAAGAAGGTTATTGTGAGAGTATTTGAATATTATTTGAGTTGGAGTGATAAGGTTTTATTTTTGTATAATTTTTCATTGTATTTTGTTGAAGATATTATTACCCTCTAACCCTTGTTGAGATTGTCAAAGAAGAATTTGTGAGTGTGGTATATTTGTAAGATCAAATCCTTGTCAAGCAAAAAGGTATGAGAAAATTCTTATTTGGTTGTGTTGGTTGATTCTCTTTCTTGAATATTAAGTTTGGAGTGAAAAGGATTTGATTAGGGTTTCCTTTTCGAAAGTTTTGAGTTAATGCTTCAAGGTTTTTCTGGAATTAAGTGTTGTGATTAAAACCTTGTTTTATTAGCATTGTTGTTGAAGCCATTGGATTGTGCAAAGAACTTGAACTTGAGTTAGAAAATATCATGAGTATCATTGTTATGTGAGATTTGTTGTTGAGCATTGTTGGAAACATTTTGATTTGGATGATACATGCTTATACTAAGGTTTGTGAGCAAGAGTTGTTTCTTGAGTGATTGTTTAAGTAGAGTTGATTGGGCCTAGTCAAGTGGATGAATGAAGTGATTGTTCAAGTTCCATAAAACAAACTATTCTATATTATGATTTGAGTTGTGAAAAATATTGAGTTGTGTGAATAGAACATATTGAGTCTCTAACAATTATATTTATGCTTCTATGAGATTGAGTTGAGAAAGTGATTGAGTTTTAAGTATAGAATATATTGAGTCTCTAAAAATTCTCTCTATGTTTCTATGAGATTGGACAAGTTTTGTGTGGACTTGTTAAGCTGATTTGAGGTAAGTATTTGAGAAGACTTGTCAACTAATTTTATGTGAGCTTTTATGGAAGCTTACAATACAGATTTGGTTAAGTCCTAGAGAGGACTTATTGAGCATATTTGGACAAGTTTTGTGCGAGCTTGTTGAGCAGATTTGAGCAGATTACAAATGGACCTATTGAGAATATTTGAGTAGGTTTTGAGTGGACCTGTTGACCATATTTGAGTAGGTTTTGAATGGACCTATTGAGAATATTTGAGATGCTTCTGAGTGGACCCATTGAGAAGATTTGAGCAGGTTCTGAGTAGACCTGTTGAGCATATTTGAGCAGGTTTTGAGTGGACTTGTTGAGCAGATTTGTGCTAGACTGACTGGACCGTGTTTAGTGTAAATTTGAGTGGACTTGTGCTCGATCGATTGGACTATGTTTAGTACAAGAGTTTAGAAAATATGTGCTAGATCTATTGGACTGTGTTTAGTATAGAATTGAGACAGATATTTGGAGGTGACAGATTAGAGAGGACATTAGTATCCAGTGGATAGAGATCCATCATCCAGGGCAGTGAGGATAGGTCTTCTATGTGGAAAAAATGGTCTTTAGTGGAGAGAGATCCATAAGCCAATGCAGTGGAGGAAGTAGTCTTATAAATATCACCAACCAGAGCAGAGGATAAAGAGTTCTCCTATGGATATATATCCACAAACCAGATTAATGGGATCAAAATCTCCTTTGGATAGAGGTCCATAAAAATTGTAATTGGGAAGGATTTCCAAAAGATTATTTGAGAAATATTTAGAAGAAATACTTTCTCCATGGAAGTAGCCATCTTTGGGTGAACCACGTAAAAATGATGTCTCTCATGTATGTGATGCTTTGTGTGATTTTTACTATTTTATTAACGTTGATGCTATTATTTGGATTGAAAGGTAAAAAGTTTTATTGTATACTATTCACCCCACCTCTCAGTATAAGCACATGTTCTTCAACAAGATTTGGTATCCTAGACACATTGGTCATAGACAATGACACATCATTCATAGGTACCAAAATGATTGAATTTACATTTAAATATGGGATATACTTGAATACAACCTCAAATTATGATCTACATGGAAATGGATTAGCCGAATCGATGAATAAAAACTTACTTTGAATCTTAAAGTAGACTCTGAAAGACAAAAATAGAATTTGGCACTCTTTGATAAACCAATTGTTATGAGCTGATAGGATCACTATCAAAAATTCTATCAACACCTATCCCTACTCTTTATTCTATGGTAAAGAAGCAGTCCTCTCGATACACATAGATATTGGCTTTAAATTTGCTTAATTAAACTGGCATAGAGGAAGCAGATCCAATGGAAAACAAGTTGATTCAACTCCTACAATTAGAAGAATAGAAAGAACAAGCCTACGACCATTATCAAAAATATATGGTCACCATGAAGAAATGGTTTGACAAAAATACTACCCTTAGGAATTTCAAGGTAGGATATTTGGTTCTAAGGTCGAATGAAAGGAAAGCAAAACCCAAAATCCACCAAAAATTTGATGCATTCAGGGAATGAACCTTTGATATAATTGAAGAAGAATAGAACTCCTTACAATTGAGAAATGAATAGGGTCAGGTCTAGCCCATCCCCATCAATGGATTCCATCTGAAGCTGTAATATAAGTAAGATGTTTCTATCCACTTTGCATTTATTATATGTAAATATGTTCTCATTTCTTTCTAAAGCCACTTCAAGGAAAATTGCCACGATCTCGTGATAGTTTGATGTTTAGAGGCCACTCCAAGGAAAATTATCATGATCTCATAACATTTTGGTGTTCAAAGGCCACTACAAGGAAAACTATCATGATATCATGACATTTTGGTGTTCAAAGGCCACTTCAAGGAAAATTGTCATGATCTCACAACATTTTGGCATTCAGAGGCCACTTCAAGGAAAAATATTGTGATCTCATGACATTTTGGTGTTTATATCAAAGAAAAATATCATGATCTCATGATATTTTGGCATTCAAAGGCCACTGCAAGAAAAAATATTGCAATCTCATGATATTTTAGCATTCAGATTTCACTTCAAGGAAAATTATCATGATCTCATGACATTTTGGTGTTCAGAGGTCACCTCAAGGAAAACTATCATGATCTCACAAAATTTTGGTGTTCAAAGGGCACTTCAAGGAAAATTGTCATGATATCACAAAATTTTATCCTTTAGAGGCCACTTCAAGGAAAACTATCGTGATCTCATGATATCTTGGTGTTCAGAGGTCACTTCAAGGAAAATTGTTGTGATCTCATGATATTTTTGTGTTTAGAGGCCACCTTAAGGAAAATTTTTGTGATCTTGTAACATGATGTATTTCATAAGCCACTTCAAATAAATCTATCATGATCTCATGACATTTTAGCATTCAAAGGCCACTTAAAGGAAAATTATTGCGATCTCACAACATTTTGTTCTTCGGAGGCCACTTCAAGGAAAACTATCACGAACTCACAATATTTTGGTGTTTAGAGGCCACTTCAAGAAAACAATTCATGATATCATGATATTTTGACATTCATAGGCCAACTCAAGGAAAACTATCATGATATTGAGATATTTTCATCACTTGACAGTCAAATTCAAGCAACCATACATTTTGGTTGGAAAGTTTTCTTAAAATTTTGAGTGTGTTCCTCTCAAAGCATGACCACATGAATTTATTAGCCTAAAAAAGAGATGACGTGTAGTTATTTTCCCAAATCATAGGTGGCATGATGCCATTGGGCTTGAGGGAACAATGATGCATGGTGGTTGGTTTCTTTAAAGGTGTCACATGAATCAATGCACCCAGTAACATTCAAAATTAATCACAAAGCGTGTACCACCAACCATAATTAATGCATGGTACCCTAATGCATGCATGTGTATATAATTATTACACATAATCTCTTTTCTTTGCATTTTATCTTCTAAAATTTTTCCTCTACTTACAGCATCCCCAAATTTCCTCCCAAATTCTTTGAGCTTCTCTGAGTACCTTTTAGGGTTTTCTGTACAAAAAATTCATAGCAAGAAACCATGACAACATCTCCTCCAGCCACTATGGAAAAGCATAGGGCCACAAAAAGTTAAGGTGGTTTCATAGACCCATATTCACACATCACCGATGCCATAATTACATGGAAAAACCTAGAGAAAATAAAAAATATATGGAAGCGAGGATAGCAAAGTGTGTTATACCATTGAATTTGAGCACATTATCCTACCACTCTCTACTCTCTTTGTACGTTTACACCCCTATTCACCCCTAGATTGAATCGGTCAAAGCCATGGCAACCTTTTATGATGTAAAGTATAGAATTGTCAGGAATTCTAGGGGCGATGTCGTCTTTACCCTAGATGTCTATGTGTTTAGGATCACATTTAGTTATGATAGAAGACCCGTTGTAATTCCCATTTCTTTTGATCTAATTAACTCAGCCAAGTTCTATATCCCTACTCTCAATATAATGTTGTTTCTATAAGAGGATATCTCAGAACCCCCTATCGAGGGAACCCTACCAGAATCTTTGATTCCCCTATAAAAAATTAAAAATAAGGAGCTTTTCTCTATGTTGGCTATGGTGGCAAGGCTAGAATCTGACATGTAAGTCTACGAATGGTAAATTGTAGTGGTGCAGTGTATTTCTAACCCTAAATTATATTATGTTGTATGTGTGGATAAGAAGAAAGTGGCAATTTTATTTGACTCTTCGACATATCGAGCTTAGCAAATACATATAGGCCTATTAAAAATACAAAGGGATTCCCTAGAATATTTTATGTTTTCCTCTTACCTAATATGGCTTTTCTTTTTCTTTCATTAAAAAATCTAGAATTCATCTCTACGACTAGCAAGGTTGAAGATGGAAAAAATTTACCAGTATATGAGTGGACGATGGTTCTCTCAAATGCAGAGTCATACTACTAATTTAACATAGAATTCCTAGGCCCTGACTTAGAAATTATGTATGGCACAATGCTAATAATTCCTCATAATATGTGGTATACCCTGCAACACACTCATGTGAAAGAGGGATATTGGTTCATCTTGACACAAGGAGTAGTCATCAGATTGTATGGCTTCACAAAGAATCCTTTCTTACTTCCATATTATGTAACTGAGTGATTTTTTGCTCTATATTATCTAAGGCATATTGAATATATAAACTCTAAATTTTACACAAGGGTTGTTCAGACTGGTACATGCCTCATACCCTTCAAATTTGGGGGGATATCTATATTAATAAAAGGATACCACGAGTGAATAACTTGAATGCTAAAAATCCTAAATTTAATAGAATTAAAACAAAAATGGAGGTATGATCCCATTGATAGATTTGCACAAAAACATGTTTCTCTCAATCAGACTCCCTTTAAAAAATTTCATGCATCAAAAAGACAAATCAACAAAAAAGTCAAAATTAATGAAGAAAATGAAGCACTAGAATGGCATGTTGAACAAATGCAGGCATTAGTCCCATGGCATGAATTCTACAAGCATATGATATAATGGAACCCTGAATTCAATCCGAGCCACAAGTTAGGTGATAAGGTCATTAAAAGGATGAAGAAAAAAGGAAAAGACTTGACACATGCAAAAACCTAGCTTGGTGGCAAATGAGGTTCCAGATGGAAATGCACTCCAAATATAGAATAAAATTTGATCATGAATTTTGCAAGAGGTATGACAATTATCATGCCACATGGTCTAAAAATATTGTAGATAAAGTACCGCTAGGTATCGATGGTATCCTGGTTCTGCTCGTCACTGAAAAGGTTAGGACTAGCCAAGGCAAAGGTAAAGAAATTATTGTTGAGCAAGAAAAAGTCCCAAAGAAGGAAACTCGTAAATTCATCCCCCCCTCCACATTAGATAGAGATTTTGATGATGATGCTTCTATCTTATAGAGAAAGAGGAAAGTAGAGTTGAAAAAGGCAGGGGAACAAAATAAAATGAGGCAAGAAGAAACACACACTGACCGTGAAACATGGGACTATTGAGTGTTAATTTGTCATATTACAAATAATAACACGCAACTTAGAGTCTCGAACAAAAGACTCTTTCTTGCAAAGAAATAATTTATTTTATTTTCCTTCCTTTTATTATTTCTCCAAGCTTCTTTGTGAAACAGACTTTTACGTATATAAAAATGAATTTCAATTTAATACATACAAGCTGATATATCCCAGAATAACTCAAATCCTACAGATAGTTGTTAACAAGGGGCCTTTGTTGATTCTCAATGAACTTTATAATCTTGACTTGTTTGATTAATCAAAAATAAACAAAAATCCTTTTGATGTTCTAATATTCACAATTTATTCTAAGGTTAATCTGTTCGTTTTATCTCTATTCAATAGTTTTGTTATTTCAATGTTAGTCTCTGACATGAAATTAAGCATATCAAGGAATAAAACAGAAACTATTATTTTTGAGTCAGCTGGAAAATAATGAAGGATATTAAAATGGTTAACGATCTCCTCCCTGCAAAATCCCAAGTTAAGAGATGAAGTCCCCAAAACAACCCAACCGATCAGATCTGTACTAACACACAATCTAATCAGATCAGATGCAAGACTCTAAGGAAAAGAATATAACTGCATCATTCTACCATTCACCTATCGTAACCCATCCCATGGCGTAAACGAAATAGATACAAGACAAAATGATGCAACGGAAATATTGACAGTAAAACAATAGTTTTGGCTTCGATCTCCTTTTGATTTTACACACAAAAGTCGTGTTACCAAAGAAAAATCCTTTATTTCAATAAATAATGCTTTTTGTTACGAGTCTCCAGCCCCGTATCCATCTACATTTCTACTATTTAACCTTTCTGTCATGCGTTCTCGGCTGTTCCATGACGCTTCGTTTCGACTCCCGGGACCCTTCGCTTCAATTCCCGCCTTTTGGTATTCTAACCTTTGCGTGCATTCGTAACGCTCGATCTCTGCGGCCAGTAACTGTTGTTATGAAACGTTACTCTGGTTCTGTCATTTCCGCCACGTGTCCTACGTCTCCTGCACCTTTCGTAACGCTTTCCCGTGGAAATCCCGATAGAATTTGCATTTGGCCTCTTCCGTTTCCTAGCCGCGATAACGCGACATGTCACAAAATCATGACATGTTGTGATATCACGACATGTCGCGATATCGTGACATGTTCTTGGTCCGTACGCCCGTAGTAGCTCGTTGTAGCGATATCGCTACCGACTTTGCTTTGCCTTCTTTTCAAAAAGTGGTAGCGATATCGCTACCACTTTGGTTCCGAGCCTTCCTTCGATGAAGTGGTAGCGATATCGCTACCACTTTGGTTTCGAGCCTTCCTTCGATGAAGTGGTAGCGATATCGCTACCACTTTTTGTCTCGAGCCTTTGTTTCGCAAAGTGGTAGCGATATCGCTACCACCTTGCTTTCACGCCTTTTGCTTTGTAAAGTGGTAGCGATATCGCTACCACTCTTCTTTCACGCCTTTGCTTCACGAAGTGGTAGCGATTCGCTACCACCTTTCTTTCGACAACTTGTAGCGATGGAGAGACAGGTCGCGATTTCGTGACATGTCGCGATATCGCGACATGTCGCGATTTCGTGACCCTTTCAACACTTAGGCATTTTTCTTCTTTTCTTCATTTTTAGCATCCGGGTCTTTGAGATCTTCCCTAAAACCTGCAAAAACAAAGGTGGGTCCCCACTTTTGGGGTGTGTTGTGGATGAACCACAACAAATGGCGACTTTTATTGTCAAATGCTCTTGAGCATTTTAGTAAGAACCCAACCTAACACAAATCACAAATTTGAAAACATGGGTTAGCCCATAATCAATATAACTAATGCCCAAAATCAGAAGTACATGAATTATCCGAATCATCAAGTACTAGCTCGGTGTGTGCAATGAATTCCTTTCCTTATCATTTGAATTTGATCCACATTCCATCATCGGTTTTGCATGAATGCATATGCGAAATTGTGAATGATTTGTGTATCCTACTGAATATGCCATGAGAAAATGCATAGTCACTCTTGTAGTATTATGTGCAAACATTCAAGACTGCCAAACCCTCTTAGGATCCACTAGTGAACGGTTCATTATATCCCAAAGTTGGTTATGAGTCCCTACTATCTTGAACCCATGTGCAAGTGGATGTGAAATCAGAACTTTGGGGAATCAGACTCCCAACCAACCGAGATGAGAGTTTAACCCTATCCTTACTATTCTGATTTAGAATTCTTTACCTCACTTTGAGCAAAATAACTAAACCAATTATGGAAGAAATGGTCAGGCTAGTCTAACCCTCTAGACAATCGGTGGTCTTATTTTTTAGGCAAGACATGATGCCATGCATGGGCCTATCTAACCCCATAATCCAAAACTTATCTTCATTTCTTTGGACCTTGGGGATGACTACCCATCCCTTGCAGGAGGACAAGTAGTACGATCCTTACAATCCAATATAAGGATGAGATGGGAAAAATTTATTTATTTTACTTCTTGGACCTTGGGGATGACTACCCATCCTGGTTAGGGACAAATAGTACGATCCTTACAACCCAAGATTTTAAATGTAAATGGAAAATATTAATCTTGTTACTTAGACCTTGGGGATGACTACCCATCCTTTGCAGAGGACAAATAGTACGATCCTTACAATCTAAGACTTAATACAAAATGAAACATAAGAGCTTTGGGGAATCGGATTCTCAACCAACCGAGATGAGAATTTATGCCCTATCCTTACTACTCCATGTGGGTCCAATCAAAGCTTTGGGGAATTAGATTCTCAACCAACCGAGATGAGAATTTAACCCTATCCTTACTACTCTGATTTTAGGCTTTAAGCTCTATGGAAGTGGTCAAAACCATTGTTTTTAGGATCATGTTGCATAATAGGATAGACATGAAAACCATTTTCGCCCAACCTTTTCCTCCAAGTTAGGTTTTGATCATTTTGCTCAAGATCCCTTTTAATGTATGAAACGTGCTTGGTCCTAGATACTTCAAGACTCAGTTTCCAACCTTAGGATTTACTTAGATTTATGTTATAACATAACCCTAAGAGGATTCAACATACTCAAATGAATTGCACCTAAGATGCATATGCCACTACGGTGAAATGTATGAAAAGTGAGATGGAACATGAATGCATTATTTCTTGAATTGCAAATGAGATGATTTGTCATGCAAAACTGACTTTTTCATGCATCACAAGCTTCAAATGATCTAAATTAACTGTTTGTATTACATGTGGAGCTTTTACAACATGATTCCAATGTTTCATATTCTCCCAATCTTAGGCATGCGTTCAACATCAAGCTTTTATTCCCTTTTTTTTTTTTTTTTTTTTTTTAAGGCAATGAAAAGGAAATCAAAGGAACACCACCGCCTAAATGTCCAACCTGCACACAAACGCAAAAACCCAACATTAATACAAGAAAAACCTGAAATAAAAAAATGAATACATACTAACATATCAAATCTGCACATCAAGAAACTAAATTACAGCATTGACACAAAACTAGATATCTCCTGAAACACACACTTAAGTATCAAATCTGCACACAAAGAAACAGATCACAACATTAATACAAAGCTTAGACATGTCAAAAAAAAAATAATACACACCTAAACATGAAAAATGAAAGCAAGAAATTACAGCGTTATTACATATAATACAAAGCCCAACCACCTCATGCTTGAAAGTAATGCTTCAAGTGCAACCCATTGATAGGTAGTGCCAAATCCTTTCCATCCAAGGTTTTTAGTCTAAAACTATTTTCCCCTAGGATCTCTGAAATCTGGTAGGGACCTAACCAAAGGTAATCAAATTTATCATGTTCCCCCTTCTTCTCATGTCTTTTGTCCCATAACAGCACTAAATCTGAAATTTTAAACGCCTTGGCCTTAGACCTTTTGTCAAACCATATTTTTACAATGTCTTGGTGTTTACTAAAATGAAGCATAGCTTCATCCCTTTTTTCATCCAAGCGCATTAATTGCGTTAGTCTAGACTCAAGTTTATCATTAGTTCCAAAATAATCTTTCATGAAGTGCAGCGTTTGTAATCTGAGATTTGCAGGAAAAATGGGATCTTGTCCATAAACCAGATGGTAAGGAGATGTCCCTATTGCTTCTTTGACTCGATTCTGTCAGCCCAAAGGGCCAACTTAAGCTTATTGTGCCAGTCCCATGGATTCCTTTCCAACAATTTTTTTATGACGAGTCAACAAGATTCTTATTGGATGACTCGGCCAATCCGTTACCTTGAGGGTAATAATTGGAGGAGAACTTTAAACTCACGCTGTTATCAAATGCCCAATTAGCAAACTCTAGAGAGGAAAAGGCCGAACCATTATCACTTACGATGGAGTTAGGCATCCCGAATCTAGTGACAATGTTATCTTCTAAAAATTTAATGACCACCTCTGCAGTAGCATTCTTTGTGGGGATAGCTTCGGTCCATCTCGTGCAATAATCCGTAGCCGTCAGAATATATTTGTGAGCATCGGATGAATTGGGGCTGATAATCCCAATAAAATCTAGGCCCCATTGCGCGAAAGTTCTGGACTCGATTACGGACTGTAAAGGCATGGAAGCGTTTCTATCTCTATTGGCTGCAGTTTGACATATGTGACATGACCTCACATGAGAATGGGCATCCTTGAATAGTTGAGGCCAATAATAACCGGCTCTGAGGATTTGATGGGCTGTGGCATTAGCAGACCCATGCCCTGTCCCATGTTTACCATGAAACTCTTCGAGTATTCGCACTGCCTCCTCTTGATCAATGCAACGAAGGTAAATACCTTCATGGTTCTTTCTGTATAATGTGCCAGATCTAACTAGAAAATTAGCAGACTTCAAACGCAAGGCTCTGCGTTGAGTAGCATTCAAGAATGATGGACACCTACCATTTAGTAGATAGTACACCACATCTGCATACCACTCCTCCTTGGTTACATCAGCGACTTCATAATGTTGACAAGGAATTGCGAGATCCTGTTCTGCGATTGCCTTAGCTAACCCTTGCCCCCGCACTATCTTCATCGATTGAATCTCCAGATCAAATTCCTGCAAAGTTGAAACCCACTTACCACGCTTCTCACCTAATTCATTCTGAACGAACATGGCTTTGACAGCAGGATCTGGGACGATAGCAAAGACCCTACTATGGACTATGTAGTGCCTAAATTTTTTTACAGTCTTAACCAGCGCATACATTTGCTTGTCTAGGGTAGAATATCTCAGCTTCGCATCTTTGAGAGGACTACTCAGGAAAGCAATGGGATTTTCAATGCTGCCTTCACTCTTCTGAGTTAAAACACTCGCAAAGGAGTGATCTGAAGCAAATGTGTAGATATAGAAAGGCTTCGTATAATCGGGACTCACCAAAACCGGGGCTTTAGAAATCGCATCCTTGATATTATCAAAAGCCTCTATCCTTTCATCTGTCCAAATGATCTGGACCTCTTTCTTTAGCATGTCGTTCAAAGGTCCTGCTATCTCTGCAAAATCTACGATAAATTTTCTGACAAAATTGATCTTTTCAAAAAATGATCTCAACCCCTTCTTGCTATTGGGACGAGGAATTTGCTGTATGGCTTCTATTCTCTCAGGGTCAATGGAAATTCCATCCTTAGATATTATATGCCCCAACAGTTTTCCTTCTGTTACCCCGAAGATGCACTTCTTTGGGTTGAGAGATATACCATGTTCCCTGCATCTTTGAAAGACTTTCTTAAGATCCCTGACATGGTTTTCCCTGTTCTTAGAAAATACGGGAATGTCATCGACGTAAACAATGATGCACTTACCAATAAGCCCTTTAAAAGCAAAATCCATAGCTCTCTGGAAAGTGGCACCTGCGTTCAATAGTCCGAAGGGCATTCTCCTGTATGCAAAGGTGCCCCATTTTGTCGTAAAAGCAGTCTTCATCCTATCACTAGGATGGATAAGGACCTGATTATATCCCGAATAACCATCCAGGAATGACATCATCTCCGACCCGTTTACCTTTTGGAGTATTTCATCGATGGTGGGTAACGGGTAGTTGTCCTTTTGGGATGCCTTATTGAGATTTCTGAAATCAATGCACAACCTTATTTCTCCACTCTTTTTCCTCACAGGGACTAGGTTAGCAACCCACGTGGAATGCCTAACGGGAAAGATGATCTTAGCTTCTAACAGTCGCTTCACCTCTTTCTCTATCAAGGGTTCTAATAATGGATTAACTCGCCTTTGTCTTTGCCCGAAGGGCTTGGACTCCGGCTTCGGTGGAATCGTGTGCATTATGACATTCTGATCATAGGTTTTCAACTCCTTATAACTCCAAGCAATGCAATCTATGTATTCTTTTAATGCATTTGCTATGGAATCCTTCTCTTGCTTGGTACATGCTTTTGCTATGAATACCTCCCGGGGATTTTTTGCACTTCCAATGTTAACCAAATCACAGGCCTCTCCAGGAGATGGAACCCTTTTACCTTTTCTTGGTTTGCATCCGATATCAAAGATTTTTTCTAATGAAGCTATCTCATCAGGCATCCTGTTGTTTTTTACAGGATTTTTATCTTTCGAAACTACCTCCTCTACGTCCCTTTCTTCTTCATCTATGTATTGCTTTTCAAATATACCAGAATTAGTGACAAAATGAAATATGTGCCTGTCACTATCAAATACTTGGAAGTTCGTAACATTATCTGGTATCGAGGGACAAGGGACCAACTCTATAGAGAACTTCTTGCATTTCTTATGGTCCACTGGCTTCAACATACTCACTGCTACAGCTAGGGAGTCTGCCAGACGATTGCCCTTTCTCGAGATCAGAGAAATGTTAAAGGCGTCAAACTCATCTATTAAATCTCTGACCCTAGTTCGGTAAAGCCTGAGCCGCCTGTCCTTGCATATGTATTGTCCCCTCACTTGTTTCACCACCAGTTCCGAATCACCAAGGACTTTGATATATTTAATTTTCTTTCGAATGGCCAACTGTAGTCCAAGAATCAAAGCCTCATATTCTGCCATATTGTTGGTGGCAGGGAACTGTAGTCTGTATGCAGCGAATATAGGCTCCTAGTCCGAACATGACAATTCAACACCGGCTCCTGCTCCTTGTCTGGACCTGGATCCATCAAATCTTAAGGTCCAAATGTCTTGATGTCCTTCAGTAAAGTTGTGCCCAATCCTTTCATCATGGGTATTTTTGAGTGCTTCTATGTCCAAACAGTATGCTCCCAACTCAGCTTCAATGTACTGGATCTCGTTCGGCTTGTTGTAATCTGTGATCATCTCTTTGAGTCGGGGTTCACTGTCAATTCGAATTTGATTGGCCACTCCCCTCCAAGGCAGCCACATGTGTGAAGAGTCTATCACAATGTAACCGTTTAGGTTCTTACTCCAATCTCTTCCCAATACCATGCCATATTTGATAGGAATATCGAGCACCAATATGTCTATGCTGTTGTTGAACTCTGGGTTCGAATTGACTTGAATATGCACATCACCCGACTCTCCCTCTGCCTCCATGGTTGACCTGTCCAACTGCACCACCCCTGCTCCTAGAAGGCTTTGGTGTAAGTCCCAATCTTTTCATGATTTCTAAGGGCATGATAGTAGCCGAGGCCCCTGAGTCTATTAAACAATTGTGCAAGTTTTTACCTGCAATTCTAATGGTTACCAAAAAGGGAGGTATATCTCGTTTTTCTTTTTGTACAACCACTTGGGACTCAGCACTTTTAGCTTCATGAACTTGTGCAGATGGATTTAATCCTTTTGGTGAACTCACTTCTTGGCCTAATAATCGGGCCATGTCATACATCGATACATTGGCCCTATTCTTCTTCATATCTTCCACCAAATCGTAAGTGAGCTTTTCTGGATTTGGCAAGTTTTGCATCATCTTAGACTTTTTGACCTTCGATGGAGGAGGGGGATTGACATCTCCTTTAGGGTCAGGAGGGAGTAATTGATTATTAGGAGGAGCGAGAGGAAGTTTTGGGCTCTTTAGAACTCCTAGTGTAATATTTGTGATTTGCTTTCCCAAAACGTTTGTTTGCATGAACTTCCAAAGCTTCTTCATCTTCGCTTCCAAAAAATTCTACATCCTCCTCTTCTTCACTTTCATGGGAATGTATGACCTCCGTTAGCATAGACTCCGGTTTCACGTGGCCACAGTGCGGGCAATCATTATCACAAGATCCTGCATCTCCACAGTCTTCCGAAATGTCTACCTGGTTGGCAACGGGATTGGGTACCCGCCCGTTGTTAGGTTGCGTGTTATACATTCCTTTTCCTCTATGATTGTGAGGTCGGTTATGGCCCATGGCCTGATCAACTTTTTTATTGACATTCCCCATTGTTACCAACACCTTGGCCAACGTTTCTTTCATATTTTCTATGGTTGCTTCGGACCCTTGTGGTTGAGGCACTGCAATTGCAGGTCCAGTTGTGTTGGCTGCATTAGCCACCTCTGGACTGGGTACAATGGCTTGGGTTTGGGCAGGTGGATTCCATCCTGGATTCCCATTTTGAATGGCTTGAGTTTGGGCAGGTGGATTCCATCCTGGATTCACACTTTGAATGGGAGTGATTGTTGGATAAGTCACTGAGCTTGGCGTGTTAATTGGAGCAAACCCCGACATGGTCAACAGATTATTGCCCATACCGAACCCATGCAAACCCATCGAGTTATTTTGAATCAAACTCTGTGTTTGAACAGCGGCATTCGGATAACCTGACAATGGCGTAACTTGGGTGGGTGTTTGGAAGTTGTTCAACATCGGAGCTTGTGGTGCTACTACCAGTTCATCATGGCAAATTGGTTGTATGGGCCATATTGTCCCATCCCGAGTCAATTGAGACAATCCTGCGCTCGGCGGAGTTCATCTACTTGTTCGAGAGTCATTGTTTCTGCATAAGCCAAAGGAAGGGTTGTAACCCGAGGGTTCCTTCTAGTCAACAAAGATGTTAAAGGATCTAAGGCTCCGAAGTATAGGCTGCAAGGCAATTGCAGGGTCTACCGCAAAGTGACGAGTCACATTCGTATATAGCTTTTGAAATCTCTGATTGAACGTTCGAATGGGTTCATTGGTTTGTCTTTTGCAAGATACGAAGAAATTGTATGTCATGGAGGGATCTACTAACTGTCTGAATTGACCTATGAACGCAGTTTCTAGTTGGGCCCATGAAGTTATGGACCCTGCTGGCAAATTTCGATACCATTCGTTAGCAATGTGGTCTAGACTAGCAGGGAAAACTCGACAGGCAACATCCTCGTGAGTAACCCCCTGCCTAAACATGTAATCTTTATAGATTTGGACATGATCTTCTGCTGTTGTTGGACCATCATGAATGAATTTGGGTAATCCCCTTTCAATGTTTCTAGGCAAGTCGTGGACTGCCTCGGGAATATCTAAAGGGGAACTCTGAGCACCATACCAAAGGGCAGGTGGTTGTTGTTGTTGTTGTTGTTGGGCCATGTTATTCAAAGGTGTCAACCCTATGGGAACAATTGGAACTCCTAGAACTGTGGAGACAGATACAACTGGTGTTACTATCCCACTTGAACTTAAGGGTTCAGGCCCACTAGAGGTACTTGAGTCCAAAGAAATCCCTAACTCAAGTATACTGGGTGGTATTTCAACTTCTAATGTTTTGTTTTTCGGCCTCCTAGCAGTGGGAGAAAGGCTTTGGAAGATAGTTTCCCCTGTGGTTTTAGACCTAGTAGCAATGTACTCAGGTTGGGCCAGCTTGGAAACTCTAGGACTCTAAAAGATTTCTCAACTCTGCTTGCCGGATAAAATGTCTAAATGTTACACCTGCAAGCACAATAGGTGGAAACAAAACTACCCACGTTAATTGTTAGAACAAATCAAAATTGCAAAGCAATACGGAAGGCCCTCCTTCTAGCGCCAAAATGTTGAGTGTTAATTTGTCATATTACAAATAATAACACGCAACTTAGAGTCTCGAACAAAAGACTCTTTCTTGCAAAGAAATAATTTATTTTATTTTCCTTCCTTTTATTATTTCTCCAAGCTTCTTTGTGAAACAGCTTTTACGTATATAAAAATGAATTTCAATTTAATACATACAAGCTGATATATCCCAGAATAACTCAAATCCTGCGAGATAGTCTGTTAACAAGGGGCCTTTGTTGATTCTCAATGAACTTTATAATCTTGACTTGTTTGATTAATCAAAAATAAACAAAAATCCTTTTGATGTTCTAATATTCACAATTTATTCTAAGGTTAACTTGTTCGTTTTATCTCTATTCAATAGTTCTGTTATTTCAATGTTAGTCTCCGACATGAAATTAAGCATATCAAGGAATAAAACAGAAACTGTTATTTTTGAGTCATCTGGAAAATAATGAAGGATATTAAAATGGTTAACGATCTCCTCCCTGCAAAATCCCAAGTTAAGAGATGAAGTCCCCAAAACAACCCAACCGATCAGATCTGTACTAACACACAATCTAATCAGATCAGATGCAAGACTCTAAGGAAAAGAATATAGCTGCATCATTCTACCATTCACCTATCGTAACCCATCCCATGGCGTAAACGAAATAGATACAAGACAAAATGATGCAACGGAAAGATTGACGAGTAAAACAATAGTTTTGGCTTCGATCTCCTTTTGATTTTACACACAAAAGTTGTGTTACCAAAGAAAAATCCTTTATTTCAATAAATAATGCTTTTTGTTACGAGTCTCCAGCCCCGTATCCATCTACATTTCTGCTATTTAACCTTTACGTCGCGCGTTCTCGACTGTTCCATGACGCTTCGTTTCGACTCCGGGACCCTTCGCTTCAATTCCCGCCTTTTGGTATTCTAACCTTTGCGTGCATTCGTAACGCTCGATCTCTGCGACCGATGCTTGTTGTTATGAAACGTTACTCTGGTTCTGTCATTTCCGCCACGTGTCCTGCGTCTCCTGCACCTTTCGTAACGCTTTCCCATGGAAATCCCGGCAGAATTTGCATTTGGCCTCTTCCGTTTCCTAGCCGCGATAACGCGACATGTCACGAAATCGTGACATGTCGCGATATCGCGACATGTTCTTGGTCCGTACGCCCGTAGTAGCTCGTTGTAGCGATATCGCTACCGACTTTGCTTTGCCTTCTTTTCAAAAAGTGGTAGCGATATCGCTACCACTTTGGTTCCGAGCCTTCCTTCGATGAAGTGGTAGCGATATCGCTACCACTTTGGTTCCGAGCCTTCCTTCGATGAAGTGGTAGCGATATCGCTACCACTTTTTGTCTCGAGCCTTTGTTTCGCAAAGTGGTAGCGATATCGCTACCACCTTGCTTTCACGCCTTTTGCTTTGTAAAGTGGTAGCGATATCGCTACCACTCTTCTTTCACGCCTTTGCTTCACGAAGTGGTAGCGATTCGCTACCACCTTTCTTTCGGCAACTTGTAGCGATGGAGAGACAGGTCGCGATTTCGCGACATGTCGCGATATCGCGACATGTCGCGATTTCGCGACCCTTTCAACACTTAGGCATTTTTCTTCTTTTCTTCATTTTTAGCATCCGGGTCTTTGAGATCTTCCCTAAAACCTGCAAAAACAAAGGTGGGTCCCCACTTTTGGGGTGTGTTGTGGATGAACCACAACAGGGACCAAGAAGGAAATACAAGGAAAAATATAGAACAACTCTTTGGATAGTGGGAGACAAGCAACCAAGAGTTGGATGAAATTGTTGAAGAGTCTATTCCTACTAAGGAAGCCCCTGGTGAAGAACAAGTCCCTACCAAAGATCCACTGGATACTGGAGATACAAGACTACAAAATATAGTAGAGACCTATAATGAAGACTAGGCCCCTTCTGAGAATGCACCAAATATGAGATACCCAAACCCATAAAAGGTATCAGGTATATCTCCTATTAACCTTACTACATATTCTTCTTCTTCTCATCCCTAGAGAAATTCCCCTCCCCATTTTGTAGATCAGGATGATGCCTCTTCTCCCTCTATTTAGCAGCCTCCACCATCACCATCATCAACCCAACCTAACCTGAAAGCATCTTCAACTACACCTCCATATACACTCATTGAAAAACCAAATGTGGATGTCTCCATAGCCACCATTCATTTCTCCTATACTGTCAACTTTACAAATTTTGAATCCATTCCTACCTCTTCTTCTAAAAGCTACCCCATAATTGCTAAACTAAAAAAAATGAAGAAAGCAACACTAAATGCTTATGTCTGGTTGAAATCATGCAATGCTTAAATTTCCAAGGACATAGCTCAAACCAAGGAAGGAATAGCCCTAGAACCTATTAGTATGTAGTGTTTAATTGTGAAGATGATGCCACTAGTTCAAAAGTATGGAGGGGAAATTACCTTGGAAGATTATCAAGCTGAGATAACCACTGAATATATCACTCAACTACCTATGGAATATGAGTGGGAAAAAACCCAAGCTCGCATGAGGATGATATACTAGAATGTCGAGTATTATAAAGAAAAATACCTTAGGGTTGAGCAATCGAGGAAGCATTTAGAAGAAGCATTAAATGAGCAAAATACAATTGAAAAAGCATTAATAAATGATGCAAAGAAATGGGAACAAAATGTTCAATGAAATGACCCCTTATAAGGAAGAATAAAAAAAGGTCGCGAAAAAAATCTAGCTATTGAACAAATAGGTGGAAAACCTTCATAAGTAGATCCAATATGGCACTGGTAAGACTAGTGGGCTATCCAAGGAAAAAGCCAAGGTAGTCAGAAAATAAATGGTCAGGTACATCCAAAATATGAGCTAAAAAGCAAGGCCTACGTTATCATTCTTGGTCAAAATTAAGGAGACGTTGAATCAGGTAGAACATGAATTTATTGCATCCATGAACTTCCTAAAAGCAAAGCTATTTGGAGAAATAAAAATCCATGTTATAGCAAAAAGCACACTGGCAATATTTGGATACAAATCTCGAGATGAAAAATGGTCCCAAGCCAAAATAACTACCAAAAGTTTCTTCAAGAGACACGAGTTGGTGATACAAAGTGCCAAAATAATGCAAGAACTCAAGATAAAGGCTAATGAAATTTTGAAACATGTAAGAATAGTGAAAAACTACGACATGTCGAGATTCTGGGACAAAGATTCAAAATTCTTAGAGGAAGATGAACTGAAGGCTTCTTGGAAAACTTTCATAGAATATGAATCAGAGATAGATAGCTGGGAAGAGCCAATCCAAGAAGAACAAATATTTAGTATGGCTCAAGACATCACCCAGATCAACTCCTATTTGCATGAACTATACATGAAATCAAAAGTTATATAATATGACAAAGTTGAATAACTAGAGTATTTGTACTTAACTTTCATGGAAAATTCAAACCCAGATGAAGAGGCTTGGAAAAAGGCGTGTTCCACTTACAATGAAGTTATCCAAGTAAAGGAGAAACATGAAAAGGCTAAGAAAACTTCAGAAAGCTATACAACAACACCTGAGAAAGAGGACATAGAGAAATCCATAGAGGATGACACTCCCGATGAATGACCACACAGAGAAAGAAACACCCTTTTTGTTTGGTATCACTCCCCTTTCTCCCCTTCTTTTTTAGGTGTTCTTTTTAATCCATTGCCAAATGGATAAAGGCTCTAGATTCTAACATTCCATTGGCAGAATTACACTAGGAGGCGGTAATAATGTAGGTCAAAAATAACCACATAAAGGGGAGTAAGGAGTGGTCTTCTTAAAATTTTGCAAAGTATAGAAGAAACATCGCGATCTCATGATATTTTATTCCTCAGAAGCTAATTTAAGAGATAACATCGCGGTTTCATGATATTTTTGAGCCCAAATATTTAGTGAAGAGAAAACATCGTGGTCTCATGATATTTTTGAGCCAAGAAGCTAAGTGAAGTGAAAACATCATGGTCTTGCGACATTTTTGAGTTAGGAAGCTAAGTGAAGAGAAAACATCGTGGTCTCACAATATTTTTGAGCCAATGACTAAGTGAAGTGAAAACATCACGGTTTCACAATATTTTTGAGCCATGAATCTAAGTAAAGAGAAAACACTACAGTTTCACAATATTTTTGAGCCAGTAAGCTAAGTGAAATGAAAACATTGTGGTCTCACAACATTTTTGATATAGGAAGCTAAGTGAAGTGAAAACATCACAATATTTCGAATTTTTTGATCTGGGAAGCTAAGTGAAGAAAAAACACCATGGTCTCATGATATTTTTGAGCTAGGAAGCTAAGTGAATTTGAAAAATCACAGTTTCCTAAAATTTTTGAGCCAAGAAGCTAAGTAAATAGAAAACATCATAGTCTCACAACATTTTTGAGTTAGGAAGCTAAGTGAAGTGAAAATATCATGATTTCATGATAGTTTTGAGCTAGATATAAAGAAGTGGAAGACAACTGCACCACGATATCTCCAAGAAGATAAAGGCATATGTGTAGTAACAAGAAGATCTCAACCATTTTCTGTTGAAGATCCTATACTCTCTTAACTGCCACTCTACAATAATGAGCCTACAGGCATACTGTTGTAACAAATTTTAGTTTTTTTGTTGTGTAAATATATATATAGGATGGGTGACCCTAATAAATTCTTGGCTCTTGGATTCTTACAAGGCAATGTACACAAACTTCTAAAATAAAATAAAGACTACTCATTCTGGTTTCTGGCTCGCTGGTGTGTTATAAAGTATGTATGGATTGTTGATTGTTGTATAAGTTATGTTAAATATATCTCACTGGTTTCTTATCAAGTATGTATGGATTGTTGATTGTTGTATAAGTTATGTTGAATAGAAACCACCTTAATTCTTATTCTAAATTTCTACCTTTAAAGTTCATCTAGCTCTGAAATTAACATTTCAAATAAGTTTGTGTTTGATTAAATCTACACCAGAGGACTAGTTATTTTAGATTGATGGTTCATAGAATGTTTATCTGTAAAAGGTTGTAGATATTTTTTTGCTATTGTCTAATCTCCACCACCTAAATGTTCTAAAAAATAGCTATATTTCCCTCTCTTTATGCACTTTATTTTCCTCCCTTTTCCCTAAAAAAGTAAGGAACCATCCTCCTCTAGAGATTGAACCAGGTAAACTCTATTTTGCACCCGGTATTTCAATGCTGGCAAAGTCTTGGGTGCAAACATAGCCAAAGGAAGATTTTGCACCAAGAGGTTGAAGACAAAAAACAAAATAGAAAACCTAGGGACTCTCGAAACTGAAGCGGTGACCAAATCGAAGCTAGTGGAATGGGAATCAAATAACATGGCCAAAAAATGATTACTCAAGATCTGGCTTGGAGTCCCAATGATGAGGATGAAAAACTTGTTGTTAATTCCAAGAGTCTAGGCACACACTTTGAACACAGATGAAGAAAAAATAGGCATGGTGTAATTCCAAGGTCCCGCTTTGTTGAGAATTGGATTTGGCCACATCTTGGAAATAGATATGATGTCATCCTTGTAGAAGCCACTACACGTGAGATTCCACTTATTGAACATGTGATGAATAAGCCCATTGGAGATTTCGTTGGTGGTGCGGGCAGAGAACTGGCTGGAGATAGGAGCCCCTTTGACCTATCGATGAGGGAAGGGGTCCAATTGGATTCAATGAATATGAGATGCCTTACTATGCAAGAGATGACCAATCAAGAAAGTGCCCAGTCGGAGGCAATAGGAATAACCCACCATGCTATGCAAAAATTGACCAATCAAAAAGTTGTGATGAAAACGAGCTTGGAACCAATGAGGTAAAAGCTGGTTTTTGATCCCGACACACCAAGATTCACTATTTGTTGATTTCAGTGACATTGATATCAATAAGGGACTGGGGGAAGGATTCTCTCCACACAGTGAGACTATGTTCAGAGATGCCCATATTTGCTAAGTGGTCAACGGTCTGATTACCTTCCCTGTAAATGTGATTCATCCTTATGTTCGAGAAAGAAAGCATTAGGTGTTTGATTTCAGTGATCATGTTGGAAATGTTCCACGAAGCAGGAAGAGTTCTGATTGTCAGGCAGTTGATGATGTTCTTGGAGTCCCCTTCCACCAGAACATTGGGGGCCTACAAACTATGGAGGAGAACAACACCCTGATAAAGAGCTCTAGCCTCGATGAAGTGGCTAGAATTGTGGCCCAAGTTCTCAGCATAGGCCAAGATGATGCTTCCTAAATGGTCCCTGATGATGCCACCCACCCTCGCTACCCCAGGATTACCTTTGGCTACTCCATCAAAGTTCAGCTTGAGGAACCCTAAGGGGGAGGGGTCCATTTGACAAGGGAGTGGTCTGTCCTAGGAGAGACATGAATGTGAATGCCATTGGGGATCCTGAGGGAAGAGGCTAGAAGAGCTTCAGATCTCGGCTCAGGATCGTCATCACCATGAGTGATGGACACATTCTCAGCAGCTACAGCAATGATTCTGGATAGAACATACTTCTCATTATGAATGGAGTCCTTGAAAGCACGAGCATTACATTCTCACCAAATCTCCCACAGGAGGTGGGGAAGGTAGAAAGACCAGAAAGTCTTTAGGCGATGGCCTCTGAAAGGGTTAGGCCACTGGACACAAATATCACTTAACAGGGTAGGCGGGACCCAGGAGATGCCAACAGAGGAGAACAAGGATGAGAGAATGGACTGGGAGAAAGGGCAAGACAAAAGGATGTGTTGGGTAGACTCACAGTCCATGTGGCAGAGATAACAATGGTTGGGGATGGAAAAGCCATGGCGATGGAGGTTCGGGATGGTGAGGATCTTATCCTTGATGGCAAGCCAGAGGAAAAAATTGACCTTAGGGATAATATGGGGTTTCCAGATGAGCTTGGAAGGGAACCAGGGAGGGCCAGGGTTCTCAGTGAGGGCATAGGCTGACTTGACGGAGAAGAGACCATTGGAGTTGGGAGCCCAGAGGATGGAGTCTTCCACAGGAGAGGAAGGAATGACACAAAGGTGCAACAAGTTTGAAAGGTCAACAGAGGCTTGCTTCTGCTCATCATTGAGGATGTCAATAGGTAAATATTTCCAAGAGTGACTATTGGGAAGGAAAAAATTGCATACCTTAGAACCAAACAGGGCGTCAGTCATCGGTTTGAGGCACAAGAGATTCTCACACTTATGTAGCGGACTATTGCCTAGCCAGAGGTCTTCCCAGAATCTGATCCTGGCACCATTACCCAACTTCCACTGGATACCCTTCTAAAGGATTTGCTTCGTTTTGAGGATGGAGTTCTAGACAGCAGATCCTCGGATGGGAGTGGGGTCATCCAAAAAGTTTTGATTGTGCCATAGGTATTTAGCTTTGATGATGGAGACCCAAAGAGAGTCTTCATTGGTGAGAATTCGCCAACCTTGCTTGGCTATGAGTGCAAGATTCATGTTACGGACCTTCTGGAGTCCAATGCCACCATGCTCTTTCCTGGAACAAACCTGATTCCATGCTACCAGGTGAATCCGCTGCTTAGTCTCTGATCCTGACCATAAAAAATTCCTTTGGAGTTGCTCAATGTGATTGCACACATCAATAGGGATCTGGAAGATAGAAAGGAAGAAGACAAGGATGCTTTGCAGAGTGGCCTTGACTAAAGTGGCTTTGCCTGCTTGATTGAGGAGGCTCCCTTTCCAACTAGCCAATTTTTTTTGGATACGCTCAATGATAGGGTTCCATAAAGATTTTTTGGAATGGCCTTCAAAGAGAGGGAACCCTAAATAGGTGGCAGGGAAAGAAGCAATGGAACAATCTAGGATGGCAGCAATACGGGCTTGACGTCTCATAGGAGTATTGATAAAGTAGATTTTGCTTTTGTTGAAATTCACCTTTTGACCAGCAACAACCTCAAAGGAAAGCAGGATGGATTTGATGTGTTGGGCTTGGGGAACCGAAGCAGAGGTGGCTAAAATGGTGTCATCAACAAACTATTGGTGAGAGATGGCCTGGAGAGAAGAAGCAGGTTTGATGCCAGAAATTGTCCCCTCGGAGCAGGCATGGTTGAGAGCTCTCCCTAGAGCTTCAGCAACAATGATGAACAAAAAGGGGGAGAGGGGGTCTCCTTGTCTAAGACCTTTGAAATTTTTGAAATAGCCTACTGGGGAACCGTTCACCAGGATAGAAAAATTAGCAGAAGTGATGCATTCCTTAACAAGAGCAATCCAGTCAGGATGGAAACCGAATCTGAGAAGGACCGAGAATAGGAAATCCCAGGAGACTCTATCAAAGGCTTTATTCATGTCAAGTTTTAGAAGAAGGCCAACCTTACCACTTGAGGAAATGGAATGGATGATTTCATGGATGGTGATAATGTTATCAGTAATTTGTCTCCCTTGGATGGAGCTTCCTTGGTTTGGAGCTATGATGCAGGGAAGGATGGGTTTGAGTCTAGTTTCCAAGGCTTTGGTGAGGATTTTGTAGAGGACATTGCAAAGGCTTATGGGGCAAAAGTCAGAAAGGGTACGAGCTTGGTTTACTTTGGGGATGAGAGCTAAAAATGTGGAATTGATGTCCCTTGGGATCTCCTTATCTCTTTGCATCTGTTGGATAGTAGAGACCACATCTGGACCCACTATGTCCCAAAAATATTGGAAAAATATGGGGGGAACCCATCCGGGCTAGGTGCCTTCCCACCTTGCATGGAGAAAATAGTGGTCCGGATTTCTTCAATGGAGAGGGTTTTGATTAAGCATTTGTTCTGATCTATAGTTACTAACCTGGGGATGTTCCGAAGGAGGTCCTCAGAGGTTCGGTGGTCGCAACCTGGAGTGGGGCCAAGCAGTTCCTCAAAGAAATTAACTACCTTGGTTCTGATTTTCAAGATGTCTGTGATTACCTCACCATCCTACTGGACTAACTCCTTGATTCTGTTGTTGCCTCTATGTCTCATAGTTGTGGCATGGAAGAACTTTGTGTTTGAATCACCTTCTTTCAGCCAAGTGACCCTAGACTTTTATTTCCAAAAGACTTCTTTGCTTTTGAGGATGTTGTGGAAATCTGAGAGGAGGATCCTTTCTGAGTCCTAGAGAGTGGGATCAGGTTCTCCATGCTGCATTGAGAGTTCAATGTTTTGGAGTTGGGACTGAATTTGTTGTTTTTTGTAGAAGATGTTTTCGAAGACCTCCTTGTTCCACTATTTTAGTTTGTATTTCACATGTCTCAATTTGTTGCTCACTTGGGAGACTATGGATCCATGAAAGGGTCGAGTCCACCATTGGGAAATCAGAGACTTAAGGTTTGGATCTTGGAGCCACATGGATTCAAATCTGAAGGGAGATTTGAAAGTAGAAGCTTAGGGATAACTGTCCAGCAACAGGGGATTGTGGTCGAAGCCAATCCTAGGCAAAGAGTGCATGATGGCATCACCAAATTTGGGGATGGCATTGGTGGAAATGAGGACACGATCGAGGTGAATCTGAATCAATTGATCTCCTTTCCTGCGATTGCTCCAAGTGTATTTTGGTCCTCTAAGTTTGATATCCATCAGTTCATTGTTGTCAACAAAGTTTGCAAAGCGCTCATAGGAACCCTTAGTGATTTGGGACCCTCCTTTCTTGTCTGTGGGGAAGAGAGGGGAGTTGAAATCTCCAGCCAGCATCCAGGCTTCTGAGGAGAAGACTTCCCTTAGCTGGTTGAGAGAGTTCCATAATAGATTCCTTCTGGAAGGAGAGTTAGGAGCATAAATGTTGGACAGGACCCAATGAAAACCATCCTCTTTGTTGAAGAACAAGATATTTATATAGCTCTCAACTATTGATAGCACTCTTCCATCGACTTTGGATGGGTCCCACAGGCACAACAATCCCCCTGAAGCTCCATTGGTCGGACTGAAAGAGAACTCAGAGTCCTTCCAAATATATTTAGAAATGCAAGAAACACTCTGAGGATCAAGCTTGGTTTCTTGTAGTAAAATAATGGTGGGTCTATGTTCTCTCCTCATGGACTTAAATAGGCGTTGCTTGTTTCATCCATTGAGGCCTCTCACATTCCATGAGAGGACCTTCATTTAGAAATTCTTGAAGATGTTCGCTTCCCTCTTCCGAGTGGGAGGGGAAGTTTGGTTCTATTTTGATCTTGAGACTCCAGGAGCCTGGATGACCCTTTGAGGGTGAGTTGAGTGTCATTTGCAATTTCATCTGATGCTTCCTTGTTCCTGATATCCTGAGCTGAAGGGCGACCTCACTTTTTCCTGAAGCCCACATCAGTAGATTGATTTCTTCTGGGAACGGATGGGGGAGGGCTAGGGGATGGGGGAAGACTATTAGGGGAGGTAAGGGGCTCAATGGGGAGGGTGGAGAAGGTGGAGGGTGCAAAGGGTGATTGAAGATAGGTTTTGTTGGATCGGAGGAAGGGTCGATGGTGGAGAGATGGGAGAAGTGGTTGGAAACCGGGATCGGTGGACTACGAGTTTGATAGAGGTCACGGCCTAGTTGGGAACCCATTTGAGGAGGCCTAGAGGGTTCCCTATCCTGATGAAGGTCCATGAAAAATGAGGAAGGTATTAGCAGTAGAGGTGGGGTTTGATTTGGAGAGGGAAGGGCGACCAGATTTAGGGGGATGATGGCTTTTGCAAGGAGCAATAGTAGAAGGTTTGGAAGGGCACTGAGAGGTTAAGTGACCTTGCTTGGAACAGAGGCTACAAAATGCAGGTTTGTTTTCGTATTCAATAGTTTGAGAAAAGGAACAAACCTTGGAGATGAGGTTGATAGAAGTCGGGAGGACTGCATCCAGATTAGCATTTACGCACATGCAAGCCTGGGTCATGCGGGTCCCGAATCTGGTTGGTGGATCAAAAGAAATCAGCTCCCCAATGCTTCTCACGATGCCACGGAGGATATCTTCATGCCAAAACTAGATTGGAAGGCCAGGGAGACGGATCCAAATTGGAGCAACATTGATATTCTGGGTTGATGGGTCGAAATCCATGCCCCATTTTTGGAGGAAAAGACCTCTTCGTCCGAAGAACCAGGGCCCACCTATGAGAATCCATCGAGAGTCTGAAGGTTGTTTAATCAGATCAGGAAGAATCCTCTAGGGAGCGCTACTAGTTCCATGGATCCTACAGGATGCCAAGAGGTATTGGCCCATCTGTGGATAGACTCCATGTCAGGCCGCGATCCAAGGAATTTACCAATCAATGAGTTAGAGTTGCGATCAATCACATTGGACATGATTTCATAGGGGATCTCAAGGCTGTCGTTGGAGGGAAGCAATTCGATCCTAGTCTCTGTGTTCGAATGTGGGTTTTGATTGACCATGTCTGCGTAGGACCGAACAGGATCCGTTGATCCGCCCATCGTTCCCGATGTTGTTTTTTAATCCAGAGTATCTCGAGCGTCTTTTGAATCTGGTGTTCCATTGATCTGCGCCTTTGAGCCAGATTTCGATCCATGGTAGCGGGATCCAATGGTAGTCAGAGTGGTTGGTCCAAAGTCTTCCTCTTGCATGTGCTGCACATAATTTCCTCCCATTTGGTCCGAGTAGGACAGGTTCCTTCCTCTGTGTCGTGACTCAGACTACCTTTTCTAAAATGCCTAGGATGTCAATACTAGCTCCACCATCGTCATCGTTAGAAGTGTCTCCATCTTTACTATCTTGATCGATGTTGACTCTATCGCTTCCTCTGGATCCGTTGGTGTTAGGGTTGCTATCCCCATTTGCTACTATTGTTGCTTCATCTTCATTCGCTAATTCTTCCATCTTCCACGCTTAGAAACATTTTGTGTACAACTATGTATATTGAGAGGACTTATCATGAACCTATATTACTAAGGTTATTCACTTACTTTTATTGTATAAATCATTATTTCTTATCATAATTGTTTTTTAAATTTTTAATTCATTTTTTTCCTTTTTAAAGAAAAGCATTTGCTTTTTTATTTTTTCAATTTTTTTATTTTTTTAAGAAAAGCATTTTTATGTGCTATTTTCACACATTAAGCAATAGTATTCTTGTATCATAAGAAAATTATTATCTATTTTGTACCATGATGTGTAACTCATATTCGTATGTTAGACCTATATTATCATTTCTATATGTGAATTGTATGAAGAAAGTTATATGATCTTATTAATAACTACTTACTATTATGATTTATATGTGTTGTGTTAATGATATATTCTAAGAGGCATCATATTTTATTTTGAAAAAGACTATTAAAATAGAAAAATTAATAGATTATAATAACATAGTGAATACTCTTCAAGCTCACATAAAACAACAAAAATATTGGAGATATTGCTTACACATAATAATATATGGAAATCACTAGCCATATTTCATGTTATGAATACAATATATATCATGTGCCTTATCTAATATTCTAGATAGATAAATAATGTCATCATTTGGACTATAATATGCTTAGGAAAAAAAGATTTTAAAAATATTTTTAGAGACCCTTCAAAGATTACTTAAATCTATTGTTTCTTACCTACTCAAAATAAAACTAACATAATAATATGATAAAAAGGGATACAAGGGTTTTTACTAATATTTTTAAATCATAAATTTTAAATTATAAAATAAAAATAATAATAATAAATAAATAATTTCAATTTTTTAATTAAATAAATAAAATTATTAATATTATTTATAATAAATAAAATATTTTATTTTTTTAAAATTTGTTAAATAAAATTTTTAATATTATTTTTATTATACTTTATAATAATAATAAAATAATTAAGACCAGTCTTAAGCCAAGAATGATAAGATAGATGTTAAGAACAAAGGTTGCTAAGAATTTGAGCATCCACAAGATGCCACCGCAATCCCATAAAACTTAGGTTTCCTCAAAATTTAAAATGAAATTTCAAAGCATGAGTTCTTGACATATAGAGTAATATAACTACATATATCTTTAAAAAATATAGAAAAAAACAACTAAAGCATTTCAATGGGCATAGCATAGATAAAAATGAAAACATAAACAAAAGCAAATGCTTAAAATAATAAGGAAGGAACGATTCTTAAGGACTTGTGAGATTTAGGAGTGCATTATTTATTGTTTTAATGAAATTTTTATGTTTTGGTTTTGAAAAGGAAGCAATAATAATGATTTTTGAGATTCTTGTGATTTAAGAAATATTTAGGTAAAGAAATATGGAATTATCTATAAGTTGATTTATTTTCATTATGTTTTATGTATGGATGTGTGTATAAAAAAAGATACCATGTGTTAGTTGCATTACATTTAGAGTTGTCTTAATATCTAACTACTTTCCATGAGTATGGGTGGTTCCCATCAAAAGGAGGCTTGTAGATCTACTAATGGTTTGGAGATCTTGGAAGAGTTAGGAGTGCATTATTTATTGTTTTAATGAAATTTTTATGTTTTGGTTTTGAAAAGGAAGCAATAATAATGATTTTTGAGATTCTTGTGATTTAAGAAATATTTAGGTAAAGAAGTATGGAATTATTTATAAGTTGATTTATTTTCATTATGTTTTATGTATGGATGTGTGCATAAAAAAAGATACCATGTGTTAGTTGCATTACATTTAGAGTTGTCTTAATCCCTAAGTACTTTCCATGAGTATGGGTGGTTCCCCATCAAAAGGAGGCTTGTAGATCTACTGATGGCTTGGAGACCTTGGATGGATGTGTTATAAATCATTGAATGTAAATTTGGTGTGGAAAGCAAGGCTAGCAAATAAAATATTTGTTCCAAAGAATTGTAAACGTGATTATTGTTCCATTGAAGGAAGGATTATGTTACTTTGAATTTTAAACTATAAAGTATTTTAACAACCTTTATCTAGTTTGCATTAAGCTATATTAATTATGGAAATGTTAACTATGTGGATACATGATTTTTTATGTTGTTGCCTTAAGTTATTGATAAGCTTTATGTCAAGCATTTGAAAAATAGGCAAGTGTGGTTTTATAGAATGTATCTTGGTAATTTAGAAAACATTTGATTTTAAGCTTTATGCGAAATCTAGCTTATGGTTATGAAGAATCCATGTTTATGATTTATAGCTTTCCAAATTTAAATGATGAATGTCTTGCTTTGATATTATGTTTAATGCATTGCTTACCTTATGGTTTATGCTCAAAGTTTTGTTTTACTTTTCGGGTGGTTAGAGTCCCTATTTGTAATCCTAAAAAAACTCGACTTTGGGAGTAGTTGTGTGATGCAATAAGCAAGAGATATGAGCTTTAGAAGGAGTTGTGAGGATGCAATAGCTAAGGACTCATGAACCTAGAAGGAGTTGTGTGTATACAATAGCTAGGTCTCTTGTGATTTTTTGCATCTTTAATGAGGAGGATTGGGTGTACCTCAACTAAGAGTTGTGAGATTTTTCACAAGTAGTGGTGATTCCTTGAAGGTGTAGGATTGAGAGATCATGTTAGTTGCTAACTAAGTGACAATAACCTTAGTTAATACACAGAGGTGTGGTAATTAAGCACCAAAGCTTTACACTTACGTAAATGGTATTAGAATAAGGCTTGAGAAATAAGCATTTTCCTATTATGAAAGAATGTGATCAAATATTTGTCAATAATTATTTTAGTTTAATTCATTAAAAGTTAAAAATAATATTAACTTAATTTTCCTTAAATAAAAAACAATAAAATAATTGAATCTCCCAATTACTAACAATATTCAAACAATATCCTTAATATTCTCAAATCCTAAATCCTATGCACTAACTTAACATTTTTTAAAAATCTTAAAAAATCTCACCTTTTTCTATGTATATGATCCTCAATTTCGGATACATAATTGAAGGGACTACCTACACATAGAAAGAACCATGTGCTTGTCACCAGCTGTTGTGACTTGCCACACTAAGTACACTAAGGAGTAGGCAACCTAAAACAAGTATGGAGTAACATTATTACTATTACCAGATATATCACAATGTCTCATGTATTTATTGTGGTTCACTTTACCTGGACTAAACTTCAACAAGGTTTGAGACTTCCTCAACCACTTTCAGATATTGCGTTACAGAAGAAGTTTGCAAGACGCCGAAGATGGCAAGGTAAAGTAAGTTAAGATATCTGTTTTTTATAATTATAAAAGTATAATATTATCACTTATACCAACTTTAATCTTAAATTTTATTTAAAAAATTTCACAACTTTTACCATTAAAGTAAATCTTATTCTTTATTCTTTAAATGTAAAGATTAGAGTGGTACATTAGAGGTAGTTGGGCTTAGGCTTATATTACCTAGGAAGAGTTGGTTTGAACAGTAGTTTTAGAGACGGTAGGAATGCGAATATTGTTACTCCCTGTTTTTAAGAAGAGAACAGTGGATGTAGTCAGAGTAGAAGGAAGCTCTGCAATTTTTTAAGAACAGAACAGTGGACGCAGAATTTTTTTAGGAACATAACAGTCTGCAATTCTTTTTATTTTCTTAAGATGTGCCGTTTGTTAGATCTCTTTTTTTCATCGCTTTCTTACGTTCCATGGGGATGCAGAAATATACCGTTAATGCTCACGCAACTCCGCTCTTTAATTCGTTGTCTCTACTCCTTCGTGCAGAGATCAGCTTCAGATATGCGCCATAGCTACATGGTTCAAGCTTTCCCGACTTATCCACACCTGTATGGCTTGTCTGTGAATTATCCCGGTGTTGTTTATTGGGACAGACTCATGAGTGCTAGAGTGTTCTTTTAGAAGAGCAGATTTTGAGATCACTAGTTGTAATATTTCAGTAATGCTTATACTGGTGCTGCCATTGTTTGTGTTTTATATTTCTGTTTTGTAATAATGTTATGTGTATATATAATATTTGAACTTAAAATTTAAGTATTTAAACTTTTTATACTAACCATGCCTGATTCCTAATGATGCACCTTACTGGTAGTCATGCAATTGCAAGCAAGCTTCCAGTCTGCTCTTCTATTCTTAGTATGATTAGTATTAAATTTAAATCCATGAATTACTTTGTGGGTCTAACAGTGTTCTATGCATCTTTGAATAAAGGGTTAAGGTTTTAAATATTTTGAAAGTGAGTTTATACAACATAATCATATGTTTTATATATTGATAAATAATGTCTTTTCATGACAAATTTCAAGGTCGACTTTGGCATTCATATATAGTATGAATTTGTTTATAAATATAGCCAAACTCCAAGACAGACGTTGGCATTCATCTTAAGAATTTATTTATATAAGATAATTTGCGCATTCAATTAAAGCTTTAAAAAAAGTAGTTTAAGATTTAAGATTTTATTAAATATATCTATAAAACAGAATTACACTCTATTTTATAACTATTTCAATATTTGAAAAATAAAAAAGTTGAATTAGGCAGATTTAGAAAGAGGTGTAAATGTACAGTAGCTGCCATGGAATTCCTTGAGGAAAGATAGTAAGAATAGAATTCTTGAAGAAAAGCTAGGAAACAGTCAAGAATTATCTTCAAGAAGTGAAATTTTTGAAAATTTGAAGAAAAATAGTAACTATAATAGAATTTGTGAAGGAGAGCCGGGAAAAATGAGAACAGTCAAGAATTTATTTTAACGAGTGAAAATTTTGAAAATTTGATGAGGTGAAAATTTGATGTGGGACCCAAAATCCATCGAAGGTAGAACTCTCTCCATTTCAGATAGGGTCATCAACATTCTTTTAATCAATAAAAAAACAAACCTACAATGGATCACAACCAATATCTATGCTCCACATAATTCTTCCAGCAGAAGAACTTTCTAGGACACTCTGTCAGCAATGCGCAACAATTTTGAAAATATTCCATGGCTACTAGTGGGAGACTTTAACTCCCCCCTCTTTCCATCCAAAAAAAAAGGAGGTAATCCTATCACACCCAGATGTACAGAAGATTTTATCGACTTTGTAAACAACAATGAACTGATGGATGTTCAACTACAAGGGTCAAACTACACCTGGAGCAACATAAGACATGGCAACTAGCTTATACAACTCCGGATCGACAGGTTCCTTATGTCTAAAGAGATCATCCACTTTTTAGGTGATGCCAACCTTTATGCCCGATCGAAAATAGGCTCTGACCACAACTCATTGGTCCTAGATTGTTCCCGACAGAGACACTCATTCAAAACCCCTTTCAGGTTTGACAAAATGTGGTTAAACCACCCAAAAATCAAAAAGTGTATCGAATAATGGTGGCAGCATGACCTACTGGGGAATCTGTTATCAAAACTTTTTAGGAAACTCAACTCCATCAAGTTTAAACTCAAGGAGTGGAATAGAGATGTGTTTGGTAACCTATTTCGAGAAAAGAAACAAATCATGGAGGAGCTAGGCAAGTTGAGAATCTCATTAAATATGGGAACCTGGGGCTTGACATATTTCAAAAAGAGAAAGCCCTCCTCGTAAATTTTCACAATAACTTGGCCAAGGAGTAAGCTTTCTAGAGGTAAAAATCTATAGCGTTGTGGCTAAAGGAAGGGGAAAAGGACACAAAAAAATTTCACGCCTCCACCCTGAAACACAAAAACACAAACAAAATTAAAGAATTAACAAAGGAAGATGGATCCAAAACAAATGACCTTCAAGCAATTAGTGAAGAAGTTGTGTGTCACTTCCAATAAATGCTCAATCCCAACCCTCCTTGCCCCCCATATCCAAAACTCTCTGTTTCAAAATATTCTCAACCTAGTGTCTAATGATTTCAATGATGGGCTACTAAAATGTTTCACTAACGAAGAAATTAAGGAAGCCTTATTCTCAATGGAGCCAGATAAAGCACCAGGGCCAGATGGGTTCCCCCCACGATTCTTTCAGCATTTCAGGGATATAGTTGGCAAATAAGTCACTGAAGTGGTACAGTTCTTCCAAAGATCCAAGCAAGTACCAAAGGAGGCAAACTCAACTTTCATTGTGCTAGTACCTAAGTCCCAAACCTGCAAATACATCTCTGACTATAGGCCAATTAGCCTATGCAACGTGATTTACAAACTCATAACTAAAGTCATGGTGAACAGGCTCAAAGATATTCTTTTCTCCATAATAGGCCACTATCAAGGTAGTTTGGTTAAATGCAGGTTCATCAAATATGGAGTCATAACAGTCCACAAACTGGCTCATTTGGTTTTCAAGAACAAAACTCCCAGTATGTTTCTCAATATTGACATGAATAAAGCATTCGATAGAGTTTCCTAGCAATTCCTTATTGAAGTCTTAGACAGGTTTGACTTTCACAAATATTGGATAGACCTGGTTAAGGAATGAATTTCTATGGTATGGTTTTCAATTATTATCAATGACTCTTCGGTTGGTTTCTTCCAAAGCTTCAAGGGCATCCATCAGGGTGATCCCATATCCCCCTTTCTTTTCATCATCATGGCAGAGGCACTAGGGATATCCTTATTAGCAGCCTACTCCAGAGGTCTTATCTCGAGTATCAAACATGCCACGGTGTCTAGGGCCATCACTCACCAACAGTTCATCAATGAAACCATTCTGGCATCTTCGTCCTCCATACCTGAAGAAAATATTATTAAATTAATTCTCAATTACTATGAAATAGCTATTGGACAAAAGGTAAACTATAATAAAAGTAGATTGTATTTTTTGAATACCCCTATTTTTAGACAAAAAAAAATTGTTAAAATTCTAGGATGCACCATAGCTAATATCCCCACCACGTACCTTGGGCTACCTATGTTTCATGGGAGGCTCTCCCTAGAAATGTGGTTCAACATACTCAAACGCATTAACAAAAGTCTAGTTGGGTGGAAGAGTGCAATGCTCAATTAGGCTGCTAAATCTACTCTCATGCAAGCCTATCTCTAAAGTATACCAGTATATTTTATGTCCATATTCAAAGCTCCAATTTCAATTTACCACAAGATTGAAAAAATTCAATGCAAATTTCTATGGGCTAGAAATGAAAACCGAAACAGATTCGCCTTTGTATCCTCGGATAGAGTGTGTTCCAAGAAAGACCATAGAGACCTCAGTTTTAGAAGGATCGGCATAATGAACTTTGCTTTGATAGCCAAGCAGGCTTGAAGAATGGTAATCAATGCGAATTTGACCTGGATAAACATCATTAAGGCAAAGTACCTTCACCACTTGCCCTTTTTGGGTGACCACCGCCTTGCTTCTAGATCCTATTTCTAGAACTCCCTAGTCCAGACCAAGGATATTATCAAAAAATGCCTCCAATGGTGGTTGGGAACTGTGACAATCATAAGGTTCTGGGAAGGTCCCTAGCTTTGATACCATCCTCTTATCAATTATCCAAATATTTCTACCCTTAAATATATTATTGATGCCATACTTGAAGATAGAGTTGTTGAATTTATCATCTAGGGTCCTAATAGATAGCAATGGAAGAGCTTTATCATCAATAACCCGACTATACAGTTTGGCTAGGCTACTAGATGTTTACAAAACTTCTCTGTGTTTGTGTCATTCCTAACACCCAGTCCCCTGAACCCTTGTATGGATTTTTTCAGAAGTTGGAACCTACACTATAAAGTCTGCTTACTATAGCCAAGAGCCTCCTACCACAAAGTGGGAAATTGCAAAGAATGTATGGGGGAAAAGCATCATTACCAAAGTTGCTTTATTTTCATGGCTGACTTCCCAGAATAGAATTCTCACAATCGACAATCTCACATCAAGATGGCTCATTATCCCCAATTGGTGTGTGCTCTGAAAATAAAATTGGGAATCAATCACTAACATTTTCTTGGAGTGCCCATTCTCCTTGGCTATACTAAACCTGGTCTTCGAAAACTTTAGTGTGTTTTCGGTCCATCCACTAACTATCCACAAAATTTTCCAACAGTGGCCCATACCCTTTAAAACCATAAACTTAGTTTCCTATGGCTCTCCTCTCTCCACCATTACTTATGGTAAATCTGGTTAGAACGAAACTCGAGGATTTTCAAAGCACATGCTAATGATTCCCACAAGACCACTCTGAAAATCTTATCCTTAGCGGTTGAAAACACATATGTCATATCTTCCCTTGAAGTTCCCCTTGGTCTTGATGTAACCCTCACCAATAAGATCAATCTCACTAACATTTCTAGTGCACCTGTTGTTTCTGTCAATATATCTTCAATCGTGTTGATTCATCCACCCTCTGGGTGGCTCAAATGAACTTCGACAAGGTAGTGAAATACAATCCGAGTGTCGCTGGTGGGGGTGGCATCCTCAGAGACTGTCAAGGGAAAATTTTGCTATATTTTGCAAAAAAATTAAAGATGCAAAAGAATAACATGGCCAAAGTTAGATCTCTTTTCCAAAGCCTCCTTATCATTGACAACATGAGCATTGACCAACTGATTATCAAACAGACTCACTTCACATTATCAATTACCTTAGAGGAAAATCTACTCTGCCTTTTTCATTGAAAAAAATTATTCAAGAATGCAGATCTATCATCACCAAATACATAGACATTATTATTCGACACCAAAGTCGATAGGGGAACATAGCAGTATATTGGCTAGCAAATAAGGGCGTTAGAAAAACCTCCATTTAGATTTGGAGGAATTCATTCCCCCATAATCTCAGAATCGAAACCTCCAACCCAAATGTATGTACACTATAATTAATTTATCATGAACTCCAAGCTTTGGAATGAGCCTTAGGATTGGTTTTTCGAGGTTTTGGGCCCCTCAGCCAAGCACCTCCTCAATGCTTTCAATGTAGTGGGTGGTTCCATGATCATGCCACATGTCATAATTTGCAAAATATATAGTATTTAGGCTAGAACAAAGAAGATGACTCATCCATCCATAGACCAAGTTAGCAACACCAAGACCCAAAGTCAGTCCATGAAGCTAACTCATCAGGTGTATAGGGGCAGTTATCGTAGATTGGATTTTCCTCACAAACCCCTTAGTTCTAGAAAATGGTGGCACCGTCCTATTCTTAAAAATAGGGAGGATTATAATGCCATGGCAAATCACAGTAGTCTAACTCAATAGGCTCACCTCTCCATTGCTCGTGATCACAGTACCCAAAACAAGACAAGCAAGCTTCATCATGTCATTTCTGCCAACTAGTACTTGGTCATTCATGAGTACATCTTTTATCACCTCAATATTGGTTTTCTCAATCTGATGCAAAAAGTCATAAATACCCAGGTAATCATCACCCTATGCACCCATGCCATTTTTGAGAGTAAGCACTCCAACACCCCTTCCTCGGATGATCTAGCCTCATTCACGGTGTTTCAACCTATTAGTGATAGGGCTCATATCACTGGGCATCCCATGCCCTCCATGTTTTGGATCATTCCTAAGCATAGGACTAGTCTCGTTGTTTCCCCTCCAAGTCATCCAATCATACACGGACACTCCTCTCCAGGCCCTCACCAAGTCCACCTTACTCCTAGACAAAGGCCATCCTAACTTCATCCCGAGAATGCATTGAAATACAAAAATGAATAAGAACCCATGTGATTTCTCAAAACCTTCATTAAAATATAATGGTGTCATTTCCCTTAGGTGCATCAGAGTCCCTATGCACGAATTTTTGTACAATGAGCCCTACCTTACCAATAATTACCACCCTTTACCTGTAATTGCCATCATTGAACCTAACACCTTAACTATTGAGCTCGACATGGAGATTATCCTTCACAACAACGATTTCCTTCCTTTCCTTAGAAAATTTAGGAGGTATGACAATGTGATCACCAAAGACTTTGCCAGCACCTGGGTTAATGGCCAAGTTTTGGTCAGAGGAATGAAGTTCACCATCTTTGCCAACCTTTTAGCAGAGATCACCGAGCTTTCCAATGAGGGGTTCAAGCTCCACAGAGATAATCACACCATTCAATATGAGTTGAAACACTTTGCAGATAGGGGAAAGAAATTGGGGATAAACAACAAAGGCATCACCCATAAGAAATTTCTAGAGCCATGGTGTAGGGCTTTGATTCCATTGATGCAATACATCACAATTGATAAGATGGATGAATCATTGAGAAGCTTTCATATAGTTTTTATCAACGTTCTAAGAGATGTTAAAGAAGATAACATCCTTGAATATCTTTGACATGCTATGGCAGTATCCATTGAGAACTATTAGAAAAGGGATTCTTCAAACATCAAGCACCAAGGCCTGTTCTTGGTCATATATGACCACATGCTGTAGAAAATTGCTACTAAGGTGGATCGAACCCAATTATGTGCATTGAGGAGGACCAATCAATGGTTGACAATGTGATAAACATCCACAGCTCCTACAACTGTAGAACATGTAGAGTGCTATGGGAAAAGAAAGAGCCTTGACCATATCACCACTGAAACCAATGTTCTTGATCTGGATCAATCCCTCACAGATGCGAAAGTGATGTCCATAGCCAGACGTGATCCTTTAGAGATTCTCACTCAAATGTTGGAGAACATTTTCTAGACTCAGTCGAAAGTCTTAATTGGATTCAAACATGCAATTCGAGTCTCTAGGGCCATTATTGCCAACAAATCTAAGACCTTTAAGGTCATCCTCCCCATCGAGAAGGATAGCATTGATGTTCTTACTCTAGAGTAAGTTGAGTGGTCCTTTCTGTAAGTATTTTGATACATATGAATTTGTATGGGCTCTAGTCTTTAGTCTCTTTCCCATTTGGTTGTTGCCTCGTCGCTTTTCTAGCACTAGTTTGGTCCTCTATTTATTTTTAGCTATAATTTTTATGTTTTGGTTTAGCTCTCATGGCTCTGTTGGCTTCTTGAGTGTCTAATTTTTTTTTTCTCTATTTTAGTTTCTCGTTTCTTTGTTGTACAAGGTTCAAGGACCCTTTCAAAACACTTTCTACCAATCAAAAAAACAAATTAGAGGATTCAATATAAAAAGTTCAAAATTATTAATTTTTCAATGTTGAATGTAGGGGATCAGCAATTTTACTAAGTTGAGTAACGTTTTCTTTATATTAATTCTAATTTACATTTGACTTTCATGGAAGTATTATATATTTTTATCCTAGCTTGAAAGTCTTTAATACTTTAGAGTAATTTATATCAAATAAACATTTTTTATTATTATTTAAAGTCGTGTTCTTCATTTTAATTTATAACAACTACTATGAATATTTCAAACTTTTGAAGACTTATTTATATAATGTTCAAAAAAAAAATTGAATTGAAGGTTGTATGTTGTAATGGAATTTATATAGTATCTAGTTTAGTTTGTTGATTCTAGGTAACAAATCTACATGAATACGTTAAATATTATATTTAATATTTTAATTGTCACTCTTTTCTTTATTATTATTATTTTATTAATAAAATTATAATATCATAATAATTAGTTAATTTTGTTGATGTTATAATTATACAAACATAATTATACTTATAAATTAAGGAAATTGAGGGAGTTGAAATTTGCAATACATTTGTAAATAAACAAAATCAACAGATTACTTAGTAAGTAAGAATAAACCATATATAAGCACAACAGAGATTGAATTTTTCCCTTAAAAATAATATCTCAATAATGAATGAAATATGTTCTCTAACAAATGAATAAATGGTTGTATAAGGTGGGGTATAACTAGACATGATCAATGGATGCATACATCATAGGCATAACATTGTTGGTATGAAGGATAGCTTATATACCATATTATGATACCTACAATTTATAGCTAGTGTTGTGCTATAGAAAATACAACCTTTTATTTATAGCCATTGAAAAAATGCATCTTAACAAAAGAACACATACAAGAGAATGTTACAATTACAAAATTATAGGTCAGAATATAAGAGTCACATATTACTTCATAATAGGTTATAATATGCCTCATACAAAAATATTGTATTATGAGATATAGGTTGCTATGTTATGTAATATATTGTAGGAAAAACTAGTAGGAGAAAGGGCATAATGAGAATAGAAGAATGAGTTCATGGATTCCTAGGTTTAGAAGAGAAGAAGTACATGCATCGCATTTATTTATAATATACAAAATCACAAGATATTTGGAAGCTAGGATGCTCCCTATCGATGATTTGTGTAGTAATTTGAAGAAACAAATAAAAGTTTATTTATTGTGCTTATGTAAAGGAGGTGCAACTTTGTAACAACTCAAGTCTATTCATCTGGTTGTACCACAAAAATAAGCCAAGTAATTTTATAGGGTAATTTTTTTTTTCATTTAAATTTATTGTTTAACCCTAAAAGTGCTTTCATGTTCACAACAATTATATTTCACCCAATAAATCATTAACATAAAGTTTAATCAGTACAAGCATATCATACCACTTTTGTATTTCAAGGCTGCTACAGATAGGCACCCAAGTGGATGAGATAGGCCAAATTTTGTAAAAGGTGCCATTTTGTGGAATCAACTTATATCATTTAATTTCCTCTTGTTCTAGCATGAGGTTTGTTCCATGGTTGGGGTTGTCCTATAGGGTCCATAATACCCAGAAGGTGGATGCATACTTTTCTCATCCATTGGCATAGTGAACTTCAACTTAACCGATCAACATGTTCACACTTTGATATGTGAAGGGGGTTAGCGTACATATGCCTAGTATTTAGCTATTTATACTACTACTAAAAGTTAGCTAGAGCCATATCATTACCTTGATACTGGTCTTAGTCTTGAATGTCTACTATGACTCGCAACCATTTATCTCATACTAAAATTTATGGTAGAATCAAGTTTTCATTCACATGCTAGTTCTCCTTTAGTCAAGTGATACACAAAAATATCACTGTACTCTTGGAAAATAACCTAAATGTGACGTCCCATATCGTCCTTTGTCACTAATTATAGAAAGGTCACTTCTAACTAGTTATATATTTAAATTATTCTATGTGATGTTTAATTTTGTTCTTCATCTCCCATAAGTTTAACTTGACTCAAGGATTACCCTCTATGTTTTCCCCTAAACAAGTATAGTTTCTCAAGTATAAGTTACTAATAGTTTAATAATATGCTATCGATATTCTGAAATATTTTATTTATATAATAGCATCATTACTCCATGTCATTTTTCCCTTAATATACTATTTACTCAAAAGACTATCTCACTATATTTTCATCTCTATGCATATAAGTCATGAGGCAGCCAAAGATAAGCATATAGTTTAGAAGTTACATTAAATAAAACCATTCACTATCAACAATCAATATTTGTATGCAATACCACATCTTCTACCCAAAATTAAATGAACCAAATTTTAAAGTAATGACCCTCTTAATAAATTTAAAATAGAAGATAAGTTTATACATTTAATCTAAGTTCTTCAAATAAGCAATCTGAAGCTTCAACATACCTTTTCCCCATTGACCTATGGATTTGGATTCCGTCACTACCAACCCCATGCTTCCAACACATACCAAAAGGTTACTTTCAAATTGCATTAAGATACTCAACTTAGGAATTTTAATTCCTACAATATTAATACCTTCACTTTTCACCTTCAGACGATATTGAATTAGCATGTAATATTCTTTGGGTTAGTATTTCACACTTAGACTTTTAATACTAAATTTTTAATTAATTTTTTTTAATTGCCATCATCGGGAGAGTGCAGTGCAAAGGAGGGAGGGTCCGAAGTCAGGTTGCACAATCGGGCTATGCAAGCGTAGTCAGGTTGCACTCCCGACTATTGTGCAATCGGGCTACGTAAGCACAGTCGAGTTGCGCATAGGACCTTTGCGCAATCAGGCTACGCAAGCGTAGTCAGGTTGCGCATGGGGAGATGTGCGCAATCCCGTTGTGCATGAAATATATTTGCAATCGGGCTATGCACGAAGGAAAATGCTAAGTCCAAGAAGCTGCTGGTCAACGCCCAACTACATTGGTCAAAGGCAGCGAAGTTCGACTTCGCTGCATAGTCGGGTGGATAGCTCCAGCCTTCGTCAAATTTTTGCCTTGTGAGATTTTGTTGTTCGGAGGCTTACGTGCTTGTAGCAATGTTTTTCTTGGATCGGCAAGAAGTGTACGGGAGTAGAGAAACACCGAATCTGAATGTAATGTTTCAAATATAAGCTCAAACTTATAGAACCCAAAAGAAAATGCTCTGAGGTGATTTGTACAGACAACAACTGATTCTGTGTCGACAAAGATAACCACAAACCCTACAAATGCCTTAAACAACAACAAATTTTATTCATATAAGACGAGGGTTACAAAAGTCCTCAACTAAGGAAAAAAAAACATCTGCAGACTAAAGCTGTAGGATAAACTAAGAGGTAAAACAAATGTCGAGTCTATTGCTCAAACATTAAACAAATGAGCTACACTGCTAACTGAAATGATCTCGTCCGCTACTCTGCGAATGATTATTTTTCAAGTTTCCCCCACTCTCCTCTCTCTATCCCTTTTCTCCACATTTTTTTTGAAGACCCAAACTGCCTTATATATCCATGGGGAGAGGAAGATAGAGGTTATCCTCTAACAGGTTCTGATAGACCCTAAACTAGGGTTTCTGACCATTCACCAAACTAGCATTAAATCATCAAACTGGAATTAACTTCTGTGACGATCAGATCTGTCAGACATCACATCTGTCAAAAGGCACATGTGATGTCAAGTCAAAAGTTTTTGCTGGGATGCCCGACTTCACGAGCGTAGTCCGGCTTCGCCCAAGTTCGGAGCACAGTTTGATTTCACCCAAGTTCGGAGCATAGTTGGGCAGAGGCATGAAATATAGATTAATATTTCTAACACCCTCCTTTAAGCCTACTTTCATGAGCACTTTGACTCCAAGATACTCTCGCAATTTGTTGAAGTCTTCCTCCTTCAAAGGCTTCGTGAAAATATCTGCCAACTGCTCCTTGGATCTATAAAAATGTAGTTGAATTTCTTCAGACTTCACTAAGTCTCGGATGAAGTGATAACGAATATCGATGTGCTTTGTCCGGCCATTGAACACAGGATCCTTTGATAGTGTAATGGCCGAATTGTTATCATAGAAAATTATTGTTGTGCCTTTCAAAGGATAGTTCAGTTCATTTAGAACTCTTCGCATCCAAACTTCCTGGCATGCGACTGACATGGCAGTGACATATTCTGCTTCAGCTATGGACAATGCAACGATGGGTTTCTTCTTGGACATCCATGAGACTGCCCCTGATCTGAGATGGAAAGCATAATCGGAGGTGCTCTTTCGATCGTTGGTGCTGCCAGCCCAGTCACTATCTATGAAGCCCACCAGTTCCAACTGGTCCTGTCTGGCATAAAATAGGCCATTGTTTCACATCTCGTTGACATAGCGCAAGATCCTCTTGTTCGCTTGCCAATGTATGTCCTTTGGAGTCTCCATAAAATGGCTGATCATATTGACTCTGAACATCAGATCTGGTCGAGTTGTAGTCAAATACATCAGAATGCCAACTAGCCTCTTGAACAGGGTTGGATCTATATTCCTCCCTGAATCCAACTTGCACAGCTTCAAAACTATGGCTACAGGTGTGATGGCAGGTTCGTTGTCCTCCATCTTGAATAACTTCAGGACATCCTTCGCATACTTGCCCTAAAAAATGAATATGTCATCTGCCTATTGGCCAACTTCAATGCCAATAAAATATTTCATCAGCCTTAAGTCCGTCATCTCAAACTCCTTCTTTATGGTTGTTCTGAACTGGGCAAACAGTGTTGTGTTGTTTCCAGTGTAAATTAAATCATCCACATACAGGTAGACGATTATGAGCTCACCTACATCATTTGTCTTCATGTACAAGGTGTGCTCATATGGGCATTTTACAAACCCATTTTCCTAAAAATAACTATCAATATGACTGTACCAAGCCCGGGGTGCCTACTTCAAACCATACAGGGCCTTCTTCAGCTTTAGGACTTTGCCCTCCTGGCCTTCAATTTCATAACCTGGTGGCTGGTCTATGTAGACCTCCTCCTCCAACACTTCATTGAGGAAGGCTGACTTGACATCCATCCGGTATATATTCCACCCCTGTTGGGCTGCCAATGCCAGGATCATCTCTAACTGTGTCAAGTCGGGCTACAAGTGCATAAATCTCATGGTAATCGATGCCTGACTTTTGCTTGTAACCCTTCACCACCAGTATGGCTTTATGCTTGTCAATGTCTCCTTGGGCATTGAACTTTGTCTTATACACCCACTTGACCCCAATGGTCTTCTTCCCTACTGGAAGATCTGTTAGTTGCCATGTATCATTATTTTCAATGGCTTTAATCTCCTCGTCCATCGCTTGCACCCACTTCTAATTCTGACTTGCGTCTTTGAACTTTACTGGATCAACTTCAGTGAATAATGCAAAGTCAAAGTACTTTTTCATCTACGTGGGTTTGGGTTGCCTTGTAGATTTCTTGCAAGCTCCTTATCTTCGCTGGTGTCACCAGGTTCTAGATTCTACTTGCACATGGAGGCGATCGAGATGGAGTGGTTGTGCTACTGCTGGCACCACTATTGTTGTTGGAGGTTGCAGGTGGCTGCACACTTCCTTCTTCCAAGTAAACATACTCTACTATTGCTGGCTCTGACTGGCCAATCTCCGACTTCCAGTTCTAGGCTTCATCTTCAAGAAATTTCACATCATGGCTGATGACGAGCTTCTTCATCACATGGTTGTACAGCCTATATGCCTTCGCCTGCTCACTATACCCTATGAAAATGCACTTCTCAGCTCTATCATCCAAATTTTGTTGCTTCTCTTCTGGAACATGTGCATATGCAATGCACCCGAACACTCGTAAGTGAGCCACACTTGGCTTCACACCGGTCCAGGCCTCCTGAGGGATTTTGTCCTTAACACTTTTGATGGGAAATTTGTTCAGCAAGTAGATTGCACATGTTACAGCCTCTGCCCAAAATTCATGCGGTAATCCCTTCACCTTCATCATTCTTTGTGTCATCTCCATGATGGTCTGGTTCTTCCTCTCGACTACGTCGTTCTGCTATGGCGTGTATCTAGTAGTGAGCTGCCTTCAAATTTTGTGCTGCTTGTAGTAGTTATGGAATTTTTTGGAGATGTATTCACCTCCGCCATCTTTCCTGAGAGTATTGATCTGATATCCACTCTGTTTCTCCACCAAATCCTTGAACTCCTTGAATCTGGTAAATGCTTTTGACTTCAGTTTGATGACATAGATCCAAATATTTATGCTGAAGTCATCTATGAAGGTTAAGAAGTATTTTTTGTCGACAAACGTGCTGGTCTGCATTGGACCACAAATATCTGAGTGCACCAACTCTAGTGGTTGTGATGCTCTCCAAGACTGACTGGAAGGGAACAAATCCCTATGTTGTTTGCCGACTAAGAAGCCCTCACAAAATTGATTTTGTTGCTCTATCAGGGGTAAAGCCTTCACCATATGCTTCTTGTGCATTTTATTCAGGCCACTGAAGTTCAGGTGACCAAATCTAAGATGCCACAGCCAAGTAGCATCTTTCACAACTACACTCGAAGACATCAATGATTCATTTTGAATCTACAGCGAAAACATTTTATTCTTCGTCATGGACACGGTAGCAATCTGCCCATGCAACTTGTCTCTAATGGTGCAAGCTCCATATTTGAACTGGACTATATGTCCCTTCTACACGAGCTATCCAACACTCAATAGGTTATGCTTTAGGCCAGGCACATAGTAGACATCATATATTTGCTTTCGTTCATCGTGCCTAGTGCGGATGAGGATCATTCCTTTCCCCATTACGATAACCTTTTTGTTGTTCCCTATATTTACCTCAAAATGGACTATTTCATCTAGTTGGGAGAACATCTCCTTATTCCCTGTCATGTGGTTGCTGCACCCGTTGTCTAAATACCAGACATTCTTCTGAAATTCCTCCTCAATGTTGCAGTTTCATTCATGTAATGGGCTTGCTGTCGGTTCTCCTTGGCCATCCATTTTCTACACTGTGAGATGTAATGGCCAAACTTCTTGCAGAAATAGCACTAGACCTTTGACATGTCCTTCTTCTAACTAGATCCAGCTTGCTAATTTTTCAAACTGCCTCTTCCACCTTGCTAATGGAAATTATAGTTGGTCTCTCCTTCGCTAGGGTTTGACCATCCTCCTTGCTTGTTGCATTTCCCATGCCTGCCTCTACCTCTTGCTCCATGAGAACTAGAGGTGCCATAGTGGGAATCTTGTCTGCCACTGTCTTAGAATGAGACCTGATCCTTGAATGCTTACTCCAAAGAGGTCTAAGATGAATGGCTCAACCTTTGTTCATGTGTCTACAATGAACCCATCATCTCATCTATCAAGAGGGTTGTTAGATCCCTCGACTCTTTGATTGCTATCACAACCGAGTCAAACTTGGCAGGCAGACTTCTAAGAATTTTCTCCATGATTCTCTTTCTTCATTCAACTACATCTGGTAGATAATGTCTATCGTCTGGGTGAAGAAATCACTCATGGACTCAGACTCACTCATCTACAGATTTTCAAACTCCCTCTTGAGCATCTATAGCTTCACGAACTTTACCTTATTGATGCCTTGTTATGAGCTGGCCAAAATCTCCCAGGCCTGCTTCACCTTGGTGGCTGATGTGATCCATGGGAATATGGACTCCTCGATCACTTGCATGATGTATAATAGGGCCTTCTGGTCCTTCTTCATGTTCTCTTTCAATAGGTCTTTGTCGACTTGAGAGAGGGCGACCAGTGTTGCTGCATCTGCTAGTTCTGGGTAGTCGTTCTCGAATAACTCCCATAGCTCTTGAGATCCTAATAGGATCTTCATATGGATGCTCCAGTAATCGTAATTCTTTCCATTGAAGTGTAGGATCTGTAACTGCAAGTTGTTGCTATTGGAAGCTATTCTGCTTCAGTCTCCATGTTAAGGGATCAGTAGCTCTGATACCAATTTGAAGATTTTAATTTTTAATTTTTTTAATTGTCGCCATTGGGAGAGCATAGTGCGAAGGAGGGAGGGCTTGAAGTTGTGTTGTGCAATCAAGCTACGCAAGTGCAGTCGGGTTACGCATGGGACCTTTGCACAATCAAGCTGTGCAAGCGTAGTCGGGTTACACACAGGGAGATGTGTGCAGTCGGGTTGTGCATGAAAGATGTGCACAATCGGGTTGTGCACAAAGGAAAATGCTAAGTTTTGGAAGCTGCTAGTCAATGCCCGACTGCACTAGTCAAAGGCAGCGAAGTCTAACTTCACTGCACAATCGGGTGGATAGCTCTAGCCTTAGCCAAATTTTTGCCTTAGGCTTACGCGCTTGCAGCGATGTTTTGCTTGGCTCAGAAAGAAGTGTACGGGAGGAGAGAAACACCGAATCTAAATGCAATGTTTCAGATCTGAGATCAAACTTATAGAACCTAAAATAAAATGCTCTGAGGCGATTTGTATAGACAACAACTGATTTTGTGCCAACAAAGATAACCGTAAACCCTACAGATGCCTTAAACAACAACAAATTTTATTCATATAATACGAGGGTTACAAAAGTCCTCAACTGAGGAAAAACAAACATCTATATACTAAAGCTGTACGATAAACTAAGAGGGAAAACAAATGTCGAGTCTGCTACTCGGACATTAAACGTATGAGCTACACTGCTCACTGAAATGATCTCGTTCGCTACTCTACGAATGACTTTTTTTAAAGTTTCCCCCAGTCTCCTCTCTCTCCCTTTTCTCTGCCTTTTGTTTGAAGACCCAAATTTCCTTATATAGCTATGGGGAGAGGAAGATAGAGTTTATCCTCTAACAGGTTTTGAGAGACCCTGAACTAGGGTTTCTAACCAATCGTCAAAATGGCATTAACTTTTGTGGCGATCAGATCTGTCAAACATCACATCTGTCAGAAGGAACGTGCGACGTCAAGTCAAAAGTTTTTTTTGGTATGCCCGACTTTGTGAGAGCAGTCTGGCTTCATCCAAGTTTGAAGCACAGTCCGTCTTTGCCCAAGTTCGAAGCGCAGTTGGGCAGAGGCGTGAAATCTAGATTAATATTTTTGACAAATACAAGGTAATCTATGGAATGACGTTGACTTAGCTATTGTAAGGTCATTATTTATTCATTCACATCTGTAACCTCTCCCAAGTGATTCTCAAGAGAAAAATCAGCTGAACAGAAATATTTTGGTTTCAAAACCCAATTTTATTAACTTAATAATTCATTTTACATCTTTAGTTTTATGGCAGTGAAGCATTTAAAATTTGGTCTTACTGTCCTTACTACTAAAGCTGGTAAAACATATTACTTTTTTTTTTTTTAACAAAGTGTATATACATCCTATCCAAAAACTCAAATCCAAAAATGTTTACATTTCCCATATAATTTCTTTTTAAAAAATGTTTCAGACCAAAGACAACTCATTTAACCTGTGAGGGCACTAAAGAAACTTAACTCTCCAAATAATTAATATTTTAATTTCTACCTTTCATGTTCACAAATTAACAAACATTTTCTCTCAAAACATCCATTAATTTCTTCTGGTAATTATCTACTATTAAATCCATATGATTTCAAACTATTAACGGGTAAATCTATCTAACACACAACTATTGACCATACACTTATAAGGTAAGCCTACCAATTTTATTAAGTTTTCAAGAAGTTCTATTACAACATTATTGAAACATTTAAATATCAATCATACCTCCATAAATGTAAACTTTGATAAATAGAGTTCAAACACCTTTTTTGTTCTGTATAATAAACTTCTAAAGCCAAGTCTTTTATTAGTCGCTCAAGAAATACATAGTTTAAGCAGTTTACTGGATTGCATAGTTTACACATCTTGCATAGGGATGTTCTCCCTCAACTGTCAGAATTTCCTACCCCAACCATAGGATGTGGGGATGGACATATAATTTTCTCCAATGTCTACCTCCAAGAGTTCCAAAATTCCAACATAACTATTCTCATTTTGCTAGCGTCACTTGAGAGTGACCCATTTGACTTGTAAATGTGATCTACTAATTATGTATGCATCTATCCATATAGTTTCTTTCCTATTCATTTAAAGTAAATTCTATCAAACAAACTGTATCGCTCCAAATTTTTTGCATCCTTACCCTCAGGCTATAGGATTCGTGCCCAAAAGGGGGATGCAATAAGGATGGGACAATACCTCGGATTGAGAGGCACTTTGAAGGTCCTGCCTCTCGGGGGAGGATTATAAGGGTGAATTTTTGACGGATGGTGGGTTCACCAGGAAACTTTTGAGTGGCAGTTTCCGCGCCTAGGTTGATAGTGGGTTTGATGTGTTCATTTTTATGCTCAATCATTCAACTTCTAGGTTTGGCAAAGATGAATCTAAACTATTCTATCTACCAATAATGATTTAAATGGATACAAAAATAGGAATGAGTGCTAATAACAGAAAATATGCTAATTAGAATGTGTCATACCTGATCCTGGATGTTTGATGAAGATTCTGGGTTTTGTAGCAGTCTAGATCGCCTCAATTCGTACGTAATCGTCTGATATTTCATAGGATCGTCCCAAATCACAGGAGGTCATCTGAAATTAGACAGAATTGTCTAAAATCTGACGAATTCATCAGAAACCTGCAATCACAAAAACAGATGCAAAATACCAAATATGCAAGTGCAGAAGCAAAGGACAATGGTAGAAATAACAGCAAACATGCCTAAATAATTGATTCCAATAACAAATAAGAAAATGTAGTAGATTTAATTATTGATTTTAACTTTACCATGCGATTATGCTAAATGAGGTGAACTCCAAGATGCATAAACATAATAATTCAAGACAGTGCAAAAATACAATATGAAAAATGTAGAGAAAGCTAAGGAAACACAAACTCTGGACTTGGATTGCCCCCAATCTGGACTACAGTCAGGATCGCCTCCAATCGTACGAGATCTTCTGTGCTCCTCGACAAGATCGTCTGTAATCGTCCGAGATCATTTGCAACGATCCGAGCTATCTTCGATTGAAAAATAGTAGAGTTCCTGCAAGAAAATGCAAAATGTAGCATATAGACAATAGTACGAGGGAATAAGGAGTTAAATCTATCAACTAAGGGGTTCAGGGAAATCGTAATCAAGGGGAGTCAGGGGGGTAAAGTTGAAAATCCTAGTTTATATAGGCTTAGGAAGAGGTTTAAGAGGTTGGGGATCATCCCAATCTGGGAGATCTCCAACAGGTAAATCTCCAACTGCACAGACGCGCTTCTACCCAAGTTGGAGAGGCTGTTGAAACATAAGCTAATTATGAAAATTCAATTTTGGGACAAAATCTTTTGGACGTTCTGTCCATGACAATTTCATCAGATCTGGGACGATCTCGTCTAATCTACGACGATATCGTCCAACGGTCAAAACAAATCCTAAAAATGGCGTAGAAAACGAGGAAACGGGTAGCAGACGGTTTTGGAGCGGTTTTGGGGTTAAATTTTAAATTTCTATCTTTTATATTTTACTAAGGTTTTAACCGTGCCAATTTTAGGGTGCTACACAAACAACTGAACATACTCCATGAAATTAAGAATCCTCTTTCCTTTCACAAGAAAGTCTTAATTATTTTCAATTAGGTTTCTTGTATTTGTTTTATATTTCATACACTATTCCTTTCATAGCACATACATCCATAACCAAAGGAACATAAATAATTTTCTTAAGTGTTTTCGTGAACACCAACTTGCAAAATAAAACACATAAATATCACAAACTTCACATACCATTCAAGGAAATATTAATTTATTTTTAAAAATTAAAGCCTTCGTTCACAATGTAGATGAATAAACATTGGTCAAACATTTTAGTCCAATTTAATGCTCACTACATTATTTAACCTACCCTCATCCAATCAATTTAGTTACAATAAGCATTTTAACCAACAAATGGAAACACCATGCACACACAGGAAACTTTCTAGAAAAAACATTTTTAAAGATTTATAAATATTCATTTTCTTTCATGCAAAACTAAAAAGGAATAAGCTGACCTGCCGACTCAACTTTCCATGAATTTTTCTAAACTTATAACATGCTATATGCAAATATCAATGGCTATAGATTTTTCAAAGCTATCCAGTTCTGTTTTCCAAAGATGCCCCCTTCACCCTGCAAACAACAGGTAACTAAAACACTCCTTCCCTCGTAATAGTAAAACAAACACTCAGGCAAAGGGATTTAACCTGACTTCCACAAATTTTTCCATTAAAGGTATGGTGGAATTAATACAATCATGAAATATTCAGTGTGTTATCTTCTAACACCATCATTCACATTACGTTATTGCTACCATAATTAAATCAAAATAAATAAATAAAAGGCCCTTTTATCTACTCTTGCTTCTACCATTAAGGTTACTTATTTTTATTTATTTATTATTATATTTTATTTGCCATTATATTTTAATTTATATATATAGACCTCTTTTTTAAAAAATTCTAAAACATTCATTAAACAATTGCTAGCTCACATGTTTGGATCCCATGCCCCTTAGCACTTTATTACCAAATAAAACAAACACATTATGCAAATGGAACATCCTACATGCTCCTATATGAAATATACATACATGAGCTTCCATGTACTCGTGGGCTGATCATCATTTTCCCACTTAGATTTTCTGTGGACTCTCTTTTATCCATCAAAAATGTGCTCCTAGTCCTATATACACAATGACTATCAAGAATACCACATTCTATAGGTAAAGGTAAATATAATTCATCAGTTTTTTATAACTAATGGTCGTGCAAGGAGGATCATTACAAACTTCAAGCATGTAAGTGGATGAACTAGTCTATCGATTTTATTTTGTGGTTACAATTGTCATTGGATGATGATGTGTATTGTTGACATTAAACTCTTATCATTTTTTCTTGCACACCAAATAGATGGATTGTAAAGGTTTAACTCTAGATAAGTTACTCCATGAACGTATCTCTTAGCATTAACCTCTCTGAAAAAAAGCCCAAATAGGCACTAAGGTTGCCTAGTTGATATGAATTTGACATCATGCATTTTAAGACTCTAAGAAACCCCTAATTATTTTTAGATCATTTTTATCTTTTCAATATCAATGGTCCTAATAGCATCATCCTCCAACAATAAAAATGTGTGCTTGAGTTTACCAAGAACTATATTATTTTTGTTATGAAGAAATTAACCAAAATTTATAATAGTGAATAAGTCATGTTTCTCCTATTAAGTGTTTTTCCTAGGAAGCTCAATTAGCTTGTTTGTTATTATGAGATCCAACTATGTTGGATCTTAGATCCTTTAGGTATTGTACTACCACTAGTTCTAAAATAAGAGGAAGATATGAATTAAGAAAATTTTCATGGAATATATTTTTTTGGTTACATAGATGAATTGGTTACAATCACAATTTTTAGTAACTGCCAGCACAGCTGGAAGGGCTCATACTATCAACGAAAGCTTCCAACATGCCCATCATCTCGTTAATGGTAACCTGGCATGAGATGGGGATCGTCAGATGCATAGGGTTCACACCGTCTTTGTCAGTTTGGTTCAACACGTGATGTGAAGGAGACCACCGAACAAGCAAGAAATAGATCATCGTCATCAATCAGGTGCAACATGTAGAGGAGTCAGATAGGGCTACTAGCTATGCATGGCCATGCCCATGGGATTGGAACCTAGGTCTCCTCTTGGTAAGCACCCCAACTTACCAATCCACCTAGACCCAAAGTATGATGGCATGTAAAGAATAAAGTCAGTATCTCTTGTCTAGTATTGAATGGTGTAATAACCATACAATATTAGTTTAATAATTTAATTTGGGACTAAGAATTGATCTTTGTTCATGTTGAGCAAAATATTATCTCCCATGCAAAAATGTGTGGTGCTTTATCTTCATCATGACACTTTTAATAATTATATTGTTGGAAATATAATATCTATTGGAACTAACTATATATTCCACACATGGTGTAGGAATTTGCCTATATTATTAGCCTCCTTAATTTGGGCTAGTGTCATGGCACCATACATTATATGGAAAAGGATGCTAATTTTATGCTAGGTTGTATGCATAACATAGTTTGTAACATTGTGGAGGAATTAATAGACATATTATAGAATATTTAATATACTAGCTAAGGGAGACTATGGTTGCATATATACAGTAGATGTACTAACATCCTATTAACCAGCTAACTTGCCATCAATTTATTGATAGAAGCATCAATAATACTAGAGCTTGGATTCCAAAAAGTTCTTATGATGGTCTAAATTAATATATTTTTGGTTGATGATGCAACCTATATAACAATATCTATATGCTAAAGGTACACTTACCCAAATCTAATTTAATATTATGTTGGTATAGAGTGTACAAAACTTGGAATACATGCTAGGGATGATATTTTCATATCTTGATAAATGTGAGAATTTATCTAGGTACACAATCATGAAGGACCCTATATATATATATATATATATATATATATATATATATATATATATATATATATATATATATATATATATATATATATATATATATATATATAATATCACTCATAAGGCATGTGAATGTTACTAAGGGGTTACTTGCTAAAAGGCATACGCAAAAACTCAATAGTCCCTTATAATTCTTTAAGGTCATCATTCATATGTCATTGAGATTTATAGGGTACCTTATGATACTTTTCAAGAGGTGCATTTCGTTAAAATCCAAAGCACCTTGTAGCCTATCCAATAATTCATCAATGCATAATAATAGATACTTGCTCTCGATGGTAATTTTATTGGCTATTAGAGATTCAACACATAGGTTCTATGTACCATCCTTATTTTTTACTAACACAAAGGGAATCTTACATTACAATAAGCTAGACTAAATTCCCCTAATCTATCAAGTCTTGAATTTGATGACAAATATTATTCCTATACTATTGATGATATAGAAGGCTATTATAAAGAGTTAATATTTTTATTGTTAGATTAGGCTAATCTTATCCTCCACTCAATAATATAATATGAATCCCTTGGGATATTGAAAAAAATTAGTATATGGGTGGATTAAAGTGTCCATTTATTATCATTTTGAAAGGCAGTTTATGTTTAGAATAGCTAGAGTGAACTACTTGGTTCCTTGGTTCACATGTTGAACCATTGTGAAAATTAATTTCTCAACATGGAAGATCAAATTCTTAAATTATTTTGTTAGAAATAGAGTCACTACCTCCTTTGAGGAGGGCACATAGAAATCTTGTATGTCATATCTAAAATGTGCAATAACCATTGGTATGGATAGGCTTGATAGGTTTTCATGTGTTCATAGAGATGAGGAATTAGAGAAATACATCATACATATCTAATGACTCCATTTCATAGGTGACTATGTCACAAATGAGGTTTATTACATACTTGAGGGTGTATTGATGTCAAATTTTGATGTTTTTCCTTGCTTGTAGCTAACAAAAATATTAAGGTTGATGATTCATCATAGTTTGGAGGCAAATGTTATTGATTGTTTCTTGCATAAGGATGTCCTTTTGGATCCCAGTATCAATGATGATGTGGAGAGGATTTAAGTGGATGTCAAGCAATTTATATTTTTCTTTATTTTGTGACATAGGTGCTTTGAGCTTAAATTCTAAAGGACGCCCTTTGAAAATAGGTGGTTGTAAGTGTTCAAGCATTTAGATGATTTTGTTTTAATATTAGGTTTATGTGTAAGGCAAAACCAAAGTATTTATACTTATCTCTTTATTTCTTCTCCATATCTTATTCAAAGTGGTAGGATTACACTAGAGGGTTCACTAAAAGGAATTCCATCTTTGACTAAATATGTTAGTGAAGACCACTAACATATTCAAGGATTTGATGCATCTCATTGACATCAATTCATGGTTGATTTTGAATATTGTTAAATGCATCATTGTATTATTGGAAAAATTGATATATATGTTGAGAAGCTATTAAAAATATATGTATGCATCTTACTTATTTTATAAATGATAGAACTAATTACAAACTAGTTTCATGAACTCTTCATAGGAAGAGATGAGGTTGTCTACCTCATCAATCCTACTGCTAATGGAATTTTACCAATAAAAAATAATATTTGAAATATTACAAACATAAATACATCATAATAGATAAGATTACTAGCAACATAATAGGCTTCTAGCCATTAAGCCAAGTATTCAGCTCATTCGCATAAATATGACCTCAGATGATTGAAATATTGAAGTTCATCTACACATTTAGAGGGCCTTAGATTTGGAAAGGTATATAGTTAGTTGTCATATGAATGAATTTCAATTAAAACATGAGATTCCAAAATACCTAAGTAGACTGGTTCACTACTTCAAAATATCTTGAATTAGGTTCTCAATGTCATGGGTTCTAGTTATAGATTATGACATTGATTCTATCAATTCTTGCTTTAATCGGTATGGATTACACTCTTTACGGATGTCAAATTTTAAATTATAGTGTGATGCATTGCTTCTCACACTACAAGTATGTGATAATTAGCATCCAATAATGAAATATATTAAAGTATGTGATAATGGGAATCCAACAATGAAGCATATTGGAGGGTCTTATGCTAGGTAATGATATCTAAACTGAACATGAAAAACACTTTAGGAGTTAAGGAGCATGAAACAATTTATTTTTACTTACATTTGATTAATATATCAACTATGATATCACTTGATCGACATATCATGTGATGAGGAAATCATTGCACATTAGGTTTATTCTTAACCATAAGATATTTCTTACATTGTATTCATGTGAGGCATAGTATACCCACATTATATTTTGGCTTGTTAGTAGTTAGGATGCATTGGTTATGTTTTTGAGGTTGTTCTTATCTCTAGCATGACACTATTTTATTTGCATCCATGTTGTTACAAGGTGGTTGTCCCTGCATAGCATGTTGTTGCAGTTGGTTGTAACCCTTGTAACTCCTTTGATTCCCTATATTGTACTATATAAGAATTTAGCATAATGGATAATATAGCTTCACTTTTATTTCTATATCATTGGTATCATAGTAAGAAGATAGTTAGGAAGAAATATGGCAAGGTTTTCAACTTTATTTGTAGCTCATGTGCTTAGTTTGTATCATTTCCAACCAGAGCACATATTTTTTGGCTAGGTGTTATGTTGGATTAGTTTGGATTTATTCATAGCAAATTTTTGTGAACCTCAATAGGTGCTACAATATTTTCAATTACCCTTGCACTAGGTACCTCTAAAATAATTTTTATAGGGTAACCTAGGTCCTATGACATTGTAGAGAATCAAAATTACCTTGAGGAAGGCAAGAGAATTGTGAAGAACATGCCTTGCCTTTCAACAAAAGAGTATCCAAGAAGAGATTTCAGAGGTGTTGCAGACCAACTAAAGGGTGCACAAGGTCTTGGTAGTAAAATAAAACAAGATATTGGTGGTGTAAGAAATCAAATAATCAATTTGTATTCATGCAAGTTTAAGATGTGATCCTTTTTCTAATTGCCCCCTCCCTTCCTTGCTTGGATATTTGTTTTTTGATCAACATCCTTGCATGATTGGCCTCTAGCCTGACTGGTGGAGAAACAAGTTAACCCTACCCTCCCTCCTCCCTAAATATTCCTTTTTGTCCATTATTTTTCCCTCTCTCCTCCCTACTTTCCCATGGAACCTTGTGGGCTCATGCTTGATGTCACTCCCCTAACCCAGTGACTACCCTGGATGCAAGGAGCTTTTGATGGATGTTAGAGATAAAATATGGTCTCCTTGATGCTATAACCTCCACTACAAGCACTAGATAATGATTTCTCCTCCATAATTATCACTAAGATCAATTTATAAGGCCTTGAGAGATCTAATTCATAGGCAACATTTATTAGACTATCACATTTGTATATTAAAACTAGCACACAGGTGATAAAAGACAACAAGGGGAAAATTAAACCATTTATATGATTATAAATATACACAATCACACTACAATTTCCAATCCCTAATGTTTGCACCAATAAAATCATACCATATGGCACCCCTTCAACCTTATAATGAGAATATCTAGAATCCAATCTACTTTAGCCATGTGGAAAAATTTTGTTGGATATTGACATTGTCTTGACCAACATATTTTGGTGGTAAATTAGGGTAAGCAAAGTTTCAAAATTTGCTTGGGCTCTTTAGTCCCACATTGCTCATGGTATAGCCCAAGCGATATTTAAAAGTGGTGGATGCCACTTAGGTAAGTGACTACCTTACAGTGATCATGTTCGATTTGATGCATGGACACATGACCAAGAAATGAAAATCCCTAGTTGTTGGGCACTAAAACATGGCATTATTGTATATGTTATTGACCAATTAATTTGACCTAATATTATTGACTATGAATTAGCATTGTTGACTTTGGTTCACTATTGGTCTTCCAAGCACATAAAAATAAATTTTTGCAAGGTGAAATGATTTTTTTATTTTTGCATACTTTTCCCAATTTTTACCTCCAGAAGATCAATTTTTTTTTTTTGCAAATTAAGGGTAAAATTTTTCAAATTTAGTGCTCATTTTTCTTTTACCACGTCAAATTGAAGGTTGAATTCTCGTAATTTCAAAATTTATGTAATTTTATAAAAGCATTATAATTACCTCTTTTTGTAATTTGGAAGGAAAAGTTTTGTATTCTAGGACAATTTTTGCATTAGGAATCCCTCAATATCATTTCCAATAGTTGCCTAGACATTCATTACAACCAATTTAGTACTCTCCTAGTCTGGCATATACAAGATTTCAAATGGCTATTGATCTCACAACACAAGTGGAAAATATTGCCAATGTAGTAGGAGAATTGATGAATAGAGTACAAGACATCATAGTACAATTATATTTTATCGTTGTCAAGATATATAACAATAAATTTTCGAATAAGTAAAAGAGTGAGATCAAATCTTATGGTCGATCTAGGAATCTAGATGTTTTTTCTAGTTAGATTCTAGATATGGAGACTTATTTATCATATGCATAAATTCCTACAGATGAACATGTTGCCTTTGCTATAATAGAACTCATGGGATTGGCAAAAATATTGATCATAGAAAGACAACAGTCAATACCTTATGTAGATCCGTATTGATTCTCAAACACACAAGCAAAATCAATGGGAAAACAACAATTTTGCAACTCGAATTTTATTATTTCCTTGGATCTCCATCCCCTTACAATGAAATCACTTCCTACATATAATATCCACCAAAAACCTAACCTAACACGAACTTACTATTTTTAGTAAGTATCAGGACTTACTATTTTTAGTAAGTCTAAACTATCACTCAGATGGATCCGAAAAAATATCATGCATCCGTTATTCCAAAATTAAGACTTTCCTAAAATATCTCCCTAGACTGACTCATGCAACAAAAGATATTAAATACCAAAAAACTAAAAAAAATTGGAACAAAAACTTTCGAGCCCATTTTTGGCCACCAGGTGATGTTTCAGGGCCCAAAAACATGTCGAAATGGCCACTTCAGTGACAACGTTGCTGAACATGATGAGGTCAACTCAATTCTATGCGTTTAAAAAAAAAATGGGCTCAAACGGACACCCGGATCAAAAGTTATGACCCCGAGAAGTTGGAACTTTAATTCGGCTAAATCAGGAAAGTGTCACTGGATGTTGCGGGTGCATCATTCTCCTCTGGTTGAAAAGAACTCAGCTCCTATGAGTTCTACTGATGAAACTCCTGAAGCTTATCCTACGCAATATTCTTCAGCTCTCCTTCAGAAATCCAGGTACTTTCAGCTGATGATAATCCTTCCCACTGTACCAAGTACTTGTTGTAGCTGCCATTGCGTGTGGTGATCACCTTCTTATCCAAGACTTGCTCAACATGATCCTTCTTCTTCTTGGGAATATGTTGCACCCAATTTATCACTTCTGGTACCTCAACATCCCCTACATCTCCATGAAATTTGTACAGATCAGAGACATTGAAGATCGGTGAGATATCCAGGTCCTCTGGCAATTCGACCACATAGGCATTGTCATTCCTTTTTTGAAGAATCCTACAGGGCCCAATATTCTTCATTTTGAGCTTATTGTATGTGCCCTTTGGAAATATTTCTTTACGAAGGTGGACCATTACCAAGTCACCTTCCTGAAACACCTTTGCTCGCCTATGTACATCTGTTGTTGCTTTATACTTGGCATTACTCTCCTGCAACCGTTGTCGAACTTCCTCCTACAATTTTTGTATATGTTCTGCAAAAGCCTCTGCATCATCACTAATAGTTTTAGTAATCGACAATTCCACTAAATCAAGCACACCATGGGGATTGTGGCCATAAACAATCTGAAATGGGGACTTTCCTATCGAGCGATTTACTGAGCTGTTGAATGCAAACTCTGCTTGTGGTAACGCTCGATCCCACTATTTTGGCTTTGTACCAACTATGCACCTCAAAATATTACCCAAACTCTGATTCACTACCTCCGTCTGTCCATCAGTCTGTGGGTGATACGCACTACTGAACTGGAGCTTGGTATCAAGCTTCTTCCATAATGTCCTCCAAAAGTGGCCCAAAAATTTGACATCTCGATCCGAAGTGATAGATCTTGGGATGCCATGCAAACGCACAATCTCATCAAAAAATAGGACTGCAACTCCTGTGGCATCTTCAGTTTTATGGCAGGGGATAAAGTGAGCCATCTTAGAGAACCTATCAACAACAACAAATATGGAATCCTTACCTCACTGGGTACGCGGAAGTCCTAACACAAAGTCCATGCTCAGGTCAGTCCAAGGTCCTGTGGGAACTGGTAAAGGCATATACAACCCGGTATTCTGGGCATGGCCTTTAGCCATCTGACAGACTCTACAACGAGATACAAACCTGGTTATATCTCTTCGCATCTTTGGCCAATAATACTTCTCCACCACAAGAGCAATAGTTTTATCCACCCCAAAGTGTCCAGCTAAACCTCCACTATGTAGCTCTCTCAGGATGTTCTCCCTCATGGAACCAACAGGAATGCATAATTGTTTACCTCTAAATAGGTAACCATCTTGCATAACATATTCTGCAAAAATGTTACTAGACACACCCCCTACTGGATTCTTATACTGTGCCACAACCTGTCCAAAGTCAGCATCAACCTCATATAAATTCTTGATACTCTCAAATCCTACCACAACATTCTCCATGGTAGTCAGCAACATTACCTTCCTACTTAAGGCATCTGCCACCTTATTCTATTTTCCTGATTTATGCTTCAAAGTAAACTCATACTCTTGTAAATATGATACCCACTTTGCATGTCTACTATTCAACTTTTTCTAGGAATTAACATACCTTAATGCTTCATGGTCCGTGAAGAGTACAAACTCTTTGGATAATAGGTAATGTCTCCAGTATCTTAATGCTTGCACAATAGCATAGAATTCAACATCATAGGTGGAGTAATTTTTCCTGACCTCATTCAACTTCTCACTGAAGAATGCTACTGGACGCCCTCCTTGGCTCAACACAACTCCAATTCCAATATGTGATGCATCACAATCAACCTCAAATAATTTGCTAAAATCAGGTAACACTAAAATAGGTGTGGTGGTTACCTTTTTCTTTAGAAGCTCAAAGCCTTCTCCTGCTGCCTTTGTCCATACGAATTCCTTCCCCTTGGTGCATTCTGTGATGGGAGCCACAATGCTACTGAAATTCCTAATGAACTTTTTGTAAAAAGTTGCCAAGCCATGGAAACTTCTAACCTCTGTTACATTTCTCGGGATAGGCCATTCAACAATTGTTTTTATCTTTTCCTCATCCATCCTGAGGCCTTCCCTTGAAACTACAAACCCCAAAAATACTAAACTCTCTTGAAGGAAACTACATTTCTTCAAATTGGCATATAGTTTCTCTTTTCTTAATAGATCTAGCACCAACCTCAAATGGTGCACATGCTCTGCTTTAGTCTTACTAAAAACTAAGATATCATCAAAATAAACAACCACAAACTTACCATTATATTCCCGCAACACTCTGTTCATCAATCGCATAAAGGTACTGGGGGCATTAGATAACCCGAATGGCATCACCAACCATTCGTATAATCCATCTCGAGTCTTGAAAGTTGTCTTCCACTCATCCCCTTCTCTGATCCTGATCTGGTAATAGCCACTTCGTAGGTCAATCTTACTAAAATAATTAGCCCCTGCTAAAGCATCCATCATATCATCAATCCTTGGCATTGGGAACTTGTATCTTATAGTAATCTTATTTATGGTCCTGCTATCCATGCACATCCACCATGATCCATATTTCTTTGGGGTTAAAAGTGCAGGAGTCATGCAAGGACTCATACTCTCCCTGACCAATCCCTTTTGTATCAGTTCTGTTACTTGTTTGCTCAACTCGACATTCTATGTTGGATTCAATCGGTAGGCTGCTTGATTTGGAAGAGCTGACCCAGGGATCAAGTCGATATGATGTTGGATGTCCCTCTTCGGTGGTAGCCCAACTGGTAATTCATCAGGTATGACATCAACATATTCCTGCAGCAACCTGGACACCACTGGTGGTATGATAGTTTCTTCATTTGTGACCTTCTTGGCTGTTAAGGCATAACACCAACCAACTTCTTTCGCTTCTATAAAAAAATTCTTTGCAGTAAGCAAAGTTTCGCTCTGTCCATCTTCCTTCAGAGGTAACAAAACCACCTTTACCCCCTCCTTCCAAAATGTGTATGTGTTCCGAAATCCATCATGGGAGGTCTTCCTATCATATTCCCATGGCCTCCCCAGCAAAATATGGCATGCATCCATAGGAATCACATCGCACCACACTTCATCCTTATAGGTACTCCCAACTGAGAATTTCACCAGACACCTCTTATCAATAGTCACCTCATTCCCCTTTTTAACCCATGAAACTCGATAGGGGGTTGGGTGCTTCTCACATGGTAGATTCATTTTCTCAACCATAACATTTGATACCATGTTCTCACAACTACCAGGATCAATAATCACTTTACATACCTTTCCTCCTGAGGTGCATCTTGTTCGGAAAATGTTTGTACGCAGCCATGATTCATCACCATTTTTTGCCCGTATCTTTTCCTTCTTTGGAGCAATCAATGTCCTTCGTATCATGAGACTTTCACCCATATCAGCAACAACTTCTGTTTCATATTCCTCCTCTTCCTCAACCAGATTAACTCTAGCTTGGCCTCCCCACTCTTCAGCATCATAGTGGGGGCATTCAGATGCTCTATGACCTTCCTCACCACAACTGTAGTAGATAAAGGGCCTGCGTGGTCCACTCCCAGTGCGACCTCCCCCATTACCTCTACCTCTCGGGATTCCTCTACCTCCTCGGTAGGCATCATGCTCCAGTCCAATTTGTTGTGATTTTTCTACATGCGTAGAAGATTCACCCTTGGAAAAATTAGATCCACCATGCCCATGACTTGAGGAAGATGTAGATCCCCTCTTTTGATTTCTCAGCCTACTCTTTATCTTATCTTCGGCTCTCATGGCTAACTCATATGTTGCATCTACTGTAGGAGTGTGATGCATGCACAACTCATCTTGAATAGCATAGCTTAGACCATTCACATACCTCCCAACCTTCTGATCTTCTATCTCATTAAGTGCTACCCGTATAGATAACTTGTAGAACTCATTGGTGTAGTCCTCCACACTGAGATCCCTCTGTCGAAGGTTCTGAGACCTACGAAATAAATTTTGGGTATAATCGATAGGTATAAACTTCTCTTGAAGCTTCTTCTTCATCTTATCCCAGGTCCTAATCTTCTCTTTTCCATTATTCTATCGCTCCTTCTACAGATGGTCCCACCAAATCAGCGCATGTCCCTTCAACTTTGTACATGCAAGCCTCACCCTCTTCTCCTCAGCGAGATTACTCCATTCAAAATATTTTTCCATACTGTTCACCCAATCAATGAGCTCCTCTAGTTTTAACCCACCAACATATTCAAAAACCTCGATCTTGATATTATCTCGGTTCCCTCGGATTCCATCCAAGGCTAGGAGTAGTTTTTCTTCAAAATATGGCTCCTCTCTTGGGTGTTCTGAGCCTGCTTCAGATCTGTCCTCTCCTACCACGCCCTCATCAGTAGACCCTAGATCTGAATGCAAGTTGGGGCATCTCTCCATCATGCGATCAATCACATTGGTTAGTCATGCTACTTCCCCATGCAGATCTTCTATCTGCCTATTCATCTGAGCATAGTTAGCTCGACCTCTCCTAGGTGGCATGATATCTCCACTAGCGAGATCTTACCCACTCTGATACCAAATGATGTAGATCCATATTGATTCTCAAACACACAAGCAAAATCAATGGGAAAACAACAATTCTACAACTCGAATTTTATTATTTCCTTGGATCTCCATCCCCTTACAATGAAATCACTTCCTACATATAATATCCACCAAAAACCTAACCTAACATGAACTTACTATTTTTAGTAAGTATCAGGACTTACTATTTTTAGTAAGTCTAAACTATCACTCAGATGGATCCGAAAAAAATATCATGCATCTGTTATTCCAAAATTAAGACTTTCCTAAAATATCTCCCTATACTGACTCATGCAACAAAAGATATTAAATACCAAAAAACTAAAAAAATTGGAACAAAAACTTTCGCGGGTGGCACACTAGTGACAGCGTGGCTGAACACGGTGAGGTCAACTCAATTCTGTGCATTTTAAAAAAAATGGGCTCAAACGGACACCCGGATCAAAAGTTATGACCCCGGGAAGTTGGAACTTTAATTCGGCTAAATCAAGAAAGTGTCACTGGATGTTGCAGGTGCATCAATACCCTGTTATGAATTGGAAGGAAATCATCCAATTATTTAAGAACACCTTTTACCCACCTACTTATTAAAGTTATCTCAAGATCTAATATTATAGGTTGAGGCAAGCATATAATATGTTAGTCCCAGACTACATTTTTCAATTTAATAGGCTAAGGGTTCTTCTTGGAGTCAAATATTTAGAAGAGGAGCTAATTGATAAATTTACTAGTGGGTTGCAAGATCAAATATATAGGAAAGTAAAATTCATTCCCTTCACTACTTTGGATGTGGAATTCGAACATGTCATTTTAGTAAAGGAGTAAAATGATGCATCTTTCAAATATCAATCATCCTCATAGAAAAACACTTCCAAGGGATCAAGGTAGCATCAAAAAAGGGTGAATAAATTCTCTCACACTTCTCCTTATCCCTCTTCTACTCCTCCCCCTCCATTTAAATTTCATTCTTCTTCTTCTTCTTCTCAAAATTCTTCTTCATCACTATACTGTATTTTTTTTTAAAAGCTTGGTCATAGGAAGTGGAAATACTATATATTTGAATATTTGAAGAATAAATCCCTACTTGTAAAGTCAATAGATGAGGACACAAAATATGGTCCCATTGTGACTATAGGGAAAGAATATGAATATCCTATATTGAAGGGTAAAATGAACAAGGTTACCCTTGTGTCACACATTTCTATAAAAGGGCGTCAAGATAATTTGTTTGTCACTTGATCCCACCTTACACATGAATTCTTTGTAGATTGTATAATCAATAACAACTCGCAAAAAAATCTAATTGTGAGGTTCATCATCAAGAATTTGAAGCTTCTATTGAGCCTGCATCCTCACCCCTATGCACTTGGGTGGAAGGATACTGGGTCAAATTTCAACATCACACACACATGCACCATCTCTTTCTCTTTTGGTGATAAATTTATGGATAACGTGATATGTGATGTCACTGATATGGATTATTGTGGATTGTTTCTTTGAAATTCCTATCAATTTGATAATAATATTGTATATCATGCTTAAAAAACGCATACACCTTAGAGTTACAGAACAAAATTGATGCATGAGCCTATATTTAGAGGGTTTTTTTAAAAATAAGTTTTAAAGTAATTTTTGTATTACTCAAAATCGAATTATTTGACACAAAATATAATTTGCCAAAAATAGTAATTTTTTTATTTCTAGGGTTTCTTTTAGGCCTTCAAGTTTTAGGGTTTCTTTGGGGATCTATATTCCCTTGTTATTGCATTGTAAAAGGGGAAGTGAATCCAAGAATGAGAAAATAAATTATTTACTAGTTTATTTCCATGTGTTGTAGTTTTTATGTGAATGGAGGGTTTTACTAATTATTTTCATTTATTGTAGTTTTTATGTAAATGGAGGGTTTTACATATTATTTTCATTTATCGCAGTTTTTATGTAATGGGAGGTATTTTGTTTTGACCTCTTGCAACTAGATTTACATCATTTGGTATCAGAGCAAGTTGGATCTTGTTGGGAGGAGAAAAGAGAAGAGAAAAAAATGAGAGGAGAGCAAAGAGGCTCCAAAAAAAAATTGGCACTCTATGTAGTGCTTGTAGAAGGTTTGTAAAACCTTGGAGACAAAAATTGGCACTTTGTGTAAGTGCTTGCAGGAGGTTTTTTTTATGTAAAAGCCTTAGAGAAAGAGATTGGCACTTTGTGTAGTGCTTGCAAAAGGTTTGTAAAACCTTAGAGAAAGAAATTGGCACTTTGTGTAAGTGCTTGCAGGAGGTTTTTTTTTATATAAAACCTCAGAAGGAGGAATTGAGACTTTGTGTAAGTGCTTGTAGGAGGTTTTTTTTATATAAAACCTTAGAAGGAGGAATTGGCACTTTTTGTAGTGCTTGCAGAAGGTTTGTAAAACCTTAAAGAAATAAATTGGCACTTTGTGTAGTGCTTGTAGTAGTTTTTTTTTTTCATTAAAACCTCAAAGGGAAGAATTGGCACTTTGTATAGTGCTTGCAGGAGGTTTGCTATTTTAAAACCTTGAAGGAATAAATTGGCACTATGTGTAGTGATTGCAGGATGTTTGAGATATAAAACTTCAGAAGGAGATTGGTACTTTGAGGAGTACTTATAGATGTGTGACACTCTATGGAGAGTGATTATGAGTTTGATCAGAGGAACTTGCAGGAGCAGAGTTTTTTTCAACCAAAGGAGAATGATGTAGGAGCCTATCTTTAGAGGGTTTTTTTTTAATTTACATGGTGGAATCAGTAGCCGCCATGAATCTGGGAAGGTTGTCCGAATTTTATGGCCACCATAGTATTTTGTGTTGTCCGCCCTAGAATCTGCCACACAGATATTCACGCAGTCCGCCCCTATAACCACCATGCCACAATCATTTTAAACCTTTTATGCCGCTGAAAGCACCAAGAAAGGGACAAGCATTCAGTCCGATGAGGCCCAAGATTTGAACCTTGGACCTCCGCCCCCTTATGGGGTTTGGATGAACCTATTGGTCTACACCTCAAACCTTCTTTAGAGGGTTTTTTTAAAAATAAGTTTTAAAGTAATTTTTTTATTACTCAAAATCGAATTATTTGACGCAAAATATAATTTGCCAAAAATAGTAATTTTTTTTTTTAGGGTTTTAAGTTTTAGGGTTTTCTTTTAGGGTTTCTTTTAGGGCTTCAAGTTTTAAGGTTTTATTTTAGGGTTTCTTTGGAGATATATATTCCCTTGGTATTGCATTGTAAAAGAGGAAGTGAATCCAGGAATGAGAAAATAAATTATAAACTGGTTTATTTCCATGTACTATAGTTTTTATGTGAATGGAGGGTTTTACTGATTATTTTCATTTATTGCAGTTTTTATGTAAATGGATTGTTTCATATATTATTTTTATTTACTGTAGTTTTTATGTAATGGGAGGTATTTTGTTTTGACCTCTTGCAACTGGATTTACATTAAAATATACTTGGTGGAATGCACTAAACTAATAACGAATCTAGTGCTAAGTTGTAGGTAAGCTCACAAGGTGGATTTCTTATCTTCTTAAGACCCACATAGAATGAATACCAAGCACCTCCAAATATCCACACCAAAAAAGCTTCATTTCAAGGAATTTTGTAGTCACAAGATTTTTCTTTTAATAAACCCACCACTCTTCCTCTTGAGAGGGATACCAATCATAGCATAGAAATCATTCTAGGTGCATCTCTTCCAAATACACCTATATACAAATAGTCAGTGCTACAAATAAATGAGATCAAGAAATAAATTCATGATTTGTTGGCTAAAGGATTCATCATGCCAAGAACTTCTCCTTGTGCATATCCCATTCTTTTGTTGCTCAAGAAAGATGGTTCTTGGATATTATGCATTGATTTTCATGCCTTGAACAAAATCACAATAAAAAATAGATATCCTCTCCCATGGATTGATGATTTGTTGGATCAATTATAGGGAGCCAAATTTTTCTCCAAGATTGATCTTAAGAGTGGTTACCGTAAGGTCGGGGTTAACGTAGAAGACACTTGGAAATAGCATTCAAGACCAAATTTGGGCTTTTGGAGTGGTTGGTCATGCCCTTTGGACTCACAAATGCTCTTGCAACCTTTATGATATTGGTAAACAAAGTTTTTAGGGATAACTTGGACAAGTTTGTTATCATATACTTGGATGCCATCCTTATATATTCATCTACTTGGAAGGTACATGTAGAACATCTAGATCAAGTTCCCCACAATCTTGAGAATAACCAACTCTCTGCTAACCTTTTTAAAATGATATTTTCCCTAAATATCTATCTCCTATATTGGTTTTATAATCAATCAACAAGGCATCCATGTAGATCCTACAAAGGTATAAATCCTTCTATCGTAATTTCATCTATGGTTACTCTACCATAGTAGCATCCTTGCACCATCTCCCAAAAGCTAAAGTATAGTTTTATTGGACTAAGGACCATGTCCATGCCTTTCATTCCTTGGAATATAAATTATGTACCGCACCTATTCTTGTACTTCTAGACCTTTCTCAATCCTTTGAGATAGATATAGATGCATCACAATTTGTACTAGGAGTAGTGTTGAAGCAAAATGGACACCTAGTGGCATATCATTTCAAAATATTTTTAGTTGCCAAGAGGAACTACTCCATATACGATAAATAGTTGTATGTATTGGTGCAAGCAACCAAGTATTGGAGGTATTATATTTTGGGTAAGGATACAATTATCCATACATATCATATGCCTCTTAAGTTTCTCTAATAAAAAATAATATTGAGGAAGCTAGGCATTTAAATTGGCCACAATTTTGAAACAAATCCATTTTGTAATATAATACAAAATGGAAGCAAAAAACATAGTGGTAGATTGTTTGAGTCATCCACCAACAACTCAAGCTTTGACAATTGTGACCACCTCACATGTTGGATTTCAGACTTGGCCTACACTTTATGCTCTTGATCCTAATTTTGGAAAATTTTATCATCATCTTGTACATCCCTCCTCCTCCAACCTAAATTATTTTAAGAATTCTCACATGAAGGAGGGACTTTTGTATAATTTGGATAAGCTTTGTTTTCCACAAGAACATAGGATTTCTCTTCTCAAAGAATAACACTCAACACTTTATGGAGAAAAATTTGGTAAACAAAAGACACTTCACCACCTACAATAGTTCTTTTATTGGCCTCACATGTAGAGGGATCCACTACGATTTCTGAGATAGTGTGTCATTTGTTGTTACCCAAAATCAGCAAATAGGAAGTTGGGTCTAAGTGCTCTTTTTCCCATTCCTTCACATCCTTGGGAAATCTCAATGGACTTGGTAATTGGTTTCCCTATAATAATTTGACAATATGACTATGTTTTTGTGGTTATGGATTGATTTAGCAAAATGGCTAAGTTTATTCCTTGTAAGAAGACCAACACTACACGAGACTTAGCACAACTAATATTTGAGACAATAAGGTACTCCTTTGGTATTCCCACTAAAATTGTGTTTGACTAAGATCCATGACTCGTGGGACACTTTTGGAGATCCTTGTAGAATAATTTGGGATTTTTTCTCAACTTCTCCATGACTTTTCATCCTTAGTTAGATGGGCATACATAAGTGGTCAATTGCACACTTGTACAGATATTTAGGATATATCACCACTCTTCTTTAGTGATGTGGGATTTTAGACTCACACACATTAATCATACCTACAATCAGGCAGTCCATAGTTCCACAACACACTCACTCTTCGAGGTTTGTCTCAAATTTTAGCCAATAGAATTATATGAGTTACCTCAACCATACCCTCTCTGATGACTACACACATGGATAAGTAGCAAGACAAGGCAACATCTTTCATTCAACATTTATGGAGCCTTCAAATCAAGGTGACATATATCTTGTGGAATACTCAGAAACAAAAAAAGAGAGTGATGGAAAAACATCACATCCCTCATCTATTTTAGGTTGGTGATAAAGTATGGATTCATTTGGATAGATATTTTATAGAGAAAGCATATAGTAATATCAAATATCTTTGCTATCGATAATATATTATCATTCAATAGGGATTTAAGAATACCTTTTGCTTGGATCTTCCAGCACACCTTGACATTCATGACATCATCAATGTGGGTCTTCTTAAGCAATATCAAGATTCTACTTTAGATATTGAACTTATCATTAGCTATGCAACAAATGTGGTTCCTAACTTCTAAATTTTAATTGATACAAGTAGATTTTTTGACATAAAGACTCATCACACATGGCAAGGTTCTTCCATCTCATATATTATCACCCACCATGGTCACCTTCCACACCAGGCTCATTGTATCTCTCATCATCATATGGCTCATGAATTTCTAAAAATTTTGAGAGCATTGGGGTCCAATGCTTCTATGGTTGGGAGGAGTGATGAGGATATCATTGTACCTTAGGCTTATCCTTAAGCCTAAGATATTTCTTGCATTGTATTCATGTGAGGCATAGTATGCCCATGTTAGATTTTTACTTGTTAGTAGTTAGGATGCATTGGTTATGTTATTGAGGTTGTTCTTATCTCTAGCATGACATTACTTTGTTAGCATCCACATTGTTACAAGGTGGTTTTCCCTACATAGCATGTTGTTCTAGTTGGTTGTAACCCCTGTAACTCCTTTGATTCTCTATCTTGTACTATATAAGCATTTAGCATAATGGATAATATAGCTTCACATTGAGTTCCATATCATCATGGGTCCATGTTGGCACAAGTGATGAGTACAAAACTAGATTATAAGACCCACAAGTTATAGCTAGATATGCATTATAGAAGATATGGTCTTCAATTTTTGTCTAATGAAGAAATACATCCAAAAAAAACAACACACAAGATAATGCTAAAAATATTTTTCATACACAAGAGTCATGTATTACTTCATACTAGGTTATAATATACTAAATAGAAAGGTATTGCACTGTGAGAGGTAGTGCAGTTTATTGTTTAAGAGAGTGCAAGATTAGTTTGTAGAAGGAAGGACATACAAGAGAATAAAATATTACATCCTTGTATATATAGGTTAAAGTATAAGAGTTCTCTATGTTACAACTATATAATGTGCAAGATTACAATGCAACTAAAAGATGAGAGACTTTAGCTTCTAGTGCTTCTTGAAGTGGTTTTAAGAAACAACCAAGGATTGTTCTTATACTTCTTTAAACTGACTAGTAGTTCTTAAAATGCACAAGTGGCTAAATTGGTGTGGAGGTTCTACATTGTGTGCTATAATTATTTTTAAATAATGATATTTAATGTTGACATTACACTCTTGTTTTTCTTGCATGGGCAACAACAAAATGGAGGTCAAATTTTTGACACTAAATAATTCATGTTGCCAAAGTGTATTAACCTATCTAACAAAGAACCTACCAAGGTCTAAGGATGGAAAGCTAATATGATATTAGAATCATGATCTTTGGGACTCTAACCAAATCTATGATCATTAAAATCATTACAATCATAACGGTGCATGCCCCTTGTTGCTTGATATCACACTCATGATTAGGGGATGTCTTATTGTGTCCTAAGAAGCTAGTTTGATGGTTAAATTTGCAAAAACATAAGGTTTAGAAGAAGTGAAAGCTCCCCTTATAGACCTTATCCTATCTCTAATTTTAATACCTAATTTTGGGATGCATATAGATGCTAGCATACAAAACCCTATTCTACAGGAATTTTCAATTTGAATGCTTACAAAACTGGTAATTTGTTTTCTTTATTTTGAGTAATAAGCCAAGGATAATGTGTAGAAAAGAAATACTATCATAGGATACAACTACATGTGCTCTACTTTTCATACTTATTGTTGAATATGTAAACAAGATCTTTCCCTTATTAGCAATTTTTAAAAGAAAAAATTTCTATCCATTTCAAATAACATCTTTACAAAATTAAGGCTACAAAATTGTGAAACTAGTAAAATTATTCTATAATGTAGTTAAATGCACTTTTAATTTTGTATCTAATGCAACAATTAAGACTAATATTTACTTCTTTGAAAATCCTGGCAAAGTAGGAGCTGGTGGTATTGTGCGAGATCATAATGGAAATATGATGCTTGAATTTTTTGAATATTTGGGAACAAGGAAGAACAACGAACTTGAAGCTAGAGCTATGTGGAGAGGCCTTCAAATGACTCAAGACTTAGAAGGCAATTTGATCATAGAAGGAGACTCTATGCATGTTATAAATCTCCTCAATAATTGGAAAACACCTCCTTGAAGGATTAAAACAATTGTTGAAGAGGCTAGGATCCTTTTCTAGGGAAGACATGACAGAAAAGCCCAACATGTCTTTCGGGAAGCTAACAAAGTTGCTGATAAGATGGCCAATTTGGGTGTCTATGGTGACGGAATTTTCAAATGGGAACACGGTGTCCTGATAGAAGTAGAGGAACTTATTCAACAAGAATGCTAAGAATGATATTCAAATTTACCAACAGGGAAGGCACTGTAAGTTCGAAGGCTATGTGTATTCTTGTCTATTTTTTGAAATGGACTCACAATAAAAATTATTCGAGCTATCAGTCTTGCTGGATGTTGCTTGGAAATGCCACAAAGACTAATGGGGACAGTCACATGTCAGATAACATGGCTGCTAGTCATCTTAGTAATTTGAGGTTAGCTGATAATCACAAGGCAAGAAAGAAATGACAATATAAGACTTCAAACCAGAGCCACGTGGACCACCAGATAGCCACTGCCATAAATTAGCTAGCAGGTTCACTTCTCCAAGGCTGATTGACCAAGACGGGATGTGATCCCAAAGCATGTCATATACGAAAGAAAGCAATTACCAAAGAATTATTAAGAGTAATTGTCAATACAAAGCTTGTGGGAGTTTTTTCAGTACTCTGTTATGTGTGTCTGTAGATTTTTGTTTCTCCACTTTTTCAAAGAAGGGATCTGTGTTTGTTTATTTTTTTGTAATTATGATGCAGGTGTGTTTTCTCGGGGTATACCCAAAATGTTGCATTGGAAGTTTCTTTTTGATAACAGGTTATGTGCCTTATTGGATGTAATGGCTTTGCCAGCATGTATATTTTACATATATAGGATCCTTAGTAAGGACATGTTCATCAACAACCCTGTGCTGATTTTTGTAAAAGGTTTTGGGTTAACCTGTAAAACCTAGTATTAATGCTATAGTATCTTATCTACCAAAAAAAAAAATTACTTCTTTGACTTTTTTGTAACCAAACATAGAATTTATATCCTTTTTGTAAAACTTTATTACAAAATAGAAATCAAGATAATAGGTCATCAAAATTGCATAGTTTTAAAACCCTAGAATAGAAAGAGACTAAATTCAAGAAATATAGAACTTGGTTTTGAGGATGGGGTAGAAGCACCACACAAAAGCACCATATGTAGAATTATATTATGTTTTTGCTCTTGCATGGAACTTTTGACCATATCTATAGAAAACAAAAAATATATAAATAGAGATAGAAAAAACAAGCAATCAATATAGGGAGGTTTGTATGATTTAGGTAAGGACTAGTGAGATTCTTTGTTCAAAATTATCAAACCCCTATTTTTGATATAAAATATCAAAATAAATCCAAATAAAAAGGAAATAATTGATGCAAAAGAGTACAAGCATACAAAGAATTAAAACACTAATAAGATAGATTAAAAGATAATATGCTAAATAGATGTAAAAAGAGAGAAGTACTTATTATAGGATTGTCCCTTTTCCAAACAATAGATTATTGTAGGATGCTTCTAGATCTACTTTAATATTGATTAGGTTATTTATGAGTACTTATGAGAGCTTGGTAGGATATTTTTATGGTGCCTTATATGATGCTTCTTAATCTTTTGATTGTTTGATATACCACCTACAAGAGGAAAATATCATGGATGGTTTCAAGTCCTATTGCTATTCCAAAAAATATTTAGTAGGTATGTGCTATTGAAATTTTTGGAAACATGATAGTACACAGAAGACTATTTTCAAAAAGCCTCCCTAATGGGTAATTTTAGAAAAACCAAACCCCTCTTGGAGAAATATTAGATGATTCTTGGTAGAGATAGAAATGTAGGTTGATTGGAAGTTACATGAAGGTGACTAAGAGTTGTAGATAGTTGCATGGAGTTGACAAGATTTCATTGGGAGTTGTAACGAGTGGAATTTCATGAAACTACCAAACAAGGAGATTTTATTGGTAGATTTTGACCTTGATAGATGTGAATTTGATGAACAACATAATATTCATGGTGAAACAAAGAGATTGTTACCCCAAGTATTCAAATATTAGTCAAACATATTGAGGGCACACAAAATTGGGTATCCACACTATTATATAAGGTACGAAGACCATTTCAAAAACTTATATTTTGCTCTAACTTTTATCTTTATTTGGATACCATAGTGGTATATCTTTGGTTTTTCATCTAGGAGACTGAAGTTCAAATCCCAGTACAAGGGACAAGGACCCTTTTAGAAACCATGACTTACCTTATAATTTGTATTCTTTTTGGGATACCTTATTGGCATATATTTAGGTTCTTATCTAGGAGACCAAATTTCAAACCATTTCATAAGGGACCAGGATCCTTTCAAAACCCATGCTTTACCCTAAAATTTTGATTTGTGTTGAGATATTGTAATGGCATGTCTTTGGGTTCTCATCTAAGAGATCCAAGTTTAAAGTATTGCATAAGGGAGTGGAACACTTTCAAAACATCGTAAGGGAGTGGAACCCTTTCAAAAACTCATACTTTCTCATGTAGGAGACCCATGTTCAAAGTACTACATAAAGGAGTGGAACCCCTTCAAAATATCATACTTTACATTAATTTTTTTGTCTCATGAAGGATATTGTAGTGGTATAACTTTAATTTTTCATTAAGAGACTCATGTTCAAACCCTGATATAGAGAAATCTTGTTGGAACTACAAGGAGAAAATACAAACTATGCAATGTCAAAAACATTTATAAAATACATAAAATCCTATTGTTTTTGCATACAAAAACCTTCCCATTTCTTACAACAAAATTGAAAAAATTATAATAAATAGAAATAATATTATCCTAACACATTGCCTAACATAATAATCTATGAAGCACTTTAAAAAAACATCCATATTTGAAGTACAAAGAATCAGTTATGCTCATTTTGCATGTACGTGACATGTGTGATTATATTCCTTGAGATGCTACAGAAGTGTAGTCATCCTAATTCAGGATAGTAATTGTACCCCAAAAATAAAAGATTAAATAATGCATATTGAGCACTGCAATCTTGTACTATCCCTACAATTTGTAATGTTCTGTAATATTCCTGCAATCTCCAATATTCTGCAATATTCTTCATCCATTATACATTAAGTATTAACTTCATTATTTGTGACATTTTCAAAACACATGCTTTATACTACAATTTTACCTTTTCAAAACACATGCTTTATACTACAATTTTACCCTATATCATAGTGGTATGTCTTTGGGTTCTCATCATGAGATCCAACATGAAATTACTGTGGAAAGTGGGACCCTTTCAAAAAAATCATGTTTTACCCTAAAATTGTTGTGTGATAAGGATACCATAGGTAGTGATATATGTAAAAAACTGAAGTTCAAACCTTGCAAGTAATTGAAACCTTTTCTAAACAAATGCTTTACCCTAAAAATTTTCCAAAAGGATAAGTTTGTTGGTAACCTTCTTCCTAAAATGTCCTGTTGAATTTGTATTTACCCACCAGAAATTATGCCTTCCATCCAATAAAAAAAGTGCTACCAATTATTTATTTTAAAAAAATACAGGATTAAATATTTTAAGATTTTATCACTTTAGCACATCGATTTCAACGTGATAAACAAAATATCTTCTGGGATGTTTTAAACACAAGGTGTTAACAGGAGAAACAATGTGATGCAGTGAGAGGCACACCAGAAATTTTGACGTATTGTATTGCATGGTCATAACGAATTCGGTTTACTTCTTAAAATTGCTGATCCCCTACGTTGAACGTTGAAAAATTAACAATGCACGTCGACCAAACGCTCGAGTTAACGGTTGTATTTCATTAGACCGGATCTAAGCCTTTTAAGTATAAGCCACAACATAGAGATTATATATTTATATATATCTTGGTATAAGTTTGTCTCTTTTCTAATTGAATTCTCTAATTTTTATCTGCTCAAACTTTTAACACTCTTTAAAGATAAGATAACACTCAACTGTTCCCATATTTTCCATCTCTCTTCACAAGTTTTTTGCCATCTCTTTTCTTCACAAGTGTTATTACAGTTACTGTCTTTCCAAGTTTTGTTATGGTCACTATCTTTCCTCGAGGAGTATTTCAACATATTTATTTTTATAAAATATAAAATAATATTAAAGAGCGGAGTTGCGTAATCATTAACGGTATATTTCTGCTTCCCCATGGAGCGTAAGAAAGCGAACAAAAAAAAGAGATCTAACAGACCCAACATCTTAAGAATTGCAGACTACGTCCACTGTTCTGTTCTTAGAAAATTGCAGAGCGTCCTTCTTCTCTGACTACGTCCACTGTTCTGTTCTTAGAAAGTTGCAGACAGTCCTTCTACTCTGAGTTCTGAAGTCTACGTTAAGGTAGTGCTGTTCTTAAAAACAAGAGAGTAAGAGGACACTTGATTTATTGTTGTAAACACATGAATAACCTTGTAAAATATGGTTTAGAAGATTTCTTCTAAATTTTTTGATCTTTTAATATATAATTTTCAACTCATAGTTTATAATAAAAACGAGGATCCCAAATCATGCTCACATGCTCTCTTGAAAAAAAGAAAACAATACTGTCAAATTTTTTTATCTTTTAATATATAATTTTCAACTCATAGTTTATAATAAAAACGAGGATCCCAAATCATGCTTACATGCTCTGTTGAAAAAAAGAAAACAATACTGTCAAGTCCCTTGATTATTGGATTGATGGGTGTACTCCGTAATGAGAAGCACATTAAATAAATAAGACATTGTGATGTATTTGTTAATGTTAATAATGCTAGTATATAATTGTTTTAGGCTGGCAGCTGCTTAGTGTATTTACTGTAGCAAGGCAGAGCAGCAGTGGTGAGTATTTGTTAATATTAATAATGGTACTATATAATTGTTTTAGGCTGCCTACTTGCTTAGTGTATTTACTGGCAGAGCAGTTGGAAACAAAACAATATTGTCAAATCCCTTGATTATGGGATTGATGGGTGTATTCCTTAAAGAGAAGTACATTAAATAAATAAGACATTGTGATGTATTTGATAATATTAATAATGTTACTATATAATTGTTTTAGGCTGGTAGTTGCTTAGTGCATAGTGCAAGGCAGAGCAGTTGGTGAGAAGGACGTGGTTCCCTCTATGTCTGCGTCGCCCCTCCAATTATGTATCCGAAACTGGGATCCCACATAGAAGAAGGTGGGCTTTTTTTAAATGTTAAATTAGTACATATTAAGGATATTGTTGGTGAATACGGATTTAAAATTTTGATTTTTTTTAAAGTAATATGTACCTACTCCATTTTATTATTTTATTCATGAAGAACTCATGCTTTGAAATAAGAGACTCTAGATTGTTAATTTTTATTTTGACTTTTATTTTTTTAAAGATAATGTATATCTACTCCATTTTATTATTCTATTCATCAAGATTTGAAATAAGAGACTCTACATTGCTACTTTTGATTTTTTTTTTTAATAAAGTGCACTTACTCCATTTTATTATTTTATTCATCAAGAAGTTATGCTTTGACATTATGTGTTATAAAAAAAATAATAATAATGACAGACTCGAGATTGTTAAGTTGTGCTGGGTTGTGATGGATGCTCAAATTTAATTTTTAGGCCATTGTTTTTTTTTAAACCTCAATATCTTTATAAAGACCTTAAAACTTACTATCAAGTTTTACAAAAACGAATTATTGTTATTAATATTTGTTTTATTTTTATTGGTCTAATTATTTTTACATAGAGTTGGTTATAACTATACTATTTTTTAGTAATTAATAAGGATAGGGTTCAAACCACTTCCACCAAACCTACTCCGTCTCGTTATTGTTGATCTTGTGTAATCGTCTGTCAGGACCTCAGATCTCCAATTTTTTTTTTTTTTTTTTGGTGGTGGCCACAAGGGGTAAACAGACTGTGACCACGAGGGAACCATTACATAACATATCCGCAACATGTGAGGCGAGAGATTTGAACCTGGGCCTCTCAGCAACTAGAGAGGTTTAACTACCCACTTGCTCTCCAACTCCTCTACATGGGCGGATCTCCAATTATTGATTAAAGTGTTTTTTAGTTTTTTTGTTTATTGAAAAAACTTTTTTGGTTCTTTTTCCTTGTTTATTTATCTTATGGTAAATAAATAATCTTAATTTAGAACCTAATAAATATAACTATTAATGCTATTTATAATAAGTATTTTTTAAATTGATTAAAAATTTATAATAAAAAAATAATAATTTGTTTTGATATGATTTTTATTATATTTTTAAAATAATGATAATAATAATTAAACAATTGATACTAGTTTCTAAGCTAATAAGAATAGAAAATAAGAATCTCGCCTTTTTCTCCGTACGATCCTCAATTTCAATACAAAAGAACCAAGTCCTTGTCACCAACTGCTCCGCCTTGCTACACTAAATACACTAAGGAGTAGGCAGCCTACTACAATCATACACTAACATTATTAACATTACCAGATATATCACAATGTCTTGTGGTTCACTTTAACTGGACTAAACTCCAAGAAGGTTTGAGATATCCTCAGATATTGCGTTACGTACGACGATTGCAAGTTGCCGATAATAATTTTATATGTCTGTTTTTAAGGGTTGTGCTTGACATATCCTCAACTGCAAGTTGCCGATCAAAATTTTTAATTTGTGTTTTTAAGGGTTGATGGATTGAGTGTATGTATGTTTGTGCAAGGTAGTAATTTGATCTAAGTGAGCGCCAGCCTCACCCACCATGGTATTTATTCTGAGCCATCCAAGCTCATCCCAGCCCCACCAACCAAGGTATCTATTCTGAGCCACCCAAACTCATCCTTTGCAAGTATAAGGGTTATAGGAGGAGCCCCAAGATTTGAAACCGCTTGTTAATAAAAAAAAACAGTAGATGTAACTGATTCTTCTATATCAAAAAAAACTATATTTGAAAATTTTTAAATCAATATAAATGATTATTTCATTTTTATGATCTATAATATTTATTTATTTGATTAGAAAAATGTATAACTTTTATCTTTAAATATATTTTTATTTTATTTTTTATAATATTTTAAAACTTTGGCCATTAAACGAGAAAACCTTACCCTTTCACAATTTAAATATAAAGATTAGTTTATTGTACCAGCTAAACTTTTGTAGGGTATCAGCTTAGAGTCGTACATTGCAGGTAGCTAGGCTTATATTGCCTAGGAAAAGTTGGTTTGAACGGTAGGTATTAAGGACGGTGGTAATGCGATTATTATTATTCCCTTGTTTTTAAGAACATAAGAACATAAGGTGGACGTAGACTTCAGAACTCAGTAGGACGCTCTGCAAGTTATTTTATTTTCTTAAGATGTGGCGTCTGTTAGATCTCTTTTTCTCTTCGCTTTCTTACGTTCCATGGGGAAGCAGAAATATACCGTTAATGCTCACGCAACTCCGCTCTTTAATTCGTTGTCTCTATTCCTTTGTGCAGAGATCAGCTTCAGATATGCGCCATAGTTACATGTATGGAGGTTTCCCGGGCTATGCAAATCCGTATGCCTTGTCTGCAAATTATCCCGGTGTTGTTTATAGGGACAGACTCGTGAGTGCTAGAGTCTTCTTTTAAAAGAGCAGGATTTGAGATCACCACTTGTAATATTCCAGTCATTGTCTTTTAGAGAATCGCACTATTATTATTGTTATTTTGATTTCTTTAATATGGTTATGTATATATACAGAAATTGAGACTACGAAAATGTCTGATTATAAGGAAAACTGCATGGCCTTTTGACTGGGAGCATGGGCCTCTATAAGGCTTTAAAACTGCTCCGTTTTGTTCTTATAAGGTCAGGGCAAGGGAGAAGCGGCTTTTAAAAGGGCAGCATAGCATAGCATAGCATAAGTTGGAGGGAGGAGGGAGGAAGAGCTTGTTTGGTTAAATCCTTAGCCTCTCTATGCCAAACACGCCCTTCCTAATGATGCACCCTACTGGTAGTGATGCATTTGCAAGCAAGCTTCCAGCCTGCTGTTCTATTCTTAGTAGGATTAGTATTCATTGTAATTTTGAGTTTAATGAATTATTTTATCAGTTTAATTGTAGATATTGTAATTTTGAATAAAAGTTCAATTTTTTAGAAGTAAAATTGTATATTATATTTAAGTAATCAATAAATTTTATAATTTTACAAAAAAAAATATTTTTCCTACCTATCTATTTATTTAATACATTCACATATACTATGAATTAGTTTATATATCTATATATATCATCAAGATATCTATATATCATGCAAACTTAAGGCAGACGTTGGCATTCGGTTTTTAAAAAACATATACATTGTATTTCAGAAATTGTCAATATTCTATAAAAATGAATAAGTTGAATTACAGGGAGTTAGAAACAGGTGTAAGTGTACATGAACTCCTTGAAAAGACGTAGTCACTAGTAACTACAATAGAACTCATGAAGAAAAGAGTCGGGAAAAATGAGAACAGTCAAGTATCATCTTTAAAGAGTGAATATTTTAAAGAGATGAAAATTAGTTGATTCAATTAAAAAATAGACTCAAATTTAAACCAAAATATAATGTTTTTGTGGCTTATTAGATCCGACCTATTCGAAATAGACTGAGCGATTGGTCGACGTGCATTGTTATTTTTTCAACGTAGGGGATCAGCAATTTTAAGAAGTCAACCGAATTCCATGTGCCATTGCAATACAATATGTCAAAATTTCTGGTGTACATCTCACTGCATAAGATTGTTTCTCCTGTTATCTGAAAGAAATGGCGGACGGACAGGAATACGGGAGCGCGGCGAAGTCTTCAGGCGGGCAGAATAAAACAACATGCGGAGGAGAGCAATCATATGGCGGAAAGTAGGTTAGGCGGAAATTTCAAGCCCTAAGTTGACTTTGGAAAATGCCGCCCAAGAGTTGGGCAGGGTTTTCAACATAAGTCCCCCCAAATGCGGCTTGGAAACTAGCCTCCGGAGAATGGACGGGTTTTTATCTAAAGTCAGAATAAAACAAGATGCGGCAGAGAGCAATAAAGGCGGAAGGTACGTTGGCCGTGAATTTCAATTACGTCCGCCTTGAATATGCCGTCCAAGAGTTTGGGTGGGGTTTTTAACATACATCCCTCCAAATGCGGCTTGGAAACTACCGTCCGGATAATGGGCGGATTTTTATCTAAAGTCCGTCCTTGTGACGGCTTCAAATATGTTGCCCGAGAACTGCGTGGAAACTTGGTTTGATGCAAGAACATCAGTGTTGTAAGGACAATATTGTATCATCGAAGTGTATGTTTTTTTTTTAGTTGTTTTGGAGTTCATGATGATATTTGAGAGGTGTAAGTCAGCCAGCTGTTTAAAAAGATGAAAAACGAATACCTGTTATTTTTAGTAAGTTAACTTAAACGGGTACGTATAGACTTAAAAGTTTACCCCAAGGAGCGAAATTGAAAAATATATCTGGTAACGAAAGAATCACCCCAATATTCTAAATGGTTTGAGAGATATTAAAGGGGGATATTTTTAGCGAAAAAATGGGAGTTACGTTTTCCAGAATATTCTATGGAAGTTATTAAAGGGGGAATAGAGATTACCGAAGTAGTCTAGTATCACAGATCGTGGCTCTAGCTTGTAGAATTCCAGTAGATTTTCTTTGTCATAAAATCAGCCTTGTGGTCATAACATTGTAATTTTTGATCCCGTATTTCCATTTCATTGAAGTGATATTAGATGTTGGGTTTCTTTTGAAATTTTCTGTGATATTGAGTATTGTGTGATTGTTGAGTGGAGTAGCCCTTCACCATGGCTAAAGAAACTAGGGCGGTGATTTGCTAATCTTTCGCCCGATGGGATATATCTAAATATCTGCCCAACTATGAAGTTTCACCAATAAACGTAGTAAAGCTTCCGCCCGAGTAGATTTTAGGCCCGCCAAGGGGTTTTCACCACGAATTAGGGAATATTAAAACAGAAGATATTTATATCATGCGAAAGCTCCAAAATACACATATATCTTATATTAAACAGAATATAAATATACTGCAATTGCAGTTTTACAGTGTTTATTACAAAGCCTATCACCTGATGCTACTTTCTCTAAAATATTTACAAACATTTGCAAACAGACTGTACCGTTGCAGGGTAAACTCAACCATGGGAGTCTGAAAGTTGCAGCTTCAACTCCTCGCTCTTCGAAGTCTATCTTCGAGTTTTCCTCGGTTTGTCTCCTCTTTCGCTCTTTTTCTTCCACTCTCTTCACTATCAAACTAATGCTAAGAACTCATATATATAGAGTTAGGGGTCGAGGGAAATGCGGGAAATGTTCACCTACACACTGACATGCATTAAATGCAAACCTGATGTCAACGGACTTCCCAAACAATTACAATCGTATCGTGAGCTACCAGTAATAAATATGGGTACAATAAAATCTGGTAAAATCCGACGATTGATGCAGAAGATAAAATCTATCAAAGGTGTCAAATCTGATTTAATTTTCTAACATCATCTTTTAAACCATATTTCATAAAAGCTTTGACACCAAGCATTTCCCGCAGCCTGTTAAAGTCTTCCTCCTTCAAATGTTTTGTGAAAATATCTGCAACCTGGTCTTTGGACCTCCTAAACAATAACTCAATTTCGTTAGATTTCACCAATTATCTGATGAAATGGTATAGGATATCAATATGTTTGGTCCTGACATGAAACACTAGATCCGTCGTTAATGCTATGGTATAATTGTTGTCCCAAAATATAGTTGTTGTGCTACATACCAAACCTAGCCGTCGGCTAGGTTCTCCAAGTGCATAAAATTTCATATTTATTAGCGTAGTTGTTTCATTAATTCATTTTATCTCATCTTTTAATTTTCATCTGCTTCGCAATATTTGCCTTCACGACGGGGACGTGCCCTCCCAAAGTGGCGAACAGTTTACATTAATTCCATTTTTGATGTATCTTTATCCTTGAAATTGTTCTGGTTTATGTTGTTCGAAGGTTTTCGCTATTTAAATATAAATTACATCCAAGAAATTGAGACTCGCAGGAGTATCTCTGCAAGTGGTATCAGGTTGGTTCGATCATCAGCAAGGCCAAGACACTTCATCCCATAGATTACCTATCGCACGTGTGTAACGATCGGGTTCTCCAGTCACAGTACAGTCGACGATTTCAGCTGCCAGGCATCCACCAAACGCATTACCAAACCACCATTCATGGTTCAATTGATTCGGCAAATCTCGGTACATGTTTCACAAGCGGGAGTAGTGGGCAGTATCCCCCAACCTCCAAGCGTCCAAAGAAAACAAAATCGCGATTAAGCTGAGTGCAGACCGTCGCGTTCTCAAACACGTCATGGCGACCAATCAAAAAACAAGAAAATTAAATATTGCGCGTTTAACCTAAGGTACGCCAGGTTTTATATTTTGTTTCATTTTTTGGCTTCGAGGTTTTATCCCACATTGGGCAGGCAATACGACACAAGCAATTTTTAAAGACGATAGGGAAGGTACTTGGTTGTGACTTCGATCACACGGCCAACTCCTCTCTTTCGTGCGAAGTCGTTCCCACGTGTCTTCTTCATTGTTTCTTCCACCTATGTCCCACGTGTCTTTATCAGGTCTTCATCGTGTCAGTTTTAGGTTCCTCGTTGTCCAAGTTATGTCGCTTGCATTGTTGTTCGTGTCCTCACTGTCGGTCAGTTGCATCTTGTCGCTGTTAGTCTGTCAGTCAGTCTGCTCCTTGCTATCCATGTCCTCGTTATCGGTCAGTCATGTCCTGTCGTGTCAGTCTGTTAGTCAGTCCGCTCCTAGTCAGTCAGTCAGTCCACTCCTTTTTGTCTGTGTCCTCGCTATCGATCAGTCGCGTCCTGTCCTACGTCTGGTCGTGTCAGTCAGTTTGTCGTGTCAGTAGTGTCCTATCGTTACCAATCGTGGTCAGGTGAGTTACATTAAATTCTGTGTAGTCAAGGGGCAGCGCTACCTTAAATTCCGCATTGCAGTTGGTGCGACAGTTGAAGCGAAACACACAAATTTTGGCAAAATTCATCAAATTATTGGAGAAATTGAAGCCCAAATTTTTGCAAGATTTTGAAAGTGCATGAACAAACAATGGACCAAAGGATCTGATGGTCGACTATCAAGCTCGAAGATGACCAATAACAATGCACGAAGACCTCATCGAAGCCCAGGTACAAAAAATTCTCCTTCTCCTTTCAAAATTGGCAGTTATAATCCACATCATCCATTGGTAGATCCTATGGCTACTAACCCTCCCCCAACTCACGAAAACATCACACAAGGAGACTCAAGTAACTCGGCCATTACCACGGAGGAAACTCTTCGACTCTTACTAGATGGTATGCGCGAAATTAGTGTCAACCTAACTACACTATTGAGCGCACAAAATCGACCTAATCCCAATACTAATTCCCAAAATCACTCCCATGAACAAAGGAATGAAGAAAATGACGACCAGGATGAAGATTGGGAGCAGCAAAGAGGCAATCCGGATAATTACGGGAATCGCTATCATAGACAGTGATATAACCAAGATCAGGGAAGGGATATGGGTTATCACCAACCGAGAGGCCCTAATAATTTTCCACGCATTGATATGCCCACTTTTGAGGGTCATGATCCTCGTGGTTGGATAGCCAAAATGGAAGGCATTCTCGACTTATACCAAATTAAGGATTTTGATAAAGTCCCTTTCGCTGCATCAAAATTAGGCACTAAGGCCTACCAATGGTTCGTATGGCTTAAGCGAGAGAAAGGAGCTACTATTAACTGGAAAAAAATTCACTACCTATTTTTTAGAAAGATTTGATGAAGGAGCTACATCGTCATACACAGTAAGACTGTTATCTCTTAAACAAGAAGGATCGGTTAGCGAGTTCATCTCAAAATTCACCAGTTTACTACCATATACATTAGACCTCAGTCCCGACACAGTGGTAGGAGCTTTTCGCAATGGATTGAAAGAAAATATTAGGGTGGAGGTGGACATTCAAAATCCAACCTCGCTGAACGATTGTATAAGAATAGCCAAGCTGGCTGAGAAGAGAATTCAGTTGTATGCACGACGTGAAACTTATAGTCGTCCTTCGTATCGCAACAATTCCTTTCGTAGAAATGATCAACCATCAAGATACTTTTGCTATAAATGTCGCACTCATCATCCCAGGGAACAAGCATGTGCCCAAAAACAAAACTTTCATATTGAATGTGATCAATATGAAGGAGAAGAGGAAGAAACTTACCACCAAGAACCTATGCAAGAAGAACTACCAAGTACTCTAGAAGAGAAGGAAGAGGATACAATGGCGATCTCCGTGCATGCCCTCATGGGGTTAACCGCCCACCATACCATCAAGGTACCAGGATTTCTCCGCCATAAAAAGGTGAATGTGCTAATTGATTCCGGCAGTACCCATAATTTTATCGACATCAAAACAACAAAAGCTTTGAATTTATTCATTAACTCTTCCAAAAAAGACAAATTCCAAGTTCTAGTAGCCAACGGGGTGAACGCGCAATGTGTTGGTAGAACATCTCAAGTTTCCATAAAAATGGGAACTTATACCTGGTTTGGATCCCTTTTCATCATGAATTTAGGGAACTCTGATGTCATTTTGGGAGTTGAATGGTTGGAAACATTAGACACGGTTAGCTTCAATTTCAAAAAATTATTTATGGAATGGAAGGAAAACGGACGAGTCATTCGCTTACAAGGCATTACTACTCCTCCATCACAAATGGTGAGCTCTCATAGTATGGAGAAGATTTTAAAAAAGGGTGGATATGGATTTATAGCTCAAATTAATTGTTTGGAAAAACAATCTCGAGCAACTTCGGATATTATTGCTCCATATTTACGAGACATCATAACAAATTACGAAGAGGTTTTCCAAGAACCTAAAGGATTACCACCTAAACGATCTCATGACCATGCCATCCATTTGATTCCAGGGAGTGTCCCACCTAACAATCGTCCTTACCGCTATCCTCAACCACAAAAGACAGAAATCGAATAGATCGTTCAGGATCTGCTAGATCATGGAGTCATTCGTCATAGCACTAGCCCTTATTCCTCACCTATAGTTCTGGCTCGACGAAAAGATAACTCTTGGCGTATGTGTCCCGATTTTTGTTCTCTCAATAAACTCACTATCAAGGACAAATTTTCTATCCCTGTCATAGATGACCTACTAGATGAGTTGCATGGTGCAAAATTTTTTACAAAATTAGACCTTCGCTCAAGATTTCACCAAATCCGTGTCAGAGAAGAAGATATTCCCAAAACTGCTTTTCGTACTCATGAAGGTCATTACGAATTTTTGGTCATGCCTTTTGGTCTCACCAATGCACCATCCACATTCCAAAGTCTCATGAACCAAGTGTTTCGTCCACTCCTCCGTAAGTTTGTGTTAGTTTTTTTTATGACATTCTCATATATAGCAAAACATGGAAGGATCATTTACATCATGTGGATAAAGCCCTTCACATTTTACACAGAGAAAAGTTATTTGTCAAACGTTCCAAATGTTCATTTGGGGTCCAAGAAGTCGAGTATCTTGGTCATATAGTTTCACACGAGGGCGTCAAAGTCGACCCCAATAAGATTAAGGCAATTCAAGAATGGCCTTTACCTAAAACCATCAAGAAACTTCATGGTTTTTTGGGTCTCACGGGCTACTATCGCAAGTTTGTACAAAATTATGGTAAGATTGCAAGCACCTCTCACCGCACTCACAAAGAAGGATGCTTTTCGTTGGTCGAAAGAGGCCACTCAAGCCTTCGAAGCTCTTAAGGAGGCCATGTGTACAACTCCAGTTTTAGCAACTCCCAATTTTCACAAACCATTTATTATCGAATGTGATGCGTCAAGAACAGGAATTGGGGCTATATTAATGCAAGACGGTCATCCGTTGGCATTTGAAAGTAAACAACTATCGGGGAAAATTTTGGGAAGATCAACATACGAAAAAGAAATGTTGGCTATTCTTCACGCGGTAGAAAAATGGAGACACTACCTAATCAGTAGCCGCTTCATTATAAAAACAGATCATAGTAGTCTCAAACATTTTCTTGAGCAAAGGTTTTCCTATCCGAAACAAAATAAGTGGTTAACCAAACTATTGGGTTATGATTTTGTTATCGAATACAAGAAGGGGAAGGAAAATATAGTCGTCGATGCGCTATCTAGGAAATATGAAGACGAAGTAGTCATTAACGCTATTTCAGGTCCTTGCTCCCAATGGGTGAATCAATTACAAGATGAATGGTTGTCCAATAGTGAAACTTCTCAGATAATTCAAGAATTATCTATAGGGTCCTCTAAACACCCTTTGTTCTCTTATGAAGATAAAATCCTCCGGAAGAAGAACCGCATTTACGTTCCACACAACTCAGAACTCAAATCGAAGATCCTCGACGAATCGCACGCTTCTCCATCAGCGGGACATTCAGGATTTTTGAAAACATATTTAAGGATCAAACAATCATTTTGTTGGAAAGGATTAAAAGCCGAAGTCAAACAATGGGTAGAAGAATGCGAAGTTTGCCAGCGCAATAAAGGAGAAACAATCAAATCACCAGGGTTGTTACAACCATTACCCATCCCTAAATGTCAATGGGAACATATATCCATGGATTTTATTGAAGGTCTTCCAAAGTCGAAGGCGAGACAAGTAATCTTCGTAGTCGTAGATCGGTTATCCAAATACGCTCACTTTCAGGCTTTACAACATCCATTTTCCGCAAGCAAGGTGGCAAAGGTATTTATGGATTCAATTTTCAAATTACATGGTATGCCAAAAAATATTGTAAGTGATAGAGATCCCATCTTCACTAGTAACTTTTGGCGAGAATTATTTCGACTTAGTGGTACCAAATTGAACATGTCCTCAACTTACCATCCCTAGACAGATGGTCAAACAGAAGTAGCTAACAAATGTTTGGGTACGTACTTACGATGTTTTGTTCAAGATAAACAATATCAATGGAGCCAATGGCTAGCAATGGCAGAATGGTGGTACAACACTTCTTACCATTACTCAAGTAAGATGTCTCCCTTTGAAGCATTGTATGGAACCAAGCCTCCAATTGTAGCAGATTACGTATCGGGTTCATCCAAAGTAGCCAAAGTGGATGATTGGTTTCAACAAAGGCAGTCTACACTCACCATACTAAAAGAGAATTTATTCCAAGCACAAAATCGCATGAAACAACAAGACTTGCACCGATCAGAACAAACTTTTAATGTCGGTGACAAGGTTTTCCTAAGGTTGCAACCTTACAAACAAGCATCGTTAAGGATAAAGACCAATCAAAAGTTGGCTCCATGATTCTATGGTCCTTACAAAATTGTGCGCCGCATTGGAGAAGTAGCCTATCAGTTAGAGCTACCTTCATCATCACGAATACACCCAGTATTTCATGTTTCATGTCTCAAAAAAGTAATTGGTTAGAAAGTGCAAAGTCAATCAGAATTACCAGTGCTCGATGAGGAAGGACGCATACATCTCCAACCTGAAGATATATTACAACACAGAATACGAAGACTAAGATCGCGCCAAATTCAAGAATTTCTCATCAAATGGCAAGACCTACCAGAGGAAGATGCCACATGGGAACATGAAAGCATTTTCCAGACATTTCCAGCTTTGAGGACAAAGCTTTCCGAGGAGGGGAGTCATGCTACATACCAAACCTAGTCGTCGGCTAGGTTCTCCAAGTGCATAAAATTTCATATTTATTAGCGTAGTTGTTTCATTAATTCATTTTATCTCATCTTTTAATTTTCATCTGCTTCGCAATATTTGCCTTCACGGCGGGGACGTGCCCTCCCAGAGTGGCGAACAGTTTACATTAATTCCATTTTTTATTTATCTGTATTCCTTGCAATTGTTCTGGTTTATGTTGTTCGAAGGCTTCCGCTATTTAAATATAAATTACATCCAAGAAAATTGAGACTCGCAGGAGTATCTCTGCATGTTGCCCCTTCCAGTGGATGATTTAACTCCCTTAAAATTCTTCTTAGCCAAACTGCCTGACATGCAGCTGAGGTGGCGGCAACATACTCTACCTCAACAATTGATAATGCAACAATTGGTTGCTTCTTTGATGACCATGAAACTGCTCCCGATCTAAGATGGAAAGCATTGACGTAAGTGCTCTTACAATCATTTATATTGCTAGCCCAATCACTATTTATGTAGCTGACAAGTGCAAGCTAGTCCTTCCTTGCATAATAGATTACATGGTTTCTGGTCCCATTGACATACTGTAGTATTCTTTTCCCTGCTTGCAAGTGAGGGTTCTTCAATGCTTTCATAAAACTTCTAATCAATGTCACTATAAACACTAAATTTGATCTAGTTGCAATCAAATACATCAAACTTCCAACAAGTCTTTTATAGAATGTTGGATCAACTTTCGTAATCATTCTTGCTCAGTTTTAGACATGTTGCAACTGGTGTGATGACAGGTTTGTTGTCCTCCATATTAAACCTCTTTAGGACATCTTTTGCGTACTTGCCCTGAGAAATGAAGATACCATCCATAGATTAGGTAACTTCAATGCCAAGAAAATATTTCATCAGGCCTAGGTCTGTCATCTTGAACTCCTTCATGGCATTTCTAAACTACTCAAATAACATGTTTCTATTGCCAGTATAAATCATATCATCTACATACAATCATATAATTATCATCTCCCCTTCTGCATTTATCTTCATGTAGTGGGTGTGCTGCTATGGGCATTTGATGAACCCATTCTCCTAAAAATATGCATCAATTTAGTGTTACCAAGCCCTGGGTGCTTGCTTCAACCCATACAAGGCTTTCTTCAAATTTAGGATCTTGCTTTCTTGCCCTTCCAGCTCATAGCAAGGTGGTTGGTCTATGTAAACCTCTTCTTCCAACACTCCATTGAGGAAGGCAGACTTGACACCCATATGGTAAACATTCCAGACTTTCTAAGATGCTAATGCCAAAATCATTCTGATTGTGTCAAGTCTCGCTAGAGGTTCATACACCTCATGATAGTCAATCCCTGACTTCTGCTTGTAGAATTTTGCCACAAATCTGACCTTATGCCTGTCAAAATCGCCTTGGGCATTAAACTTTGTTTTATATACCTATTTGACTCCAATGATCTTCTTGCCTGCTAAAAGATCCATTAATTGCCATGTCCAATTCTTCTCTATGGCTTCAATATCATCATTCATAGCCTTCACCCAAGTTTTATTCTTAACAACTTCTTCAAATGAATTGGATCACATTCAAAAAATAAAGAAAAATCAAAATGTTTTGCTTCTTCAATTTCATTTCTAGTTACCTCATAAATGTCTTGCAAGATCCTTATCTTTGATGGAGTCTTCAAGTTGGAGATCCTTGTTGCAAGTGGAGGCGACCGTGATGATGAGGCAGTGCTGCTACTAGCACCGATACTACTGCTTGAAGCTACAAGTGGATGCACTTTGTTGTCTTCCAAGTCCTCAGACTCAATAATTGTTGGCTCTAGCTGACCAGTCTTGGATTTCCAGCTCCATGCTTCATCTTCTAGGAACTTCACATCTCGGCTTATAACCAATTTCTTTGTTACAAGGTTATACAACGTGTAAGCCTTCGACTCTTCACTATAGCCAATGAAGATGCATTTCTCTACCTTATCATCTAGCTTCTTTCTCTTCTCATCTGGAACATGTGCATATGCTATGCACCCAAAAACTCTTAAATGAGCAACACTGGGCTTTTGGTTGCTCCAGGATTCTTGAGAAATTTTATCCTTCACACTCTTTGTGAGACATCTATTCAGCAGATAAAATGCACAACATACAACTTCTACCCAAAACTCATGCAAAATTCCCTTTGCCTTCAGCATACTTCATGCCATCTCCATTATTGTTTGTTTATTCCTCTTTGCAACACCGTTCTGTTGTGTTGTGTATCTTGGTGTGAAATGCCTTTGAATTCCATTTTGCTTGCAAAAATTATGGAATTCATTGGAGATGTACTCACCTCCTCCATTTGTTCTGATATTCTTCACATAATAGCCACTTTGTTTTTCAACCAAAGTTTTGAACTCCTTAAATTTTCCAAGAGCTTCTCACTTTTGTATGATGAGATATACCCATGTACTCCAATTGAAATCATATATAAAAGTCAGAAAGTACTTATTATCGATAAATTTACTGGTTTGCATAGGGCCACAAATATCTTAGTGCACCAACTCTAATGGTCGTGAAGCTCTCCATGATTGTCCTATAGGGAACACATCCCTATGCTGCTTATCGATTAAGCAACCTTCACAAACTTGATTCAGTTGCTCAATGAGGGGTAAACCCTTTGCCATATGTTTCTTATGCATCAGGTTCAGGCAACTAAAACTTAGGTTATCGAATCTGAGATGCCACAACCAGGTAGCATCTTTCATAACTACACTGAATAAAAGTAGCAGCTCATTCTGAATGTGCAGGGGAAACATTTTTTATTTGTCATGGCCACATTTGCTACGAGCCTGTTCTCTTTGTCTTTGATTATGTAGGCTCTACTTTTAAATTGAATAATGTGCCCCTTCTGCACAAGCTGTCCAACACCAAGCAAATTGTGTTTCAACCCAGGCACATAATACACATCATGGATTTGCTTCTTTTCACCTTGCCTAGTGCGAATAATGATTTTCCCTTTTCCCATGATAGGTACCTTATTGTTGTTACCCATATTTACTTAATATTTGATGGTTTCATCCAGCTGTGAGAACATCTCTCTGTTTTCAAACATGTGGTTATTGTAGCCACTGTCAAGATACCAGCTGTTCTTCTAGATCTCCTCTTCAGTATTGCAAGTTAACCGTAGATTCCCATATACATCTATGCACCATGCATTTTCATTTTCATTTGTGTAGTGGGTTTGTTGCTTATTATACTTGGTCAACTTATTTCTACACTCATACATAAAGTGGTCAAATTTCTTGTAGTAATAACAGTGGATCTTTGATTTGTCATACCTCTGGTTTGATCTAATTTGTTAATTTCTTTCGTTGCATCTTCCTCCTTCTTGATGGGAGTTGTAGCTGGTATCACCTTCATTGAGGTTTGACCTTCCTCCTTGTTTTTGGTCTCTTCCACGCTTGCCTCTGTTACTCTGTCCTCTTCCTCATTGAGAACTTGAGGCAGATTTGTGGGATTCTTCTTATCTACTATTGTCTCGAAATGAGACCTGCATCTTGAACACTTGTTCCAATGATGACTGAGATGATCGACTTAGCCTCTACTCACGTGTTTACAGAGAACCCATGATCTCTTATATTGAGAGGATTGTTAAATCCCTTAATTATTCAATTGCTATCACAACTGATTCGAACCTTACTAGTAGGCTCCTCAGTATCTTCTACACTATCCTCTAGTTCTCAATGTTTTCTCCATTCAACCTCATCTGGTTGATGATACCCATTGTTCGGGTAAAGAAATTGCTTGTGGACTCTAACTCGCTCATCTATAAGTTCTAAAAATTCCTTCTCAGCATCTACAACCTCACCAACTTCACTTGGTTGGTGCCCTATAAGGATTTGGCTAAAATTTCTCAGGCCTCCTTTGATTTGGTTGTTGCTGCAATTCTCGAGAAAATGGTCTCCTCAACTGCCTGCATTATGTAAAATAATGAGTTATGGTCCTTCTGGTTCTCTTTCAATAGATTTGTTTCTACTTAGGAGAGAGAACTCAATGATGTTGCATCTTCTGGTTTCGAGTAACCATTCTCCACTAGGTCCCAAAGCTCTTGAGACCTGAATAGAATCTTCATCTAAATGCTCCAGTTTTCATAGTTCTTGCCATTGAACCATGAGATCTGCAACTGTAACGAATTGCTGCCAGAAACCATTGCTTTTTATATTCCATGATCGGGCAGATAGGAATACGAGAGTGTGGCGGACTCTTCAAGCGAACAGAATAAAACAACAAGTGACAGAGAGCAATTAAGGTGGAAGGTAGGTTGGGCGGGAATTTCAATCGCATCCATCGTAAGTTGACTTTGGAAAATGCCGCCCAAGAGCTGGGCAGGATTTTCATCATACGTTCCCCCAAATGCGGATTTAAAACTACTGCCCGAACAATGGGCAGGTTTTTATCTAAAGTCCGTCCTACTGACAACTCCAACTATGTCATCCGAGAAGTGGGCAGAAACTTGGCTAAAGAAACTAGGCCGATGATTTTCTAATATTTCGGTCGACGGGATATATTTAAATATCCGCCCAACTATGAAGTTTCGCCAATAAACGTTGTAAAGCTTCCACCCGAGTAGATTTTAGGCCCGCCAAGGGTTTTTCATGACGAATTGGAGAAGATTAAAACAAAAGATATTTATAGCATGCGGAAGCTCCTAAATACACAAATATATATCTTATATTAAACATAATAGAATATACTGTAATTGTAGTTTTACAGTGCCTAATACAAAGCCTATTATCTGATGCTTCTTTCTCCAAAAGCTTTTACAAATAAACTGTACTGTTGTAGGGTAAATTCAACTAGGAGAGTCTGAAAGCTGCAGCTTCAATGTTGTAGGGTAAATTCAACTAGGAGAGTCTGAAAGCTGCAGCTTCAACTTTTTGCTCTTCGAAGTCACTTTGGGTTTTCCTCGGTCTATTTCTTCTTCCACTCTTTTTCTTCCACTCTCTTTGCTATCAAACTAATTCTAAGGACTCATATATATATATATATATAGAGTTGGGGATCCAGGAAAATGCGGGAAACACTCACCTACACACTGACACGCATTAAATACCTGATGCCAGCGAACTTCTCGAACAACTACAGTCAGATCGCGAGCTACAGATAATAAATAAGGGTACAATAAAATCCACCAAAATCGAGATACAGATAATAAATAAGGGTACAATAAAATCCACCAAAATCGAGATTAATGCAGAAGATAAAATCTATGAGAGGTGTCCAATCTGATTTAATTTTATAACATTATCACCTTTGTTTAAAACATCGCGGCAAATATTTTGTTTGTCACGTTGAAAAAGATGTACTAAATTGATAAAATCTTTAGTTTTCTAATCCTCCCTCTTATCTATATGTTAATGTTAATTTCAAGCCTTAGAAAAGAGCGTTATAGTTATTTTTGAGAACTTTTCTTAATTTGTTATCCTTTTCAAATATGCATAAATAGTACTTACACGAGACGTTGTATGCTTCAATTCAATCCATAGCAGCAGCTCGCACTCAAAAATTGGTTGTTCCATTCTCATTCATGAAGTAAACAAAGGACGCTCAAAATTGTGCGCGCTATTTCAACCCATACAAGCTGGGTACACCCATGAAGGGTCCCAATCAGGCTTGGGATTTGATATCTTATGTGACCTTAATTATTTTAAGGGTTCTTTAAAACTACAAACATCACTATATACATTCTTTAAAATTGGTGCAGATTACCCGTCTTTCTTGCTATACGTATTGTTTTAGCCTTAGTAAAAAGGCTTCCAGCTATAATATCATTCAATATAAATTATTTTTAACTCATACAAGTTAGGTACACCTATAACGTTCCAATCACGCTTGGAATTTGGCGTAACTTGACCTTAAAAAATGTATTTTAAAGGTTTTTAATTTTAACTACAAACATCCCTATACACATCACTATACATATTTAAAATTATAAATCATTACTTATATGTTTAGTTTGTACAGATGTTTATATTTTTTAAAGAGTAAATGGCTTCTAGTTATAATAGCATTCAACATAATGACATATATTGAGTATTGCGAGAATACAAACATTTTTGGAAAACTTAGCCCATATTTCTAAAGGATGTCTCTCAAATTTGAAACATAATCCCAACACATTTTATATGTTATCTTTGATGCGTAAAAACAAAGATACAAAAAAAATAAAGAAAAGTTGTGTGCTTCATCCCCGTAAATCTTAAAAGCACAACGTCCAAAAAAAGTTTGCTTTGTATTAATTTTAATTTACATTTGCAATCCACGGAAGCATTGGAGACTTCTTATTTCAGTTTGAAAGTCTCTACTGTTATAAGATCATCTATATCAAACAAAGACTCATCAATCTAAAGTTATATGCGTCATTTCAATTCATACCAACTACTATGGATATTCTAACCTTTAAAGAATCATTTATTATTATTATTTTTTTGAACATACAAAACCACCCAAGCATATAATTGGAAGCATTTATGTACAATGAAAATATTGTATCTAAATTCATATAGTATTTAGATTAAATTTTTGATTTTATGTAACAATTTTACATGAATATCATAAATATTACATTTTATAGTTTAATTATCATTCTTTGCATTATCATTTAATTATATTGTTTAATTTAATAAGAAAAAGAAAGTATTATAACAACCAATTAACTTTGTTGATATTATAATGGAATCAAAATACTTTACTTATAAATAAGGGAATAGAGAGATTTAAAATTTGTAATATACTTGGCAAGAAAAAAAATCAACATATTACGTAGTAAAGTAAGAATATAGATTGAAAAGTGTCTTTAAAACTATTATCTTCTTTGATTGTTTTCACCATATATGAGGACATGATGATTGGACTATCGTGCCTTATGTGGAGTGTATGCAACAAATCCATTTATTATTAGAAGAAGTAAATACAGGATTTGCACAATTTTGTTAGATATACAATCTGTTAAAATGTACATATGTGAGGTTTTGTCTAATTGTACAAATGAGAAGTTAGAAAATGTACAGTTGGGTGTAATTGTACAAAGCTAGAAAAAGTGTAATTAGAAATTAAAGTCAAATTAGGTGAAATGTGCATTTAAGGTGAATTTGATAATAATCAAATTAGACTTAGGAAAACCTTAATGCAAGTTGATTGTTACGGGGATGGTAGTTGTAAATGGTGGTTATCTCAGGAACCACTTTGGAATGACCTGGGCAAGCATTATAAGGACCCCCATTCAATTTTGATGGTTGTTCATGTTAGTACATAAATTGTGGTTGATTCATGTCCATTGATAGTCCATTGATGGAGGTTCATAGTTGTTCATTGTGATTGTCATTGATAATTGTATACATTCAGCCATAATAATGGAAGCAAACCTCTTTGATCCTATGTTGTGAATTTCATTGTGTGTGTTATTGTTTATAGCATATTATGAATTATGGGTAAGTATGGCCAAAATGTTGTGTTAGAATGTTGGAATTATAATGGAATTAACTCTTGATGATCCTACGAACCTGGTGTGAGTTTGAAATAAGTTTTCATGATATTATTGTTGAACAGGAACATAATGTGATAGTTGTATGATTTCTAGAAACGTTGGTGATGATAATAAATCATTGCTGATAAATTAAGGTTTGCATGTTGTGGAGTTATGTTGACAATTGCACTAGAAAGATAACTTAAATATTTCCTGGAGAATAATAGTGTGTAAATTGGTAAATCTATGAATGAAGTATTCAGCAAGGGTTTAGTGAAAAGTTTCCTCCTGATAATCAAACCGTACAAATTATCGTTGCCCAATTTGAAAGTGCAATTGTGTATTTTTAACTTACCGAATAAGGAAAATAAGGTTTTTGGAGAAATCGATTACAAAACTAATCCATTTAAATTACAAAATGACTTTTAGCAAACTAGCCAAGTGGAAAATCATATATGCCAATATGTTGTACAATTTGGATCATACAGATATATAATTTGGTGACTATACAAGCAATTTTGTGAAAGTCACAAATCGTTCAATGTAAATTGTACACTTGTATGATTTGGGTAAACACTATTACAAATCCTTAGAATCCATTTTGAAACCTTTCAAATTACCTTTCCCTCTGGGAATACTCTCCCTTGTGCTATATTTGGTGTCTGTTACCATTATGGAGAACCTTGAGGATTGAACAGGTTGTACCAAAGTATCCTACATTTGGCATCATTGCCTATTAAAATTTAAACAAAATGACTCAATTTAGAAGAGCCTATTACCATAGTTGGAAAGATCAATTATCATTTGATAGGTTACACCAAATTATGCTACATTTAGCATCATTGTCTAAGCAGAACTTGATAATTTTATCAAAATTGGGTTAGAATTGTTATTATAAAGGACTTCTAAGTGACAAGTGACGAGTAAGAACTAATTGGAGATGATTGAAATACACAAGTTCATGAGAATGTAGGAGATAGAATAAAGGATAGGAGGAAATCCAAGTGATAAAGAGCACAAGAATTGTTCAAAGAGAAACTATGAACAATTTGACAAACGAATCAGTAATTGAACAAGTTTAGAATTTAGAAGAAGGAGATACTGAAAGGTGGGAGATGTTGTTGGTCGATACAAAAGAAAGGGTACAAGAACCACCAAGGATTAAAGGTAATGTTAACATAAGGGAATATTTTGATGGAATAACTATGCAAGAAGATAGTGAGTGGATGGTAATACCTAAAAAAGTGATAGGAAGGTTGCAAAGGGGTGTAGAGGATGAAAGTGAGGCACCAGAGTAACAAGATGCAAGGTTTTAGGAAGGATAACTAGGGTAAAAATCAACATTCCGATGAATAAGGTTGCATAGTGAGGACACATAAGAGGTTGGGAGATGACTATTTGGTGAAAATAAGGTATAATAGATAGAAACATCCAACAAAGAGTAGTATAGTGGAAAACCCACCCAAGAAAGGAATCATTTCAAGATTCTAGAAGATACCTCCTTAAGTGACGAGGAAGGAAATCCAACAATGGCTAGTATAGCTATGAAAGTAAGGAAACAAAGGTGCCCACTTTTCATAGGAGATAGGAAGGAAGACCCTATTAGGCATTAGAGTATTTACCGCATGACATGGAAAGTGAATAGGCAGACCAATGAGGCATATTGGAGATGGTTGTTTCCTATAATATTTCAAGAATTTACAGTAGATTGGTATATAGAATTACCAAAGGATTAATTCCAGATATAGGAAGAATTTCATGATGCATTTGTGCAATAATTTTGATCATACGATGATAAAATTTATAAAATACAAGGAGATAATGAGTCTATTCATTCTTACAGTCAAAGGTTGAGTGGGTTGTTTGACCATGTGGAGAAATATCACTCAGAGGTATCGAAGAAGATGTGGTTCATAGATGGACTTCTTCTTATGCACCAAAGGAAGATAGATATATTTCCTCCAAGATCATATCTAGAGGTTTGGATTATGCCTTGATTTGAGAAAGTGATGCAAAATCATCACCACAGGTATATCTAGCCCAAATACAAGGTGTAAAGAGAAAGGTTGTGACTAGTGATGAGATTTTTGATACTCATCATAGAAATAAAAGAGGTAGAATATTGTATGATATTGAGGGTAGACCAATTATACAATTGGAGGATGTTTTTCAATAAGAAAAAACCATTGTACAATTAGAATATGTTGTCCAAATAGAATAATCGATCATACAACCAAAATGGTCTAAGGAAGAATAGGATTGTATGATTTTGTAGGAGGGAACTGTATAATTATGGGTGAAACCATACACTGGGCAAAAATCATACAATTGATGGGTGTGATCGTATAGTTTACAAAAATTGTACAACTAGTAAATGAAATCATACAATTGATAATGATTGTACGATTGCAATTCAAATCGTATAAGGTGGAATCGTTCACTGGTAAATTTTAGATAATGAAATCATACAAGTACAAACCGTATAAGTGTAAATCATACAAGATCAAATTATACAATGTGAAATCATACAAATTTGAAACTGTACAAAATGGAATTGTACCAGGTGAAATTGTACAACATATTCCATCAATGGTTAAGATAGTTAAATTTGAGAAGAAAAATGGAGTTGACGATGAGCCATTTAAGTGGGTTGAGAAAAGGACCCCAAAGTGTCAATAAAGAGAAAAATTAGCTTTGACATTGATGGTTTTAATAGTTATTCCTTTGATATTTTTGGGATACAACTCGAACCTTGTGAGGGATACTACCCTTCAACCTCACAAGGAACGTTGTCCTTGACCTTGCAATGGGGCTTCCACCCCATTGATCCCCAACATAGGTGGTGATAGGTATTACCTATCATGTTGATGATGTTGTTCATCTTGATCATGTTTAAGGCCACAAGGTTATGTGAGTTGTAACTTAATGTAATGCTAGTTGTAGTGGACCTATGTAATAGATGAAAGAGAAAGGAGTATGATAAGTGATACTGGTACAATGTTTAGAAGTTGTTTGAAAACTAAAATTGGTATCCCCTTCTAAAAAAAAAGAAAAAAATTAAAAGGAAAAAAATTGTGTGCAAAAAGAAATGAGTTGGCAATCATCTGTGTAGAAATCTAAAAATACATGCAAAAGAGGTTTAGGTGGTGAATTTTCATGGAAATGATATTTAAATATAAAAACAAGGTGCCAAGCATGTTATTGTTTTCCAATGTGAAAAATTGCATGCAGGAAATAATGGATTTCGAAGTATTTGGGTGCAAGAAGTGTGTAATAATACCATTTTTCACACATGGGCATGCAAAAATCATATAAAATCGAAAATTTATGTCCCATAATGAATTTGCACCACAAATTTTTCTTGTTTTCAAAAATCATCCAAATGTGGAGGAAAATCTACCAAAGTTAAGGTTTTTGCTTTGGAAATTTTGAAGTGCTATCTAAAGGCGTACTAGAGGGAAATTTTAAAAATGGTGGAGTTAGGTTTTTAAGCCAAAATGTAGCTAAGAAAACCTTCATGGTGAAAAAAAGTGGCTATATTTTGAGTTAATTCCAAAAAAGCAAGCAGATTGGAAGATTACAAACCCTAGAGCAAGGAAATTCAGCCAGTGGAAAAGGGAATATGTCTCAACAAGTGCATGAGGAAATACATAAAGGATAGGGTCATACAATAGCTACACTCAGTAAAAATTAAAACGTACTGGTGAAAAATATTTCTCAAAGAAGTGAAAAATTGTAAATGGTACTAGAAATGCACCAAAAAGAGAGATTTGCACAACTGAAGATAACAAGTACAAAATTAATTACAAAAATTATGAAAAGTGGAATATTAAATGGCAAGTAAGGATCTAAAACATATATTTTATGATTTTGGGATGAAATTGTATGATTTGAAGGTAAATTTTATGGTTTTAGAGCAATATTGTGCAAATTGAAGCCGAAATTGGGCAATTTCGGTGCAATTATACAATATTTTGTACATTTGTACGGGTTCTGGTGAAATTGTATAGATGAAAAGTGTATTTGTATGATTTAGGGTCTCTTTTATGATATCAAAATGAAGTACAATTTGAAGCTCAAATTGTACATTTTGAATAATTGTATGGATTCAGCCTACAGTTGCATAATTTTGACACAGTTGTATGATTTGAAGTGATGGTGTATAGTTTTCTAGAGCCACTGTATGATTTTGGACATCCCTTGTACAATTCTAGAAGCAATTGAAAGAACAAGAAGCATTGTTGCAATAGTATGTAGCACAAATTAAATGTCAAGAGGAGCAATCAAAAGCTTTTGATGAATAACTGCAACTAAAATATTGCAAGATTGACGATCTAACGAGTGATGCCAATAAATACAATGATCCTATCATGAATCATAAGGAACAATTAAGGGTGGAAGAAGAGCATATATGGGTCTATGAAGTGGACTTGCAGCAACACTTGAGACTCATCACAAAGAAGGATAATGTATTAGATGTTGCTACCAGGACAAAGGTAGCATTGAATGAGAAGATATGCAAGGGTACATATGAGCAGGAGAAGGTGTAGAGAAGAAAAAATTATGCACCTAGCAAAGGGAAATGAAATGCACCTATTTATTTTAACATTCAAAAGCAACATTAATATAAGCATAATGAAAAATAAATGAAAGAAATGGGGTGTTCTCTTTATATTAATTCATTTTCCAAATACACGGTTACAAAACATCCTCTTGAGGGATCTTAATTGATAAAAGTTCAAAGGATAAAATTATTTCACAAAATCAAGGTGCGCTTTCAATGTCTTTCTCACACTCAAGAATTGAAGAGCAGGTTTTTGGTATTGCTACGATGATTTATCCATGTTTGAACTTGTAGCTCCTTCCTTGCATGCTAAAATACCTGGATCTACACACAATTAAATTAGATTGGTTAATAGTATGTCTGGATTGAGATATTATCAAAGAGATACATGCAATGTTGAATATAATAGGTGAAATAGGTGGTGCAAAACTATTCCAAAATTCATAAAAACTTAATATAATACTTATAACATAGTTTAGATATGATCTATGCTAAAACATGGGTGAAAATATATGCAAAATCCTTGGCCATCCTTGGGTGTTCCAATTGGGACTATTAGAATGAAAAATCTAATTTAAGGTCTAAAACTACTCCAAATTGTACCAAATTATAGTATGATGCATATAAATTACTCTAAAAATGATCAATGCTGAAATTGAACTAAAATTGCATGCAGATTCATGGTCATCCCTGGGTGTTCCAATTGTGACTATTAACCATACCAAGGAGGGATGTTCACCAAACCTGGTGGTTTTTTCCACCAATTCCTCTGGGATCTGGTTTAAACTACTCCTAGGGGTGTTGTTATCAAATGCATAGAAATGGATGGGTTTTGGAATGGATTTGCTTATTTGGGCTCACATGCAAATATCCTTTGATGGATGTAAATTTCAAGGGAAAATACATGGATGAAAGGGGGAGTGAATCTTGATAGTAATTTTTTGTAAAATATTGCAAAGACCTCTCCTTTTAATTGGTTGGAATGACTCCAATTTATAGCCCAATAGGACCACAGGTTCAAATGCTCAAGTTAGCACATGCAAGGTAGGTGTCACCACTTGTCAAAACTCTTTCCCTATGTTGGGTTGAAGAATCCTCCAATTTGGGCCTCCCGTTTGTAGGTTTTGATGGATTTGATAGGCCCTCAATATTTCATAAATAATTGGGTGGGATAAATGGCAGAATTTTATTACAATTTATCTTGCCCTTGACTTTTTGAGGGGCCTAGGCCATGGCCATCCCACCCAGGGATAATTTATAGTGGTTGTGCCTGGATGGGACAACCATGAACTATGGTCATCCTGGGATGGGATGGCCATAGCTACATGTCCCAAAACTTCTCAAAAGTGGGATAAACCTTCCCAAAATTGGTTAGGACTACTATTTAACCCTTGAGGTTTTCCCAAGGGGGTCATATGGTGTTTTTAAGAGTGTGTCATTGTAATATAATCAGATTTATGCTATTTTAGTGTCTACATATGCCTCTTTTTGAGATGCATTGTGTGAAACAAAGAGAGGAGCAAAAATATATGACTAAAATATCAAATGATTAAGGTTATTTAGTAACCTAACCAACTTTATATGCCTCCATCGCGGAAGGGCTATACATTCTTGGAATCCTTGCTTTTGACATATTTGAAGGATTTGATTTTGGTATACCTTTCAGTCGCAATGCAAGGGCAGGTTTTGGGGCTTAGGGTATACTTGGTATTGGTTTCTTATTTGTCTTATAAGCCTATTTTGAGATACATGTACCAGGGATTCAAGGACATAAATACTTTTTTTTATTGAATTGGTGCAAATTATATGCCCCAGCATGGGCTTGAAATTGTCTTTGGCAATAATTATTTTGAATGTATGCAAGTTCCACTTTTGAGTTATTTGAGTGTTTATTTTGATTATGAATTCATTAAATATGACTACCCCATCAAGTGATGATTAAATTAGGGTGTGAAAAATGATGAAATAAATGAGTCTTTTGACCAATGTGACTTGATTAGGGTTCCTTCAGTTTTACCCATTGTAAAATTTATCAATTTTATGAGGATTTTTATGGTTTTGTTGATATTTCATGGAAGAAAGGAAATGAATACCTCATTCATGTAGGATAGAGGTGAATTATTCCCATTGGGGAGGTTTCTTCCAAGGCTTAGAATTATCCACTTACTATTCCCAATCAATGGATCAAATTACACAATCGTACAGTCCTCACAACTAGAAATGTGTAACCACTGATTAGCTTGTATGGAACCCAAATTATACCACTATACGATCCCAAATAATACAACGATGGAGCTTGTATAATTTCACACTTGGAAAATCTCTCAAATTTGGTTTTGCAAGCGGGCGTACACATTTTTGTAACTAAACATTTCAATCTACCCTTGCTACCAAATTGGGTGAATTTTCCTCAATCGCATAAACTGCCAAATCAGGTAATTATCTTCTATATGATTTGTAATGAATTTTGTGTACTATTTGTACAAAAAAAAGGTACAAAAAAGTGATAAATTGGATATCCTCCTGGTCTAATCTCTCTTAGATAAGTTTTGTAAGGATTTAATATGGTAATTAATCCTAATTCCACCAACATGCAAAGTACCTTATCAAGGTTTGAGAGAGTTTAATATCCAAAGGCAACATCCAAAAATCATACAACCGTGTTCAATACATCTCGATTGATATTATCATCATCATAGATAAATTTCCAAGACCAAACCAATGTTGTTTTAATCCAATTTTTTTCAAAACAATATATAGATTAGCCATAACAACCAAAAAGTACATGCAAGAGAAATAAACTAAGAATTGATATTCCTCCATCCCAGGATCATACAACACATAAATGGAACAATAAAATATTCTCATGCTTTATTACTGTTCAACAATGTCAATCTACAATCAGATATATGCAGTAACAATTCACATCCAAAACTCATATCATCTCCCAATAACCAGAATATCATTAGATCAGAACTAGACCATAAAGATTGAAAATGGGGCCTTATATAATGTTGCCCAATCTATTCCAAAGTTATTCCTAAGGAATATTTTATTTAAAACTGCCCATGCATAATGAAATACATTAATTAAGACTATTACTAAGTCTAACACCTTAATAATGAAATACATGTGCAATTACAACTTAAAATTGCATTTCCCATGCATGACATTTCATTTTATTGCACCTTGTATGGTTTGCCTTCACCTTGTATGGTTTGCTCTCCTACCTGTACAGTTTACAAAACTTGCCAAAATTATAAAAACTGGGCCAATCTGTTTATCACTTCTTCTTATTTTGTGAAGTGGATTTATTGCCTACATATGCCCTCATTGACTCATATTTCTATTTCAAATATGCCTCGTAATCCATGACTACCACTTTCAGGTCATCCACTTGGGATTGAAGAATTGCATGTTGGTTCTTCAACTTGACTGTGTAGTTACTCATTTCTACTGCTTTAACCCATTGTGACTAGCTTTCTCTTCGGTAGTCTTCAGGAGTTCCCTAAATTACTTTTCATGATCAATGGCACTCTTCTTCAACTTCTCCTACAGGTGTGCTTCTGTTCAAGCTGCTACTTCTAATTCTTCATTCCTATCTGTAATGGTCTACATATGGTGATGAATATCTACCTCCAAAGCACAAACAATATCCTCCTTAGCACTCAATTATGCTTGCTTCTCTAGTACTATCTCATTATATCTTTTGTTGTCTTTTGTGAGCTCTTCTACCTTCTTAGCCTGGGTTGCCAGTTGCTCATATTTTCTGGTCAACTACATTTTCAGCTATTTATCCTTTGTTCTGAGTTAAGCCTCCAACTCCTTAATCTTATTTTTTACCATCTGTGGAACTTATCGCTTCTCCTCTTCTAGAAAACTAAATATAGCCTCAAATATGCCCTAGTACTTATCATTTCTTATTGTAATTTCTTTATTTTATCTTCCGTCATAGCCTTACTCTTTTGCAATTCTTCTTCCATTGCAATTATTTCTTTTCGAGTGGCTTCTGTATCCTCCTTCTGAGCTTTCTTGAGCTAATATATTTGCTCCAATCCTATGCTTAACCACTCTATCCAATGTGTTAGGAATTTCAACTTCCTTAGAGTGATAGCCAATCCCACAGTAACCCTCTTGTGCTCTAACTCCACTATATTCATTCAAAAAGTCAGATAATTGGCTCTATCTAGGTACAACCTCGGATGCTACCTGTAATTGGTTCTCACTCCCTCTAACAAGTTGTCTCTTCCCAAAATTGTGGTTACCTCTTCCCTGGGTAACTTCCATGGGTGTTGTACATGAATATCCATAATTCTCCTTGTATGCTCTTCATTGCTCACCCATTCTGTTATTTTCTCAAACTCAAGAAACACTTGTTCCTCCCATAGCTTCAACTCTCCCACATATCCAATACAAAACTATAGTTTGATGCTAGCTATGGCATTCCCTATCTATGAGAAGAAATATTTCACCTTCTCTTCTACTCCTTGCACATCCTCCTTAGTTTCAATTTTTTTAAACTGTGATACGTCTAGGAGATAATTTGTTTGGAACCTCCACAGTTCCTCATCTGTAAGAGTTCACTCTTCTTCATCTTTCACGTGGTGGCTATAGCTTCCCCCAAGCTCTAGTAGTGTTATCTCTGTATTTATATTTTCTCATGGTGGAGTCTATTCTACTATCTTCTCCACCTTCACATCTTCTTCTATATTCACAATCTCCTGCTAAGATTGTTGCTACTCTATTGATTCCTAGGCTTCTTTCTATTCAATGAATCCCACCTGTTGCTCTTTGGTCACATGCTCCTTTTCCTAATTCTACTAAGCTTACATTGCTATGAATTTTCCAACAATAGGTTCTTCTTGTTCCTATGATGCCTTCGTCTCTTCTTGTGTATCACTCTGATTATTTTGGTTCAAGCTTCCTCCCATCACAAATTTGAAATGAGGCTTCTTCTTTTCTCTATAATATTCCTCTGAGGCTTCCACTCTCATCTTATATTTCTCCTTTTCCACCTAAGTAGTGGTTGCTACTTCCTATGATTCTGCCTTACTTCTGTATCCTCCAACATTTTTGAAGAGTCCAAAATTTTAAATTCATCATGCTAGAAAATCTATGGGGATTCCACCATTTCCTCTACTTCTGCCCAATTCCACTCATGTATATCTAGCTTCTCTGAGTCTGACTATTCTTCTTGTTTTTGTTTTTCTTGTATAGCCTCAACTTGTTTTTTTGGAATGGTATTATTCACCATTCTTTCCCATTACCTCCTTATTTGTACTTGTACTGGGCTGGATTACCTCTCCACAATTTCCTCCCTTTCCTAAAATTATGGTTTCTCATAATACCATTGTTGAATTTCCTATTGTTCCAGTTCAAGTTCCAACTTCATAGGCCTTTTCCTTCTAGGGTGTACATCCTCATCCGAGAAATTAAACTCTTGTACTATAGTGGTTTGTTCGAGACTTCTCTAGAGTCTCCTTTTGAATTGGTATTGAATTTACCCACCTCAAGATGGTTGGTTGTCCTACCTTAACATCCCTAGGTTCTATCAAACCTAAAAAGTGGATTTCCTTCTCTGTAACAACATTTAACAATAATCCAATGGCATGGAAAGTCATCCCAAAATTCTTTGACCTTTTTGTCAGTACCTCATGCATATTCTTCTCTAAATAGGTACTCCAATCGTACCTAATTTCTTTGGTGATACCCTCTACATATTGATCCATCTATATTGGCATTTCTATGGCTTGTGTGTCTCCTGATAGTCGATATATCACAGTGTTCATAGCACATGGCCAATATTTCCCTTTCAACTAACTCTGTTTAATTCCTCGAGTCCCTACACCCAAGATCTTCACATATATTAGTGATGTTACATTGGTAAGTGATGTGATTATGAGATGCATTTCAATAAGATCAACCAAATTATTAACTACCTCCATGCCATATGCTGCAAATCTAAATATTTTCTTGAATGCCTCTGTCATAACTTCTACTTTCACCAACCTCTTGCCCACATTGACATAGGTAATTCTGGTTGCAAGATTATATGCCTAAACCATATGCAATAGATAGTTGTAGAAAAAGGTCTTCTGGTGTGATGGAAATTGTGCTATTACAACTACACCAGCCTCCTCAAATTGTCTCCTCCAGGGGTGGGTTTTATTTCCTTCATTACTCCACCACCTCTTGCATGTTTCTCCTCCATATTGTACGAATGATATATCGATTATTCTGACCTAGCCTTCCTTAGATACACTACTTAGATACTCATTTGAATCTATAAAATATACTTTTCTCCTCAATTCCATCCTTGGGATCCTCTCTAGTGCCATATCCTCCTCTTGGTATCTTGGTGGTGTTCTCCTTCGATTAGCCCTCCAGTACCTCTACCCACTTCATGGCCTATATCCTCCTCTCCTCTAAGGATGAGTACCATGCCAATTGTAGTACTAAAACTATCACCCTTGGTATTTCCACATATGTGACTCTCTCTCGTGTAGGGATCCTAGTGACTGTTCCACCCTATTGGCTGCAATTCTTCTTAACCAATATGTGAACTCTTTAGCTAAATCATTTTCTTACCATTCCTCTGGTTAGCTTGCTACTCGAACATCACCACTTTTGCAATTAGAAGTGTTCCAAAAATAATACATTCTACTATAAATCATACAGTATTCTTTCCCACTTGCTCCTATACAGTTTTCCAATCCACAACCACCTCTATATCATACAATTTTTAAATCTTCCACTATTTAATCTTCTACAAATCATATAGATGCTACACAAAAATATACAGGGCTATACTACTTCATACAATGTCCCTGTCTAGCTACATCCCATCACTGAATTTGTACACTTTCATACGATTCCATACGATTTTGGTAAGCACTTCCTTACCTTCCTTCGCCAAACCCAAGCTTACGCACCTTACCGATCTTATAAGTAAACAGAGAATGTAGAAGCAGCGGATATAAAAGAAACGAATCGGAGGAAGAATGATTTTATATAAAAGAATACAGCCACTAGGAGGGCAGATCCCGCCGTTAAGGCACAGTGCGATTACGCAGTGAAAGAAGATAAAAAATGATAAGATGATAAAATGTACTAAACTAGCTAATCTATATATATGAATTTAATACACGTGGAATACCTAGCCGACGGCTAGGTTTGGTATGTAACATGACTCCCCTCCTCGGAAAGCTTTGTCCTCAAATATGGAAATGTCTGGAAAATACTTTCAGGTTCCCATGTGGCATCCTCCTCTAGTAAGTCTTGCCATTTGATGAGAAATTCTTGAATCTGGCATGACCGTAGTCTTCGTACTCTTTGTTGTAAGATTTCTTCCGGTTGGAGATATATGCGTCCTTCCTCATCGAGCACTGGTAATTCTGATTGACCTTGCACTTTTTGACCAATTACTTTTTTGAGACACGAAACATGAAATACCGGGTGTATTCGTGATGATAAGGGTAGCTCTAACTGATAAGCTACTTCTCCAATGCGGCGGACAATTTGGTAAGGACCATAGAATCGTGGAGCCAACTTTTGGCTAGACTTTATCCTTAACGATGCTTGTTTGTAGGGTTGCAACCTTAGAAAAACCCAGTCACCTATATTAAAATTTCTCTCTGATCGGTGCAAGTCCTGTTGTTGTTTCATATGATTTTGTGCTTGGAGTAAATTCTCTTTGAGGATGGTGAGTGTAGCCTGCCTTTGTTGGAACCAATCATCCACTTTGGCTACTTTGGATGACCCTTGTACGTAATCTGCGACGATTGGAGGCTTGGTGCCATAAAATGCTTCAAAGGGAGACATCTTAATTGAGTAATGGTAAGAAGTGTTGTACCACCATTCTGCCAATGCTAGCCACTGGCTCCATTGGTATTGTTTATCTTCAGTGAAACATCTTAAGTATGTACCCAAAAATTTGTTAACTACTTCTGTTTGACCATATGTTTGTGGGTGGTAGGCCGAAGACATATTCAATTTGGTACCACTAAGTCAAAATAATTCCCGCCAAAAGTTACTAGTGAAGATGGGATCTCTATCACTTACAATATTTTTGGGCATACCATGTAATTTGAAGATTGAATCCATAAATACCTTTGCCACCTTGCTTGCGAAAAAAGGATGTTGTAAAGCTTTAAAATGAGTGTATTTGGATAACCGATCTACGACTACGAAGATTACTGTCCTGCCTTCTAATTTAGGAAGACCTTCAATAAAATCCATGGATATATGTTCCCACTGACGCTCCGGGATGGTTAATGGTTGTAACAACCCTGGTGATTTAACTGTTTCTCCTTTATTGCGCTAGCAAACTTCGCATTCGGCTACCCATTGTTTGACTTCGACTTTTAATCCTTTCCAACAAAATGATTGTTTGACCCTTAAATATGTCTTCAAAAATCCTGAATGTCCTGCTGATGGAGAAGCATGTGATTCGTCGAGGATCTTTGATTTGAGTTCTGAATTGTGTGGAATGTAAATGCGTTTCTTCTTCTAGAGGATTTTATCTTCATAAGAGAACAAAGGGTGTTTAGAGGACCCGATAGACAATTCTTGAATAATTAGAGCAGTTTTGCTATTGGATAACCATTCATCTTGTAATTGAGTCACCCATTGGGAGCAAGGACCTGAAATAGCGTTAATGATTACTTCGTCTTCATATTTCTTGGATAGCGCATCGACGGCTACATTTTCCTTCCCTTTCTTGTATTCGATAACAAAATCATAACCCAATAGTTTGGTTAACCACTTATTTTGTTCCGAATAGGAAAACCTCTGCTCAAGAAAATGTTTGAGACTACTATGATCTATTTTTATAATGAAGCGGCTACTGATTAGGTAGTGTCTCCATTTTTCTACTGCGTGAAGAATAGCCAACATTTCTTTTTCGTATGTTGATCTTCCAAAATTTTTCCTCGAGAGCTGTTTACTTTCAAATGCCAACGGATGACCTTATTGCATTAATATAGCCCCAATTCCTGTTCCTGATGCATCACATTCGATAATAAATGGTTTGTGAAAATTGGGAGTTGCTAAAACTAGAGTTGTACACATGGCCTCCTTAAGAGCTTCGAAGGCTTGAGTAGCCTCTTCCGACCAACAAAAAGCATCCTTCTTTGTGAGTGTTGTGAGAGGTGCTACAATCTTACCATAATTTTGTACAAACTTGCGATAGTAGCCCATGAGACCCAAAAAACCACGAAGTTTCTTGATGGTTTTAGGTAAAGGCCACTCTTGAATTGCCTTAATCTTATTGGGGTCAACTTTGACGCCCTCGTGTGAAACTATATGACCAAGATACTCGACTTCTTGGACACCAAATGAACATTTGGAACGTTTGACAAATAACTTTTCTTTGTGTAAAATGTGAAGGGCTTTATCCACATGATGTAAATGATCCTTCCATGTTTTGCTATATATGAGAATGTCATCAAAAAAAACTAACACAAACTTACGGAGGAATGGATGAAACACTTGGTTCATGAGACTTTGGAATGTGGATGGTGCATTGGTGAGACCAAAAGGCATGACCAAAAATTCGTAATGACCTTCATGAGTACGAAAAGGAGTTTTGGGAATATCTTCTTCTCGGACACGGATTTGGTGAAATCCTGAGCGAAGGTCTAATTTTGTAAAAAAATTTGCACCATGCAGCTCATCTAGTAGGTCATCTATGACAGGGATAGGAAATTTGTCCTTGATAGTGAGTTTATTGAGAGAACGAAAATCGGGACACATACGCCAAGAGTTATCTTTTCGTCGAGCCAGAACTACAGGTGAGGAATAAGGGCTAGTGCTATGACGAATGACTCCATGATCTAGCAGATCCTAAACGATCTGTTCGATTTGTCTTTTGTGGTTGAGGATAGCGGTAAGGACGGTTGTTAGGTGGGACACTCCCTGGAACCAAATGGATGGCATGGTCATGAGATCGTTTAGGTGGTAATCCTTTAGGTTCTTGGAAAACCTCTTCGTAATTTGTTACGATGTCTCGTAAATCTGGAGCAATAATATCCGAAGTTGCTCGAGATTGTTTTTCCAAACAATTAATTTGAGCTATAAATCCATATCCACCCTTTTTTAACATCTTCTCCATACTATGAGAGCTCACCATTTGTGATGGAGGAGTAGTAATGCCTTGTAAGCGAATGACTCGTCCGTTTTCCTTCCATTCCACAAATAATTTTTTGAAATTGAAGCTAACCGTGTCTAATGTTTCCAACCATTCAACTCCCAAAATGACATCAGAGTTCCCTAAATTCATGACAAAAAGGGATCCAACCTAGGTATAAGTTCCCATTTTTATGGAAACTTGAGATGTTCTACCAATACATTGCGCGTTCACCCCATTGGCTACTAGAACCTGGAATTTGTCTTTGTTGGAAGAGTTAATGAATAAATTCAAAGCTTTTGCTGTTTTGATGTCGATAAAATTGTGGGTACTACCGGAATCAATTAGCACATTCACCTTTTTCTGGCGGAGAAATCCTGGTACCTTGATGGTATGGTGAGCGGTTAACCCCATGAGGGCATGCACGAAGATCGCCATTGTATCCTCTTCCTTCTCTTCTAGAGTACTTGGTAGTTCTTCTTGCATAGGTTCTTCTTGGTGGGAAGTTTCTTCCTCTTCTCCTTCATATTGATCGCATTCAATATGAAAGTTTTATTTTTGGGCACATGCTTGTTCCCTGGGATGATGAGTGCAACATTTATAGCAGAAGTATCTTGATGGTTGATCATTTCTATGAAAGGAATTGTTGCGATACGAAGGACGACTATAAGTTTCACACCGTGCATACAACTGAATTCTCTTCTCAGCCAGCTTGGCTATTCTTATACAATCGTTCAGTGAGGTTGGATTTTGAATGTCCACCTCCACCCTAATATTTTCTTTCAATCCATTGCGAAAAGCTCCTACCACTGTGTCGGGGCTGAGGTCTAATGTATATGGTAGTAAACTGGTGAATTTCGAAATGAACTCGCTAACCGATCCTTCTTGTTTAAGAGATAACAGTATTACTGTGTATGACGATGTAGCTCCTTCATCAAATCTTTCTAAAAAATAGGTAGTGAATTTTTTCTAGTTAATAGTAGCTCCTTTCTCTCGCTTAAGCCATACGAACCATTGGTAGGCCTCAGTGCCTAATTTTGATGCAACGAAAGGGACTTTATCAAAATCCTTAATTTGGTATAAGTCGAGAATGCCTTCCATTTTGGCTATCCAACCACGAGGATCATGACCCTCAAAAGTGGGCATATCAATGCGTGGAAAATTATTAGGGCCTCTCGGTTGGTGATAACCCATATCCCTTTCTTGATCTTGGTTATACCGTTGTCTATGATAGCGATCCCTGGAATTATCCGGATTGCCTCTGTGCTGCTCCCAATCGTCATCCTGGTCGTCATTTTCTTCATTCCTTTGTGCATGGGAGTGATTTTGGGGATTAGTATTGGGATTAAGTCGGTTTTGTGCACTCACTAGGTCTTTTAGGTTGACACTAATTTCACGCATACCATCTAGTAAGAGTCAAAGAGTTTCATCCGTGGAAATGGCCGAGTTACTTGAGTCTCCTTGTGTGATGTTTTCGTGAGTTGGGGGAGGGTTAGTAGCCATAGGGTCTACCAGTGGATGATGTGGATTATAACTGCCAATTTTGAAAGGAGAAGGAGAATTTTTTGTACTTGGGCTTCGATGAGGTCTTCTTGCGTTGTTATTGGTCGTCTCCGAGCTTGATAGTCGACCGTCAGGTCCTTTTATCCAACTTCTACTCATGCACTGTTCAAAATTTCTTGCTTAGTAATCCTTGAGCTTCAATTTTTGCAAAATTTTGGTTTATCTTTTGGCAAAAAATTTGTTGTTTTTTCGCCTTAAATGCCACTCCAACTGCGACGCGGATTTGAATTTTTTTGGCTCCTTGAGGACAACTTTGGATAAGTTCTTGACAAATTTTAGCACTATCCGATGACGACAACTTTACACTTGAGCGAGACACGACACTTGACTAACCTGGACGGAGGACAAGACCACCGAAAGACAACGGAGGTGACACGACTTGACCAGTGAGAGGACTATACCACCAAGGACGCAACGCGAACAATGATAGATGTGACACGAACAATGAGGATGACTAAGCTATACATGACACGAACATGAACAACGAGGACGACTAAGCTATACATGACATGGAGAACGCAACGGGAGGACACAACAGACACGAACCGACAGGGAACGACACGACAACAAGACGATAGACCGAACACGACAGCTAAGCCACTGGACGACTAAGCTATACACGACACGGAGAACGCAACGGGAGGACACAACAGACACGAACCGACAGGGAACGACACGACAACAAGACGATAGACCGAACACGACAGCTAAGCCACGGGACTAGACGACACACGAACACGGACTAGCGACACGAACGACGATAGAAAGGTGGAAAGAACACGAAACAAAATAAGCAACACAGAATACGAAGGACCATGATCGGCTTGGCATACACGGGAGAGACCAACGAGTATGTGACCTAAGTCACAGCTCAATAGGTGCGTCCATCGACTGATAAATGCGCTTTTTGCCACTCTACCCTGCGTGTGGGATAAATATCCCGAACACGATTTAAATAAAATTTTAGTACCTTATCTTAGGGATGAAATAAATATTTTCCTTACAATTTGATTGGCCGATGCGTTCGTGATGGAAGGCTTCTGCGTGCGCTATCCTGCAGCGATTTCTTTCACACTGATTTGATTTTCGAACGATTGGGTGCCTGAACAAGTGTGCAACTGGTGATTTTTTTTTACTTTCGTTTAGATTTTGAGCGATTGGGAAGTGATTTTGCTAGGTTATATTCATCAAAACGCTGTTTATTATTTCTTGGCTGCCGACGGACTGTGTTGGAAACACTTGCGGACGTTGTTTAAAACTGGAGGATACGCGAGATTTCCGAACGCGGTTTCGTCAGGATCTTTTAAGGAATCTGATACCACTTGGTAAGCACTTCCTTACCTTCCTTCGCCAAACCCAAGCTTACGCACCTTACCGATCTTATAAGTAAACAGAGAATGTAGAAGCAACGGATATAAAAGAAACGAATCGGAGGAATAATGATTTTTATAAAAGAATACAGCCACTAGGAGGGCAGATCCTGCCGTTAAGGCACAGTGCGATTACGCAGTGAAAGAAGATAAAACAATGATAATATGATAAAATGTACTAAACTAGCTAATCTATATATATGAATTTAATACACGTGGAATACCTAGTCGATGGCTAGGTTTGGTATGTAACATATTTGCTCAAAAAACTCAAAATAGCCCAAAATTTGCCTAAAATCATACAATCTTTTTCCTAAGATTTTATAATATACTTCCAATTCATACAATACATCTTTTAAAAACCTTGTTCACATAAAAATTACATTTTTCACCTCTCCTCTATGATTTCTCACCGACCCAATTGCCGAAATTCCTTGATCTATCTTTTCAATGCCCTTCGAAAGCAATTTCTCAATTTTTACACACTTGGCGCAATTTATCCCTAGAAATAATTTTTTTTGCTATTTTAATATGGCTATACGGTATTCCTATTTTTATTCTCTATATACTCTAGTTCATTTTTTGCTACTTTTTTTAGATTAGGGTTTTTAATCTTCTTTTTCCTACAATTTCTCTACTCTAGCTCCAATCTACAACTTTCTCGAACCCTAATGTACTTTTTTTAGAAACCTAGTTAGTACTTAGATGCCTTCTACTGCAAACCCTCATTTCCCTTTGGTTGAACACAATTTTTTTTTTTAATGGAGTCAAACCCTTGCTTTTTCTCCTTCGGTTTGATTTCCTCAAGTGTGAAAAGTCTCCATGGTGTGAATTAAAATATGGGTCATGCAATCTTGCAGCTCACTGATGTATTGCAATTCTCATGTGGTGTCTTCGTTTAGTTGCACACTTTTCACCTTCATCTTCCTGAAAATTCAAATTCCTCCTTGTACGATTTAAAATTTTCTAGGGTGAGCCTTGTATTTAAACTATCCTCGAACCCTAACCACTCCAAATTTAAAATTATGCCACTTTGCATGTCTTTTCATCTTCTTTTCCTAGATGATGAACAACTCATCACTTTTTCATGTAATTTTAACTTTTTCCCATGATTTTCTAACAACACCTCATTATCCACATGCAAACATTAATTGTGATGATTGAAAATCATACAGTTGCTTCTAGAACCATACATCGTATGGTACAAATTGTACAACATGCCTCTTGTACGATTCGACATGTAATTTTTCCAATTTTTCTTGTACGATCTTACACTTATGCTTTTTTAGGTTTAATTTGATTTATACAATCTATCACTTAGAATTTTTCTATTTTTCTCTCTCTTGAAGAGGTCATCATTTCCGTTTTTCAACCCACTTCCTTCTTAATTGCATCCTAAGGAATTTTCACAACTAAGGCATTTTATTTTATTTTTATTTTTATTTTTTTCTTTTTCTTTTTCTTTTTATTTTTTCTTCCCATTTCCTAACCTATTTATACTTACCGTCGTGGGAATCGCATAGTGAAATTTACTTGTACAATCCCATTTGATTCTTCTCTTGGAGGTTCGACTATGACATTCTAAGTGGTTGTGTCCTCTAGCATCACTTGCTCTCTAGGGTAGTTTATCTCTACTTGTGATGTTACTGAGTTCCCTAGCCTTCCCGTACCATGTGTACAATCTAGGATTATACAATTGTAAGCTAAAGTCTCTTCACCTAGCGTCCCTTCCTCTTGTTCTATAGGTGATTGATACCTTGGTAGCAATGCCCTTACTACTCTACTATCATTCGAATGACTTCTTCGTCTATCTCCTTGGATCAATTCTTACTCTAGACTTGGTGATCAAATCCTTTTTTATCCTTGGTTTCTTTCATCTACAAAATGCACTCTTCCTCTACCAGTAAGGCCTCTATCATATGAGTGTCTTCCCTATCCTATTCCTCTTAACATCGAGCTTTCTTTGTTCCAATGGTGATTCATCCCTTACTTGGAGTAATCCTCTACCATCTACCACTCTTCAATATCCTCTTTAGATTAGGGATGGTCATCCCAATGGATACTACCTTGTAGGGTTTGGTAAGATCCCTCTCATCCATGGTAAACCCTGTAGATTCCTTGTCCAATTCAAACAAGCTAAGGGTGTATCTCCCAGCCATCTAGGAGTAGGGGGTCAGAACCTTCCTCGTTATTTTCCTCCTCTAATTGTAACATCATCTTGTCCTTGATAATTCTATAGTCGAATACCTCCTCCCCTTCCTGGTTGGAGCCTTAAGGGTTCTTGTCTATTCCTTCCTCCCATTGATCGATTATCAGGAGTTATCTCTACCAACTCAACATTGGCTAGTGGACTTCTACTTATTGTACTTGGTGATAATTGTCATAGTCTTCTAATTATATGATCTGCATGTGCTAAGTGACATATCCATATTGTTTCCTTAATTTATGGAGATGAAGTTGCCAAGATATCTCTATATGTTTCAAAAAAATCTATCTTAGAACTTGAGTCATTTTGATTATCTTTTATTTTTTTTGCCCAATTTGTTGGTAAATTCATTAGTCTCTCCAATATCTTCACTTATCTCCTTTTTCTTCTTATTTTTCGATGGGCTATTATATCTGCCTTTATATCAATACTGGTTTGATGCTCCCATGATCTCCCTAGTTGTTGTTGTGTTGTAATACATGTTGGGGGGTCACGGTTCTCTTGGGGATTATAGGGGTTCCCTGGGCAATCATTGTCATCACTAATTTATGTGCTAGGTTCCCCTACTATCCAAGACATTCCTTCATCACTAATCCAACCGTGCATTACCTTGTGATTTAGGTGATGTGGTTGCTTCCTTAATGTCTCACCATAGCATCTTTGCGTCTTCATTCATCATTAGCAGATCACTTGGTGGTACTTGTGAACTTGTGCTTATGCCATCATTTCTTATACCACTTCTTAGAGTTTTCCCCTCATTATCCTCAGGTTCCCCTTCTAGTTCCTACAATATAGTTGTTCTTTGTTCATCCAACCTTTGTATTGTGCTATCCAATTCCTAGATGGTTTTTTCTCTCAACCTTGCATTATGACCTCGCAATTTTTGATATTCTTCCTACAGTTACTAATTTTGTAGTCACATTATCTACTATAATAGCCCTATATAAGCTAATAGAGTAAGTCCAACCAATTCTTCATCGATGATCTCATTCCTATTCTTATCTAGAACTTCCATTTCAAAAGTGTCCACTCTATCTTCATATCATACTATTAACCATATCCTTCTTCGTCCCTCATCTTGTTGGGGTAGTTATCTCCACTCCACCCAAAGATACAGTATATTTCTGTTCACTTTGGGTGCCTATTCTTTTATTCTCCTATTTTTGGGTAACAATACTATCTCCTAATATCCTTTTTCATTTGGAGGAATCCATTATTCATCTTCCTCTTCTACTCATTCGGTCCCATCCACAAATCTGACATGCACTTGCAATCTTCTTCTTTCTCTAGATTGAGATGCTAACTCCTAATGTTCTATGGTTGGTATTGTCTCCTCCCCTTCTGCAAATAAATGTGTGAGTCCCATGTTAGGCTCTTCTTATGATGGACCTTGATCACCTTGAGTCCTCCATTTAGATTATGCTCATCATATTCGTTCGATCTCTTCTGAAGAAATAAATAAGCATTGTATTTTATATGGATTCAACTTTGAGCTATTTACAGTGTTGGGTATCTCAGTATCATTTAAGTTCTACAACTTGACTACTCTATTAATAATTACTTCTACCACTTTGTAGAGACCAAGCCATAAAGTCTTCAACTTACCAGGCTTGATTTCCTACTTCCCATTAAAATTTAGAACCAAGTCACTCAGACTAAGTTCTAACTTTCTCAATTGTCTATCATGATATGACTTAATTATTTTCCAAGTTACCTCAGTTTCCCATTGTTCCATGACTCTTCTTTCATCTAACTTGATTAGTATTGTCAGTCGCTCTTCCAAACTTTCTTGATCACCCAAGTGATTGTTAGTATTTAACTTACCTTGGTGGACGACAGTTGATGATGTCATCAAGGTGGACGACAAGGGAGTGGACGGTAGGTGGAAGAGAAATTATTTTCCAATTTTCTTTCCTTCCTTCTATCCCTATTTTCTCTCCTATCTTCCTATTCCTCGCTTATTAGTTATTTGGTTTATTTCCTATCTATTTAAGCATTATGTAACTTCAGTTTAAGTTAATGAAATTCCACATTTCATAATTGGTATCAGAGCATGGTTAGGGTTAGGATTTTTTGGTATCCCATTGGCACGTATATCGAGGATGCCCATAGGTATGCATCCTGAGGAGCTTAGGAGGGCCCACATGCACGTATCTCGAGGAGCAAAGTAGACTAGAGCAAGCACACAGCTCGAGGCGATGATGTGGATCTGGACTGCAACCCAAGGTGATGATGTGGAGTAATGGATCTGGACTATGGCCCAAGGTGATGACTTGGAGTAGTGGATCCGGCCCCTGGCCCAAGGTAGTGACGTAGAGCAGGCGATCTGGCCCGTGGCCTGAGGCGATGACGTAGAGCAGGACCACGGCCCGAGGTGCTAACATGGCATGCGAGTAGTCTCATTGACCTATGAGAAAAATAGCTTTTTGATTACCCGTAGGCAATTGAAAGCATTACTAAAAATTCATGCTTTTAAAGTGTGAAACATTGCCCACATAGGCAATGTGGGACAATTGTCCCAAGTTGTTTTAAAAAAAATTGAAGCACCGAAGCACTTCAAATAGAACTTGGCTCCCTGTGTTGTAAAGTTCAGCCACACTGATCTACTGGCAATTACCACCATTCTAAATCCCTGACTCGCGAGTGGTCGCGAGTTCAAATCCCGACGGGGCTAAAACAAGCATTTTTTGTTATTCTTAAAAAAATTCTTTTATATTTTTTTTTTGTATTTTTTTTTATTTTTTAATATTTTTTTATTTTAATCTAATATATTATATAATATATTAAAGTTTTAAAAAATTTTAAACTTTATTTATCATAATATATTTTATTATTATATAAATTTGATTAAAATTATTAAAATTTTGCATTAAAATATTTAAAAAAAAAGGACATTTCCTAATAGAAAATTATTGTAATAGCCTAAGAGGTAATTTTTTGTAAGTGTTCTGCACAATTGCCTAAGAGGCAATATTTGTAACAAGTGTTAATTTTATGTCTACGAAGCCTTCCAGAACGCCTGTTTAACACTTAAAAATTATTTTGGACTAAATTTGATTGTTGATTGGAGGTTTGTGTTGAGAAGGGGATAAGTTTTGCATCTAAGGGTAGACATTTTGTAATAATTCATGATACAATCTATAGGATACTATCATGCTCTTTGTTCTATTTTAGTAAGAGAAAACCCCGAATCCTTTGATGAAAAAATTCAAATGTATGGACTAAATATTGTATTCAGTCACCTGCAAAATTCTATAATAACTCATCAAAGACATCCAGATTTAGGATATGAAGCAGATTCATAAGACAATTTCTTTGGCAACAGACTTGAAGAGTCAGAATCTGTAGAAGTTGCACCACAGGAGTTATAGAATCCACATCTTAGTAATAGTGACTCAGTTGAAATACTGGAGCCAGAACCATATTCACCATAAATAATTCTTATAAGTGACAATGAAGATTCAATTGCAGATAACTTTGTAAATCTAGTGATAGAAGAACCTTAGCAAGTAGAACATGCCATAAGCGAGAGAGTAGATCAAGTTAGATTTGACTTAAATCTGTAACTTTTTCTTTTGAAAAGCAGAGTGCTTTGATTGTAATTAAGAAATAAAAGTGTGTTTTTAGTTTATTTCCAATAGCTATGGCATCCAATTCTAATCTACCCATTCCCGAATTTAATGGGTACAATTATAAGTATTGGTCCATCAAAATGAGGACCTTACTCATAGGTAAGGGACTATGGGACATAGTAGAAGAAGGTTACATATAACCTACATATTGGACTATGTTAAATGCAACAGATAAGAAAACAAATAAAGAAGCACAAAAGAGCAACTCCTCTACTCTTTATCATCTCCAAGCAGCATTGGATAAAAGTATTTTTCCTAGAATTACCTCTTGTTTAACTGTCCAAGATGCATGGAAAGTCTTGAAAGAAGGATTCCAAGGAAGCGATCAAGTCAAGCAAGTAAGGCTTCAGACCCTGAAACAAGATTTTGAGAATATTAAAATGAATGAAGATGAGAAAGTTTGTGACTACTACGTAAGAGTAAAAATAGTTGTCAACAAGATGGTAACACTTGGCAAAGAAGTCAAACCAAAAGCAGTTGTGAAGAAAGTGTTGAGAACACTTCTTCAAAAATGGAATCACATAGCCATCATCATCGAAGAATCAAAGGACCTTTCTACACTATATTTTGATGCATTAATCGGTTCATTAATGTCACATGAAGAGAGATTACAAGGATCTCCTTCAACAAGTTATGGAGGTGATGATAAAACCTTCGCATCCAATGAGGATGTAGGAAGAGGATAGGGAAGAGGCCAAGGTAGAGGACAAAGAAGATGCAAAGGCAGAAGCAGCCCAAGATGAGGAAATTAAAGCAGAGGTGGCAATCAAAACAGAGGTAGCAATCAAAGTAGAGGTGGAAATCAATGGTAAAATGGAAATCAAGGAAGATGAGATGACAAAAATAAATCTTTTTTCAATTGTGGTAAGCCTGGTCATTTTTCTCGAGACTTTTGTTTCAAGTTTTCTTAGGGAAGCAACAGTCAATATGGTAATTATGGTGAAGAATATGGAACATCTAATCTATTTCTTTCTTATGGGCAATTGGATAAAAATCTAAATGACACTTGGATTTTGGATACTGGTTATTCCAACCATATGAGTGGCAAAGAAGAACTCTTTACTACAATGGATCCCACCTATAAATATTGAATCAAGTTGGGATATGATAAATCTTTGCAAGTTGAAGGCATTGGATCCATGGAGGTTCCAACAAAATAGGCATCAAAAAGGTGAATGACATCTACTACACCCCTAAACTCCAGCACAATTTGCTAAGTGTTGGACAAATTATGGAGAAAAATTACAAACTTGTTTTTATGAAGGAAAATGTGTAATTTTTGACAAGAACAATTGTAATAGAGTCATCACACAAATACCTATGACCAAAAATAGGTTATTTTCCCATAATTTTGGAGAACCAGGGGGTGCTCAACTTGCAAATTTTGCTATTGGAAATCCAAGTGTGCTTTGGCACTTGAGATATGGTCACTTGAATTTTGCTATCTTGAAATTATTAAATTCTCAAGCTATGGTGATAGGACTTCCTAAAATTAATTAACACAAGGAGGTCTGTGAAGGGTGTGCTTTGGGAAAGCACTCCAGGTCCAAAATTCCAAAAGTACAAGAATGGAGGGCCAATCATCCACTTCAATTAGTGTATTCAAACATCTATGGTCCAATGCAGAAAAAAATCATAGGTAATAATTCCTATTTTCTCACTTTTATAGATGATTTATCTAGAATGTGTTGGATCTATTTCTTGAAAAACAAAGATGAAGCTTTTGATTGCTTCATAGATTTCAAGAATAATGTAGATAAATAATGTGAGTTCATTGTAAAATGTTTAAGTACAGATCGAGGAGGAGAGTAATCTTCAAAGGCATTTCTAAAATATTGTAAAGAATGTGGAATAAAGAGGCAATTCACCACTGTCTATACTCCACAACAGAATGGTGTAGCAAAAAGAAATAACTACACCGTAGTAGAAATGGCTAGATCAATGCTTCAATCGAAGCATCTCAGTAACATGTATTGGTATTATGCTTGTTAGAACTAGTGTTTACATTATAAATAGGAGTCCTACTTATAGTTTGGATGGAATAACTCCTTAAGATGGGTTGTATGGCAAGAAGCTGAATGTCAAACATTTCAAAGTTTTTGGTTCTTTAGCATATGCACACATTCCTGATAAAAAAAGAAATAAGCTTGATCCCAAGAGTCAAGCATGTATTTTTGTAGGGTATTGTGAGTCTACCAAAGCATATAGACTCTACAATCCAAAGATGCATAAATTGTACTTTCCAGGGATATGATTTTTTATGAAGGGGGGGAATGGGATCATCAAAGAATTTTTTTGATGACGAATCCCATGATGCAAGTTCTTCATAAATATAACAGGTTTCACCCAAGAAAAGCAAAGGCACACCCCCTCCAAGCCCAAGCAGGAGTACTACTTCTAATACATCAGTAGCTACTCCAAGTACTTCTCCAAAGAGATCAATAGTTTATTCACCTATGGATATTGATTATCCATAAAGAGGTAAAATAACACTACAACATCATCCATATTTTCAAATGTTGGATAAAAATTTCCAAAAAAGATACACTAGGATTCAAGCTAGTGAAATGAATGCAGTTTTACAAAAACTTGAAAATTTGCATATGTATGGGGATGATGACTCCCAAGAGCCTAAGGGAGATGTAGTAAATTATGCTTTAATGTCTAGTGCATAGCTAGAGCCATCCATCTATGAGAAATTTTGCACTCATAATGTATGGCAGCAAGCCATGGAAGAGGAAGTCACCTCTATAAAAAAGAATGATACTTGGGAGCTAGTGAAGCTTCCAAAAGGAAAAAAATGTGTTGTATGTAAATGGGTCTACAAGACCAAATTCAATTCTGATGGGAGCATTGAAAGACACAAATTAAAACTTGTAGCAAAAGGCTTCACTAAGAAGGACAACATTGATTATAAGGAGACCTTTTCTCCTGTAGCTAGACAAGAAACAATCAGATCATCACTTTCCTTGGCTGCCCACAAAGGGTGGAAAATTCAACATGTGGATGTAAAAAGTGGCTTTCTCAATGGGTACTTAACTGAGGAGGTTTATGTTCAACAACATTAAGGTTTTCAAGAACAAGGTAAGGAGAACCTTGTTTATAAACTGAAAAAAGCACTTTATGGCCTCAAGCAATAACTAAGAGCATGGTACTCTCTCATTTATGGCTATTTCAAGGAGTATGGATTCACTCAGAGCAAAATTGAACCTATTCTCTACTACCTAAAGCAAGGTAAATACATTCTCATAGTTTGTTTATATGTGGATTATCTCATATTTATGGTTAGTAATGATAAAATTAATATGGAGTTCAAACACTCCATGATGAAACAATTTGAGATGAAACATATGGGCTTAATGCATTACTTCCTAGGCATGAAATTTCATCAAACAAACAGAGGTATCTTCATATGTCAACACAAGTATGATCAAGATATTATCAAGAAATTTTCCATGGAGCATTGCAAATCAGTTGCAACTCCAATGGGTCATGGGATCCAATTGAGCAAATATGATGGAGCACCAAAGGTTGACATGACCACTTATAGAAGCATGGTTGGGAGTTTGATGTTTCTCACCAAAACAGGACCTGATATTCAATATGTTGTTTCTCTTGTTTCAAGGTTCATGGCTGATCCATCCGAGCTACATTTTCAAGCAACTAAAATAATTCTAAGATATCTAAAATGTACATTGTATTTTGGAATCCATTACCACAAATATAATTATATCAAGTTAGTTGGCTTCAGTGATAGTGATTGGGACAACAATATAGATGATATAAAATCTACATTAGGGAACTATTTTAGTCTAAGGTCAGAACTAATTACATGGATTCCAAAAAGTAGATTGTTGTAGCATTGTCATCTATTGAGGTTGAGTATATAGCAATCACATATGCTAGTACTCAAGCTCTATGGTTGAGAAAAGTCCTTGAAGAGATTGAAGAACGACAGAGTGGTCCTACCAGATTGTACTATGAAAACATGAGTGACATTCAATTGGAATATAATCCTATCCACCATAGTAGATCAAAAAACTTTGATATGAAGTATCACTTCATCCGAGACATGGTGGAAAACCAGGTAGTTGAGCTTAAACATTGAAGCACTTTGGACAACATGACGGACATCTTCACCAAAGGCATGACCAAAGCTCAATTTTTAAAGCTGAGAGACTGTCTAGTCAATCCTCTCAACTATAAGGGGGATAATGTTAGTATTTAACTTACCTTGGTGGACAAAAGTTGATGACGTCATCGAGGTGGACGGCAAGGGAGTGGACAGCATGCGGAAGAGAAATTATTTTCCAATTTTATTTCCTTCCTTCTATCCCTATTTTCTCTCCTATCTCCCTATTTCTCGCTTATTATTTATTTGGTTTATTTCGTATCTATTTAAGCATTATGCAACTTCAGTTTAAGTTAATGAAATTCTACATTTCATAGCGATGCTCTATCGCAACTCTCAAACTTGGTATCAAAAATTCCATTGGCACCAATGCCTCCTATCCATACATCAACTGGAAATATATATAATCTATTTTTGGCTTAAAATTTGTTCTATATACCCAAAAAATAGATGGTAGCCTTTCCTCCCAATCTTCTCCTTCTATTCCATAGGTTTTATACAAAGTAGATACCAGGACTTTATTTATTTATTTTTCCTGCCCATTTGCTCTAGGATAATATAGACTAGACAACGAGTGCAAAATCATAAATTTTGTTGTCAGCATCTTTATGATTTTATTGAAAAAGTATCCTCCTCGGCAACTTGTGATCTATAGAAGAATACCAAATATTGTGATTACCTACTTGTACAAGAATCTCATTGTACTTTTTTCTAAGTTATCAGGTAATGCTCTTGCTTTGGCCCATTTTGTCAAGTATTATGTTGCTACTATGGTGTATCTACACTTCCATCTACGATATGTCTTCAATGGTCCAACGAAGTCCAATTCCCACCTTTTAAATAGTTACTAGGGTTGTGGTGGATGCAATGGCATAAAGTCCCTCTTTACTAGCTTTCTTGCTCTTTGAAAAGTGTCACATGCTTTCACATACTCTTTTGCATCATTATACAATGTGGGCCACCATAATATAGCTAGTAATATTTTCCTAGCAATTGCATCTGGTACCATATGCCCTCTTGCGAAGCCTTTGTGAGTTTCTTTCAATACCGCTTTAACTTCTTTCTCCATCACACATATTTTTAAGATACCATCACTTCCCATTTTGTACAAAAAACCTACTATCGACTAAAAGGGTGCTGAATTTATAATCACTTTATTTTTCTCGGTTGCCATCATCTCTTGTGGTAACTCTCCTATGGAAAGGTATTGATAAATCAACTTGTACCATTATGGAACAACATTGATGTCAAATAGCTATACATCAGGGAATTCATTTGGAACCCCTATTCCTATAGGCTCTACTGATTATATCTAAGATAGTTGGTCTCAAATGACATGCTTTTTATCAAGTATCACTACTACTCAAAATACAAACTCATGTAGGATGACAAGCCGACTACTGATCCATCCTTGTATCACCAGTTTGTTTATCAAGTACAACAAATCTTGGTTATCTACATATAAATCAAAGGGATTCACCAGTAAGTAATTCCTAAACTTCTGGACCGTATATACCATTCCCAAATCTTCTCTTTCCATTGTACTATAATTTCTCTCTGCCCTTGACAATAGGCAACTAGAAAATAAAATAGGCTAATCCATCATGAACTATCCTTCTTGTGCCAAAGCACATCCAATTGTAAATTTTAAGCATCAATATGGACATGGAATTCCTTGTCTTAGTTTGGGAACACCCAAATTGGGCTACTCATAAGCTTAGCCTTAAACTCCTCAAAGGCTCTTTGGTGCTCCTTTGTCCATCTGGAATAAATATTCTTCTTTGTCAATGAATACAATGGATATGATACATGTGCATAGTTCATGATAAACCTTCAATAATACCCTGTCTATCCAAGGAATGTTTTAAGTGAACTCACATAATATGGTTCTTCCATGTGCAATATCACACCGATCTTATCAGGATCTATTTTTAATCCTTTGCTACACACTACGTGTCCTAACAATTTTCCATATGGTACCATCAGGTAACACTTCTTAGGATTTAATGATATCTATTCATTTTTGCACATACTCATACATTCACTAAGGTTAGTAATATCCTCCTCGATATTCCCATAAATGGAACAATCATCTAAAAATGCTTTGAAGTTCCATGTTGCCAACCGATCAAATATACAGTATGATGCACTGAAATGTAGCAGGGGCATTACAAAGCATGAATGGCATTATATTGCATGTATAGATTCCCATTCTTCACAATAAATGTGATCTTCAACTTATTCTCCTCAGATATACTAATTTGATTGTAACCCAAAAATCCATCCAAAAATGAATAGATCTTGTGCCCTGTGACTTCTTTCAGGATAGAGTCTATGAAGGGAATATGGAAGAGATCCTTGATAGTTACTGTGTTTAGACTCCTAAAATCCATACATATTATGATTTTGTCCACTTCCTTCTTCAAGGTGACCACTATAGGTGATACCCACTCACTGGTCATAACCGTGAAGATGATTCTTGCCTCCAACATCTTCTCTATCTCTGTGTTCACTAATGCAACATATTTTGGGTTCATTCTATATGGTCTCCTCCTTACAAGTTGTGCTCCAGCCATTAGTATAATTTTGTGGATACATAACTTAGGTGGTACCCCCTTAAAGTCCTTTTATGTTCGTGCAAAGACATCATTATATTCTAAGAATATCTTAAAATTTATTGCTTTCAGTATAGGGTTCCAATCATTGCCACATTTAATCATCCTAGGTTCATCCTTCATCCCTAGATTGATGTCCACTATATGAGGTCCTTCATATTTGATATTTTCTAGCTCACTTAATGCTTTCTATAAATTCTTTGAGTGTGTCAGGCATGCATCAATTTTTGCATATCCTACTATATACTCTGCAAAACTCTTTGGAAATGTTCATTTCTCTTCCATATCTTTCTTAGGTTCCTAGCTGACTTTGGGTTCATCTTTTTTTTTCTTGATCTCCTATGAGTCAATACAAAGGCAGTTGGGCTGAAAATTTTGTACTCCTCCATTTTTAAATTAATGAGTCCACTATCAAATCTAGATTCATCTTCACTATATTCATCCAGGTACAACTTTCCTTCTCCATATGGTTCATACCCTTCATCACCTGAGGAATTTTTTGATTCGTCGATTATAGCTACATCCTCACTAACTTTCTTATTATCCAGATTAATCATATATTTGTGTTGTCCTTTCTTGAAATTTATCTGATTCTTTCTCCATTTATGATTAAATTTGGCTACTCGTAGCCATCCTATCCCCATGATAGCATCATATATAGGCTTTTGCATAGTAATCACAAAAAAATACAAGACAAAATATTGGCTAGCTATCACCACTTGTTGTGCTGTCAAGACTCCCTTTTTCTCAATACCATACTGATCAACATCATATAATCATAAGCTCGGTGCCCATAGATATGGAGCACCTAATTCTAGCCAGGTTCTTTTAGGTAGTACATTGGCACTGGATCCTCCATCCATGATAACTTGTGTCAACTTGTGCCCTAGGATCTCTATATATACTAATGTAGGTTTCTTTCCTACATCAATCATAAAAATAGTAGGATTCATGAATTGGTATTTTTTTTTATTTTCCTAACTTAGTTGACTTTGCACTTCCATCACCTTATGTAGTTGTATCTCTTCCACCATTACTTTTTGTAATGATGGAATAGCTTCCAATAGGTTATCCACTTTGATCCCTACTATGGTGTCTAAATTATGTGCTTCAAGACTTTGCATAATTGCCTTCTCTTCTGATGGCTTTTTTAGTTTCTTTTCTTTGGCTAACTTCACTTGTTTAGCCTTTTGTGCTTCATCTTCTAATATTTTTTTTGCTACTTGCCAGTGCTGCTTTTCCTTTGCTAGCTCTAGATAATTATCCTTTCTAGATTGATTTCTCATCACGGCTAAAAATTCCTAGGTTTCGTCCTTAAATTGAGGAACCTCAATATCTAAGTAATTTACATTATGTGGTTTACTTGAACTCGCCTACTTTGGTAAATTTTCCTCCTTGTGGTTACCCAGACCACACCACCTATATATATGTGTAGTATTAGCTTGATGTGTTTCCTGTTTCTAATGTGAAGGGTAGTTTTTCATGAAATGTTCCTACTCTTAGAAATTGTGACATTGTATGATAGGCCTCCATTATAAGTCATACTATAAATGGCTCTCTCCTCCTTATTGATTGCCCTAATTCGACCTTCCACCTTGCTGGCTATTTCTATAACCACCACTTGTTGCTTGTTATCCGCTTCCTAGGGTCTTTGATTTCTCTTCTTGCTCTTGGATTGTTAGGGCTTGTGGTTGTTCTATCGTATTATAAAAAAATAGCATTACCTCATATCCCATCACATTATACATATAACAACAGTCATTTCATGGATACTTTATATTTGTATGCCCTTATATCTTGCATTTTGTGCATAAAATATCATTTTTGTCAGGTTTGCTTCTTTTTTCTTTCATGATTTTGTCAAACTCCTGACGAAATGATGCTACTGTCCTTTGTATAGTGTCCTCTTCTCCACTATATGAATAATTGGATTTGGGGTGAGATAAAATTCCTATGTATATCTATTTCGATTCACTCTCAATATTCATTGCATGCTTTATAGATTCCTCATATAGTTTTGATGGTACTGCCTTCATATTTTTCTTGTATTTCGGTAATAATCCATCTACAAACCATCGCTTCACCAATACATCTACCAAAGGCATTTGCATATTATCTACTCAGTACTTTAGTCTATGGTTGTATGATTTCACATCTTCGTTAGATTTTTGCTTCGTCATACAAAGTTTCGTAACAATGTCTCCATAATCCTTCAAAGGTCAAAATTCCTCAATGAATTTCTCCTTCACTTTATTCCAAGTCCAAATATATGCTATACTTTCCCTCTTCAGATACCAATCTATCACTAATCCTCTCAAGGCAACAAGAAATAGAGTTACACAATAATTTGGTTGGTCTACATCATTTTATCTCTAAATAATTATCCAAGTTCCCATATGTCTTGTGGGGTCTTCCTTACCCTCACCTGTAAAAGGTGGACATCTATGTTTGGCTACCCTATTAGCCATATTCAAAGAATTATCCCCATCACTTGAGGTCTCATATGGAATATTTATCTGATTCCTCCTTGGGGGTGTTTTACTATAGTCATTGTCAAAAGTCTCTATTCAAGGTATCTTATTCTATCCCACAAATATTTTACCAAACTCGCGTACATCTTCACTTCGTGAATTCCTTCACTGATATAAGGGAGATGGTCTTGGTACTTCCACCTAAGACCTCATGCCCTATTGCTCTAGTTCTTGACTCCCATCCTCTACACTCCCTTGCAACCCTTTCGTCACTTTCTCAAGTATCACCATCCACTCTCCTTCCTTATGCACTACTTATTTATCAACTTGTGCCTCTACATAAGGTGGTTCTATTTTCTCCTCTACTATCTCTATCATTAGTGTTTCAAAATATCCTTCAGATGCCCAAACTTGCTCTATTTCTGGTTCATGTGTACTATGTTCTGTGTTACTTGCATTCTCTATTCGATAAATTCTCGTGCTACTTCTTACTAGAATTTTCTCTTTTATTTTTCATATCCTACACCTTTTCACATTGGTGTTTGTCATTCACCTCTAGTTTTGTAGTATTCTTTACTTGTCAAATTGACCTATTTTAACAAAAATTCCAAGTTCGATAAGGAAATAGTGCAAAAATTAGGATAGGAGTGTAGTATTCCTAGTAGGGAGGTATTTCCCAAGGCTTAGAATGATCAATTTACTATTCCCAATCAATGGATAAAAACACACAATCATACAATCCTCTCAACTAGCAATGTGAACCCAAATAGTACCATTGTATGATCCCAAATCATACAGTGATGGAGATTTTATGGTTTTACACTTGGCCAATCTCTTATATTTGGTTTTACAAGTGGTTGTACATAGTTTTGTAACTAAACAGTTCAATCTACCCTTTCTACAAAATTGGGTAAATTTCCCTCAATCTCATAAATTGCCAAATCGAGTAATTATCTTCTGTAAAATTTGTAATAACTTCGGTGTACAATTTGGATGAAACAAAGATACAAACAAGTTCTAAATTAGATATCCTCCTGGGCCAATCTCTCTCAGATAAGTTTTGTAAGGATTTAATATGGTAATTAATTCTAATTCCACCAATATGCAAAGTACCTTATCAGGGTTTGAGTGAGTTTAATATTCAAAGGTGACATCTAGAAATCATACAATAGTGTTCAATACATCTCCCTCGATATTATCATCATCACAAATAAATTTCCAAGATCACACCAGTGCTGGTTTAATCCAAGTATTTCTATAAAAATACATAGATAAGCAATAACAACAAAAAAGAAGTACATGCAAGAGAAATAAACTGATAATTGCTATTACTCCATCCTAGGATCATACAATACATAAATGTAATAATAAATTGTGCTCATGCTTTATTATTGTTCAACAATGTCAATCTACAATTAGAGATATGTAGTAACAATTCACATCCAAAACTCATAGCATTTCCTAATAACCAGAATATCATCAGATCATAACCGAGACTATCAAAATTGAAAATGGGGCCTTATATAACATTGCCCAGGCTGTTCCAAAGTGGTTCCTAAGGTAATTAGTTATTTACAACTGCCCATGCATAACGGAATACATTAATTAAGACTTTTACTAAGTCTAACACCTTAATAATCAACCACATGCACAATTACAACTTAACATTATATTTCCCATGTATTTCATTTTATTTTATTGCATCTTGTATGGTTTGCCTTCACCTTGTATGGTTTTCTCTTCTGGTTGTACCATTTACTCCTATTTGTATGGTTTACAAAACTTGCCAAAATTTTCAAACTTGGGCAAATCTATTTATCACTTATTCTTCTTCTGGGATGTGGATTTGCTACCTACAATTATTATGGAGTGGTCTAAGCATAGTCGCCTTCTTGGATATTGAATTACAGACTTTTCAATTCATCAATGAAAAATTTTGGTTAAATCTTTATCCCTTGTGAATTTTATCAGTTTTGACATGTTTTGGTGGTTTATAGGCCATTTTATTTACCTTTTTTTTTTCTATTTTTGGTGTTTTTTGGTGGCCATCCCAGGTTGGTACAGATACATAGTTCATACCCATCCCAGGATGGGACAGTCACCAAATTTTCCGATCATCCCACCTTGGGATGGCCATGCTTTTTCTAGGTCTTTTTAAGCTCAAAATTGGTAAAATGAGCTCATTTACACATTTTTGACTTAGAATATTGAGAGGTTAGGAGTAGGAGAGTGATGTTTTGAAGTGGAGTGCTATTGAAACCACCCCAAAATAACCATGAGCCACCCTCTAGACTTGACGAGCGGTAGAACCGACAAGAGATGGGTAAGGGCTGAATTTGCTACTAAACTTTGTTAAATTTGGAAATTTAATTATTTTATATTTTACCAAAAAAACACACTAAATCTTGGTAAATGAACCTCATTAGTGATAAAATTTAGTATTTTGTGCTTTACTTTTTATTTTTGTGCAATTTTGATGCATTTTTTTATGTTTTTATGAGTTTTTTTTGCTTGTTTTTGGTGGCCTAGAAGGCCATTTTTGAGAAGTTTTGGGAACCATCCATGGGTGGGAGGGCCATTGGTGGCCATTCATGGGTGGTATGGATACCAATTTAGGGGCCATACCTTTGTGGAATGTCCATGAATTTAGGAGAAAAATATCCCTTTTTTGGGTTATTTTTGTGCAATTTTGTTGCATTTTTTAAGCTTGCTTTCCTCTGCCAGGTGATCAAGAGTTGGTATCACTTTTTGACTCTCTTTCAGACTACTAGGGAATTACTGAAATAGGATGATTAAAAATGGATTGATACCATTAGTGTCAAACAAGTGACACGATTAATGCTAGTGCTGAGAGACAGAGCCTACCTAATAGCTTTGATAGATTTGTGGGACCCTCGCACCAACACCTTCCATTTGTTGACTGGGGAGATGACAGTGATGTTAGAGGACATCTATCATATTTTACGTATTTTTATAGAGGGGCATCCAATCATGTCTACTCATAGGTATCTTAGAGATATGATTTTTCAGAGATACTTTGGAGAGGACTTGCACAAGGTAGTACGAGACTTGCTTAGCGGAGGTGTCCTAGTGGAGCTATGGTATGAGGTAGAGGTTTTGAATATGAGACATGCCTTATTGATGATGCTTATCTTAAACATATTGCTACCATAATCATTGGAATATAGGTTCCTCTAGAACATTTTGGATTTGGAATTTTCACTATTGGAGTGGACCATAGAGAGATCGTTAGTGATGGCATGGGATACTAATTTACTTGCATAGCTTTATGATGAGTTGTATGAGATCTGTTGCCATGGGTGAAAATTATTGGGATGCAAATTTGTACTATAGTTGTGGGTATGGTATCATATTGCTATGGATCGATCATGGGAACTACCTTGAATGATGCAGGCACAACTTACGGATGTGGAGATAGGCTATGGGATCCTATAGTAGTGAAACCAAGAGTGGGGTCAAATTCATCCCTATGTAGGTACGATTGATCACAATCCACAATAATTTGTATAGCTCAAATAAGAGGAGGTTAGTGGGATATCATACATGGATTATCCAACATGGTCTAAGGCTGAGATGCAACTTCGTCGGGTACATCAAAGGAGATGGTTAGTTGGTCAACATGATATTGAGTGAGAGTATTTCTCATATGCTCAAGTTATGCGATAGTTTAGGCTATGCCAAGGGTTTCCTAACCAGTGATATACCGATACCATGGGGATTAGAGGATACTTATGTGACCTATAATGGAGGAATTTGGAGAGGAGGTAGATCCTATAGAGAGCATATCTGAGCTAGATGATTCAAGGACCACAAAAAAGTATGACTCCTAGTGGGTGACATGCCAGTGGTGAGTGGAGGGACCTCTAGGAGGTGGTACAGATGAGATGATAGGTGAGGCTCACAAGGAGGCTCCAGATGAGGGATATTATGAGGCTATAGATGAGGAGGATCCATAATTAGGTGAGTGATATGTGTGTCACCAAAAAAATGATGAGTGGATGGATAGCATGGATATGGAGGGTCAATAATATTATTATGATGCAAATGATTTTTATGAGCATGAAGTGTAGGCACGGTTGGCAGTAAAAGATGCCACTATTGTTGAGCTAAAAAGAAATATGATTAGAGGGAGATAGGAGTGGAGGGATAATATATAGGAGAGGGCTCTCCTATAGGCATAGATGCATACTACACAAGCAGATATTGATAAGCAGGCATTATTTATTGAGAGGCGGGTGGTAGAGTTAGTTGCTCTTTAATCACAAGTTAGAGAAGGGAGCTCAAGTCATGGGGTATCCAGAAGTGGTAAGGTAGCTAGGATATAGGAGGAGGTGACACAAATCTTGACCTTAGTAAGTGACTACCATGCTTATTGTTGAGAGGATTCAATATACACATAGGATTTTGAGGATGAGGTAGCATGCCTTAGAGGTCGCTTACCAGCTTATCCTTTTGCTAGTGAGTTCCAATAGAATAGGAGGAGTGGTACAAGGTAGTCATATACATGGATGGGAGATCTTAGCTCTAAGAGGATATCAGATAGGGTTAGGGAGATCAGATATAGGAGCTCTCAATGATCAATGATTGAGGGTGGTAATGAGAGTCATGGTGTCGATCCTACGTGACCATGGCTTTTGAGAATCTATGGTTATTTTTGGATTTTTGGAGCGTGAGGTCTGAGGACCCATTTTATTTGTAGACTATGAGTAGTTTTTAGATTATGATGTAGCTTTTTACCCCATACATATATATACATGATTTTTGTTATTGTCATAATGTGCTTCCTTAGTGCTTTATTAGATGTATAAGATGTTTATGTTTTCTTTACTGATGCTTTTATGGATTCTTATCATGGATGCATGTATTGTAATATGATTTTAGTTGATAATATGTACATGTGTGTATTCATAATAAAATAAATTATTTGTTAAAATGTATGATGAATTATGAATACTATTTGACACACTAGATGCTAGCACCATAGACTGTACAAAATTCATTGATTCATGTTAACGTTATCATAAGACTATGTAATGGATTGTGAAAATATGAAATGATAAACATGTGATAGAATGATATGGCATGGAATACATAGTAAGATTTTATATAATTTCCTTGAGGTTTTCATGATACTCAAACACTTTAGTGACCTAGTCAAAAGTTATATATTAACTATGCAAAACTTTTTGTCAAGGTATAAATCTGCTAGGATGACCAAGATATTCAATATCCCTATGTGTGCATGTGAGTTCATTGTTATGATAACGCATAACATTACCACAGTACCAAATAGGATTTATGCAACCCATATGTACTAAAGATCACCCTATGATTATCATGATCCTGAGTTTTGTACATAGTTAGATGAGACCATAGGTAATACAGGCTACCAAAAGCTAGCTCATATGCATGCAAACATTGATCTATATAAAATAAGGTCACTAATGTGATAAAACTATCATCATGCATAAGGATATCACCATTTCTACGTAGGATTTATTCCATCCAACATTTAATGAGGATCACCTTATGATTTCCAAATACTAAAAATTCCAGGGATTCAAGTTCAATACTCCCTTATTTTCTTTTATTTTTGAATTGCTTTAGGGATTTGCTTATTTTTGTTTTGGTAAGAGATTTTAGTAGTCGTGAGAACCACTATTTATTTTACTTTTTATTTTTGCTAGTGGTGAAAACCACTTTTTTTGGGGGATTTTTGCTTTTTTTAGTGGTAAAAACCACTGTTTATTTTGATGTTGCTCTTATATTTATTGCTTCTTTGGATACTTGCCTAGATTTGGTGTGGGGCAAGGGATTTTTATTTCTTTGGGTAGAGAGGAACTTGTGTTTTTGTCAATTCTCAACTTTAACCATTCATATAGTGGGATGAGCAAGGTAAAATTTTCACTTAAGGTGCATGGACCACTTTGTAGGTTTCATATTTACTTGTGCAAAAATTGGATTTATTAATGTGAAAATGTGTTGGGATTATGATGTATACAAGTTAAAATCAAAGCAATACTCTACCTTCTAAAAATTAGAATATCTTTCTACAAAATATGAAATGAAAACTAGAGGTTGTTGAATGACCAAAAACCCTAAAGATACCTTATAACAAATGACTAGGTGAAGGGCAATAGATACAAATACGAAAGGTGGAAAATGTAGATGGAAATGATAATTGTAATGTAGACGAGTGTTAATAATGACTTTTGAAAAATTTGATTTTGAAGGATGGCTAGTGTACAGACCTAGTGCTAGACATGTATGAGCAACTCTAGAATACAAAATTCAATGATGGGTATGCTTAATGCAAGTGATTGTATAATGCAACGATATAAAATGCAATGTAATATTTTTATATTTTTTATTATTTTAATGATGTTTTTGGATTTTTATTAACATATATATATATATATATATATATATATATATATATATATATATACATTTGATGCGGATTTTTGGGTGACCAAAGGGTTTATGGGTACCTTTGGGGATTTTTGGGTGACCAAAGGGTTTATTGATACCTTTAGGGATTTTTTGGTGACCAAAGGGTTTACAAATAGCTTTGGGGGTTTTTGGGTGACTAAAGGGTTTAATGACACCTTTGGGACTTTTTGGTTGACCAAAGGGTTTGTAGATACCTTTGGGGTTTTTTGGGTGATCAAAGGGTTTATGGGTACCTTTGGAGATTTTTGGGTGACCAAAGGGTTTATAGGTACCTTTGGGGATTTTTGGATGAACAAAGGATTTATGGATATCTTTGGGGCTTTTTAGGTGATCAAAGAATTTATGGGTACCTTTGGGGATTTTTGGGTGACCAAAGAATTTATAGGTATCTTTGGGGCTTTTTGGGTGATGAAAGGATTTATGCATACATTTGGGGATTTTTGGGTTACCAAAGGATTTATGGGTACCTTTGGGGCTTTTTGGATGACCAAAGGGTTTATAGATACCTTTGGGGATTTTTGGGTGACCAAGGGTTTATAGATTCCTTTGGAGCTTTTTGGGTGACGAAAGAGTTTATAGATACCTTTAGTGCTTTTTGGGTGACCAAAGGGTTTATTGATACCTTTGGGGCTTTTTGGGTGACCAAAGGGTGTATTGATACCTTTGGGGTTTTTTGGATGACCAAAGGGTTTACAAATACTTTTGGGGCTTTTTGGGTGACCAAAGGGTGTATTGATACCTCTAGGGCTTTTTGGGTGACAAAAGGGTTTACAGATACCTTTGGGGATTTTTGGGTGACCAAAGGGTTTATAGATAGCTTTGGGGCTTTTTGGGTGACCAAATGGTTTATGGGTACCTTTGAAGCTTTGAGGATGACCATAGCATTTATGGGTACCTTTGGGGATTTTTCAATGACCAAAGAATTTATGGATACCTTTGGGGTTATTTGGGTGACCAAAGGATTTATGGGTACCTTTGGGGATTTTTGGGTGACCAAAGGATTTATATGTACCATTGGGGATTTTTGGGTGACCAAAGGATTTATGGGTATCTTTGGGGATTTTTGGGTGACCAAAGGATTTATGGGTACCTTTGGGGCTTTTTGGTTGACCAAAGGATTTATGGGTACCTTTAGGGATTTTTAAGTGACCAAATGATTTATGGGTACCTTTGGGGCTTTTTGGGTGACCAAAGGGTTTATAGATACCTTTAGGGATTTTTGGGTGAATAAAGGATTTATGGGTAGCTTTGGATGGATGGATGATATTTTTTGGATGGGTGATTGGGTTAATTGACAAGAGGTTTGTTAGTATTACAATGACACTGAGAGGGAGGGGGTGAATCAGTGTAGCTCTTTAAACTTGAATTTACAGCTCTTAATACCGCAACAATTAAAACTTATTACTAGATAAAGCAACTATAACAAAAGAGCATCACACAACACAATATTTAACGAGGTTCACCAATGTGGCTACTCCTCAAAAATTGACTACTTGGACTACCATCCAAATCTAGCCTTTGCAAAGCACCAAATTTATAATCAATTTACCAGCACCCACTGAAAGGAGCACCAACCCCTAATTTATCTATACAAACAGAAAGGAGCATCAACCCCTAATTTATCTGCACCAATAGAAAGGAGCACCAACCCCTGATTTACCAGCACCAACTGGAAGGAGCACCAACCCCTTATTTATCTGCACCAACAGAAAGGAGCACTAACCCCTGATGCCAAGCTGCAACCTGGACTTCAATTTGAATCTCTAAGTTTGACAGTAAGATACCTTTGCTTTTGCAAGACCCTGATTGGTCTTCTTCACCTTTGCGTTCTCTACGCACTTTGCTCTCTCTACGTAATCACTTCACACACTCTGCTTCATTACAGTCGAACTTCATGATCGTCTTCTCCCTTTTGTGCACTCTACTCTCTTTGCAAATTTTACACTTAGCACGATTTGACACGACTTGCTCTCTATGCACAACGATCGTATTTCACACACATTCCACACTATCTTCAATTCTCCAAACAACCCTCCTTTTATAACAATATTTTTTATGATGAAAACCTTAATCTTAGTCGGCTGTAAATCCTAATCTTAGTCAGCTTTCATAACAATTGTAAACCCTAATTTTAGTCGGCTGTCATCCTTCTCATTTCATTTGGGTTCTCCTTCTTGACTTGTGCATTTACGACCTGTCACGAAATCATGACATTTCTACCTCTATAGCTTCTTTTGTTATTGTTGCCACAAAAATACATGTCACGATATCATGACACTTTCACCTCTGTATGCTTTCTCTATTTTTTTGTCGCAATATCATGACGTTTCTGTCTCTACAGACTTCATCTTTTCTTTTGTCATGATATCGCGACATTTTTGCCTTCGTATACTTCATCTTTACTTTTTTCGTAATATCACGACACTTCTGCTTCCATAGACTTCGACTTTGTTTTTGTCGTGATATCGTGACACTTCTACCTCTGTAGTCTTCAACTTAGCTTTTGTTGTGAAATCATGACACTTCTGCTTCTGTACTTAGCTTCTTTGCTTTTGTCGTAAAATCGTGACACTTCTGCCTTAGAAGTCTTCTTCTCTACCTTTGTCACGAAATCGTGACACTTCTGCTTCCGTACTTTACTTCTTTGCTTTTGTCATGAAATCGTGACACTTCTGCCTTCAAAGTCTTCTTCTCTGCTTCATGAAATCGTGACACTTCTGCTTCCGAAGTCTTGCTTTCTACTTTTTTCGTGAAAACATGACAGTTATGCTTCTGTACATTTCCTCTCTTTCTTTTGTGGCAAAAATGCGACATGTTGCGATATCGCGAAACTTTTCAAATTTACTTTCTCTCTCCTATTTTAGTCGCAAAAATGCAACATGTCACGAAATCGTGACACTTTTCAAACTTACTTTCTCTCTCCTATTTTAGTCGCAAAAATGCGACATGTCGTGAAATCATGACACTTTTCAAACTTACTTTCTCTCTCCTATTTTAGTCATGAAAATACATGTCGCGAAATCATGACACTTTTCAAAATTACTTTCTCTCTCCTATTTTAGTCACGAAAATGCGACATGTCGCGAAATCGTGACACTTTTCTTACTTGTTCTCTTTCTTCGAACTTGTCGCGAAATCGTGACACTTTTTCCTGCTTTCTCTTTCTCTTCCAACATGTCACGAAATCATGACAATTTTTCCACTTGCCTTTTTATCTTCCAACATGTCGCGAAATCGCGACACTTTTTCCTACTTTCTCTTTCTCTTTCAACATGTCACGAAATCACGACAGTTTTTCCACCTGCCTTTTTCTCTTCCAACATGTCGCGAAATCGCAACAGTTTTTTCTGCTTTTTCTCTCTGTTCCAACATGTCACAAAATTGTGACAGTTTTTCTTGCTTTTTCTCTCTGTTCCAACATGTCACAAAATCGTGACAAATTTTCCTGCTTTTTCTCTCTTCCAACATGTCACGAAATTGTGACAGTTTTTCTTGCTTTTTCTCTCTTCCAACATGTCACGAAATCGTGACAGTTTTTCTTGCCTGTTGTATATGTCGTGATATCGCGACACTTTTCTTACTTGTCTTTTTTCTTTGATCTTTTCCATAGGAGCCACTTCGGTCTTCTTTGAAAATCACTGTACATACTTTGAATAACCTTTGAACTCCTGTCTTTTGCATCTGAATAGCTTTTGAACTTCCTGTCCATTGCATCAACAGATCTATCTGACTGTGTTGACAACAATTACAATACTGTTGCTACACCTTGCTCAACAATCTCCCCTTTTGGAATTGTTGGCAACACATGTGCAATTTCATGTAACTCTTCTCCCCCTTTGAAAATAATACCAAAGGGCTACTGCAGACTCCCCCTGAGCCTATGCACAACATTCTCAAAAAAAATTTATTACACTTAGCAAAAATCATGAACATGAGCAAAAAGATAATCAAATACTTAAATGCTCCCCCTGAGAATGTGATCCTTGTAGCTAGTCAATTCTTGGGAAGTGTGACCACTCCCAATTTATTGCGAAGGTACTCAAAAACTTCCTTGGGCAATGGTTTTGTGAAAATATATGCTACTTGCTCAATAGTTGGAACATAATCCAACTTAACCTCACCTTTCGCAACTTTCTCCTTCAAAAAGTGATACCTGATAGTAATGTGTTTTGTGCATGAATGCATAACCGGATTCTTGGAGATGTTAATGGCACTGGTGTTATCACACTTCACTGATATTGGCTCACTGAAGCTAATACCAAGGTCTTTCAGGGTTTGTTTCATCCATAATACTTGCGTACAACATGTTGTCGCTGCAATATATTTTGCTTCTACTGTCGATAAAGAAATTGAGTCTTGTTTCTTACTATGCCACGTGACCAATATGTCTCCAAGATAGAATGCAACTCCACTGGTACTCTTTCTATCATCGACACATCCTGCCCAATCTACATCTGAATACAAAATAAGGGTGAAATATTTACCTTTCGAATACCATAACCCATACACCATAGTACCCTTAAGGTACCGAAGAATCCTCTTCACTACTGTCACATAAGTCTCCTTGGGATTAGCCTGAAATCATGCTACCATGCATACTACCTACAAAATATCTGGTCTGGTAGCTATCAGGTATAGCAAGCTCCCAATCATAGATCTGTATATGGTTTGATCAACGAGTGGAGATTTGTCATCCTTGCTCAACTTGCACTTTGTCGTCATGGGAGTGCTAACTGGCTTACAATCCTCCATTGTGAACTTTTTTAACATCTCTTTCACATATTTAACTTGAGAAATAAATATGCCCTTCTTATTTTGATTAACTTGCAACCCGAGGAAATACGAAAGTTCACCAATCATTGACATTTAAAATTCTTTCTGCATCTTATTTGCTAAATCTTTACACGACTCATCTTTGCTGCTACCAAATATGATATCATCTACGTATACAAAAAGAACAATAAGATGCCCATTTTCTGTTTTAACATACAAATTACTATCCACCATAACTTTCTTAAACCCTTTTTGAGTGAGATAGTTGTCTAGCCTTGCATACCATGCTCGGGGTGCCTGTTTTAAGCCATATAATGCTTTCTTCAACTTGCAAACCAAGTTGGGATCATCACCAAGTTGGAAACCATATGGTTGCTCAATATAATCCATCATTGTCAATTCTCCTTTCGTGCTTGGCATTATTGCTTTCTTTTGCATGAGACGTTTTTCCTTGATCAACCAGTATCTTATCTTCATTCTTTATGGATTCTACATTTTTGACCTTTGATCCATTTGATGATTCTCCTTCGACGAAACCCAGACCAAATTTGATGCCTACAGGCCTTTGGTCATTTATAATCTTATCCAGCTTCATAGAACTTTCTTTGCATTTGTGATAGCAACTAATTTTGTGATTCATCTCTTCTATCTACATCCATAAACCAACATTCTCTTCTTCTAGTTTGCAGCAATAATCTATTTTCATGGTAATTTGTACTTTGAGATCTTCAGATATTTTCTTATATTCTTTTGTCTGTACTTTCAAACTAGTTATGATTTCATTTGCATCCTCAAGATTTTTTGAAATTTTCTTATTCTTTTTCCTCTTTATTTTCCACTCTTCAAGTGTAGATATCAACTCACCTTCTAGATCTACTTCAGCCTTAGGGTTTTCACCACATACTTCAGAGTTCACTCCTTCCTTTTCTGATTTAACTTCTTTAAATGCCATGAAAAGAGCTTCACCACCTACCATTGTGTTACTTCCAAGATCACCCTAGTTGGTTAAGCTTGTACAAGAACTTAGCTCTGATACCAATTGTTAGTTTTACAATGACACAGAGAGGGGGGGGTGAATCAATGTAGCTCTTTAAAATTGAATTTATAGCTCTTAATACCATAACAATTAAAACTTATTACTAGATACAGCAAGTATACCAAAAGAGCATCACACAATACAATATTTAACGAGGTTCACCAATGTGGATACTCCTCAAAAATTGACTGCTTGGACTACCATCCAAATCTAACCTTTGCAAAGCACCAACTTTACAATCAATTTACCAGCACCCACTGAAAGGAGCACCAACCCCTGATTTATCTGTACTAATAGAAAGGAGCACCAACTCCTGATTTATCTACACCAATAGAAAGGAGCACCAACCCTTGATTTACTAGCACCAACTGGAAGGAGCACCAACCCCTTATTTATCTGCACCAATAGAAATGAGCACCAACCCCTGATGCCAAGCTACAACCTTGACTTCAATTTGAATCTCTAAGTTTGACAGTAAGATACCTTTGCTTTTGCAAGACCCTGACTGGTCTTCTTCACCTTTGTGTTCTCTGCACACTCTGCTCTCTCTACGTAATCACTTCACACACTCTGCTTCATTACAGTCGAACTTCATGATCGTCTTCTCCATTTTGTGCACTCTACTCTTTGCAAATTTTGCACTTAGCACGATTTGACACATCTTTCTCTCTGCAACAACTGTATTTCACACACATTCCACACTATCTTCAATTCTCCAAACAACCCTACTTTTATAACAATATTTTTTATGATGAAAACCTTAATCTTAGTCGGTTGTAAATCCTAATCTTAGTCGGCTTTCATAACAACTATAAACCCTAATTTTAGTCGGTTGTCATACTTCTCATTTTAGTCGAGTTCTCCTTCTTGACTTACGCATTTACGATCTGTCATGAAATCATGACATTTTTGCCTCTGTAGCTTCTTTTGTTATTGTTGTTGTGAAAATACATGTCACGATATCATGACACTTTCACCTCCATATGCTTTCTCTATTCTTTTGTCGTGATATCGTGACATTTTTGCCTCCGCAGACTTCATCTTTTCTTTTGTCATGATATCGCGACATTTCTGCCTTCGTATACTTCGTCTTTGCTTTTGTCATGATATCACGACACTTCTGCTTCCATAGACTTTGACTTTGCTTTTGTCATGATATTACGACACTTCTGCCTTTGTAGTCTTCAACTTAGCTTTTGTCACGAAATCGTGACACTTCTGCTTTCATACTTAGCTTCTTTGCTTTTGTCGTGAAATCGTGACACTTCTACATTCGAAGTCTTCTTCTCTGCTTTTGTCATGAAATCATGACACTTCTACTTTCGTACTTTACTTCTTTGCTTTTGTCACTAAATTGTGAAACTTCTGCCTTTGAAGTCTTGTTCTCTGCTTTTGTCACGAAATCACGACACTTCTGCTTAGGAAGTCTTAATTTCTTCTTTTGTCGTGAAATCGTGATAGTTGTACTTCTGTACGCTTCCTCTCTTTCTTTTGTCGCAAAAATGCGACATGTCACGATATCGCGACACTTTTCAAACTTACTTTCTCTCTCTTGTTTTAGTCGCGAAAATGCGACATGTCATGAAATCGTGACACTTTTCAAACTTACTTTCTCTCTCCTATTTTAGTCACGAAAATGTGACATGTCACGAAATCACGACACTTTTCAAACTTACTTTCTCTCTCCTATTTTAGTTGCAAAAATGCGACATGTCACGAAATCACGACACTTTTCAAACTTACTTTCTCTCTCCTATTTTAGTCGCGAAAATGCGACATGTCGCGAAATCGCGAAACTTTTCTTACTTGATCTCTTTCTTCGAACGTGTCGTAAAATCGTGACACTGTTTCCTACTTTCTCTTTCTCTTCCAACATGTCACGAAATCGTGACAATTTTTCCACTTGCCTTTTTCTCTTCCAACATGTCGTGAAATCATGACACTTTTTCCTGCTTTCTCTTTCTCTTCCAACATGTCACAAAATCGTGATAGTTTTTCCACTTGCCTTTTTCTCTTCCAACATGTCATGAAATCGTGACAGTTTTTCTTGCTTTTTCTCTCTCTTCCAACATGTCACGAAATCACGATAGTTTTTCCTACTTTTTCTCTCTCTTCCAACATGTCACGAAATCACGATAGTTTTTCCTGCTTTTTCTCTCTCTTCCAACATGTCGTGAAATCGTGACAGTTTTTCCTACTTTTTCTCTCTCTTCCAACATGTCATGAAATCATGATAGTTTTTCCTGCTTTTTCTCTCTCTTCCAACATGTCGTGAAATCATGACAGTTTTTCTTGTCTGCTGTATATGTCACGATATCGCGACACTTTTCTTACTTGTCTTTTTTCTTTGATCTTTTGCATAGGGGCCACTTCGGTCTTCTTGGAAAATCACTGTACATACTCTGAATAACCTTTGAACTCCTGTATTCTGCATCTGAATAGATTTTGAACTTCCTGTCCATTGGATCAACAGATCTATCTGATTGTGTTGACAACAATTACAATATTGTTGGGCTATTTGGGTGACCAAAGGATTTATGGGTACCTTTGGGGATTTTTGGGTGACCAAAGGATTTATGTGTACCATTGAGCATTTTTGGGTGACCAAAGGATTTATGGGTATCTTTGGGGATTTTTGGGTGACCAAAGGATTTATGGGTACCTTTGGGGCTTTTTGGTTGACCAAAGGATTTATGGATACCTTTAGGGATTTTTAAGTGACCAAATGATTTATGGGTACCTTTGGGGCTTTTTGGGTGACCAAAGGGTTTATAGATACCTTTAGGGATTTTTGGGTGAATAAAGGATTTATGGGTAGCTTTGGATGGATGAATGATATTTTTAGGATGGGTGATTGGGTTAATTGACAAGAGGTTTTCAGAAGACTTGTGATGGTGGTTACAATGGAGGTGGAATGATCAGAGGTGGTCGATGTGGAAGAGGGTGAGCTTGCTCCTCGAGTGGAAAATGCTATAACTAGATGGGATGTTGCAATGGGAACATACATAGATAGAACTCTTCTTCATAATCTAATGGGATGATCTTCTCATATTCCTCATCTGAACTAGGGGAGTTAATATGTGCTACATTGTAATTTGATTCATCATCAGTTGTCCATTCATAAGGAGAACCTTGATCCTCTTCTTCATTGTCAATTGGGAGAGTACACGAACCTTAAAATTCTTCATAATATTGGGTGAAATCATAAGATATCCCTTGATCTATCATATTTGTGAGAAAATAATCCCCAAAGAGCGGACATGATTAGGATTACCATAAGGATCGTGTGCAAGATCATCCTTATACTTCAAACCTAGGCACTCTAATTTTTTTGTGAGGACATCAAGAGGCACATGCTTTTGTCCTAAGCTAGATTTTTCATATGACAATTGATATTGCAGTTGGAAAGGAATGTGAGTACCTTATTCATACAACCCAAACCATAGCCATGCCAATGGCAGCGATGGAGATATCGCATGGCATAGTCAAGATTGGACATATAATTGATGTCCTTATAAAAGGGTTCTTCATCCTCTTCTTGATGATGAGATGATTATGTGCCATATTCAATACCCCCATATATAAAGTTTGTTTGATTGGGAGGTATACCTAAAGGTACAATGGTACCTATGGGAAGACGATGTCATCCCATATTTTGTATTGTATCAATGGATGTGTATCGTTCCAAATTTTCCGCACCCTTACCTTCACGCTAAAGGATCCACGCCCAGAAGGGGGATGCGGGAAGTATGGGACAATACCTCAGATTGAGAGGCCTTGTGAAGGTCCCGCCTCTTGAGGGAGGTGTATTAAGGTGATTTTTTGACAAATGGTGGGGTTCACCAGAAAAAATTTAGTAGCAGTTTCCACGCCTAGGTTGGGAATGTGTTTTATGTGTTCAATTTTATCTTTAAACATCCAAAGCCTAGGTTTGGCCAAATGAATCTAAGTTGTTCTATATTAAATGCAGTTTTAAATACAGAAAACGAAATTAACAAAAAACACAAAGAATATGCTAAATGAGGAAAACCATACCTGATCCGGATGTCTGATGGAGGTTCTGATTTTTGAAGCAGTCAAGATCATTTGGAATTTGACAGGATCGTCTCCTATCTGACAGGATTGTCTGAGATCTGATGAATTTGTCAGACGAATTCGTCAGAGACCTGCAAACAGAGAAATAGATACAAAATACCAAAATTGCAACTATTCTGATAAAGGAAAATGATATGAAACAAGAATAAGGATGTTAATAAGATAATCCCGAATGGAAATGCAAGTAAATTACGACACTTTAATGGCTAATCATGATTTCATTATGCAATTAAACTACATGGGTGAACTCCAAGATGCAAGATAACAGGAAATAATAATAAAACTGACTAGATGCAGAATAAAATGACAGTAAGGTATAGGAAAAGTGCAAACTCTGGGCACTAATTGCCCTAATGCAGACTGTAGTCGAAATTGTCTCGGATTGGTACGAAATCGTCTCGAATTGGACAGGATCATCTACGACGATCTGAGCTTGCTTCAGCTGAAAAATGACAAGGTTCCTGCAACAAAATTTGGATAGCACAAGTGCATATAGTAATCCAGGGTGTTCTAATGCATGTAAAAGTTAAGTTACAGGAAAATTCAGCCAGGGGAAAGTCAAGGGGGGTCTTAAGGTTTAAATAGGCTTAGGAGGGAAGTTGGGAGGTTGGAGATCATCCCAATTTGGGAGATCTCCAATGGAGGAGGTCTCTAGTGGCGCAGACACGCTTCTGCCCAACTTAGAGACGCCATTGAAACAGAAGCTAATTAAAAAAAATTAGTTTTGGGACAAGATCGTCTGGACGTCCTAGTCTAGAAGAAATCGTCCGATCTGAGGCGATATCGTCTGATCGGCAACGATATCGTCAAACGGCCACAACAAACTCTAAAAATGCCACGAGAAATGAGGAAACGGGTTAAACGACAGTTTTGAAGCGGTTTTGGGATTGAATTTGAATTTGAATTATTACTAAGGTAATTTTAATTATTGCTAAGTTTTACTATGCCAATTTTAGGGTGCTACATTTTGCCCCCTCTTTAGCGAATTTTTCGAAGAAAATGCGTTAAATATGAGTTCTTCTCGATCTACGAGAAAGTAAAAATTATTCCCATTTTTAGGCGACGATTCTAGGTCGAATCGTACGACAACTTACTATGGTGCCCCCTCTGTGTTTTTACCCAAATCAACGTTTGAGTTAAAAACACAGAAAAGCAAAAATTAAAAAAAATGTTAAGTGTTTTTGAATAAAATTAAGAAAAATAGGGAAAAAACCCTAATTCATTTTTATTGTTCATTATTACTGTTCCAGAGCTCTTGCAGAGAGAAAAATGGTGGAGACAGTGCACAGAGATTGTATAGTTTTGTGAGAGGATTGTTGAGAGGATCGAGTATTCCAGGGTATAGATTGTGGCATACCAATCCGGTTTTGATATGATGTATATAATTTTTTGATATATATATATGATCTTGTTTCTGATGATATGAATTGTTCATATGTTTTTATGATGCTTTAATGGTTGAATTGTTTGCTTATTGGATTGATGATTCATGTAGTTATGTCATGTTTGAAATATTATGGTTTGAATGTCATGCTGGAAGATTTTAAATAAAATAATCTGATATAAACAATTGGTTGTGGTGGTGTGATTTGATAAAAAAATGAAAAGGGACTTCTAACAATAATTTCAAAGGACATTGTCGTTGTTATAGACCATTTCATGGAGTCGTCGCTCACTCGGTCGTCAAGCTAATCCCAGAATAGAAATATTGTTAAAAGTAAAAGAGTGCTTAAGAGACTGTCTTAAGAATTTGTTGTGATGATGCAAATGATGATGATGATGGTGATTTGTTTTCAGATTTCCATAAAAATATTATGCATGAAATATTTTAAGGAGGATTTTTGCTAGGCATAAATTCCTAAGTGTGATAAAATTTTGAACAATTCCTTAGAAATTATAACATGGTTGCACTATTGAATTTGAACATAATGACATGAAAATAGAATAAGTATTCAGTCTGTTTGAAAGCATAATTGTGTAACATAATGATTTAAGTCAGATGGTTTTTTTTTTTTTATGAATTGATTTGAAATAATTGGGAAATAAAATTAGTTCGATGGTTTGCGCTAGGCATAGAATATTTAGGTATAGACTTATACCATCATTGCAAAATCCAAAAGAAGAAAATAAATAGTTTTATTGCATGGTTGATTTTTAATTTTTGAAAATAAACAGAAAATATGAAGATGAGGACTTGTGCTAGGCATAAAATTCCACTTTTGGTTTTGGAATTATACCATCGTCGTGAAAGTCAAAAGTTATATATATGTAACTGTATTGCATGTTTTGAAAATGATTTTGATTTTTTTTTGGTAATGCAAGTAGTTGTCTTTATACTAAACAACTGTTCTCAGAGGAGAAAATAAAATTATTCTAGAAAATCTGCAAAAATATTTCAAAGTATCTTAAAGACAAAAGTTATATTTATAAGGAAGCCCATGTGCGTATGTGAGTTCATTTTTGATCTTGATTTATCATAATGATACACAAAATATCTCAAATACAAATGTGTGTGCGATTGTATTGTTCATTTACCAGGTTCGAGCAAGATACTATGATACAAGTGATTTGAATTAACCAAATAAGTGTTCATTAACCATGATTTAGATGCATATAACCATACCAGACTACTATGTAAGTCAGATTATCAAGAGCTAGCTAATCCATAAGCAGACATAGGTCTATAAAAAAGAATGTTGCTAATGTGACAGACATATCACCACGTTAGGAGTTACCCAAGGCCAAGCGGGTTGGGCACAAACCACCTGTTATGGGGCTTACCTCACAGTTTTCAAATAATTGAGAATTCCAGGGATTCAAGCTCATCAACCCTTATTTTCTTTTCAAAGGGTAGGGAAAGGGATTTTATTGCTTTTGCTTTTGCTCATTTTTATTTCTTTCTTTCGTTCTTTGCTTTTTTTTTTTTTTTTTTTGTATCTTTTGCTTTGATATTTGAGATAATGCTGAAATAACATTTTCTTTTTCTCTTTTTTTTTCTTGAACTTTGCTTTTCTTCCTATGCTAGGGATACTTTCTCGGATTAGCTGTAGAGCAAGGGATTTTTATTCTAGGTAGGGGTGAGCTTGTCCTTTTGTCAATTCTCAAAGATTCTAGACCATGTGCATGATAGGATAGCAGGGGAAACTTTTCGCTCAAGAAACCACTTCTACTATGTAGCATAGCATGGACATTACAAATATAATCATTTTATTGTGAAAGGATATGCTTGGTGTAAGTAAATAACAAGATCAATTCTCTATGCTCAAACTTTATTTAATTGAATTTTGTGGACTTTGATATAAGAGAGATTAGTAATCATGCCAAATAAATCAAGATATTTATTCATGTGAATGTGAAAGTGCGGGATTCCAAATAAATGCTAATTTATCCAAAATAATTTGAAAATATAACTGCAATACGTCACAAATTGAGAAGTACAAAGATAAAATTTGTTTTTGAAGATTTTGATGATTTTGAATGTTTTTGGTGTTTTTTAGATTTGTAAGTTTATAAATTGAAAGAAATACAAGATAGTGGTTTTTTGAAATATTTTAAACAAATATATACAATGATGAAATGACCAATTTTGTTACGCATAGTAACGTTTAAGATGCAAAATGTTCATGGGTTCTTTAAGTTCTTTACCATCTAAGGTAGATAATTTGTATGCTCTCGATTCAAACTTAGCAGTGATAATATATAGTCCAAGCCATTTGGGCTCAAATTTACCTTTAAGGTCTTTAGTTGCATTAGTATTCTTTTGATTTTCTTTTAAAACAAGATTGCCGACCTCAAAGGATCGATGACGAACTTTCTTAGCATATGATCTTTTAAGCTTGTTTTGGTAGGCACGAAGATGCTCCAAAGCATTGATGCACTTTTCATCTAGGAGCTCCAGTGGTCGAGTATGCCGACTCGATATTCATCTCCTACTTCGGTATCTTGAAGTAGTAGAGCCAAAGAAGGAACTTCTAATTCAAAGGGAAAAATGGCTTCAGCACCATAAACCAAGAAAAAAGGTGAAGTACCAATGGGGGTTCGAACACTAGTTCGAGAGGCCCACAAAGCAGGATACAATTGAATGTGCCAATCTCGACCTGATTTATTAACCAATTTTTTGAGGATTTTGATTAATGTTTTGTTTGATGCTTTCGCTTGGCCATTACCTTGAGGATAATAGGGAGTGGACCAACGATGTTGAATATTATATTTTTGACATAGTTTCTTAACATATTTATTTTTGAAACAAGTTCCATTGTCCGAGATGAGATTTGCAGGGAATTCCGAACCTAAAAATGATTTGATTAAAAATAAATTTAGAGACTTGTGTTCCAGTGCAGGAAGCTAAAGGCATAGCTTCAACCCACTTCGTGAAATACTCAGTGGTGGTTATGATGAATTTGTGTCCATCAGATGACACGGATTGATTTTGTCAATAATGTCTAAGCCCCATTTTGAAAAGGGCCAAGGAGATGAAATAGCCTGCAGTTCTTGTGCAGGGGCATGGACAAGGTCAGCATGTTTCTAGAACTTGTCGCAATGGCACACATAATCATGTGCATCATTCTCCATGGTAGGCCAAAAGTATCCTATCCTAAGGAGCTTTTTAGCAATGACACTACCACTGAAGTGTCCTCCATAAGATCCATCATGGGCTTCACTCAAAGCTGATCAGGATTCTTCTAAATTCAAACATCTCAATAGGATACCTTCAAAAGATCTCCTATATAAAGTATTGCCAATTATTACAAATCGACTTGCTCGTCTACGTAATAACCGATGTTGGTTTCTATTGGAATTGGCAGGGAAAGTCCCATTGTGAAGAAAATAAAATATATCTGTATACCAAGGTTCAGGAGTAGTTTCATTGATTAAAAACACATCCAAAGGTTCTAAGCATGACTTATTTGAAGTGGGTTCCTGGAGTCAACGAATAATGATGGTGGCATATTCGTCATCTAACTCCAAGGGCAAAAGAGATGCAGCTACGGCCATAGCATCAATCACATGATTACTAGTTCGAGGAATAGCTTCCAAGGTAACTTGATCAAATAGAGATATTAATTGTAAAACATATGCTTTATATGGGCATATTTTATCATCTCTGGTCTGATAAAATTCATTAATTTGGTTTATAACAAGTTGAGAATCACCAAAAACTAGCAGATGTTTAATTTTTAACACCAAGATAGCTCGTAATCCAAGGATTAGAGCTTCATATTCAGCAGTATTATTGGTGCAAGCAAATCTTAATTTAAAGGACAAAGGTATAATGTGCTTTTGTGGAGAAATTAAAATAATACCTGCACTAGCCCCACTCATGCATCGGGCTCCATCAAAGTATAAGGACCATTGTTCAACATGGTCTGCCTCTAATTGAAGGCATTCATTAGGAAACTCAATGATGAGGGGATGGGTAGATTCTAAGGGTGTAGCAACTAATTGATCTGCTATGATTTGACCCTTAACAAACTTTTGTCCTATAAACATGAGTTCAAACTCGCTTAGAGCAAGAACCCACTTTGCTATGCGACCCGATAAATAAGGTCGACTCATAAGATACCGCAAGGGATCATATTTAGCAATGACATACATTTTCTGACTGAGCATATAATGGCATAATTTTTACATAGAAAATGTGACTACTAGATATAATTTTTCTAATGCTGTGTAGCGGGTTTCATAACTAATTAAAGTTCGGATAATATAATAATTAGCATGTTCTCTTTTCTCTTCATCAAGTTGAGCTAACATAGCTCCTAAAGCAAAATCTAAAGCTAAAATATATAGGATAAATGGGCGATCAGGCCTAGGCGGTGAAAGCACAGGTGGGTTAAGGAGGTATTGTTTGAGAAGTTCAAAAGCTTCCTTACATTCGTCGTCCCGATTAAAAGGGACATCCTTCTTAAGGAGCTTAAGAAAGGGATCGGTTTTGTCCGCCAACTTATCGATGAAGCGAAAAATAGCTTGAAGCTTACCTTGTAGGGTGGGGGGGGGGGGATATTAGTGATGGGGGGGGACGCCCCGGGGGGCCCCCCCCCCTGGCCGGACCACTACGTAATCATGTAGGATATCATGCATCATGTCATGAAAAATATAAGTCATAGCTCATTGATAGGTTGCACCTGCGTTCTTTAGGCCGAATGGCATCACTTTCCAACAAAAGGTACCCAAGGGGGTAATAAAGGCTATTTTAGCCTGATCTTCAGGAGCTATCCTGATCTGATTATAACCAAAGAATCCATCCATTAGGGACATCATCCCACTCCCAACGGTAAAGTCAATGATTTGATCCATGTTTGGAAGAGGAAAATCATCTTTAGGGCATGCAACATTAATATCTCTAAAGTCTGTGCAAACCCTAACTTTGGTAGCTTCTTTCTTGGTGACTGGAACTACATTCGAGATCCATTCAGACATAATCAATAGCTTGTATAAAAATAACATTCAGGAGTTTTTCTAACTCCCCTTTGACTAGTAAGGCCACTTTGGGATGCATTTTTCTAAGTTTTTGTTTAACAGGTTTAGCATCCGGATGGACTACTAGGTGATGCATGACTATAGAAGGGTCTAAACCTGGCATATCTTCATATGTCCAAGCGAAGACATCTTCATATTATTTAAGGAATGCAATGTATTGCTCTTGTTTTTCTTGACTTAATTCTGATCCAATATTGATTATGTGGGGATTATCCTCAGTTCTAATGTTAATTTTAATGACGTTTTCTACTTCCATGTGTAGATCTCTTTCAAAATTAGGTGGGGCGGGTGAGACGCCTAATTCTTGTAATTCCTTTAAGGTCAACTTAGATAATTCATCTTGAGGAGTAGTGGCCTCAAGATGGGCTATAGTAGGTATAGAACCATCAAAATAAAACCCATTGTGTAACATCTCTTCAACGGAGACATCATGGAAAATATCTCCCTCCAACTCATCATCGGATTCAACAATCATTTTAGGATAAGCTATGGATAGCATATTGCATGTAAATGGCTGATTTTGTAGAGGCAAATCATCATGCCCATCCAAATAATCTTGATAACATATGAGTTGATCATCATCTTCAAAAGGGAAGGGTTGACCCTTACTAGGAAATAGGCCCACACCACAACGGGCAGGCCATGGTTCTACCTCGAAAGGTTCTTTCATACCATCTTGGAAAGGTCCCAAGCCTTTCCCTTTATATCCCATTTTAAGCATTATAGGTTTAGCTTTAATATACTCATTAGTAAAATAACATCGAGCATATCCATCTTGATGATTTTTGATGTTCCTGGGTATTCTTCCCTAGTCATATCCCTTATAAATGAAGGAAAAACTCCTGACTTGGTAAGTACTTCCCATAGGTTGTGGGAGGCCCAAAGTACGAGAAGATGGCGGCAAATTACTTAAGATAATGGAATTTTGAATAGAAGCATTTGTTTTTTCTGATATAAGAATTTGAGATAAATCAGGTAAGAGTTCATCAGAAAGAGCATAAGATGTAGAAGGATCATTCCCTATATCTTTAGATGTGGAAGGTATGATATATGTAGATAATGTGGAGGTGTTAATAGATGGGTCTATAGGTTTTGAAGTTATAGGGATGGAACATGAAGGATTGGTTGTGGATTGAAGATCTTTTTGAGGTTCTAGAGTGGTTTGTTTAGAAGATTGTGATCTTTTGAGGGTGTGGGGGATATGATTATGTTCGTTTTAGATGAAAAATAAGAATTAGGATGTGTGGATGACAGAGCAGGGCAAAATTGAACTCCAACAGGTTCTGCAAAAGCACACATATCAAAGGGTCTAGGATCACCATGGATAGTGACCAACTAATTTTTAAATTTGAATTTAACACATTGGTGTAAAGTTGATGGGACATCCCGCATTGCGTTGATCCAAGGACGACCCAAGAGGATATTGTATGATGCGGGGCAATGTACAATAAACACGGTCATATCTAGGGTTCTAGAACCAACTTGTAATGGGATGGTGATAACTCCACACGTTTCTTGTGTTTCGTCATTGAAAGCTTTTATGATCATGTCAGTTTTCTTCATTTCATCACTTCTAAACCCAAATCTTTGGTAGAAGTCAAAAGTGCAAATATTTAGAGATGAACCATTATCAATCAAAACCCTTTTAATTGCTACATCTCCAATTAGGGCAGTAATGTATAAGGGGTTATCCTTATGTAAACTATGTTGTGGTATATCTTTATCTCGAAAGTCAATACAATCAACTTCTCTAGTGATGATAGTATTGGTCATGGCTTCAGGTTGAATGTTTTGTGGTACCATCATTTGGCTTAATGTAAGCATCAATTCATCTCTATGGGTAGGAGAAGATCTTAACAAATCCAAAAGGGAAATTTTGGTTGTAGTATTGGATAATTGCTCATTAATATTATAAGGAGGTTTAGGTTAAACATTAGGAGCATGATTCCATTTATTAGGATTTTTCAAAACAAATGGGGTTGATCCATCATTTTGAACTGGTTCTTGTTGAGAATTTTGAGCTTGTTGTCTAGTAACAACTCCGATGGTACCTACAATGTTATATTGAGGACGTTGAATAGGTCTTGGTCTAGCATTTATAGCTTGTTCATTAGAAAGGAACTGATTAGAAGAGGGTCGAGTAGTAACTCTTCTAGGAAATGGTTCTTTTGGAACCATAGAATCTGTGATAGGTTGAATAGGATCTGATTCATCTTTAGAACTATTCGATTGGTTTGAGGTGATGTCTATTTCACTTTCAGTATCCGATTCTACATCACTGAGATCCGGTGTTTGAATATTATGTAGGGGCTTGGTCGTGACCATGGATAAATTTTTGTCAAATTTTTGTAAATCATGATTAGGTAAATATTCGCTAATAGTTCCTACATATCGGGTAGGAGGAGGGACATTATGATGCTCAATTTGATTGGCCACCTCTTTACCATGTTTTGGTAAAGGATGTTGAAATATGTCTAATGATTGATTAGCATTTTGATTTTGATTTTGGGGAATGTTCTTTTGAGCATTATTAGGAGCATTTTGTTTAGGTTGGAAGGCTTGCACCTCCATCTCATTATTATCAATCAGATCTTGTATTTTATGTTTTAACCTTTTACAATAGTTGGTAGAGTGTCTAGGCCCTCTATGGAAATCATAGTGTAAGTCGACTCTGTATCCGGGTATGGTTGGATCAGGTTCTTGGATAGCTGGTAATTGAATCAAACCTCTTTCGAGTAATTGGGGTAAAATAGTTGATAATGGTTGATTCAATCTTGTAAACTCTCGAGGAGGTTTATCAGGAGGTTTCAATATAAATTTTTTTGTTGTCTTTGTTGTATTGATATTAGCAACATTTCTGCTATTAGTGACTCCGTCACCCACAACTTGTTTGTTTTTATATTGATTTCTAGATGTTTTCTCATCATCTTTCTTCCTAAGTTGGCCTCTCCTAATGAGGGCATCTTCTACTCTTCGAGCTAAATCTATAGCCTGATCGAAGGTAGTTAAGGTAGTAGTTGATAACTCATAAGATATTTGTTCTTGTAAATTATTAATAAAAATGTCCAACATTTCCCTATAAGCTTACCTTGTAGGATATCATGCATCATATCATGAAAAATATAAGTCATAGATCGTTGATAGGTTGCACCTGTGTTCTTTAGGCCGAATGGCATCACTTTCTAGCAAAAGGTACCCCGAGGGGTAATAAATGGGCTATTGATAGACCTCGATCCTTCTAGAGCTATCCTGATCCGATTATAGCACATAGAATCCATCCATTAGGGACATCATCCCACTCCCAACAGTGCAAAATCAATTATTTGATCAATGTTTGGAAGGAGGGAAAATCATCTTTAGGGCAGTTGGCTCAACGTTAAGATCTGCTAAAATCTGTGCAAACACTAACTTTGGTAGCTTCTTTCTTGGTGACTTGGAACTACATTTGAGATCCATTCAGCATAATCAATAGCTTGTATAAAAACAACATTTGGGAGTTTTTCTAACTCCCCTTTGACTAGTAAGGCCACTTTGGGATGCATTTTTCTAAGTTTCTATTTAACGAGGTTTAGCATCCGGATGGACTACTAGGTGATGCATGACTACGGAAGGGTCTAAACTCGGCATATCTTCATATGTCCAAGCGAAGACATCTTCATATTCTTTAAGTAATGCAATGTATTGCTCTTGTTTTTCTTGACTTAATTCTGATCCAATATTGATTATGTGGGGATTATCCTCAGTTCCAATGTTAATTTTAATGACGTTTTCTACTTCCATGTGTAGATCTCTTTCAAAATTATGTGGGGCGGGTGAGATGCCCAATTCTTGTAATTCCTTTAAGGTCAACTTGGATAATTCATCTTGAGGAGTAGTGGCCTCAAGTTGGGCTATAGTAGGTATAGAACCATCAAAATAAAACCCATTGTGTAACATCTCTTCAATGGAGACATCATGGAAAATATCTCCTTCCAACTCATCATCGGATTCAGCAATCATTTCAGGATAAGCTATGGATAGCATATTGCATGTAAATGGCTGATTTTGTAGAAGCAAATCATCATGCCCATCTAATTAATCTTGATAACATATGAGCTGATCATCTTATTCAAAAGGGAAGGGTTGACCCTTACTAGGAAATAGGCCCACACCACATCGGGTGGGCCATGGTTCTACCTCGAAAGGTTCTTTCATACCATCTTGGAAAGGTCCCAAGCCTTTCCCTTTATATCCCATTTTAAGCATTATAGGTTTAGCTTTAATATACTCATTAGTAAAATAACATCGAGCATATCCATCATGATGAGTTTTGATATTCCTAGGTATTCTTCCCCTGTCATATCCCTTATAAATGAAGGCACAACTCCCGACTTGGTAAGTACTTCCCATAGGTTGTGGGAGGCCCAAAGTATGAGGAGATGGAGGCAAATTACTTAAGATAATGGAATTTTGCATAGAAGCATTTGTTTTTTTTGATATAAGAATGTTAGATAAATCAGGTAAGAGTTCATCAGAAAGAGCATAAGATGTGGAAGGATCATTCCCTATATCTTTAGATGTGGAAGGTATGATAGATGTAGATAATGTGGAGGTGTTAATAGATGGGTCTATAGGTTTTGAAGTTATAGGGATGGAACATGAAGGATTGGTTGTGGATTTAAGATCTTTTTGAGGTTCTAGAGTGGTTTGTTTAGAAGATTGTTTTTTTGGGCATTGGATGATAAGTTATGGTTGTTCACAGTTTTAGATGAAAAATAAGAATTAGGATGTGTGGATGACAGAGCAGGGCAAAATTGAACTCCAATAGGTTCTACAAAAGCACACATATCAAAGGGTCTAGGATCACCATGGATAGTGACCAACTGATTTTTAAATTCGAATTTAACACATTGGTGTAAAGTTGATGGGACAGCCCGCATTGCATTGATCCAAGGATGACCCAAGAGGATATTGTATGATGCGGGGCAATGTACAATAAACACGGTCATATCTAGGGTTCTAGGACCAACTTGCAATGGGATGGTAATAACTCCACACGTTTCTTGTGTTTCGTCATTGAAAGATTTTATGATCATGTCAGTTTTCTTCATTTCATCACTTCTAAACCCAAATATTTGGTAGAAGTCAAAAGTGCAAATATTTAGAGATGAACCATTATCAATCAAAACCCTTTTAATTGCTACATCTCCAATTAGGGCAGTAATGTATAAGGGGTTATCCTTATGTAAACTATGTTGTGGTATATCTTTATCTCGAAAGTCGATACAATCAACTTCTCTAGTGATGATAGTATTGGTCATGGCTTCAGGTTGAATGTTTTGTGGTACCATCATTTGGCTTAATGTAAGCATCAATTCATCTCTATGTGTAGGAGAAGATCTTAATAAATCCAAAAGGGAAATTTTGGCTGTAGTATTGGATAATTGCTCATTAATATTATAAGGAGGTTTAGGTTGAACATTAGGAGCATGATTCCCTTTATTGAGATTTTTCAAAACAAATGGGGCTGATCCATCATTCTAATTTGGTCTTGTTGAGAATTTTGAGCTTGTTGTCTAGTAACAACTCCGATGGTACCTACAATGTTATATTGAGGATGTTGAATAGGTCTTGGTCTAGCATTTATAGCTTGTTCATTAGAAAGGAACTGATTAGAAGAGGGTCGAGTAGTAACTCTTCTAGGAAATGGCTCTTCCGGAACCATAACATCCGTGATAGGTTGAATATGATCTGATTTATCTTTAGAACTATTCGATTGTTTTGAGGTGATTTCTATTTCACTTTCGAGTATCCGATTCTACATCACTGAGATCCGGTGTTTGAATATTATGTAGGGTCCTAGTCGTGACCATGGATAAAGTTGTGTCAAATTTTTGTAAATCATGATTAGGTAAATATCCTCTAATAGTTCCTACATATCGGGTAGGAGGAGGGACATTATGATGCTCAATTTGATTGGCCACCTCTTTACCATGTCTTGGTAAAGGATGTTGAAATATATCTAATGATTGATTAGCATTTTGATTTTGATTTTGGGGAATGTTCTTTTGAGCATTATTAGGAGCATTTTGTTTAGGTTGGAAGGCTTGCACCTCCATCTCATTATTATCAATCAGATCTTGTATTTTATGTTTTAACCTTTTACAAGAGTTGGTAGAGTGTCCAGGCCCTCTATGGAAATCACAGTGTAAGTCGGATCTGTATCCGGGTATGGTTGGATCAGGTTCCCGGATAGTTGGTAATTAAATCAAACCTCTTTCGAGTAATTGGGGTAAAATAGTTGATAATGGTTGATTCAATCTTGTAAACTCTCGAGAAGGTTTATCAGGAGGTTTCTATATAAATTTTTCTATTGTCTTTGTTGTATTGATATTAGCAACATTTTCTGCTGTCAGTGACTCCGTCACCCACAACTTGTTTGTTTTTATATTGATTTCTGGATGTTTTCTCATCATCTTTCTTCCTAAGTTGGCCTCTCCTAATGAGGGCAACTTCTACTCTTCGAGCTAAGTCTATATCCTGATCGAAGGTAGTTAAGGTAGTAGTTGATAACTCATAAGATATTTGTTCTTGTAAATTATTAATAAAAATGTCCAACATTTCCCTATAAGGTAGAACAAAGTGCAGTTTTACTATCAACTGCCTCCATCTAGCTAAGAAATCAGCAAAACATTCATCTTTGTCTTGTTTTAAGTTGTACAAATCTTTAATGGTTACATGCCTCTCGATATAGGCACTAAATTTATGCACAAAAGATTCAATGGTCTCTTCAAAATTTCTCAAAGAATGAGTGGGCAATTGATAGTACCACTCCAATGCCATTCCTCCTAAACTTTTTGGGAACATTTTTAGTAATAACAAGTCATCATGTGATATATCATGACATGCTATCCTAAACATGCGAAGATGCTCTATGGGATCTTCATTTCCTTTATATATAGGCAGAACGGGCATGGGAAAATGTTTAGGGTATGGTTGTGCTACGACCATAGGATCTAGAGGTTGACTACACATCTCTCGATAATTGTACGATTGACGGTAGGGATCCATCTGGTCCATGCGGGAAGCTAAATGTTTCACCATGGCTTCCAGATTACTAGTTTGCCCACCATATTGATTCGATGGAGCATGAATATGGGATTGGTGAGCATATGATGGAGGGACATGCATATTAGATGCTATATTACTATTGTGTAAATTTTTGGTAGGAAGGGTGTTATGAAGAAGTTTTGAAGTTGTATTATGTTGTATCCCAGATTGTTGAAAATTGGTGTTTGGCTTCATTTTAGGTTTTTGTTGATTTGAAGCATATTGATCAATAGTTTGGCAAAATAAAGCAATAAATGAAGGTCTCTTTTGTGTGGAAATGATTTTAGGCTCAATAACAGGTTCCTTAGGAGGTTGGGTAACTTGTTGTTTTTGCATGTTCTGAATTATAGCAGCCATATCCATATTGGATGGCCCAAATTTATCACTTTCTTGATCAATGAAAGACAAGGGATTAGTGTGTATGTCAAACATATGCTCCATGGCTGCTTGAGTGTCACTAATTTGTCCCCTATCAATATGAACTACCATATTATGAGCACCAATATTATTATTGAAGAATTTCTAGAAATGATCTATGTTATCAAAAGCAATAGTTCCATCTAGAGCCACTCTAGGGGATGAGGATCCTTCCTCTCTAACATTTTCTTGTTGTTCATTTTCTTCAACCAAGTCATCTTCTGGCTGTTCTAGAGTTTCTTCTTCTGGAATTGGATCCTCAGGAAGGGTATTTAATTTTTTATTTTTCTTGCCTAACCAATCTTCTTCTTCTTCGTCTTCAGTTTGTTTACCATTCCTAAGTTTAGTCATTGTGCTTAAACTTAGGTTTCAGCATATATATATATATATATATATATATATATATATATATATATATATATATATCACAAGCTTAAGAGGTATATATTTTAATTATATACCTACTATAATATTTAAAATAAAATATTTTGGGTTTTTGTTATGTTTTTTTTGGTTTTTCTTGTTTTTTTTTATAAAAATATTATAAAGATAACAAACAACACACAAAATGCAAGAAAATAATGATAATGAAAGCAATGATCTAGTTTTCTATAAACAATTTATAAATATCATTAATGGGCTCAAGTTCTTCAGGAGTCATGAAATGTTCTTCTTCAAATTGAAAATTTTCTTTCAAAAATTTGACAAAAAGTGCTATAGTGATATTATCTGTCTCAGACTCTGGTAGGTAGAAATAAAGCTCGTGGCAATACTCTCGATATAACATAGCTCTAGGAACTCTATTACATATTTCCCTATCTATAAGAACGACCTCTTGGTATTCTACACGACCTAGGAATTGGTGTATAATGGCTGCGTTCTCGAGGTATTCCTCGAAGGTGAACAATTCTGAAGACACAAGAGCTCTCCTATAAGCTAACCACCTATGGCAGGCTCTCTGAAGTTCATGATAAAAGATGAGTTGATGTGGATCCAGGATTCTATCTAAGACAAGCCTCTTGATTTGTTTAAGTTTTGTGGACCTAGATGAAATGACACCTAGACTTCTATCAAGTTCATCCCACAAAAGTTGGTTTCTATCTGTTTCAGGCACACTAAGCACATAATTGATTTCTATGGCTACTAATTGGTTTTCAACATTTATAATAACTGCTAGTATTTTCTTAGGAGCTACCATCTAAACATGATATGCAACTTAGTAGTTTTCTAATGATTTTAAATGCATCTATTTTTTTTTTTGTTTTTTTTTCGTTTTCAAAAGGTTTTAAATGCATTCACGTCGGGTTCACCAAAATGTATCGTTCCAAATTTTCTGCACCCTTACCTTCAGGCTAAAGGATCCATTCCCGGAAGGGGAATGCGGGAAGGATGGGACAATACCTCGGACTGAGAGGCCTTGGGAAGGTCCCGCCTCTCGGGGGAGGTGTATTAAGGTGATTTTTCGACGGATGGTGGGGTTCACCAGGAAACATTTGAATGGCAGTTTCCACGCCTAGGTTGGGAATGTGTTTTATGTGTTCAATTTTATATTTAAACATCCAAAGCCTAGGTTTGGCCAAATGAATCTAAGTTGTTCTATATGAAATGCAGTTTTAAATATAGAAAACAAAATTAACAAAAAACATAGAGAATATGCTAAATGAGGAAAACCATACCTGATCCGGATGTCTGATGGAGGTTCTGATTTTTGAAGTAGTCTAGATCATCTGGAATTTGACAGGATCGTCTCCTATCTGACAGGATCGTCTGAGATCTGACGAATTCGTCAGACGAATTCATCAAAGACCTGCAAATAGAAAAATAGATACAAAATACCAAAATTGCAACTATTCTGATAAAGGAAAATGATATGAAACAAGAATAAGGATGTTAATAAAATAATCCCGAAAGGAAATGCAAGTAAATTACGACACTTTAATGGCTAATCATGATTTCATTATGCAATTAAATTACATGGGTGAACTCCAATATGCAATATAACAAGAAATAATAATAAAACTGACTAAATGCAAAATAAAATGACAGCAAGGTATAGGAAAAGTGCAAACTCTGGGCACTGATTGCCCCAATGTAGACTGCAGTCGAAATCATCTCATATTGGTACGAAATCGTCTCGAATTGGACAGGATCATCCACGAGAATCTGAGCTTGCTCCGGCTGAAAAATGACAAGGTTCCTGCAAAAAAATTTGGATAGCACAAGTGCAAATGGTAATCCAGGGTGTTCTAATGCATGTAAAGGTCAAGTTACAAGAAAATTTAGCCAAGGGAAAGTCAAGGGGGGTCCTAAGGTTTAAATAGGCTTAGGACGGAAGTTGGGAGGTTGGAGATCATCCCAATTTGGGAGATCTCCAATGGGGGAGGTCTCTAGTGGTGCAGAAACGCTTCTGCCCAACTTAGAGACACCGTTGAAATAGAAGCTAATTAAGAAAAATTAGTTTTGGGACAAGATCGTCTGGACGTCCTAGTCCAGACGAAATCGTTCGATTTGAGGTGATATCGTCTGATCGATGACGATATCATCAAACGGTCACAACAAACTCTAAAAATGGCGTGGGAAATGAGGAAATGGGTTAAACGACGATTTTGGAGCGATTTTGGGATTGAATTTGAATTTGAATTATTACTAAGGTAATTTTAATTATTGCTAAGTTTTACTGCACCAATTTTAGGGTGCTACAGGATGAAATTGTTTTAATATTCCTCACTAGGTACTCTCCTAAACCTGTAGTAGCTAAATGTACTGTGAACTGGGATGGTGAGGATGGAGGAGACAAAATCAAGGCTTGAGATGACTCAATTCTTACCTCATGAGGTGGTTCCTTGTTTTCTATACTAGGAATATCTTTCGTGGAAATGGTAGAGATGGTTGGAGGGATCTTGACAACAAGCCTCTTTGACATGTTCCTATATGAAGGATTTGACGATGATGAAGGTGTATATGAAGGTGCAATTGATGAGGGTGGTATAGAATAATATGGTAATGGATTGATGGAAGACAATAAGGATGGATTTGGACCTTGAATGGATGTATTTGGTTGGAAGTCCATATGATTTGATGTCAAGGTCGACTTGGGGATATATTGTACCAAGTTGCAGTATTTGAAGGGCTCAAGATCTATGAAGATAACATGGACTTGCCCTTCATGAGTGTACTTCAAACATTGGTGAGCTATGGATGGCATGCACTTCATATCTCTAATCCAGGGTCTACCTAGCAAGATATTATAAGTCATTACACCCTCTAAGATGTGACACAACATTGGTATGGTTTTGCATCTCACCAGAATAGGGAATTAATTTATAAAATTTAAATTCAAATGAATTTAAATATTTTATAAATTAATAATCTCCAAAGGAAATTCAAGCGTCGACATATAATAAAGTTGGAGGTAATTCAAGTGCCGACATGTTTGCATAAATGAGGGAAAGCACTATATAAACCATGCCTTAATATTTTACTTATCCTTGCTCGAACATTTTAAAGAATGCAAATTTGAATTGGAGAGCTCGTGCAAACAAGGGAAATGAATCCTATGTTTTGTGTGCTAGAGAATAAGGACAAAAACAAAAGCACTAAAAAATTGGAAGCCATTTGGGCAGCATGGCCTAGTGGCAAGGAGGCATTGGTCAAAGTGTTTGAGGCACCAAGTGACCTGGGTTCGAAATGTGGCAGCAGTGAATTCTAGTGTTTGTGTTGGTGTTGGAAGTGCCAAGGGAATGACACACGTTTTGCTTGGCAAAATGGGGAGGTTTATTGAGCATGTGGTACTCTCCACTCCTCAAGCAATAGACTAGCTCGTGCGGCAGTTGGATCCACGACTAGGGCGTTGGGTGAAGGTTGTGTTGTGAGTTCAATTCCCACCAAGGCCAAGGTAATAACAATTATGATTATTTTTAATATTGCCTAAAGTTGACATGAGGTCTTAGGTAGTTAAAAGGGTTGATTAAAATATTTTTATTTTGATTATTGATATTTTGAAATTTGGGGGAATAAGGTGCTTGCTTTATTTTTAAATAAAGTTTTGGTGTCACATTGAGTTGTTGAATTTATAAAAGGATAAAGGGAATTTCTAAGCATTGAGTTATTTTAGTTGGGGATATCAGAAGGTGTAAGTGGTATATTAATTTTTGTAAATGTTGATGAATGATTTATTAAAGGTGGAGTGATAAGGTGTATATTTGTCTTGATACTTACATTGTATTTTGAAGTAGATTATTATCTAATAATTTCTTTAAGCTTAGAAAAAGAGTGTTTATATTTGTGGTAGGTTTATAAGATTCCTCCATCATCAATAAAAATGTATGAGAAAATTATTCCTTAGTTAAATTCATTGGTTGGTTTTATGGAAAATAATTTTGGAGTGAAAAGGACTTGATTAGGGTTTCCTATTAAATGAGTTGAGTTAATGCTTCAAGGTTTTCTGGAATAAAGAGTTGATAAAACCTTGTTCTATAAGCATTGTTTTTGAAGTCATTGGTAGTGTGAAGAAATTAAACGAAGGATTGAGTATTATTGCTATGAGAAGATTGTTTGATAAGCATTTTTTTTGAAGTCATTGGTTGTGTGAATAACTTGAACTAAGGATTGAGTATCATTGCTATGTGAAGATTGTTTTATAAGCATTATTGTTGAAGTGAGTTGTTGAGCAATGAACTTGAACTAGAGTTTGAAAAGAACATGAGTATCATTGTTATGTGATATTTGATGTTGAACATTATTGGAAACATTTTGAGTTGAGTGATCATAAGATTGTACTAGGGTTTCTAAGAAAGGGTTGTTTCATTAAGTGTTTGGTTGAGTAAAGTTGGTTGAAACTAGTCAAGTGGGTATGTGAAGTGATTGTTCAAGTTCCATAAAAAAACTATTCTATATTCTGATTTGAGTTGAGAAAGTGATTGAGCATTGAGTTGTATTTGAAGCATATTGAGTCTCTAACAATTTTCCTTATGTTTCTAAGAGAGTGATTGAAATAAATTGAGCATTGTAATTAGTATAGAGCATATTGAGTCTCTAACAATTCTCCTTATGTTTCTAAGAGAGTGATTGAAATAAATTGAGCATTGTAATTAGTATAGAGCATATTGAGTCTCTAACAATTCTCTTTTTGTTTCTATGAGATTGGACAAGTTATGTGTGGACTTGTTGAGCAAATTGGACAAGTTCTATGTGGACTTGTTGAGAATATTTGGACAAGTTTTGTGTTGACTTGTTGAGCATATTTATACAAGTTCTGTATGGACTTGTTGAGCAAATTTTAGCAAGTTATGTGTGGACTTGTTGAGTAGATTTGATCAAATTTTGTGTAGACTTGTTGATCGGATTTGAGAAAGTTCTATGTGGACTTGTTGGGAATATTTGAGCAAGTTCTAGAGAGGACTTGTAGAGTAGATTTGGATAAGTTATGTGTGGACTTATTGAACATATTTTTGCTAGACTGAAGGACCGTGGTTAGTGCAGATTTGAGAGAATATTTTGGTGTATATTTGAGGATAATTTTATTCCAGACCAGAGACAGAGATTGAGCATCATTGTACTAGACCGAAGGACAGTGTTTAGTGCAGATTTGAGATAGATATTTAGAGGTAATTTATCATATAGGACAGCATTTCCAGTGGATAGAGATCCATTATCCAGGGCAATGAGGATAGGTCTTCTAACTGGGGATAAGAGTATTTAGTGGAGAGAGATCCACAAGCCAGTGTAGTGGAGGTAGTAGTCTTCTAGAGGATCACTAGCCAGAGCAGAGAAGAAGGAGTTCTCCTGTGGATATAGATCCACAAAATTGATTTAGGGTATTGGTGTCTCCTTTCGAAATAGGTCCATAAACATTGTAATAGGAAAAGGATTCCCAAGATATTGATTGAGAATATTTTAGTGAAAAATTTTCTCCCCGGAGTAGCCCACATTAGGTGAACCATGTAAATTATGATGATTTATGCATTGCTTTGATTAATACTATTAATATCGCTATTTAGACATTGCATAATATTTTTTTGGAAAGAAAAGTAAAAAGTGGCCTTACATTATTCACCCCCCCTCTCAATATAAGCTTTTGTTCTTCATATGGTGACCTCCTCATCCTACCAAAATGCATAGGTAACTAGCCACTGCAACCGTTAGGTGATATAGGCAAGATGACTAGATACTAGGATCACTTTAAGAAAATGTCTGGGAGTGTCAGGTTCAACCAAGAATGCACTCCATGATACAATATTTTTGAGCCACAAAAAAGTGTGGAAATCAGTTTTAAAATTGAAAATTGACTGCACCATCTTGTTTGACTCGAAAAAACCTTTTTGATGACTATAATTACCCCTATTATCAAGTGTAATATTAACATTCATTTGTAGGTAAAATAATAATCTTCTCCTTATAAATGAATATACCAAAAATGTCCCTCGAAAAAAAATAGGTTTTTTAAAAAATTTCTCTCTTACGAAAAAATATGGGCTATTCACTATCACGGGGAAAAACAATAAAAGTTTCCTTATGCTTTGCAAGTGACTAAAAGAAATCCCTAAAGTTTTTTTTTTTTTAAATCCTTCCATGTGGATTTAATTAAAATCCCATAAAGTTACATTTTTACTTAATTCATCTTGTGGGTCCCATATTTCAAGCAACATGACTCTAAAAGGAACTTATTAAGTCAAAATTGCATAGATTTCAATATAAAATGCCCCCTTCTCATGTTAATGAATATGAAAATATCGACCAAATTTTAGCCACAAAAGAAAAAAATATTCAAATATTTTAAATATGCAAAAACATCTCATCCAATGGCTAGTATCCACCACTCCTTTCGCTTGTTCCTCAACCATGGCTTGGGTGGAGACAACATCAGGCCTTTGCCAGACCCCTTTGCAACCATGAGCATGATTTGCCCATTCTTGTCCACATGGTGCTCCACAAACTGAATTAGCTTGCTTCCTGGTGAATGCTTCAGTGGTAAGGCATCGATGACCTCCTGTCTCCTACCTATGCAAAACACTAATAGTGAAAGCCACCGCCTACATCCACCACCAATCGATGATTTTGAATATGGACATCGCATTGTACCAGAGGCGTTGGTCTCCTTTAGTCATGAACACGACCACAAGAATTCACTAGAGTACATAGCATAAAATGTGATGGCCCTCTGAAAAGAACTTGGTGCTATTCATGTCTTTTCAATACCTATCTGGAATCCCACCATGTTTGCATAAAGGCTAGCATGTCACTACCTTGTGCGGTTCCTAATTTCATGAGGAATAAAAGTTCTTTTGTGGCATTAACAATAATAAAAAAATTTATCCTCCATTAATTTCTATATTAGCTTGATCTCCAAGGCCATAAGGAACAACACGGACATTAGAGAATCCATGCACACCATGTCACATTTTAACATTAGTGAGTTGGAAATTCATCCCCAACCACTAATAGAGACCAACGATGGTGGGCTTCATCTCCACCCATTGGCTCACATGATAGGAACCCTATTTTTTGGCCAAATCCAGCTCCAAGAGCTATCTTAGCCATGGAAAATAGCATGCATTCCTCTTCGAAGGGTATATCGCTACCCACGGTCAATATGAGTGAGGACTGTTAGGACCTATGCTCCCTAACTGAGTATAGCATTCATCTCCATACTTTGGTTGGTTTATGTGACCATAATTCATTACCAATTGTTGAGCTATGAGTATACAAGTGAAATCCTTTAAACAAATTGATAATTACATCAACCATATTCAAACAAGGAAAAAGAGATCTCTTTGCAAAAAATAAATCAAAATTACCCCAAAAAGTTTAGGGAACATATATAAATCTTTAAAAGAGATAAAAACTTGTATTATTGTATGTTGTTTTCTTTTGTATTGCTTCATTAAAGTATGTCAAAGAGATAATCACATAAGGTTTGGAACACAGTAGCTATGGTATGTACCCATAGCCAAGCTCATTCAATATCTGACGCTATGGAGAGTAGGCAAGGAGATGTAGACCATCTCCTATTTTACCCTAAGGATATGATTATACCTCCTTGGTAGCCTTCTACTCGCACAATTCCTAGAATGTCAAATCGGTAACCTAACCTATAAGAGACCCCTACACGGGATACCCCTATAGATCTTGGTCCTAATCAGGGAACATACTTTCCAGATATAGACACTTCATATGCCTTATTTAAAGAATGGAAACCGTTCATTTAGGCATAAATAAATAGAGCAATACCATGCATCCGCAAGCCTGTTCGGTCTAACTTGCACACCTATATGCAATATCAGGATTATTCACCATGGGCAGGGCTAAATTATCAAAATACACCCTTAAATCACCCTAATAGGTCTCAAAAGTATAAGTACCAAGAGGAGTATGATAATCATCATATTGGGTGAGAAAATTTAGCCCTTTCCTTCCTCATTAATGAAGGAAGGGCTAAGGAGAATCTTGATTATCCTTGATCTCATTATTCCATGCAATCATGATGTGCTTTTGCACCATATAAGTATAAATAACATCCATTTAGGATTGAAACTCAAGTGAACATGACCTCTCTCAATCGAGGGAATATCATAGTCAATATTTTAGATCCTCTTGAACAAGATAGGCATCACGACAATAGTGCTAGGGATAATAGACCTCACACGACTGAGTAGATAAACCAAGTTGTTAAAAGATATGTTGACCACCAAACTTAATTTAATTAGCTTCAACTAGATAAACAACGCTTGGACCACCAAAATTAGTTAGAAAAATAAAGTATTGAATAGCAAACCCATGATTTGTTTCAAGATACCTTATGCAATGGGATCGCTACCCCAAGTACTCATAGATAGGGGGTTCATTAGAGGTAACCTACATTTAATAAAAATAGGCTTCCTAGGCCTAACCAAATGTTGCCTCCTTGACCTCCTAGGCCTAATCGAGACTTGCCTCCTAGGCCAAACATATATCGCCTTCTGTAGGTATTTGTTCCTCCTTGTAGGCCAATTCAAGAAACACGTTAATGAGCCTACGATGATTTGGAACCAGAAGAGGAATACCTAGAAGCATATTATGGAGGTATGGTTGATGATAATCAACCACCACACCATATTCTTGATATTCCTCACCCTCCCCCATGGTGCTAAAGAAAATAAGAGGAGATCAAATCCTCTTATGCATTTAAAGCATTGCTTAAACACATGGAAATAATAGAAAATAAGACCTCTGGGTCCAATATTCAAAATTTCACTTTGCACCAGCTTCACAGTCAACTGCTTCACCCATCAATACCTTCCTCTCCATACCCAAAGCATTTCAAAATACCCAATATAGATAGATTTAAAGGAGAGGAAGATGCGCAGGAGCATGTTACTAGGTTTATGAACCAATGCTTCAGTACCCAGGATAACGATACCTTATAAGAATATTTTTTATTGCCCTCTCTGGCCTTGTCTTAGAATGTTACAATCAACTTCCAAGGCACAATGTCCATATCTTTGAACAATTTGCGAATGTATTCCTGGAATGTTTTACCTTTAACACTAAGCTAAAGTTGACTTTAACAGACCTCATGGGGTTTAAGCAGTATGACGATGAGTCAATCACGGATTATGGTAACATTTGGTGAATGCTTCTCACTAAGATACCATATCTACTACCAATATTTGAGTTGAATTTCATGTTTTCCAAGATTTTTTTAAAACCAATTTCATTATTGCTACAACTCCAACAATACCAAACTCTTGAAGATGCTCTAGCACAGGATAAAACATTGAAAAAATAAAAATTCAAGAGGGGGAGATTGCAAAGCCTCGTAAGGATTGGAATAAGAACACAAAAGGCAATCTAGCACAACCAAATACAATAGAAGTTAATCAAGTTACCATTAGCATTTCAGGGCCTATGCAACCAATACCACCTTAGAAGGTAAACTATCAGGCCCAACCTCCTCCTACAAGTTACAATAAAAATACTCAAGTAAATAAAAGTTAAAACCAGCAATGTTGCCCTCCTCAATAATTTATGCCCTTTGATGAGTCTATGGATTCTCTATTTGAGCGTATATGTGTGGCCAAAGCAATTACTCTACTTGAGATCCAACCTATATATTTGAGCACAGGTAAGCCAAATTCCATGGGATGTCATGAAGACCTATATTGTAAGTACCATAGGTAGAATGGGCATGACAAATCTCTCCCCCTTTGACATCAATGGTAAAGGGTCACATTTGGGGCTCAGGGCTAAGAGTGAGCCTCTTAGCTTAGCTCCCCCCCCACGTCATCTTGAGGTGGTTAATTTGAGATTGGGATTATTTCTACTCCCAAAAAGCACTATTATTTACCTTTATCCTCTTTCCTTCTTATATGATCCTTCTGATTCCTATGAATGTTTCTTTCCATGTCCATGTTCGTGTTCATGTCTATATTCCTATCCCTCTTCCTATTCATATCCATGTTCCTGTTCTCGTTCTTGTTCATATCCATGTTCTTGTTCCTATTCCTGTTCATATACATATTTTTGTTTTTGTTCTTGTTCATATCCATTTTCTTGTTCCTATTCTTGTTCCTATTCATGCTTGATTATGTAATATCTATTCTATACCACTTTATTGTGTGACCATCATTATTGCACTTGTAACACTTAATGTTATTATTCCTTGGAGGTGCAAATGTTTTAGGATTTCTCCTAGTAAATCCATACCTTCTTCTGTCATGAACCTGCAATTCAATTTATTTAACACTTTCTTCTTCTGAAGTATCTTCATATGAATTTTATTCTCCTCAAAAACTTGAGGTTGACTATCCTTCCCATTTCTTTTGATCCTATCCAAATCCAAGACCTGTTTTGCTTGATGTAGGCTTTTGTATCTTGATGAATTTATCTAAGTTCTTTGAGCTGTTTTTGAATCCTTTTAGATTGAATTTGGAGTCTTCTAAATCTTCTCTTAGTAGTGCCACTTCTTATGCTAACTTTTCACATTCTAAGATATTTGCTTCTAACTTATCCTTGAACCTTTTTACCTTAGTCTTTGATTTTTCTAAATCCTCTATAAGCAATCTTCTCTCTTCATCACATTCTTGAAACTGAATTTTATGTTTAGAATGTTGATTTATTACCTTCTTTACCATGTCAAGGGCATAAATAAGTTATCCTTTGAGATCATATCCATACTTTTATGAATATTCCTCTATTTGTTTGCCTTTGTCCACATATTTATTTTCTGTTGGCTTGTCTTCTAAAGGATCACCGAATTATTCTAATGCCATTAGAAGGTTTTCATTGGTCCTTCAAGTGAATCCTCATATTCATCATCACTGAAACTATAGCCATCCCTTGTACAATCATTTTCAATATGTCCAAAGTTACCACATCTAAAATACTTGAGAATTACTGGAGTCCTTTTCTTAACTTATTCTTTTTATTCAATCATAAAAAGAACTTCATATCTATAATTATCTAAAAAACTAGCATCACTATCACTTGAGTACTTACTTGCATTAGCCGCATAGTAGCTCCTATTTTACCTTTGAAATAACTTATTTCCTTGTTTGCTTTATTTAACCTTACCTTTCTTTTTGTGCCTATATCTTTCTGATTCCCTATTCCTGTGATCCTGTTTTTCTTCACCATTGTTAATCTTAGCTTCTTGACAATCTATTGTAAAATGTCTATAATTTCCACAATTGAAACATTTAATAGATTTTAGATCTTTGGATCTTCTATAATCCTTATATTTTCTACCATAATTAGCTTCTTCATCACTATATGAATCATCACTTGATTCTAACTTCTTACCCTTAGTATTCTTGATTGCTTTGAATGTTGCTTCCTTCTAGGGAATATGATATTTTGTTCTTATCTCATGTGTTTTAAGAATGCCAAGCAACATATCTCTTGTCAAAGTATCACCATCCATTGAAAATTCTATAGCAGAAACTTTTTTACTGAATCTATTTGGGAGAGTTCTTAAAACATTATCACAAGCATATGATTCATCAATCTTGATTCCAAGTCCTTGCATAGAATTAACAACCTCATCAATTCGAAGTAGATAAATACTAATATTTTCCTCATCCTTAATTATTAACTCCTCAAGTTGTCCTTTGATATTTTGCATCTTTGCTTTCTTGACACATTTATCTCCTTCATATATATTTTGCAATTTATCCCACATGTCTTTTGCAGTTTGACAATGCATAACTTTAATGGACTATGTTCTACGCAAACCTCTCAAAAGTGCATTCATTGCTTTTGAATTGTAATGTTGTATGAGATTACCTTCCTTATCTGTAGAAGGATTAATTAAGGGATCATATCCAAAATCAATTGCTTCCCAAATTTCATTGCCAAGTGCCATTAGGTAGATCTTCATTCTCATACTCCAATACATATAGTCACTTCCATAAAATACTGGTGCTAAATTATCTAAGGATATATTATTAGAATCCATTGTATTCTTGTTAGCTTTCCTTCAAGCTGTTAAACTCTTCTAAAGGAACCTGCTCTGATACCAATTGAATAACACAAGCTTATACTGAGAGGGGGGTGAACAGTATAATACCATTTTTTACTTTTCTTTCCCAAACAATATTATGCAATGTATAGGTAACAATATTAATAAAAATAATCAAATCAATGCATAAATCACCATACAAAATAGAGACACCACAATTTACGTGGTTCACCCAATGTAGGCTACTCCATGGAGAAAATATTCTACTAAAATATTCTCAATAAATCTCTTGGGAATCCTTTCCCTATTACAATGTTTATGGACCTTTGTCCAAAGGAGACACCAATCCCCTAAATCAAGTTCATGGATCTCTATCCACAGTAGAAATCCTTCTCCTCTGCTCTGGTTGGTGATCCTCTAGAAGACTACTACCTCCACTACACTGTTTTATGGATCTCTCTCCATTGAAGACTCTTTTACCCACTTAGAAGACCTATCCTCAGTACCCTGGATAATGTATCTCTATCCACTAGAGACTATTGTCCTCTCTTATTAGTCACATCCAAATATCTATCTCAAATCTGCACTAAAAACTATCCTTCAATATAGTACAAATCTGCTCAATCTCTGTCCCTGGTCTAGGATAAACTTATCCTCAAATTTGCACCAAACTTTGCTCTCAAATTTGCACTAAACATAGTCCTTTGGTCTAGCACAAATCTATTCAATAATTCCACACAAAACTTATCCAAATCTGCTCTACAAGTCCTCTCTAGAACTTGCTCAAATATGCTCAACAAGTCCACACAAAACTTGCTCAAATATGCTCAAAAAGTCCACACAAAAATTGCTCAAATATACTCAACAAGTCCACACAGAACTTGCTCAAATATTCTGAACAAGTCCACATAGAACTTATCCAAATATTCTCAACAAGTCCACACAAAACTTGTCCAAATCTTCTCTAAAAGTCCACATAGAACGTGTCCAATCTGCTCAACAAGTCCACACAAAACTTGTCCAATCTCATAGAAACATAAAGATAATTTTTAGAGACTCAATATGCTCTATACTAATCACAATGTTCAATTTCTTTCAATAACTCTCTTAGAAACATAAGGAGAATTGTTAGAGACTCAATATGCTTCAAATACAACTCAATGCTCAATCACTTTATCAACTCAAATTAGAATATAGAATAGTTTATTTTATGGAACTTGAAAAATCACTTGACATACCCACTTGACTAGGTTCAACCAACTTTACTCAACCAAACACTTAATGAAAAAATCCTTGCTTACAAACCCTAGTCCAAGATTATGATCACTCAACTCAAAATGTTTCCAACAATGCTCAACATGAAATATCACATAAAAATGATACTAATATTCTTTTCAAACTCTAGTTCAAGTTCTTTGCTCAACAACTCACTTCAACAACAATGCTTATAAAACAATCTTCACATAGAAATGATACTCAATCCTTAGTTCAAGTTCTTCACACAACCAATGACTTCAACAACAATGCTTATCAAAAAATATTCTCATATCAATAATAATCAATCCTTAGTTCAAGTTCTTCACTTACAAAAATTACAAAAATTAATATACCACTTACACCTTCTGATATCCCCAACTAAAATAACTCAATGATTAGAAATTCCCTTTATCCTTTTATAAATTCAACAACTCAATGTGACACCAACAATTTATTTAAAAATAAAGCAAGAACCTTATTCCTCCAAATTTCAAAAGATCAATAATCAAAATAAAAATATTTTAAGCAACCCTTTTAACTCCCTAAGACCTCATGTCAACTTTAGGCAATATAAAAATAATCACAGTTATTATTACCTTGGCCTTGGTGGGAATCAAACTCACAATGTAACCTTCATCCAATGCCATAGCCATGACTCCAACTGCTGCATGAGCTAGGCACTCGCTTGAGGAGTGGAGAGCACCACGTACTCAATAAACCTTCCTGCTTTGCCAAGCAAAACGTGCGTCATTCCCTTGGCGCTTCCAACACCAACACAAACACTAGAATTTGTTGCTACCATGTTTCGAATGCAGGTCACTTGGTGCCTCAAATACTTTGACCAATGCCTCCTTGCCACTAGGCCATGATACTGAGATGGCTTCCAATTTTTTAGCTCTTTCATGTTTGTCTTTATTCTCTGGCACATAAAACATAGGATTCATTTCCCTTTTTCGCATGAGCTCTTCAATTCAAATTTACATTCTTTAAAATGTTCGAGCAAGGATAATTAAAATACCTCTTAAGGCATGGTTTATATAGTCCTTTCCCTCCTTTATGCAAACATGTCAGCGCTCGAATTACCTCCAACCTTATTAGACGTGGGCGCTCAAATTTTCTTTGGAGCTTATTAATTTATAAAATATTTAAATTCATTTGAATTTAAATTTTATAAATTAATTATTTAAAACCCTTTGGTTTTATTAAGACCATATTCCATTGTATTCCTTGGTATAAATAATATTTTTAATAAATTTTAAATTCACTTTGAATTTAAATATTTTATTAAATAAATATTAAACCTTATTTTAGCTTTGCAATAGTCTTCCTTGGGTTTTTATGAAAAACCTTTTAACTTATGCTTCCACATAATAACAAAATATTATGGAGACCTTTTGACTTTAGCATCTGCTTTATTCCTCTTGACCTTTGACATCATCGGTGGCTTATTTTTGGAGATCAATAAAAACTCTTGACAAATTTATTTCTTGACAATTCCCTTGACATTTAATGATGACTTCATTTCTTGACATCAATGACAACTTTGACTTAAGGACTCAAATTGTGCAACACCATAAGGACATGTTAGAGAGATACTTTAGTGCCCTTTCATTTTGTGATTTCCTTGAAGTAAGTTGTTTGTCCACTTTGGACCTTGTTATCAGCCCATTGTGTTCATATAGGTGGAAACTACTACTTATTCTTGTGGAGTCAATTTTGACATCCATTGCAATTCTTGTGGTTCTTTCCACACTATCTTCACACTCTTCTTTTTATGAGACACTTTGTTCCAAGGGGTTTTTATTTAGTGACATTTTTTCATGGTTCACAACCTTAATCTGTGTCACTAGCACCAGTCTGGGAGTATGGTTTCATTCAGTTCGGCGAAGAGGCTACTCTACTTTTTTGAGACTTCTTATGGATCATTTGTAGGATTCTTGATGGAAATTATCCTTAAGGGGGGTTGAGAATATTCCTTCATTCTACATGAACATCTTCCTCCTCCTTCTTCTTCTTCTTTCTATTCTGACGGGTGGTTTTCTCCCTTGTGGATTTTTATCATCTCTCCAGCAGGTTTTCTTATGCATATACTATACATGAGCACCTTATCAGGCCTTGTCATTGGGACTCATAATTATGGATATGCCATTTGTATCATTTTGTTGTTTTTACACCTCCTAGTATCACTTAAGGGGGGTGTTAGTATATCCTAGTGCCACTTAAGGGGGGTGTTAGAATAATAAATTATATCCTAAGTTGTTACTAGGATAATCTATGTGGCTGAGATTAGCTCAATTTGTTATGATCCAATGGATCAGATTGTTGCTATTTAAGCAAGGTCTATTTCATTCAATAATATCAAGTTATTTAATTTTCCAACAGGTTTTTGGTACGACTACAATGATCTATTCACTTTCCAACTTTTAGCTCCTTCCTTGCATCTGAAATACATGGATATACACACAAAGAAATCATATTGGTTAATAGCATGTGCATATTGAGATGAAATCAAAGATATGCATGCAATGTTGAATATAAAAGTTGAAATAGGTAGTGCAAAACTATTCCAAAATACATCAAAACTTAATATAATTATTATAATCTACTTTAGATATGATCTATTCTAAAATAGGGGTGAAATTGTATGCATAATCCATGGTCATCCCTGGGTGTCCCAATTGGGACCATTAGAGTGAAAAACCTAATTGAAGGTCCAAAACTACTCCAAATTGCACCAAATTTTAGTATGATGCATATAAAATTCTCTAAAAATTATCTATACTAAAATTGAACCAAAATTATATGCAGATTCATGGTCATCCCTGGGTGTTCCAATCTATGACTATTAACCGTCCCAAGGGGGAAAACCACTAAACCTAGTTGTTTTTACCACCAATTCCTTTGGGATCTAGTTCAAACTACTCCTAGGGGTGTTGTCGTAAAATTTGGTGATCTAATTCACATAAATAGGTGGGTTTTAGAATGGATTTACATATTTGGTATCACTTGTAAACCTCCTTTGATGAATGGATATTTCAAGAGTAAATACATAGATGAAAGGGAGAGTGAATCTCAGTAGAACTTCGTTGTAAAATATTGTAAATACCTCTCTTTTTAATTGGTTGGAATGAATCCAATTTATAGTCGAAGAGGTCCAAAGGGTAAAATGAGAAAGTTAGGGCATGCAATGCAGGTGCCACCACTTGTCCAAACTCTTGTCATGAATTGGGTAGGAGAAGCCTCCAATTTGAGCCTTCCATTTGCATATTTTTATGGATTTAACAAGCCCTCAATATGTCATAAATCATTGGATAGGATAAATAGTAGAATTTAATTGCCATTTATCTTGCCCTTGACTTTTTGAGGGGCCTAGACCATAGCCATCCTACCCAATAATGGTTGATGGTGGCCATCCTTGGATGGGATGACCATGAACTATGGCCATCTTGGGGTGGGACAACCATGGCTACGTGGCCCAAAAATTCCCAAAAGTGGGGTAAACCTTCCCAAAATTTGTTAGAACCACTATTTAACCCCTGAGGGTTGCCCAAGGGGGCCATATGGTGTTGATAAGAGTGCATCATTGTAGTCTAATCAGATTGACATAATTTTAGTATCTATCGAAGGAGTTAGTGCAAATCCTGGCAACAATGGAAGAAAAGGCCAACAAATTTGGAGTGAAGGCTATGGAACTTAGCCATTATATGACCAAGTTATAAAATGAGCATGCTATCCTTTGCATTCAACTTGATGATCTTAAGCAGGACCAATCGACCAAGATTGAAAAGACTGAGTTGGTGAGGATACATCTTGATGTAAATGGGAGGTTAGATATAAGTAGCAAATCAACCTCTTAGAAGAAGAAACAGTAAATACAGGATTTGCAAAATTTTGTTAAGTTTTGTGAATTTTGTTATATGTATGGTTTTTTAAAACATACACATGTGAGGTTTTATCTAATTGTACAAATGAGAAGTTGGAAAACATACAATTGGATGTCAATGTATAAAAAAAAAAAAATCAATTAGAAATTAAAGTAAAATTAGGTGAAATGTGCATTTAAGGTGAATTTGATAATAATAAAATTAGACTTAGGAAAACCTTAATGCAAGTTGATTATTACGAGGATGGTAGTTGTAAATGGTGGTTGTCTCAGGAGCCACTTTATAATGGCTTGGGAAAGAATTATAAGGACCCCATTCAAATTTAATGGTTGTTAATTGTTGGTCAAAATGACCACATCTAGGGAAAGAAGGAATAATCTTCTCAAGATACTAAGTGTAGAAAAAAGTCATGATGGCACAATATTTTGAAGTCCATGGAGCAGATGAAGGTCAAAATTCATGATGTCATGATATTTTGAAGGCCCAATGATATACTAAGGCCAAAAGTCATGATGGTGCAATATTGTTAAGGTTGAGGACTAAGCTGAGACAGAAAGTCACGATGGTGCAGCATTTTGAAGACCCAGTGGGACCCAAATCCCATGCAGTATATAGATCAAAGCCCTGGTGAATAGCTTTGCCCTATCAATATTTTAAAATCACCTAGCAAATCTGCACCAAAAAGAAACCCTATAAAATCCTTTACCCAACTTCTGGTTATGCACCGTATTTTATGATAACCAGATCTAAAGCAAAAAATTTAGAAGAACCCATAGAGTTCTTCGAACTACACCTTGGTAGCCTCCGAGCTAATCCTATTTTTGTGGCCAGAGCAGCCTCTGCATATACCCATAATACAAGATACATAAATCCTTCCCCTACAGCCCTCCCTAGTACTGCTGCTAGTGGAACTTTAACTCTAGCTACCCGTATAATCATAATGGCCACAAATCAGCTGATCTTGCCTTACCCCGTATGGAACCACATAGGTCCCCTAAACCTGGTAGCTCAACACCCAATTCCTATGGTGGCCTTGAAAGTGCTACCCCAGTATGATGGTACTAGAAATATGACTTATGAACATTGTCAAGATGTAGCCACACTAGCCCCGATCCACAACATCCATGAAGAAGATGTTATGATAATATTGCTAGTAATTTCCTTGAAAGGAAAAATGCTCTATTGGTATAGAGCTCTTGAAAATCAGACCATATCAACTTGGGCCCAACTCGCTGGTAAACTAGTGGAAGAATTCAATGAGCAGGTAGATCCTTTCTCCCTACTAAGTTAGTTTACTATTATCCAAAAACATCCCCAAGAGGAGATTGTAGATTTCAATATCATATTCAATCGGACTTGGTTGAGTACCTAACGGTTTGAGACCAACTCACGAATAGGTGATGTATTACTATCTGAGAGATTTCAACTCAGATATAAGTATGGCGATCAGACAATCTCACATGTTTACCTTCCCTAAGATTTATCAAGAAGCATAGAAGGTAGAGAGAGACCTGATCGCTATTGGAAGATTCCCGACCAAAATGATGATGCCCATTTTCCCAGATCTACCCCAAGCATCAAGTGCCCTTTTTCCAACCCTTGCTTCAACTTCTAACACCAGTCTTCCCAAATGGATTGGATAGCCTAACATCCTAGTAATACATGAACCTATTGAAAAGGCCAAAAGAAGCCTTAAAGGTCAGGTTAATATGATCAGAGAAGAGAATCAAAATTTCATGATGCCTTCTATTGAACAAGTGGTTGTTCTTACTAGGTTAGGAAAGAAACCCTTACAAGTTGATCCCCAAGATCTCAACCCCTTGAAAGTACCTTCACCTATAAGGAACCCTATTGAGAAAAGGACTTCTTATGAAAAATCTCCCCCGAGTTCAAGCCAGAAAGATGCAAAAACTCGTAAGGAAGCACCACAACAGAAAGAAACTAAAACATAGGAACAAGCTAGGGATAAATTGAGATACCCCTCACTTACTAAACATCAAAGGATTGATGCTACTCAGGGGTATAGAAACAAGTATGATACAACAGTGAAGGAAAAGAGTGTTGAACCCCTTCCTTTTAACATAGTTGAGGAAATGAAGAAAACTCCCTCTAAGGCAACTATGTATGAAGCTTTGCAGCTTCCAGGATAGATTGACTTACTGCAAGAATCCTTGAGGTCTATGAAAAATAAGAACAAGATCCCAACCCAGATGGATTCTGCACAAGCTAGTCTAACATCGACTTCGAGAAAAAATAGACCCCCCTTTTTACTTGTCTCTCCAAATGGAAGGGTGGGTTGTTCACAATTGCATGATAGACTCTGGAGCTACAACCACTATGATGCCCAAAGCAGTATGCAACATCATGGGCATGGAATATATGAGAAGTAGTCCTAGCATCTTACAGCTAGATGGAACCCCCATGAAAACTGTAGGGGTAATCAAAGATATCCTGATAGTGCTCCACAGGCTGCCCTAGCTCACAGTCATACAGGAAGTAGTAGTAGTGGACTTGGAGCCCTATTTTGGTATGTGTCTCTCTAGGGAGTTCATAGCCAAGATAGGAGGATATTTGTCACTAGATTTCTCACATCTGGAAATCCCATTCAAGGGCAAAAGAGTGAAAATATTCAATGAGAAACCATCAACTTTCCATATCGGAAGACTTGAAGATGAAAATAAATAGTCCACCACTGTGAATATGATGACAGAGGAACTAGAAGACCTAAAATTGATGGAAGAAGCTCTAAATGTATTACAAGAAGAAGACCAGTTCTCCCTCCAATATTTCAATGCCATGATCGAGACTGACATTGGGAGTTACACAATCCTAAAACCTAAAAAAAGTAATCCCATTTCTCCTCCTCTGGTGAACCAACCTACTGATCAATTGTGGAAGCTTTTCTTCGATGGGGCTAGATGTAAAAATGGAGCTGGATCTGGTATCATCCTAATCTCTCCAACAGGCGAGGAAAAGGTTTTTTCTTACCGATTAACCTGGAGTTGCACTAACAATGTAGTAGAATATGAAGCACTCTGTCTAGGCCTCAAAAAGGCTAAAAATATGGGCATCAAGCAACTACAGATCTTCGGTGACTCTGAGTTGATAGTGAATCAGGTTACTAAAAAATGTGTAAGAAAACAACATTATCTTAAGGCTTACCAAAATAAATTCTAGGATCTACTGGAATCCTTTGAATCTCTGAACATAAAGGTAATCCCCAGAGAGAAAAAAATGCATGCAGATTTGTTGGCTTCAGTAGGGGCTAACTTCTACCCTATTAGCAATGTCATCCAAAAGTCAAAAATAGTCAGACTGATCTACAGATCTTTTGTACCAAATAGGGATACCTTCTGGCAAGTTTTCAAGAATGATCAACAAATAGTGGATTTCCTCATCCATGAGATGAATTGCTCTAATAACAGGATGGTTGAGGATGAAGAAGATGTGAACATCATCTAGTTGAAAAACAACCATATCCCAAAAGGGTTGGTTACCCTAGAGAGCCTCTTTGATAATAATGATAGGTTGATTGGTCACAAAATGAAAGTCGACAAACATAGATACAAGGAAACTCAAATGGAGCCTGACAAGGCCATCAAATTAGGAGTGAACACTATGGAAGTAGAAATGGAGGAAATCAAGGAATTATGCAAGGAATTCCTTGACATCATCACCTGGACCTACGGAGACCTGAAAGTCTACTCCAAGGAGACAATCCAACACACGATTGAGCTCGAGGAAGGTGCAAAGCCATTTTGGCAAAAGCAACGACCAATAAATCCCAAAATTGAAGCCTTGATGAAGTAGGAGCTGCTAAAACTGCTCGAAGCTAAAATTATTTACCCAATCAAGCATTCAACATGGGTTGCTAACCTGGTCCCAGTTAGGAAGAAGAATGGAGATATCATATTATGCATCGACTTCCACAATTTGAACAAAGCTTCGCTCAAGGACCATTACCCTCTTTCGCAGATAGACCAAATCCTACACACAATAGTAGGAGCAGAAAGGTTCTCACTCCTGGATGGTTTCTCTAGATACAACCAAGTGTGGGTCAAGGATGAAGACCAGTTTAAGACCACGTTCACAACCAAGTGGGGAATGTTTTCTTACTAGAGAATGCCCTTCGGGTTATCCAACACCGAAGCAACTTTTCAAAGAGCTATGGATGTGGCTTTTGGAGAACTCATCAATAAAATAATAGTGATATACCTAGATGACATGACGGTGTTCTCTCACCATAAAGGAGATCATATAGCACATCTCAGGAGTGTGTTCGAGAAGTGCAGGGAATTCGACATATCCATAAATCCCAAAAAATCTATCTTCGTTGTTGAAGAAGGACTTTTTCTCGACCATGTTGTCTCTAAATCTGGTCTAGCCATAGACCCCAATAGGGTGAAGGCACTATTAGATCTCCCCTCCCCTCTAACAAGAAGGGTTTGTAGTCATTTTTAGAATAGATCAACTTCGTGCGCAAATTCATAGTTGATTTTGCGCAAATCATCAAGCTTATGATAGAACTATTGAAAAAGTATGTTGTGTTCAAATGGTCAGACACAAGAAAGCAAGCCTTCCAGTAGATCAAAGAACAAATAGCTCAAGCTCCCATCCTAGTGAACCCAAATTACTCTAGATATTTCATCTTATATGCTATAGGTGAACAAGGGAGCTATGCTGCAGTGCTCACACAGAAAGGAACTGATAATGAAGAAAGGCCCATAGCTTTTCTAAGTCAAACTATGCAGGAACATGAAGAAAAATATAACTTCATTGAGAAGCATATCTATGCAATAATGAAATATTTAAAAAAATTAGGTATTTCTTATCATAGAGTAAAATTATCATCTATACAATCCACCCTGATGTACGAAGCTTCATCATACAAGGGGAGCTCGGTGATACAAGAGCTGGTTGGGTGACTAAAATACAAGAATACGATGTAGAGATACACCCAACCAAGCTAGTAAGAGGTAGAGCATTGTGCCAAGAGCTCGCCAAGCAAGCTGCAATAGGTTATATAGCTTGACATACTAAAGAAGCAGCAAGAAATGAAGATCAACCTACAGAACAACTTTATTGGGAAGATGAGTTGATCAAGTACTTCCAAAATAGGAAATACCCAACCAACCTGAATGCTTCACAAAGAATATGGTACAAGATCCAGGCCCTAAAATATACCCTACTCCCTGAAGGACTATACAAGAAGAATTTGGATGGAGTGTTGCTTCAATGTGTAAATGAAAATTAGAAATAGAAGATCCTGGAAGAATTCCATGATGGCTCATCTAGAGGACACTATTCAGGAAGGACCACTACCTTAAATATCATCAGAATTGGATGCTATTGGTCGACTATTTTCACAGACACCTTTAGAATAACAAGGAAATGCGAAGAATGCTAGAGATACGTCAAATAAAATAGGAATGCTTTGATGCCCCTGAAGTCCATTCAATTCGAGGAACCTTTTTAGCAATGGGGGTTGGACTTTATGGGAATAATAGAGCCCAACTCTTCCATGGGACATAAATACATTCTGATGGCTACCGACTACTTCACGAAGTGGGCAGAAGCAATACCTACCAAGAAAGTGGACCAAGAGGTCATGATAGAATTCATGGAAAGCTTAATCACAAGATTCAGCATCCCAGATGCATTAGTCATGGATAATGGCTCATCCTTTGTGGGTGCCAAAATGATTGACTTCACATGCAAATATGAGATTTACCTAAAGATATCTTCGAACTATTATCCCTAGGGGAATGGACTAGCCGAGTCCACAAACAAAAACCTACTCAAGATTTTGAAGCGAACTCTAAAAGATAATAAGAGAAGTTGGCACTCTCTGATAAATCAAGCACTTTGGGCTGATAGAATTACCATAAAAAATTCTATCAAAACATCCCCCTACTCTCTGGTCTATGGCAAAGAAGCAGTCCTTTCGATACACATAGAGATACCAACCCTAAAGCTGCTCAATCAAACTAGCATTGAAGAGGCAGAACCAATGGAGAATAGGTTGATCCAACTCCTACAGTTGGAGGAATAGAAGGAACAAGCCTACAACCACTACCAAAAGCATACAACTACCACAAAGGGATGGTTCGATAAAAAGACCACCCTGAGGAAATTTAAGGTGGGAGACTTAGTCCTCAGATGGAATGAGAAGAAGTCTAAACCTAGAAATCATGATAAATTTGATGCATTCTGGGAAGGCCCTTTCGAAATAATAGAAGAGAAGCAACACAACTCCTTCCAGTTGAGAGATGAATAGGGCTAGGTTCAACCTATCCTTGTCAATGGCTTCCATATGAAGTTGTACTACAAGTAATGGGTTCCTTCCACCTTGTATGTATTTTATGTAAATATTTGCTTTCTTTCAAGCTTTACCAAGGCAAAATGTCATGAGGGTATAACTTTTTGGTGCACAATGGCCCCTTCAAGGAAATTTTCATGATTTCATGACTTTTGGGCATTTGGGTGCTTTGCCAAGGCAAAATGTCATGAGGGCATGAATTTTCAATGCACAATGGCCCCTTCAAGGAAATTTGTCATGATTTTATGACTTTTGGGCAATTGGGTGCTTCGCCAAGGCAAAATGTCATGAGGGCATAACTTTTTGATGCATAATGGCCCCTTCAAGGAAATTTGTCATGATTTCATGACTTTTGGGTAGTTGAGTGCCACGTTATACCTAGAACTATTGGGAAGGTAGAGAGCACCATGTCAGACTAGTCAAGGACTATTGAATAGTTGTGTGCCACGTCAGACCAATGGGGAGATTTTGGCAATAAAAGTAGTGACCTCGAGACTACAAAAGGTGCCCTTTTTAAGGTACCATCGTACCCATTGATTGGCCCAGAATAGAAGTGGCACAAATTTATTGGCCCAAGATAGAAATGGCACCAATTTATTGGCCTAGTACATCAGCAAAGTGTATCATTGGTCCAAACCAAAAAATGACAACATAGGGTTGTTGGCCTTTTAAAGACTAGCACATGAATCGAGACTCCCAACAATATTTGAAATCTGTATTGGGGTGCGCACCACCAACCAAAATTATTCCACATCACCTTGATAGTTATTACATGCCATTTTGGCATGAGCATCCATAGCCAATTATATCACTTATCTTCCATTCCCCTTTTTCATCTTCCATTGTCTCTTCTTCCTGCCCACTGTGTTTTCCCTGCTTGCTCAGAAAGCTCTGTAACACCCTGCTAAGCAAGCCCTAGACTATTTCTAGCTACCAGACTATGAAACACAACCATGGTGGCCACACCTCCAGCTACTGCTTCTTCGACCACACCTTCAAAGAAAAAATGAAGTTCAAGAAAAAAAGGAAACAACTTCGTGGACCCCGATAGTCATATTATAGATGTGAAAATAACATGGAAGGAGTCGAAGCAAATTTGAAAGGATATAGCTGCTAGGATGGCCATAGACGTGTCTTCATATAGATTGATAACATTCTCTACCTTCCCCAAGTCCACTCTTATCCCAAGCTTATCCAGGCAATGGAAAAAATGTACGACGTTAAGCACAGGGTGGTAAGAAACTACAAGGGGGAAGCCATGTTCACACTCGACCCTAACACAATCAGGGCCATCTTCACCTATGGAAGGAAACCTATGGTTCCTCCTATCTAGTTTGATCCTGTCAACTCTGCGAAGTACTATATCAATGCCCCAAACATCAGGGTATTCCTGCAACAACACCTGTCAGACACTCTTTCTAATAAATCTATGCTGAAATCCCCCATTCCTCTATCCAGGTTTAAGAATAAAGAACTCTTTTCCATGTTGGCCATGGTGGTAGGGTTGGAAGATGACACCCAAGTCTACGGGTGGTAAATTATAGTGGTGTAGTGCATATCTAACCCCAAATTCTATGACAAAGCGTGCGTAGATCTTGGCAAAGTGTTGATCTATTTTGACTGGCCGATATTCCTGGTCCAGAAGCTACATACGGGCCTTTTCAAGCTACAAAAAGAGGTCCCAGATACCTTTAGGTATTCTTCATATCTAGTTTGGATATTTTTCTTCTTTCAGGCCAAGAATTTGGGGTTTATTTCAATCACTACAAAGGATCAAAATGGGGAGCACCTACCTATGTGTGAATGGACTCTGCTTCTTTCGAAAGTGGGTTCATATTACCACTTTAACATGGAATTCTTAGGCCTAGCCCTTAAACTCATAAATGGCCATATGCCAAGAATTCCCAAGTAGATGCAAGACACCTTGAGACACCCCCATGCAGAAGAAGGGGACTGGTTCATCCTGACATAGGGGGTAGTCATCAAGCTTTACGACTTCACGGAGAAGCCTTTCTTGTTGCCTTACTATGTCACCAAGCAACTTTTTTCTCTAGAATATGTAAGGCAAATAGAGTTCATCAACAATAATTTTGGGATAGGTGCTCAAAGGACACATACTTGCCTCATGCCCTTCTAGTACGAAGGAGTAATAGTGTCAAAGAAGGGAGACCATGAGCGAATCACTCGAGTTCTAAAGGACCTAAAATTGATAGAGCTACCACAAAAATGGAAATATGACCCCAAAGATAAATTTACCCAGAGGCAGGCCACCCTAAACAAGGCTCCTTTCAAACAATTCCATGCCTCTGATAGGCAAATTGACAAATAGGGTAAAAATAACAATGAAGATCAACCGCTCGAATGGCATGTCAAAAAAATGTAGCCACTACCCCCGTGGCATGATTTTTATGAGCACTTGGTAGATTGGAGCCCAGGTTCAAACCTGAAGCACAAGCTCACTAACAAAACCATCAAGAAAATGAAGAAGAAAGGAAAATACTGGGATCATGCTAAAATATTAGCATGGTGGCAAATGAGGTGCCACATTCAAACATTCACCAAGTATGGTTTAAATATGGACACAAAATTTTCTACAAGATATGATGCAAATCATGATGAATGGTCTGAAACCCTAGCAGATAAGGTTCCCCTAGGAGTCAATGGCATTCCCATAAAACAAGCTAAAGGTAATACAGAACAAGACAAGGGGAAAGCAGTAGCGACCAAACAAATAGAAGTCCCCAAAATAAAACATCGAGAGTTCATCCCTCCTTCAGGATCAAACTCAAAATCTGATGATAGTGCTCAGCTCAAGCATAAGATAAGGACAATAGAATCAAAGAAAAGAAAAGCTGAGTTGGAGAAAGGAGGGGCCCAAAATAAGAGAAGAAAAGAAACATCCTCTAAAGATTCAGAACACGAGGAATCAGAATAGCTCAAAGAGTCCAAGGAATGCGTAGGATCAGAGGAGCATGAGAAATCAGAAGACCAAGAGGGAACAAGGGAGAGTTCAGAGCAAAATTCTGAGAAATAGAAGATAGATGAACAAAAGGTCAAACAAATTGAGGATTCTCCCCCAGAGGAAACCCCTAGTGAGGAGAAATCCTCGATGAAGGAAACAAATAGCATTGATGACTCGAGCCTAAAGCAAATTGCAAAAGTCTACACCGATAAGTCACAGGGAACCGAAGACATCACTCCACCAAAGGCCCTAGGTATGTCTCCCATTGATCTTGATACTCCTTCTCCTCCTCATTCCCAGAGAAATTCCCCTCCCCATTCTGAAGGTTAGGGTAATCCATCACCTTCCCATCAACCTCCACCATCACCTTCTCATCAACCTCCACCATCACCTTCCCATCAACCTCCACCATCACCTTCCCATCAACCCTCACCATCTGTTCATCAAACTCCCCCATCCACTCAATGAACTCCACCAACTTCACCATCAACTCGACAACCCCCACCAACATCTCCCCCTACTCACAAAGGGTCCCCTTATAGATAATTAAGTATGGAAGCCTCTTTAGCCACCACTCCTTTCCCTTTTTCCACCAACCTGCTAAGCTTCCAGGCCATGCAAACCGCTTCCCCCACAAGCAACCCTACTATTGCTAAGTTCAAAATATTGAAGAAAGCCACCATAAATACCGCCACATGGCTGAAGTCATGGAGCTCCCAAAGTTCCACAGATATAGCCCATGTTCGAGAAGGAATAGTGCTAGATCCCATCAGCATGCAGTGGTCCACGATGAAGATGACTCCGCTCATGTAGAAGCCAGAGAAAGAAATGACTCTGGAAGACTACCAAGCTGAGGTGACCATAGAGGATATGACTCAGCTGCCAATGGATGATGAGTGGAGCAAAGCTCAAACCCATATGGGGATAATTTATCTAAATGTAGAATACTACAAGGAGAAGTTCCTTTGGGTAGAATAGGTGAGGAAGCATTTAGAAGAAGCCCTCCACTAGCAAAAAACCATGGAAAAGGCTTTGAAAAATGAAGCCAAGAAATGGGAGCAGAGGTTCAACGAGGCCGCCCCCTACAAAGAGAAAGCAGCGAAGGCCGAAGAACAGATTCAAGTGCTGCAACAACAAGTCGAAGACCTTAAGAAGCAGTTATCTAACAACACCAATAAAACTAGTAGGCTATCCAAGGAAAAAGTAAAAATGGTCTGGAAGGGGATGCTCAAAAATGTCAGCAAGATAACCTTGAAGGCTAGGCCCACATTAGCATATCTCCTCAAAATAAAAGATACATTGGGCCAGGTAGAAGATGAGTTCGAAGCATCAATCAAGCTCCTAGTAACAAGGGTGTCAGAAACTAACAAAATTCAAGTCCTGGAAGATAGCACTCAGGCAATAGCCGGATATAGAGCTCACGATAAAAATTGGTCCCAGGCCAAATTGGTTGCCAGGAATTTCTTCAAGAGACACAAGCTGGTAATAAAAAGTGCAAATATCATGCAGAAGCTAAGGATAGAGGCTAAAGAAATTATCAAACACATGAGCATAGCTAAAAACTATGGCATGCCTAGCTTCTAGGATAAAAATACGAACCTCCTGATAGAAGATGAGTTGAAAGCCGCTTGGAAAAAATTCTTGGAGGATGAATCAGAGATTGACAGTTGGGAAGAGCCAGTTCAAGAATATCAAATATTCACTATGGCTTAGGATATCACCCAGATGAACGCTTGTCTACATGAATTATGCTTAAGGTCAAAAGCTCTATCATATGACAAAGTCGAAGAATTGGAGTACCTGTACATCACCTTCAAAGAGAAGGCAGATACAGACGAGGAGACCTGGAAGAGGGCCTGCACCACTTACAATGAGGTTGTTCTAGAAAATAAAAAACAAGAAAAGGAGAAGCAAATAAAGGCTAAGAAATCCTCATCCAGCAGCACAACACCTCTGGGTCAAAGAGAAACAGAAAAATTCGATGAAGATACTCTAGAAGAATGATCACCCCAAAGCAGGATTTTTTGTTTTTTACTTGGTATCTTTCCCCTTCTTTCCCTTATTTTTTATTATTATTCTCTTTTTTTGACTCCATTCCCCAATGGATAAAGGCTCTAGGTTCTAACATTCAGCTGACAGAATTACCCCAGGAGGCACCAAGAATGTTGGTCAAAATGACCACATCCAGGGAAAGAAGGAATAATCTTCTCAAGATACTAAGTGTAGCAAAAAGTTGTGATGGCATGACATTTTGAAGGCCATGGAGTGGACTAAGTCAAAAGTCATGATGGCATGACATTTTGAAGGATCGATGATAGACTAAGGCCAAAATTCATGATGGCACGACATTTTGAAGGCCAAGGACCAAGCTAAGACAGAAAGTCATGATGGCACGACATTTTGAAGGCTCGATGATAGACTAAGGCCAAAAGTCATGATGGCACAATATTTTGAAGACCAAGGACCAAGCTGAGATAGAAAGTCATGATGGCACGACATTTTGAAGGCAATGGATAGACTAAGGCCAAAATTCATGATGGCATGACATTTTGAAGGCCAAGGACCAAGCTGAGACAAAAAGTCGTGATGGCATGACATTTTGAAGGCCATGGAGTAGACTAAGGCCAAAAGTCATGATAGCACGACATTTTGAAGACCAAGGACCAAGTTGAGATAGAAATTCATGATGGCATGATATTTTGAAGGCTCGATGATAGACTAAGTCCAAAAGTCATGATGGCACGATATTTTGAAGGCCAAGTGGACCACAAGATCTAAGATATTGGAGAAATATCACTGCAACAAGAATATCCCAACCTCTTTTAGTTAGAAGCTCCATCACTTCTTAACCTTCTTCTGTACCAGAATGAGCCTATGGGTATACTATTGTAACAAATTTTAGTTTTCTATTATGTAAAACTCTTATATATAGAATGAGCGACCCAAGAAAATGGTCGGCTCTTAGGCATTTACAAGGCTATGTATACAGACTTCTGAAAGCTAAATAAAGATCTCCATTCTGGTTCTTGGCTCATTGGTGTTTTGAAATCAAGTATGTATGTGTTGTCTATTGTTGTTTGAATCTAAGTTGAATGTAATCCACATCAATTCTTATTCTGAATTCTTGCATTAATGTTCTATTAGATCTACAATTTAACTTCACAGATAAAGCTGTATTTTCATAAAGCATTCACCAGGAGTTTTAGTTTCTATGTTTTGGTTTTGTTATGCTTCTCTGCAAAAGGTTGTAATAGTAGTTGTTGTTGTTGCTTAATTTGTACCATTTTAATCCTCTAGCCATAGCTATATTTCCCTCTCTTTATGCATTTCCCTCTCTCTCCATTTTCCTAAAATAAGCAAAGGAACCAACCTCCTCTAGAGATTGAACCAGGTAGACTCTGTTCTGACCTGGTCTTTCAATGTTGGCAAAGTCTTGGGCATAAATATAACCAAAGGCAAAGCATTATAATGACCCAATTCAAATGTGATGGTTGTTAATGTTAGTACAAAAATTATGGTTGATTCATGTCCATTGATATTTCGTTAATTAAGTTTCATAGTTGTTCTTTGTGATTGTCATTGATAATTATATATATTTAGCGATAATATTCTAAGAAAACCTCTTTGATATTGTGTTGTGAATTCCTTTGTGTATTTTATTTTTTATTGTAGATTGTGGATTTTGGGTAAGTATGGCCATAATGCTGTGTTAGAATGTTGGAATTACAAAGGAATTAACTCTTAATGATCCTACAAACCTAGTGTGAGAGTTTGGAATGATTTCTCATGATATTATTGCTATATAGGAATGTAATGTGATAGTTGTATGATTTTTGGAAATGTTGGTGATGATAATAAATCATTGGCAATAAATTAGGGTTTGCATGTTGTGGAGTTATGTTGACAATTGCACTAGAAAGATAACTTAAATATTTCCTAGAGAATAATGGTGTGAAAATTGGAAAATATATGAATAATATTCAAAAAGGGTTTAATGAAACTGTACCTCCTAACCACAAAATCGTACAAATGATCATTACTAAATTTGAAAGTGAAATTGTGCAGTTTTGAATTGCCAAATAAGAAAAATCAGGATTCTAAATAAATTAATTACAAAATCGATCAATTTAAATTGCAAAATGAGTTTAAGAAAATTGAGAAAGTGGAAAATTGTATGTGCCATCCTATTATATGATTTGGTGACCGTACAAGCAGTTTTTTGAAAATTGCAAATCATTTAAAGTAAATCATACACTTGTATGATTTGGGTAAAAGTTGTTGTAAAACCTTAGAATCCATTTCCAAACCTTCCAAATCACCTCCCCCTATGGTAATTGTCATAGCCCTCCCTTGGAAGGTCCCATTGTTGATGTAGACTATCATATTTTGTAAAGAAAAGTATGATAAGTAGTTAATTATCATTGATGTTCAATATAGTATTACTAATGATTTGATGATTTCAAGTATTTCCAAAGGTGGTAATCACCATCATCAAATTGCTTGAAAGGGATAAATCTTGCAAAATATCCATCAAGAAGAAGGATGTCAATAATTGATATTGATTTTGGTTTTAAATTAACCTAATTGCTTTAATACCTAGATGGTATTTATTTTATCATTTTGTTGCTACAAAATGATAACAATAGAAATAATAAGAAATTTAGAAAAGGGACTTCTAGAAGAAAAAAAGTAAAATAATAATATATGGCCTAAAAATTAGCATGTATTTTAACTAAAGCTAAAAATAACTTCTAGAAGAAGGTGGAATATTGTAACTCTAATACTGGAAGTAAAGAAATTTTGGACCTAAAAGGTACTAGAATGAATTTAAAATTGGATCTATAGTCATTTCAATACTTTATGGAAGAATTTGCACCTTCCAAATGACCCTTCAGGCAAGTATTTACCTAAATTGACCCTTCTCTATTTGAAAGGGCACTTGTAAATTCTATAAAAAGCCACTTTAAAAAAAGGGGGGTAGCTTGAATACAGAGGTATAAAGGAGGGAGTATGGAGGAGACAAGAAGAGTATAGATGAATCCATGTATATGGAAAAGGTTTGGAGGCTTTTAGGTTAGATTATTTAGAATTTAAATTTATTTGTTCCTCATGACCTTAAGGTTACACTTAGACTCTTAGAAATACCTTGTTTTCGTATGTTATTATTTTGCTTCAACAAGGCCTGAATGAAATTAGAATTTCTCATATTTGACACATGGTTCAATGATTTTGTAGTCATTTTCTATGCCTTCAATTATGTTTCAAGTAAGTTGTAGAATCGGCCTTTGGGACCAGAGGCCTTGATTCCTTATTAATTAATATACTTTTATTGAAAATTGTGATGATCCTTGACTTTTTGGGATCAATAAGCCTAGATTCGAATGGATATTTTGAGTGAATATAAATATCTATTTAATTAATGATTTCATCACAATTTCATTAGGTTTGATGTTTTCATTGTATGATGTTAGGGCAAATCAAGGTGATAAACAATCTAATTCTACCATCACTATTAACGGTGTCTCCTTGACCATAATTTGGTGATTACCTCTGATAAGCATGGAAATGTCTTTATTTTGTTGGAAATATGAGCAATATTTGTTGTCATTGATGTCAAGAGTAAGTTTCAGTGAGCAGTGCAAGAGAAAGGATGTCAAGATTCAGTTTTAGTAATCAGTGCAAGTGAAAGATTACTTATAGACCTAAGGGAAATACTATTATAATATCTCCCATTATAATATTCAAGGTGGTCAAATAAGGTCTATAGGAGAAATAAGAAGGCCCAAGAAAAATAATATTATAATATTTTATTATAATATTAAAATATCTAATGGTAAGACCTAAAGTAATTAAATTAATTTATAATTTAATTTGATTAACTTTATGGTTATTAGATTAATTATAATAATTTTATTACTAATTAAATTATAATCTAATTAAATTAACCCTAAGGTTAGGGTTATAAGGGCAAAATTAATACATCGATGTCATACATTATTTCCTGTCCGCTGACATCTAAAATGGTGATGGCACAATGGTATAAATACCATGTGCCTTAGTTGAAAAGGGGGTACCTTCATTCGAATAATATAATCAAGTTTGTGATTTCCATGATTTTCGTGCAAGGAAGAAGGTAATTTTTTGTTGTTGTTTTATTGGTGCCAACAAAGGGATAAGACAAGAGAGGCTCTAATCCTCATAACCAACTGACTGGTTGGGCTAGTGCTAAGTGGCTGTGACTTAAGATTTTGGCAAGATAGGAGGACCCACGATCGAATCCCAATGGCAGTTTTTGCATGGACATCTTTTGGTTTAGGCACCAAAGGGAAGCAATAAAGTGCATGAGGTGCTTATTTATTCTAAGGTGAACACCTAGCTCATGATGTAGTTGAAGCTACGACTACGAAGTTAGTGACAACGCAACGTGGGATTGATTCCCACCAAGGGAAAAAGGTATTTAATTTTTAAATTTAATTTTTGTTTGGCATGAGATTTTAAGGAGATATAAGGTTTATGAAAATTAAATTTTATATTGTGATTTTGATGATCAAGTGTTGAATGGAGTAATAAGGATTTAGAGGAGTTTATATGTTGTTTTAAAATAAAGTATTATTGTGTTTAAATATTTGAGAGGAGTAATAAAGTGTAATTGAGATCTAATGTTTTATATGGTGAAAATATTTTGAGGGAATTATTGAATGAAGTTTTAATAAGGTTTTTGCTACCTAACCCTTGAGATTGGCAAAAAGTGTAATTATGATTGAGACAGATTTTTAAGTTCAATTCTTCATCAAACAAAAGGTATGGGTATATCTTCCTTATGAGTGAAATATTTTTGGATGTTGTTGAAGAACACAAGCTTATACTGAGAGGGGGGGGTGAATAGTATAAGACCGCTTTTTACTTTTTCCTTTATACTTCAAAACAGTAAAGCAATATACCCAAAGCAATATCAAAGCAATGCACAAAACCATCCACAAAGTGACACAACAATTTACATGGTTCACCCAAAGTGGGCTGCTCCACGGATAAAACTTTTCTCTAAAAGTTATATCACATTTCTTTGGGAAACCTTCCCAATTACAATGTTTATGAGCCACTGCTCAAAGGAGATACCTTCCCCTAACTCTGCTCTGGATGGTGATCCTCTAGAAGACCTTTGCCTCCACTGCCCTTAGCAAATGGATCTCTATCCATAGAAGATACCTGTCTTCCCTGCTCTGGCTGGAGACCTCTGTCCTCAACTCTATCACCTCAAAGCTGGCCCTCTAATTTGCACCAAACACAGTCCTTCGGTCTGGCACAAATTTCTTCATCCTATTTCTTTGATCTGCATCAAACATAGTCCTTCGATCTGGCACAAATCTGACCTCAACTCTGCATCAATATTTGTCCTCAACTGGTTCTCAAATCTGGTTTACAAAAATGGTTCACTAGCTTGTACTAATGCTGGTTTGATCTTCACCCAAGTCTTCAAGACTTGTTTCAGATCTGATTTGCAAGTTCTTACTTAGAACCTGCCCAAAACCTCAACAAGCTCACAAAGAAGACTTGCTTAGCATGAAATCAGAAAGAGAATTGTTAGAGACCCAATGTGATTCATCAACCTCATAGAAGCATAAATAGAATTGTTAGAGACTCAATATGTTCTATACTTAATTCCTAATCTCAATATCAAATCTCAAAAGAATAAGATAGATGTAATATTCTTTTCTTAAGAACATGAAACACAAATATGTTCTACACAAACACAACCGCAATCACAGCCGCCCTTGATCGAATTCCAACTTTTGCACTTTCTTCACAAATACAGCAACACTTCAACACTCTACGATCAAACTCCTCATCCTATGCATCAACTTGCCACTTTTGTGCTATCTACGCTGTTATGGCTACATCTCGCACACTTCACTCGAATTGACTTGACTCGCTCTCTGCACATCGTGGACTTCCCTTGCGTAAGTTCGATGCACACATTCGATATCTAAAACTTGAAAAATAGTCCTTTTATAGCATTAATTCATGATCAAAAACTTAATCTTTAGTCGGTTGTTGCCCTTCAACCACGTCGGCTACAAACCCTTATGCTGCGTCAGCCTAGATTTAACTTTGTCAGCTCAAAGTTAACTCTGTCCTTCAACCGCCTCTGGTTCTATAGCTATCCCTACGAAACTACAACATGTCGTGATATCGCGACACCTTTGCGTGCCGTATGCCTTCTTTTGCCTACTATCACGAAATCGTGACACTTTTGGCCTTTGTCTGCTTTGACAATGTTCTTGTCATGAAATCGTGACACTTTAGACTTTTGCTGATGTCATCTTCACTCTGTCATGAAATCGTGACACTTTAGAATCCATTGCCTTCTTCTATGCTTTTATCATGAAATCATGACACTCCAGACTTTTGCTGACGTCATCTTCACTCTGTCACAAAATTGTGACACTTTAGACTTCATTGCCTTCTCCTCTACTTTTGTCATGAAATCATGACATATTTGCTTCTGCTGATGTCATCTCCAACTTTGTCGTGAAATCGTGACCCTTCTATCTTCAAAGTATTCTTCTCTGCTTCTGTCGTGAAATCGTGACACTTCTCCTATAGAAGACCTTCTTCTAGTTTTTGTCACGAAATCGTGACACTTTCTCCAACTGAAAGTTGCCAACTCTACCTATCATGAAATCGTGACACTTTCTGCATTCACAAGCTTTCTCTTCATCCTGTCGTGAAATCGTGACACTTCTTCCAACTTAATGTTGCCATCTCAACCTGTCGTTAAATCGTGACACTTTCTTCATTCGTACAACTTCTTTGTAGCCTGTCGCAAAATCACGATGCTTTTAGCTTTTGAAAGCTTTTCCTGCAACTTGTCTCAAAATCGCGATGCTTTTGGATTTTGTACGGTTTCTTTTGCAGCTTGTCACAAAATTGTGACGCTTCTCCTTTCAGGATCTTCCCTTTGCTGCATGTCATGAAATCATGACACTTTTTCTTTCGGACTTTCTCTTCTGCATTATGTCATGAAATCATGACACTTCTCATTTTGGACTCTCTCTCCTGCAACATGTCGCGAAATCGCAACACTTGCTTGTCCGAACAACTTTCCTGGCAATGTGTCACGAAATCACGATACTTTTCTTTCTCCGCCTTCCTGTGCTTTTTGAGTCGCAAAAATGCGACATGTCATGAAATCGTGACACTTTCCATCTTGCTCTGCTTCTCTGCCAACATGTCGTGAAATAGCAACAGTTTTTCCAGCTTCTTCTCTTTCTTCCAGCATGTCGCGAAATCGTGACAATTTTGCCTAAAATTTCTCTCTCCTCAAACATGTCGCGAAATTACGACAGTTTTGCCAGCATTTTCTCTCTCCTCAAACATGTCGTGAAATCTTGACAGTTTTTCCAGCCGCCTGCATACTTTTTCTTACTTGTCTTTTTCTTGATATTTTGCAACTGGGCTACTCTGATCTTCTTGGAAACTCACTGTCCAAACTGAAACCTTCATCAAAACACATTATTTGACATCAAATAAAATTGCTTCAAGAACTCTTTGACATCAATGACAACATCTACACTTAGAGCAAAGGCAATGTACCCAAGGTACCCAAAATTGCCAACAATCTCCCCCTTTGTCATTGATGGCAAACTTTTACTAAAAGCACATCTTCAAGAGCCAAAATTGAAATCAATCTGAGCTGACAACTGAGAATATTTCTTTGAATTTTTGCTCCCCTTGACTTGAAGCTTTACTATTCACTTGAAGCTCTCCCCATTACTCATATCTCTCCCCCTTTGTCATCAATGGCAAAGGGTCACCTTTGGGGCTTGGGACTAAGAATGAGCCTCTTAGCTTAGTCCCTCCCCCACCTCCTGATGAGGTGATTAAAATAGGGTTGGAAGTAAATATTCCATGAGGCACTGATCATCATCAGTGTCTATGACTTCCTTGTCGGGCCTTCTCTTGAACTCTTTGTCCATATTCTTGTTACTGTTCTTGCTATTGTTCTCATCTGTGTTCTTGTCCATGCCTTGATCCACGAACCTGTTCATACTACTGTTTCTGTTCCTGTATCTTGGAAGAGCAACTCTACACTGTCTAGCTTTGTGACCTCCATTGTTGCACTTATAACAAATAACATTGTAATTTCTTTTAGACATATCTGTTCTTTGAATCCACCTGTTCTGACTAACCGTGAACCTGTTATTAGCCTTGCAGACAATTGCCTTATGCCCAAACTAATTACAAGAGTAGCAATACCCATGAAAGAAATTACCACTTCTGAAACTATCATTTACCTTCTTCACTTGATCCATGCAATGTACAACCATGTGACCAAACCTGTGACACGCAAAACATCTACCATGAAATTTTCTTTTATTCAACCTCTTGGGTCCTGAAAACTTCTTCTCAATCTAAAATTTGTTTTTTGTTTTTGAGCATCTATCACTCACGAAATCATGATTTGAAATACTTTCTTCATCATAACTTTCTTCCTTTTGAAATCTCTTGCTAGATTCACCAACCTGTTCCTTGTGCGGCTCAACAAAATTGAGGCCTATTTTATCTGTTGTCTTTCTTTGACCTTTGATGAGAGACTTAACCCTTTTGGAGCTATCTTGAAACCTATACAGCTTATCCTTGTACTCTTTAGTTTCCATTTCCAAAGAAGCCATTTTTTGTTCCAACTCATTATACTGAAGAATCTTAGACTCTAACTTGTCCTTGAGTTCTTATGTCTTAGTCATAGAGAATCCAAGACTTTCTATAAGATCATTTTTGATTTTAAGATTTGTATTGGCCTCCTCTAGTTGTTTCTTCAAAGAAACAATCTCTTTTTCTTGTTTGCAACAAATAGTCTCTTTCTCATTGATCTAAGACCTGAGAGTTTCTTCACTCCTTTTGGACTCTTCTATTTGCAGCTTCATATTGCTAACAACTTTGTTAGATTCCTCTTCATGTTTGCTGCATATATCGAATTTATTACTCATTTCTTCTGTCTGCATTCTTAAACCATCAATTTATTTTTCTAGCTTGTTACAATACTTTGTTTGCCAGGATGATTGCATTTCGAGATCTTCAAAAATTTTCTTGTAATATTATGCTTGTACTTTCAAACTAGTGATTATATCTTCTGCATCTTCAACCTTTTTACTCAGGTCTAAAATCAGTTTCTGTTTCTAATTTGCTTCTGCATCACTTCCTTCTTCATCACACTCTTGTTCTGAATCTGTTTCTTCACCAATTTTGAACGGATCATCTTCATCTTCACTGCTACTAAACCCATGGCACTGACGTTCACTATGACCGAGTTGACCACAAACAAAACATTCTCTACCTTGTGAGCAATCAGCTGCAAAGTGACCGGTCTTCCCACATCTGGTGCAAAAATTTATTAATCTGGCCTATTCTCCACTATTTGATTCATCTCTTGAATCTATTTCCATTCTTCCTCCCAAAATAGCAACATTGAGTTCATCTTCATTTTCTTTCATGACCATGTGTGTTTTCTTCTTCTTGTGTCTCATGGTTTTGCTTTTGCCTTTCCTTGCCATTTGTGTTCTTGTAAGATTTTCCTTCAAGATATTAAACTTTTCGAAGGCACCTGCTCTGATACCAATTGAAGAACACAAGCTTATACTGAGAGGGGGGGTGAACAAGTATAAGACCGCTTTTTACTTTTTCCTTTATACTTCAAAACAGTAAAGCAATATACCCAAAGCAATATCAAAGCAATGCACAAAACCATCCACAAAGTGACACAACAATTTATGTGGTTCACCCAAAATGGGCTACTCCATGGATAAAACTTTTATCTAAAAGTTATATCACAGTTCTTTGGGAAACCTTCCCAATTACAATGTTTATGAGCCACTACTCAAAGGAGATACCTTCCCTTAACTCTGCTCTAGCTGGTGATCCTCTAGAAGACCTCTGCCTTCGCTGCCCTTAGCAAATGGATCTCTATCCATAGAAGACACCCGTCTTCCCTGCTTTGGATGGAGACCTCTATCCTCAACTCTATCACCTCAAAGATGGCCCTCTAATTTGCACCAAACATAGTCCTTCGGTCTGGCACAAATGTCTTTTTCCTCTTTCTTTGATCTGCATCAAACATAGTCCTTCGGTCTGGCACAAATCTGACCTCAACTCTGCATCAATATTTGTCCTCAACTGGTTCTCAAATCTGGTTTACAAAAATGGTTCACCAGCTTGTACTAATGCTGGTTTTATCTTCACCCAAGTCTTCAAGACTTGTTTCAGATCTGATTTGCAAGTTCTTACTTAGAACCTGCCCAAAACCTCAGCAAGCTCACAAAGAAGACTTTCTTAGCATGAACTCACAAAGAGAATTATTAGAGACCCAATGTGATTCATCAACGTCATAGAAGCATAAAGAGAATTGTTAGAGACTCAATATGTTCTATACTTAATTCCTAATCTCAATATCAAATCTCAAAAGAATAAGATAGATGTAATATTCTTTTCTTAAGAACATGAAACACAAATCTGTTCTGCACAAACACAACCGCAATCACAGCCACCCTTAATCGAATTCCAACTTTTGCACTTTCTTCACAAATACAATAGCACTTCAACTCTACGATCGAACTCCTCATCCTGCGCATCAACTCACCACTTCTACGCTATCTGTGCTGTTATGGCTGCATCTCACACACTTTGCTCGAATCGACTTGACTCACTCTCTGTGCACTATAGACTTCCCTTGCACAAGTTCGATGCACACATTTGATATCTTAAACTCGAAAAATAGTCCTTCGTTTATAGCATTAATTCATGATCAAAAACTTAATCTTTAGTCGGCTGTTGCCCTTCAACCACGTCAGCTACAAACCCTAAGTTGTGTCAGCCCAGATTTAACTTTTTTAGCTCAAAGTTAACTCTGTCCTTCAACCGCCTCTGGTTTTGTAGCTATCCCTATGAAACTACAACATGTCATGATATCGCGACACCTTTGCATGTCATATGCCTTCTTTTGCCTACTGTCACGAAATCATGACACTTTTGGCCTTTGTCTGCTTTGACAACGTTCTTGTCGTGAAATTGTGACACTTCAGACTTTTGCTGATGTCATCTTCACTCTGTCATGAAATCGTGACACTTTAGACTCCATTGCCTTCTTCTCTGCTTTTGTCATGAAATCGTGACACTCCAGAATTTTGCTGACGTCATCTTCACTCTGTTGTGAAATCATGACACTTTAGACTTCATTTCCTTCTCCTCTGATTTTGTCATGAAATCATGACATATTTGCTTCTGCTGATGTCATCTCCAACTTTGTCATGAAATCATGACCCTTCTATCTTCAAAGCCTTCTTCTCTGCTTCTGTCATGAAATCGCGACACTTCTCCTATAGAAGACCTTCCAGTTTCTGTCATGAAATTGTGATACTTTCTCCAACTAAAAGCTGCCAACTCTACCTGTCGTGAAATCATGACACTTTCTGCATTTGCAAGCTTTCTCTTCATCCTATCACAAAATCATGACACTTCTTGCAATCGCGACACTTTCTCCAACTGAAAGCTGCCAACTCTACCTGTCATGAAATCGTGACACTTTCTGCATTCGTAAGCTTTCTCTTCATCCTGTCACAAAATCATGACACTTCTTGCAACTTAATGCTACCATCTCAACCTATCGTGAAATCGTGACACTTTCTTCATCCGTACAACTTCTTTGTAGCTTGTCACAAAATCACGATGCTTCTAGCTTTCGAAAGATTTTCCTACAACTTGTTGCGAAATCGTGACGCTTTTGGCTTTCGTATGCTTTCTTTTGCAGCTTGTCACGAAATCGTGATGCTTCTCCTTTCAAGCTCTTCCCTTTGCTGCATGTCACAAAATCATGACACTTTTTCTTTCGGACTCTCTCTTCTGCATTATGTTGCAAAATCGTGACACTTTTCCTTTCGGACTCTCTCTCCTGCAACATGTCGCAAAATTGTGACACTTGCTCGTCCGAACAACTTTCTTGGCAATGTGTTGTGAAATCGTGACACTTTTCTTTCTCTGCCTTCCTGCGCTTTTCGAGTCGCAAAAATGAGACATGTCACGAAATCGCGACACTTTCCATCTTGCTCTGCTTCTCTGCCAACATGTCACAAAATCGCGACAGTTTTGCCAGCTTCTTCTCTTTCTTCCAGCATGTCACGAAATCATGACAGTTTTGCCCAAAATTTCTCTCTCCTCAATCATGTGAAATCGTGATAGTTTTGCCAGCATTTTATCTCTCCTCAAACATGTCGTGAAATCGTGACAGTTTTTCCAGCCGCCTGCATACTTTTTCTTACTTGTCTTTTTCTTGATCTTTTGCAACTGGGCTACTCTGATCTTCTTGGAAACTCACTGTCCAAACTGAAACCTTCATCAAAACACATTCTTTGACATCAAATAAAATTGCTTCAAGAACTCTTTGACATCAATGACAACATCTACACTTAGAGCAAAGACAATGTACCCAAGGTACCCAAAATTGCCAATAGTTGTGAATGCTAAGTTGGAGTGAAAAGCATTGTTTGATAGGCACTGTTGAATTTGGTTTTCTGGAATGAAATTTGATACTAGAAACCTTGTTTGATAAGCATTGTTGGAAGTATTGAAGTAAGTTGTCATATGCTTGAACTAAGGTTTGTAAAAGAACATGAGTATAATTGTTATGTGAAGTTGAGAACTATATTGAACTAGGGTTTGTGAAAGAGCATGTGTATCATTGTTATTTGAAGTTGAGAACTATATTGAACTAGGGTGTGTGAAAGATCATGAGTATCATTGTTATGTGAGGTTTGTTTGATAAGCATTGTTGACTAAGATTTCATTGAGTGATTGGTTGAGTGGAGTTTATTGAGCTTAGTTGATTGGAAGTGTTGGAGTGATAGTTCAAGTTTTGTGAAACAAATTATTCCTATATTCTGATCTGATTTGGAAGAGAGATTGAAAGTGATTAAGTGGTTGTGAGTGTGAAACATATTGAGTATCTAACCATTATCCATATATTTTTATTATTGAACAAGATAGATTAAAAGTGATTAAGCATTATTGTGAGTGTGAAACATATTGAGTCTCTAACCATTCTCCATATATTAGTGTGATTAAACAAGAGAGATTAAAATTGATTAAGCATTATTTTGAGTGTGAAGCATATTGAGTCTCTAACCATTCTCTATATGTTTTTGTAAGTTAAACAAAATTCTGTGTGAATCTTGTTTGTGTGATTGAAGAAGTTTTCCATGATAGATTGAATAAGATTTTGTGAAAGCTTGTGATATTATTTGAGTAAGTCCTAGAGTGGACTTAAGGAAAAAAAATTGTGAGATTTTATGGAAGCTTACAATCATATTAGACAAGTTCTAAGTGACAACTTGTTGAGCATATTTGAGGTAAGTTTTGGTGAAGACTTGTTGAGTAGATCATACAAGTTCTATAGAGAAATTATGGATAGATTTGAGGCAATTCCTTGAGAAGACTTGAGAGCAAAGCTGATTGATTGATGTTTTAAAGCTTTATGTTAAGGCTTGGTACTTGTGATTGAGTTAAGCTTTGTGTTTAGTCTTGAGGATATATTTGAATATAGGGTTTGGGGTAAATTTGAGGATAGGTTTATGAAAGACCAAATATAGAGATTGAGCAGATTTGTGCTAGACCGAAGGACTATATTTAGTGTAAATTTGAGATAGATATTGAGTAAATTTGTGTTAGACTAAAGGACTATGTTTAGTGTAGATTTGAGACAGATATTGAGTAGATTTGTGCTAGACCAAAGGACTGTGTTTAGAGTATATTTGAGGACAAATATTGAGTAGATTTGTGCTAGACTGAAGGACTATGTTTAGTGCATATTTGAGGACATATATTGAGTAGATTTACGCTAGACCAAAGGACTGTGTTTAGTACAGATTTGAGATAGACCTGATAGCAATATTTTGAGGTGATAGAGCAGAGTACAATAGTCTCCAGTGGAGAGATATCCATTAGCCAGGGTAGTGCAAATAGAGATCTTCTGAGTGAGAACATATTCTTCAATGGAGAGATCCACAAGCCAGTGCAATGGAGGTAGTAGTATTCTAGAGGATCACCAACTAGAGCAGAGAAGAAGGAGTTCTCTTGTGGATAGAGATCCATGAACCAGTTGAGAATATTGGTGTCTCTTATGGATAGAGATCCATAAAATTGATTAGGGGATTGGTATATCCTTTGGATAAGGGTAAATAAATATTCTAATAGGGAAAGGATTTCCAAAGATATTTGTTGAGAAAATTTTAGTGAAATATTTTCTCCATGGAGTATCCCACATTGGGTGAACCACATTAAATTGGTGTCTCTATTGTGTGTGGTGATTTATGCATTACTTTGATTATAGCTATTGATATTGCCATTGATATATTGCATAATATTATTTAGGAAATAAAAGTAAAAAGTCTTATACTGTTCACCCCTCCTCTCAGTATAAGTTTATGTTCTTCAATTGGTACTAGAGAAAGTTCATTCGAAAGAGTTTAATAGCTTGAATGAAAAGCTTACAAGAACACATATGTATGCTCAAAGTGGATCTTTAGAAAATTCAGTGCCATTGTTTGATGGGAATAATTATGCACTATGGAGCACAATGATGAAGTTTCATCTAATGACACTTGAAAATGAAATATGGGAAGCAGTTGAGAATGGATACCTACCACCAGAAACTCCACCTATAGATAAATATGGTAAGCTTCTAAATCATTACAATTCAAATGCAATGAATAGAATTTTTAGAGGTTTGCATGAAATAGAGTTTATAAAGGTTACGCATTGCACATCAACAAAGGAAATATAGGATAAGTTGAAGGACATATATGAGGAAGACAAAAATATCAAAAGGGTAAAGTTGCAAAATTTCAAGAGAGCATTTGAAGACCTAATTATGAAGGATGAGGAAAAAATTGCGATATATCTACTTCATGTGAATGAGGTTTTCAACTCCATGCAAGGACTTGGGCTTAAGGTTGAGGAACCAAATATTTGTGATAAGATTTTAAGGTCACTTCCAAAAAGTTTTAGTGAAAATATTTCAGCTATAGAAGAGGTAAAAAATATTGAACTTTTGACAAGGGATGAATTACATGGCATTCTCATAGCTTTTGAGATGAGAATAAAAGAAGAACCTATTCCCCAGAAGGAAGCAACCTTCAAATTTACTAAGAAGAAAAAGGGTAAGAATTCATATTCAAGTAGTGAGTCATCCAATGATGAAGAAGCAAATTATGGCAGAAGGAAAAAGGACTCAAGAAAATATAAAGGTATAAAATCAGTTAGATGTTTCAATTGTGGAAAATATGGTCACTATGCATCAGATTATCCAAAGGCTAGAAATAAAAATGATGAAGAAAAATAGGATCATAAGAACAGAAAAATAGGAAAACACAGGTACCAAAATAAAATAAGGGATGGACAAGGCAAGCAAGGAAATAAGTTCTTCCAAAGGCATAAGAAGATTTTTTATGTAGACAAGGCAGGTAAGAGTTCAAGTGATAGTGATGAAAGTTCCTCAAATAATGATGAATATGAAGTTATATTTCTGGAAAAAGAAAAATAAGTGGTTAGAAATAGGTTACCAATGATTCTCAAGTGTTTTAGATGTGGCAACTTTGGCCATATTGAAGATATATGTACAAGGAATGGATTCAATTTTAGTGATGATGAATATGAAGATACACTTGAAGGACCAAAAGAAAGTCTTCTTATGGCAATAGAAGAAGAAGGAAATACTTCTAGTGGAAGTAAATTAGAAAGGAATGAAGATGATCCCAAAGTTAAACAAATAGAGGAAGAATAAGAAAAAATATAAATTGATCTTGAGGGTGATCTTATTCATGCCCTTGATGCATTAAGGGAGGTAAGAAAATAAAACTCAAAACTCAAGCTTAAATTTCAAGAATGTGATGAAGAGAAAGGAAATATTATAGAGGATCTAGCCAACTCAATAGCTAAGACAAAGAGATTCAAAGAGGAGTTATAAGCAAAGGTTTTAGAATGTGAAAGGTTAGAGAATGAGGTAGATTCACTAAGGAAGGAAGTAAAATATTCTAAGGATAGGCTACACAGGTTTGTGAGAAGCTTAAATAAATTGGATAAGATTATCACGATACAAAAACCTACATCAAACAAGACAGGTCTTGATTTTGAATAGGTATAAAGAAAATAAGGAGAGGAGTCAATCTCAAGCTCCGAAGAAGAAGAATATTTAGAAGAAGATAGTGTAAGAGAGAGTGAGACCTCTGAGGATGATTTGGACAACAAAAAGTTCAACAAGAAAAATAATAATGCACAAATGAGGAACAGATGGAACATAAACCAACACAGGGTAAAAGAAACTCGGATACCAATGGGGTAAAGGCAAGGTAGTTTTAATGGATGGTGTTTCTCATATCACAGGTTAGGGCACAAGGCTACATAGTGCAGGACACATTAAATACAGGAATATGGAATTTTTAGAAACAAATAATTTTTTCAAGGGTATTTATACTCGTGTAATCAGTTTGGGCACAATGCAATGAATTGCAGGGTTCATGATAGGAATAGATATGACTTCACCAAGAGAAATCCCAAGATATTTGCACCTCCAAGGAATAAAAAAATTAAGTGTTATAAGTGCAATAATGATGGACATACAACACAGTGAAGTAGAGCAAAAATTATAGAGACAAGCAAGAACATGAATAGTCAGAGAAATCAAAAGGATCAATTGAGGAAGAAAGTGGACAAAGGTAAATATAAGTGCTTACTGGGAGTAGAAATACTACCACCCTAGAATTAACCACATCAAAAAGAGGTGGGGGAGGGGCTAATATAAGAGTCCAATTCTTAGACCCAAGTCCCAAAGGTAGCCCTTTGTCATTGATGACAAAGAGGGAGAGATTTGAGTTAGGGGGAGAGCATTCAGTTAGGGGGAAGCAGTTTCTCAGGGGGAGTACAATAGTAAAAGGTAAAATAAATGGTAAAAGGTAAATGGGTTACCATCAATGACAAATGGGGAGATTGTTGGAAATATGAGCAAGATTCGTTGTCATTGATGTCAAGAGTAATTTTTAGTGAGCAGTGCAAGAGGAAGGATGTCAAGAGTCAGTTTCAGTAATCAGTGCAAGTGAAAGATTGCTTCTAGACCTAATGGAAATAATATTACAATATCTCCCATTATAATATTCAAGGTGGTCAAATAAGGTCTATAGGATAAATAAGAAGGCCCAAGAAAAATAATATTATAATATTTTATTATAATATTAAAAGGCCTAATGGTAAGACCTAAAGTAATTTAATTAATTATAAATTAGTTATAAAATTTTTATTATAAATTAATTTATAATTTATTTGATTAACTTTATAGTTATTAAATTAATTATAATAATTTTATTATTAATTAAATTATAATATAATTAAATTAACCCTAAGGTTAGGGTTATAAGGGAAAAATTAATGCGCTTACATCATACATTGTTTCCCCTCCATCGACATCTAAAATGGTGATGTCACAATGGTATAAATACCATGTGCCTTGGTTGAAAAGGAGGTACCTTCGTTCAAATAATATAATCAAACCTACAATTTCAATGATTTTCGTGCAAGGAAGAAGATAAATTTTTTTGGTTGTTTTATTGGTGCCAACAAAGGGATAATACAAGAGAGGATCTAAGACTCATAACAAACCGTATGGTTGGGCTAGTGGAAAGTGGTTGTGACTTAAGGTTTTAGCAAGGCGGAAGGACCCGCGATCAAATATCGATGGCATTTTTTATGTGAACGTCTTTTGGTTTAGGTGCCAAAGGGAAACAATAAAGTGCATGAGGCACTTCTTTCTTCTAAGGTGAGCGTCTAGATCACATGGTAGTTGAAGTTATAGATACGACGCTAGTGGAAGCACAACGTGGGATCGATTCCCACCAAGAGCAAAAGGTATTTAATTTTTAAATTTGATTTTTGTCCTAAGGCTTGTTTGGCATGAAATTTTAGGAAGATATAAGGTTTATGAAAATTAAATTTATATTGTGTTTTTTATGTTCAAGTGTTGAATGGAGTAATAAGGCTTTAGAGGAGTTTATATGTTATTTTAAAATAAAGTCTTATTGTGTTTAAATATTTGAGAGGAGTAATAAGGTGTAATTGAGATCTAATGTTTTGTATGGTGAAAATATTTTGAGGGAATTATTGAATAAAGTTTTGAGAAGGTTTTTGCTACCTAACCCTTGATATTGACAAAAAGAGTAATTTGAGATAGGTTTTTAAGGTCAATTATTCATCAAACAAAAGGTATAGGCATATCTTCCTTGTGAGTGAAATATTGTTGAATGTTGTGAATGCTAAGTTGGAGTGAAAAAGATTGTTTTATAAGCATTGTTGAATTTGGTTTTCTGGAATGAAAGCTGATACTAGAAACCTTGTTTGATAAGAATTGTTAGAAGTATTGAAGTAAGTTGTCATATGCTTGAACTAGGGTTTGTAAAAGAACATGAGTATCATTTTTATTGAGAACTATCTTGAACTAGGATTTGTGAAAGAGCATGACTATCATTTTTATTTGAAGTTGAGAACTATCTTGAACTAGGGTTTGTGAAATATCATGAGTATTATTGTTATGTGAGGTTTGTTTGATAAGAATTGTTGACTAAGCCTTAATTGAGTGATTGGTTGATTGGAGTTGATTGAGCTTAGTTGATTGGAAGTGTTGGAGTGATAGTTCAAGTTCTATGAAAAAAATTGTTCCATATTCTGATTTGATTTGGAAGAGAGATTGAAAGTGATTAAGTGGTTGTGAGTGTGAAACATATTGAGTCTCTAACCATTATCCATATGTTCTTGTGATTGAACAAGAGATATTAAAAGTGATTAAGCATTATTGTGAGTGTGAAACATATTGAGTCTCTAACCATTCTCCATATATTTTTGTGATTGAAAAAGAGATATTAAAAGTGATTGAGCATTATTGTGAGTGTGAAGCATATTGAGTCTCTAACCATTCTCTATATGTTTCTGTAAGTTAAACAAGATTTTGTGTGAAGCTTGCTTGTGTGATTGAAGAATTGTTCTATGATATATTGAATAAGATTTTGTAAAAGCTTGTGAGCTAATTTGAGTAAGTCCTAGAGTGGACTTAAGGATAGATTTGTGTGAGATTTTGTGGAAGCTTACAATCAAATTGGACAAGTTCTAGTGAGGACTTATTGAGAAGATTTGAGGTAAGTCTTGGTGAAGACTTGTTGATTAGATTGGACAAGTTCTAGAGATAACTTGTGGATATATTTGAGGCAAGTCCTTGAGAATACTTGAGAGCAGATTTGACCGATTGATTTGTTCAAGCTTTGTGTTAAGTCTTGGGAAAGATATAGCAGAGTTGATTTGTGATTGAGTCAAGATATTGAGATAGATATTGAGCATATTTGTGCTAGATTGAGGGATTGTGTTTAGTGCATATTTGAGATATAGATTGAGCAAATTTATGCTATACAAAAGGACTATGTTTAGTGTCGATTTTAGGATAGATATTAAGAAAATTTGTGCTAGAACAAATTATTATGTTTAGTGCATATTTGAGGATAGATATTGAGTAGATATGTGCTAGACTGATGGACTGTGTTTAGTACATATTTGAGATAGAGCTGATAGTAAGCTTTGGAGGTGACAGAGTAAAGGATAGTAGTCTCCATGGATAAAGATCCATTAGCCAGGGTAGTGAGGACAAATATCTTCTAAGTGAGGATAGAGTCTTCAATGGAGAGATATCCACAAGCCAGTGCAATGGAGGCAGTACTATTCTAGAGGATCACCAAATAGATCAGAGGAGAAGGATTTCTCTTGTGGATAGATATCCATGAACCAACTAAGGATATTGGTGTCTCCTATGAATAGATATCCACAATATTGATTAGTCGATTGGTGTCTCGTTTGGATATAGGTCCATAAATATTGTAACGGGGAAAGGATTCCCAAAGAGATTTGTTGAGAAAATTTTAGTGAAATATTTTCTTCATGGAGTAGCCCACATTGGGTGAACCATGTTAACTTGGTGTCTCTATTGTGTGTGGTGATTTTTGAATTTATTTGATTACAACTATTGATATTTCCATTAATATATTGCATAATATTGTTTGGTAAAGAAAAGCAAAAAGTGTTCTTATATTGTTCACCCCCCGTATAAGCTTATGTTCTTCAATTGGTACCATAGCAGGTTCCTTCAGAAGAGTTTAACAACTTGAAGTAAAATCATACAAGAACATAGATGGATTCCCAAAGTGGATCTTAAGGAAATTCAACACCATTGTTCAATGGGAAAAATTATACACTATGCAACAAAAGGATGAAGTTTCATATAATGGCACTTGGAAAAGAAATATGGGAAGAAGTTGACAATGGATACCTACCACCAGAAACTCCACCTACAGATAAATATGGTAATATTCTACATCATTACAATTCATAGGTAATTAATAAAATTTTGAGAGGTTTGAATGAAACAGAGTTTATAAAGGTTATGCATTGCACATCAACAAAAGAAATTTGGGATAAGTAGAAGGGCACATATGAGGGAGATAAAAATATCACAAGGGTAAAGTTGTAAAATTTTAAGAGAGCATTTTAAGACTTAAAGATGAAGGATGAGGAAAATATTGTGACATATATACTTTGTGTGGGTGGGGTTTTCAACTCCATGCAAGGACTTGGGCTTAATATTGAGGAACAAGATGTTTGTGATAAGATTTTAATGTCACTTCCAAAAAGGTTTAGTGAAAATATTTCAGCTATAGAATAGGTAAAAGATATTGAACTTTTGACAAGGAATGAATTACACGGTTCATAGCTTTTTATATGAGAATAAAAGATGAACCTATTCCCTAGAAGGAAGCAGCCTTCAAATTTACTAAGAAGACAAAGGGAAAGAAGTCAAATTCAACCAGTGAGTCACCTAGTGATGAAGAAGTAAATTATGGTAGAAGGAACAAGGACACAAGAAAATATAAAGGTACAAAATTAGTTAGATGTTTCAATTATGGAAAATATGGTCACTATGCATCTGATTGTCAAAAGGATGGAAATAGAAATGATGAAGAAAAATAGGATCATAATAACAGGGAAACAGGAAAGCACAGGTACCAAAAGAAACATAGGGATGGATAATGTAAGCAAGGAAAGAAGTTCATTCAAATGCATAAGAATATTTTTTATGTAGACAAGACAAGTAAGATTTCCAGTGATAGAGATAAAAGTTCCTTAAATAATGATGAAGATGAAGTTCTATTTATGGTAGAAGAAAAATAAGAGGTTAGAAAAAGGTTACCAATGATTCTCAAGTGTTTTAGATGTGATAAATTTTGCCATATTGAAGATATATGTACAAGGAATGGATTCAATTTTATTTATGATGAATATACAGATACACTTGAAGGACCAAAAGAAAGTCTTCTTATGGCAATAGAAGAAGGAAATACTTCTAGTGGAAGTAAATAAAAAAGGAATGAAGATGATACCAAAGGTAAACAAATAGAGAAAGAATAAAAAATAGGAGAAGTTTATCTTGAGGGTGAGATTATTCATGCCATTGATGCATTAAGGGAGGTAAGAAAGCAAAACTCAAAACTCGAGCTTAAAATTCAACAATGTGATGAAGATAAAGGAAAGCTTATAGAAAATCTAACCAACTCAATAGCTAAGACAAAGATATTCAAAGAGAAGTTAGAAGCAAAGGTTTTATAATGTGAAAGTTTAGAGCATGAGGTATCTTCACTAAGGAAGAAAGAAAAAGAGTATAAGGATAGGCTACATAGGTTTGGGAGAAACTCAAAGAAATTGGATAAGATTATCAAGATAAAAAAACCCACATCAAACAAGACAGGTCTTGGTTTTGAACAGGTACAAAGAAAAAAAGGAGAGGAGTCAATATCAATCTCTGAAGAAGAAGAGAGTGTAAGAGAGAGTGAGACCTTTGAGGATGAGTTGGACAATAACAAGTTCAACAAGGAAAGGAACAATGCACAAATGAGAAACAAATGGAACACAAACCAACATATGGTAAAATAAACTTGGATACCAATGGGATCAAGGCAAGGTAGTTTTAATGGATGATATTTCTCATGTAACAGGTTTGGGCACAATGCTACATAGTGCAGGACACATGAAATACATGAATATTGAAATGTCATAAAAGGTAACATTTTCAAGGGAATTGCTATTCTTGTAATCAGTTTGGACACAAGGAAGTGAATTTTAGGGTTCATGATAGGAATAGATATGACTTCACCAGGAGAAATACCAAGATATTTGCACCTCTAAGGAATAACAACATTAAGTGTTATAAGTACAATAATTATGGATATAAAATGAATTGGTGTGGAGCAAAAATTATAGAGACAAGTAGGAACAAGAATAGTCATAGAAATCAAAAGGATCAGTTGAGGAAGAAAGTGGATAAAGGTAAATATTAGTGCTTGTTTGGAGTAGAAATACTCCCACCATAGAATTAACCACCTCAAAAAGAAGTGGGGGAGGGGCTAAGCTAAGATTATAATTCTTATACCAAAGCCCTAAAGGTGGCCCTTTGCCATTTGTGACAAAGGGGGAGAGATTTGAGTTAGGGGAAGATAATTCAAACAGGGGGAGTAGTTTCTTAGGGGGAGCAGAACAAGAAATGGTAAAAATGTAAATGGGTTACCGTCAATGTCAAAGGGGAGGATTTTTGGAAATATGAGCAATATTTGTTGTCATTGATGTCAAGAGTAAGTTTCAGTGAGCAGTGCAAGAGGAAGGATGTCAAGAGTTAGTTTCAATAATCAGTGCAAGTGAAAGATTGAAATACGGAAGGGCAAACATTAAGAATATTATTGATATGCAAAATATATATAGGACAAAGGTAAGAGTAACGTAATCAAATTGACTACGTAGACTAACCACTAACTTGCCATCCAAAATATCAGCCAACCAAACAAATGTCGGTAAACCAAAGAACTAACCTAGGTAACTAGTAAAAGTAAATACTAGTGGTAAAAAGTAACAAGCTACTTTTTACCATGTAGTAAAATAAATTATACCTAGTGTAGGAAAAGGGTAAATATCCCAAATGATGGAATATTACTCTAACATCCCCCTTATTACATTATTCAGATAATTTATATAACTGTACCAATACAATGAAAAATATGTTGATCTACTGGTTCTTGCTATTGCTTAGGCTCTGTCACTGTGCTGTGGCTGCTCTAAGAAAAATGTGGATCATTCCTCACTTTGTCTTCACATCAAAGAATGTCCTTATTGTAATCTTATAATCCAACTGGATTGCATGGGTAACCATCCGTTGCAATTGCTAGGTGTAGTAGAGTAGATCACTTTATACAAGGTTCATTCGGTTACAATATGATTTTACAAAAAGTTTTGATAAGGTAGCTAAGGTTTCAGTCACTACCGAAAATGCACCCTTATAAGTTTCCCCCCTTGTTGCAAAAACATGTAATAAAATTTCATAAAGAAGTGTGACTAAGGTGTCAGTTGCTGCTGCAAATGCACCCTTATAAGTCTTCTTCCCTTTTTACAAAAAATTTGTGTGAAGTAAGAAAAGAAATATTTATCCCCCTTAATTGCAAAATATGTGCAACTCAAGAAGCTTTGTGAAGGATTGTACAAAGATTGCCTCCTAGGAAAATTTTTCATGAGAAAATTCCCTACTTTTGTTACAAGTACTTCAAAAAATGAGAGTTTGCTATTTATGAAGTCTAAAAGAGGTACAATCATCCCTTTATTGCAAGTAATTCAAACAAAAACTTATGCTATTTATGAAGTCTAAAAAATAGAGAGAGGAAATGGTGCTTCCTTAAGATGACAAATTTATTTTCCCTCTACAATACTATCTTAGCCAAGAGCACTCTGTGTGCTTTTTCTGAACCAGAATCAGAATCAGTATTAGAAACTTCACTAGAAATAGGGCCTCTATGATGTGCCTTTGCCATTTTAGTTTTGCTTGTTTGGAAACCAACACTGAATGGTATCATGGTTGTCCTTTTTACAATTTGTGCAAAACTTTGCTTCCTAGGCAATTTTATCAAAAAAGTTCACCAAATAATTCTTCCTTATTGCAAGTACTTCAAGCATGGTTGCTATTATGAAGCCTAAAAGAAAAAGGTATAATGTTGATGACTTCTACTTTTCTGATTGCCTTTACAAGTTTTATCTCCCTCTTGTCAAAATCTGTGTTTGAAGGAAGAAAGGAATTATCCCCCCTTAGTGCAAAATATTGGTACTTTCAAGGTTCTTTATTTTTACAAAAACTTGTTCTTTCTTTTGATATACCCTAAAAGAGTACCAAAATATAATTCACTTAAAAATATACTTAATGGCACTTGCCTAAAAATCCTCCTGAAGAGGGATAATCAGTTTGAGAAAATTAAGCCAAACACATAAGAGTGAATTGAGGGTTTTGATTTAGGAGAGAATATCAAGTATAATTGGTTTTAAACCTATGCAATGATTTACACAAATTATTGTGAAATTTTGGGGTTTTGAGTGTTCTTGATTTTATGACTTATAATTGCAAAATATGATGCAATAATCAAACAAGAATGCCCAAAAAACATCTTATCACATAGGCGTCAAATGCAACCTAAAATGCACCTAATTTTACCAGTAAAGGTGTCGAGTAAAATAAAAAATGTACCTTTTAATTTTTACAACAAAATTTGGATTTGTGTTGTGCAAAAGATTGATATATTTTATCTCCTCTTGTTTTTCAAATTTGCAAAGAATGTGGCATGAAACAATTGCTTTTCTTTTTGTTTTTAAAATTTAACAAGTTTACTTTTGTTTTAAAGTGCTCCTCACTTTTCTATTACAATTTTGCAAAGAACTACAATTTTTTGTCTTCCCCCCTTTGATTTGAAAAATTAACAAAATAGCACTCCTTTCAAGTCAAGTCGACACACGACCTGCATTTGAAAGGCTTCCAGAACCAGTCGACAACGACTTGATTTTTATGGACCCAAGGTCTTTAATATCAACGATTTTTCAAAAAATAGAATATGCAATTTCATGTAATATATCCCCCTTGGAGAAAACAAATGCAAAATTTCAACGTTGAAGTTTGTAAAAATCTATCTCTTTGTTTTAGAATTTGGTAAAAAGAATTCAAGTTTGATTCTTTATGGTTTGCTAAATAAACAAGGCTTTTGAGAAGAATTTTTAGGGCTCCCAATTGCAAAAAGAAATAGTGCTCTTAAATGTCTTATATCCCTTTTTTGGAAGAAAACAAAAGCACTTCTTTTGTATAGAAATTGCAAAAATAGGTCCCCCTTCAATTTTTATTTTTAAATATTATTGCATGATTCTAATTAAGTTTAGTATAATTTCATTAATAAGAAAAATTATTTTATGAAAAATCAATTTATTATTAAAATAAATTTGATTTTATACAAAATAACATTTAAATATAAATAAAAAATACTAAAAATCTTGATTGAAAAAAATACAAAAAAACAATTAAAAAAATAAAAACATGTTTTACCTTTATATCTTTCGGCCCTTTGTAATGGGTAACAAAACAAATATCATTTGAGTCCCTGTCGGGACTCGATCTCTTGACGAAGGGGAAATCAATGTCTGCATGACGAGGCCACTACCACCTCACCTGCATTCCTAGATGTGAACAAAGATTCACGAGAGGAAGTTTATTTCATTACCCACCTGATGAAAGATAACAAAAAAATATGTGGGACTTTTGTCCCACATGCAACGTGTGGCTGTGTTTTTGCTGTATAAATACAAGAATAGCCCCTCTTACTTTCGACTACCTACTGGAAGTCAAGGACCTATCTTTTGCCACACAAATAATGAAGACTCTGCCACATCAAACTTCAGGAACCTATCACATCATGCCACATAAACAGAGGTATGGATGAATAAGAGGATTCCATGTTAGCACATCAGGTCTCTATGTGTTCAAGTCCCATACACATCAGCAATTCACCATGCCCGACACATCAGATCTAGTTCAACCATCTACATCAGTAGTCCATTGTGCTCGACATGTCAGCACCTCAGGAGTTGTGCCATCCAAGTTAGTTATCTACCTATTGCCACATCAGATCCTACCTCGAGATTTGTGCTACCTAGGTTAGCTTATCATTCTATCACCATGTCAGCTCCTTAGGAGTCATGCCACATGAAATTCCATACTCGTAGGTCTTACAAGTTTACTTGTAGGTCTTGTTCAGTTACGTCAGTTTTGGTCTATTGTATCGACGTGTTAGGACTGTGTCCTCCCATGAATTGCGTGCCTACCTTCACGTGGTGGTCGGCTATCACATAGAGGGTGCTCATGCCCTAACATGTTAGTTAGACACCTAGGAGGGTGTTCCTGCCCTCCTATCTACGATGTCGGCCCTCACATGGCCAAATCTCACTAAGGAGGGTACGCCTACCCTCCTATTAGTGGTGTTGGTCCTCACGTGGCCAGACCTTACCAGGGAGGGCACGTTGAATAATGTTTTGGCCCTCATCTCGATGGTGTTGGTCCAGGTCAAGGTTTGAGGGCAGGGGTTGGTCCTCGGAGGTTAGACTTCGATCGTCGGTTACAGGGCACCAGAGAATGTTCTCCGATCACGGTCTATTAGAGGGTGCTCCTGCCCTATGATTATGGTAGGCCAAATTGGATAAAGCATCAGAGTCTCGTATCTGGTCACTGATCAGAGGGTATATGGGGCATAAACTTCTCCAAATAGGAGACCCATGTGGTCCAGGTCTAGCTTGTCTCTAGGGATGCGTTAGTCTATTTGGTAAGATCCAGTGTCCAATTCCAATGATTAAATGAAATCATTCGTAGAACCAAAACTAGAACAAGGAGTGGCAACAAATTATGAGAATTTCCCTATGGAAATATTACATTAAAATTTGTGCAAGAGGGTTCCCCTTAAGGATTTAAGCCCGTTATCCATGCAAATGCCACACCCTTCACCCGCTCTGATACCATGAAATATGGAAGGACAAACATTAAGAATATTATTGATATGCAAAATATATATAGGACAAAGGTAAGAGTAACATAATCAAATTGACTACATAGACTAACCACTAACTTGCCGTCCAAAATATCAGTCGACCAAACAAATATCGGTAAACCAAAGAACTAACCTAGGTAACTAGTAAAAGTAAATACTAGTGGTAAAAAGTAACAAGCTACTTTTTACCATGTAGTAAAATAAATTCTACCTAGTGTAGGAAAAGGGTAAATATCCCAAATGATGGAATATTACTCTAAGAAATATTGCTTCTAGATCTAAGGGAAATAATATTATAATATCTCCCATTATAATATTCAAGGTGGTGAGATAAGGTCTACAGGAGAAATAAGAAGACCCAAGAAAAATAATATTATAATATTTTATTATAATATTAAAATGTCTAATGGTAAGACCTAAAGTAATTAAATTAATTATAAATTAATTATAATAATTTCATTATAAATTAATTTATAATTTAATTTGATTAACTTTATAGTTATTAAATTAATTATAATAATTTTATTATTAATTAAATTATAATCTAATTTAATTAACCCTAAGGATAGGGTTATAAGGAAAAAAATAATGCAACGACGTCATACATTATTTCCCCTTCGCCGACGTCTAAAATAGTGATGGCACAATGGTATAAATACCATGTGCCTTGGTTGCAAAGGAGGTACCTTTGTTCGAATAATATAATCAAGCCTGCGATTTCTATGATTTTCGTGCAAGGAAGAAGATAAAGTTTTTTTGTTGTTTTATTGGTACCAACGAAGGGATAAGACAAGAGAGGCTCTAAGCCTCATAACCAACTGGTTGGTTGGGATAGTGGCAAGTGACTGTGACTTAAGGTTTTGGCAAGGTGGGAGGACCCGTGATCGATTCTTGATGGCAATTTTTGTGTGGACATCTTTTGTTTTAGGTTCCAAAGAGAAGCAATAAAGCGCACGAGGTGCTTCTTGCTTCTAAGGTGAATTTTTAGCTCACGTGATAGTTGAAGACGTAGTTACGACGCTGGTGGCAACACAACATGCGATCGATTCCCACCAAGGGCAAAAGGTATTTAATTTTTAAATTTGATTTTTTTCATAAGGTTTGTTTGGCATGAGCTTTTAGGGAGATATAAGGTTTATGAAAATTAAATTTTATATTGTGATTTTGATAATCAAGTGTTGAATGGAATAATAAGGCTTTAGAGGAGTTTATATGTTATTTTAAAATAAAGTCTTATTGTGTTTAAATATTTGAGAGGAGTAATAAAGTGTAATTGAGATCTAATGTTTTGTATGGTGAAAATATTTTGAGGGAATTATTGAATGAAGTTTTGAGAAGGTTTTTTGCTACCTAACCCTTGAGATTAGAAAAAAGAGTAATTGTGATTGAGACAAGTTTTTAAGGTCAAATATTCATCAAACAAAAGGTATTGACATATCATCCTTGTGAGTGAAATATTCTTGGATGTTGTGAATGCTAAGTTGGAGTTAAAAGCATTGTTTGATAAGCATTTTTTAATTTGGTTTTTTGGAATGAAAATTGATACTAGAAACCTTGTTTGATAAGCATTGTTGGAATTATTGAAGTAAGTTGTCATATGCTTGAACTAGGGTTTGTAAAATAACATGAGTATCATTGTTATGTGAAGTTTAGAACTATATTGAACTAGGGTTTGTGAAAGAGCATGAGCATCATTGTTATTTGAAGTTGAGAACTATCTTAAAGTAGGGTTTGTGAAAGATCATGAGTGTCATTGTTATGTGAGGTTTGTTTGATAAGCATTGTTGACCAAGACTTCATTGAGTGATTGGTTGAGTGGATTTGATTGAGCTTAGTTGATTGGAAGTGTTGGAGTGATAGTTCAAATTCTGTGAAACAAATTGTTCCATATTATGATTTGATTTGGAAGAGAGATTGAAAGTGATTAAGTGGTTGTGAGTGTGAAACATATTGAGTCTCTAACCATTCTCCATATGTTTCTATGATTGAACAAGAGAGATTAGAAGTGATTAAAAATTATTGTGAGTGTGAAACATATTGAGTCTCTAACCATTCTCCATATGTTTTTGTTATTGAACAAGATATATTAAAAGTGATTGAGTATTATTGTGAGTGTGAAGCATATTGAGTCTCTAACCATTCTCTATATGTTTTTGTAAGTTAAACAAGATTCTATGTGAAGCTTGTTTGTGTGATTGAAGAAGTTTTCTGTGATAGATTGAATAAGCTTTTGTGAAATCTTGTGAGCTAATTTGAGTAAGTCCTAGAGTGGACTTAAGGATAGATTTGTGTGAGCTATTGTGAAATCTTACAATCATATTTGTCAAGTTCTAAGTGAGGACTTGTTGAGCATATTTGAGGTAAGTGTTGGTGAAGACTTGTTGAGTAGATTGGACAAGTTCTAGAGAGAACTTGTGGACATATTTGAGGCAAGTCCTTGAGAAGACTTGAGATAAGAGTTGATTTATTTGTTGAAACTTTGTGTTAAGTCTTGGGGTAGATATAGTAGAGTTGATTTGTGATTGAGTCAAGCTTTGTGTTAAGGCTTGAGGACAAATTTGAGGATAGAGTTTGGTGCAAATTTAAGGATAGGTTTGTGTCTAACTAGAGATAGATATTGAGTAGATTTGTGCTAGACCGAATGAATATTTTTAGTTCAGATTTGAGATTGAGATTAAGCATATTTGTGCTAGACCAAAGGACTATGTTTAGTGCAGATTTGAGACAGAGATTGAACAGATTTGTGCTAGACCAAAGGACTGTGTTTAGTACATATTTGAGGATAGAGAATGAGCATATTTGTTCTAGATTGAATGACTATGTTTAGTGTATATTTTAGGATAGAGATGGATCATATTTATGGTATATTGAAGGACTATGTTAAGTATAGATTTGAGATAGAGCCGATAGAAAGCTTTAGAGGTGATAGAGCAGAGGATAGTAGTATCCAATGGATAGAGATCCATTAGCCAGGGTAGTGAGGACATATATCTTCTGAATGAGGATAGAGTCTTTAGTAGAGAGAGATCCACAATCCAGTGGAGTGGAGGCAGTAGTCTTCTAGAGGATCACCAACCATAGCAAAGGAGAAGAAGTTATCCTATGGATAGAGATCCACGAACTAGCTAAGGAGATTGGTGTCTCTTGTGGATAGATATCCATAAAATTTATTAGTTGATTGGTGTATCCTTTGGAAAAATATCCATAAACATTGTAATAGGGAAAGGATTCCCAAAGAGATTTGTTGAGAAAAATTTAGTGAAATATTTTCTCCGTGGAGTAGCCCACATTGGGTGAACCACATTAAATTGGTGTCTCTATCATGTGTGGTGATTTGTACATTGCTTTGATTACTATTGTTAAATTGCCATTGATATATTGCATAATATTGTTTGAGAAAGAAAAGTAAAAAGTGGTCTTATATTGTTCACCCCATCTTGGTTAAAATCCCACATAGTGTAGCTTATGTGGGATATTAACCCCGTAGTCATTTTTAAAATCCATTGATTATGAATAGAAATAATTCTTGTTACATCAATATTAAAATAAGTTACTATAGATTCTTTCTCCTCCCAAATTTGAGTTCTCTCAAGGGGTTTTCGTGTTGTATTTCGAACCAACCTATGGTAGTAATTTTTGTGAGGTAGAGTCACCATATTGAGTGATTTATGATCATAATATGGTGTTCGAATTCACTCTGGTGGAATACCAATTCATCCATCTCATCATATTGTAAACCATATAATTTGTAATGATTCAGTTCACACAAGCATTGAACTAAAACTTTTGTTATCAGCATTGATTGACCAAGTAGAGCCATGCTTACAACATTATTGCTATGTACAATTTTATGCTTGACCTCTGCTAAATTCAATATTTGTTTATGCTCATTTTAATATGGAACTTACCTATTGTTAACACCGAGTTTCAGATGATTTAGTGTGCCAGCTCAAGCCTTTTTGGGAGGAATTAAAAGTCTTTGCTTTTGAATATGGTTGATTGTTTTGGAACATATTAGAATATCTCGAAACTTGCAAATATTTCATTGTCAGTATCAAGTTCAATGCCTCCTATTGGATACTGATTAAATTCATTCATAGAGACTTAGATCCATCAAAACCTTTCATATTCACCTTGGATAATTCCTCTTCAGGTTCCATGCTCTAAAATTATCTACCTAAGATAAGACATAATTCATGACAAGTTATTAGTACATGCACATATGGTTTTTATTTTGTATGATACCTACTATCCCAAATATTTTGTTAGAACACTTATGAATTGTTAATAAGAAATAAACCTCCCATAAGAGAATGATCATCAATTTATGGTCATCTTGGTGATAGATGGGGCAATCATAGGTTTTTTGGACCCAGTACTCAAATTCACCACGAATCCATTTGGTTTCTTTCATAATGAGTGAACACTCATTAGGGAAAAACCAAAACCCTTTAAACCCTTTTTTGTTCAATATGGAATAAAATATACCATATTTATTATATGAAAGGTCCTAGAAGGGTTTATATAGAGGAGAAATCCTCTAAGTAAGTGACCACAAGTGGTGGTCATACGAATGGAAAGACCAATCAATTCATCACAGTGAATAGACTATCATCAGTTCATCAATAATTTGGTTTGGTTTTGCAAAGGATGAATGAAATTGAATTTTTGACTTCGAAATGTTTGATAGCCATCTTTACCTTTTTACTAGTTTAGATTAACCTTGCTAGATTTGATAACATGGATATAAAATAATTGATATAAATATTCATTACAACCAATTTGAATGACCTATGTATAGCAAATAATGGGCCCAAACAATGAGGGAGTCACAAAGCAAAGGGCAAAACTGGAAAGGCTTTTTAAAAGACATATTCATTGTTTGCAAAACCACTATTGACCTCATACAAAAATATAAAGGTAATATTTTGTAAAAAATCATGATAAATATCAAGGTTAAATTTAGAAAATAAATTTGATAGTCCTTGGAAAAGAATATGAGTGCAAATAGGGGCCAAATTTGGTAACTATTGGTTATTAAAATTATAATTAAATAAAATATTTTAAATTGTGACATAACAGAATACAAATTTGGATCAAACTTTGGGGAAAGCTTGATAATCAAAATTGAGTAGCAAATGCTTGCTCCCTTGGATCAAATTTTGGGAAAAGTTAATGACTCAAATTTTGAAGAATTTGATACTATCTATTTGATAGATTACAATACAAATTTGTATAAAAAATTATAGAGACTCTAGAATAATATTATGAACAAATGAAACTATAGTATGAGATAAATTTGTGGTCAAATTTAAAAGAAATATAGTGTAGTCTTGTTGATAGATCATGAGACTAGATTACGGTCCAACTTGTGAAAACTACAATATGATTTTGTTTGATATATTATGAGATCTATAGTATAATATTGTTGATAGATCATCAGACAAAATGGTGATCAAAATATGAGAACTATAATGTGATCCCACTGATAATTATCTAATTTTTGAAATATAGGTGAGGAAGTCATTCTTGATGAAAAATGGGGTTACCTCTTAGTGTGTACTTATGTAGATTAAAAGGTACTTTAGAAATGCATTGGAAGATGAATGCATGTGTGAGCTTAAGAAATCATTAGGTGGAAACATGAATGAATCTAGGAAGATTAGATGTGAGGTATAATTTTGAAGAGATTATGGGGTCTCTTCTTGTATTACAAAACCTTAGGTAACTTCCATATCATATTGAATCGAATGGATTAATGATATCTAGGTATTGAAGAATGAATACAAGATTTAATCTTGAAGACACCATGAGATTTCTTCATTATCAATTTATATGTATCTAATTAGCATTTCATTTATAAGCTTCAATTATAATGATTACCTAAAAATAGGAATGCATGGGATTATCCTATAGCCATGTATTTAATTATGGTTCAGACAGAATCATTGGGATTCTCTTTCATTGTAAAATTGAGACTAAATATTAATGAAATATGAGGATGCATATTTTGAGGTTGGGTTGTTTCCCTTCGGGGTTTTCCCAGGATAAAACATTGTGTTATGGATCCTTATTGTGTGGATTGGTACTTCTTGTTTGTTAACCTATAATATGGATGATACATTTATATTTTCATGAGATATTTACTAAAGTGTTATATGATGCATTATTTTTGTTAACAAGTAATGTTCAATAAGTAAGATTGGTTTATATTTGCACTTGAGGTTTATTAGATCTAATGATGGATGTTACATTTACTTTCCAAGGAATGGTTATTGAGTATGATGCAATGGTTTATGCAATGATTCAAGTAATAGTCTTGAAATGAATGAAGTAATCTTTATGCATTGATTAATAATGAATGTATGGTTTCCATTGCAATAGATATGATTGCTTATTCAATTAGGAAGTAAGTTTATAATTGATTTGCTATCAATTAATTAAGTAATGAAACTTCCTAATTAAAAGAGATAACGAGATAATTAATAAACATCATGAAGGAATGTAAGGTTAGATAGGAGTTGGTCACTCCTATCACAAGAGTTGACATTGACCATGTCGTAATTCTCTTGGTTACTTACTACCTTGATTGATGTTGGTTTAAACATATTTGATTGTGAAATTTACATTGATGATAGACATGTTATGATGATGAGTTGATGATAGACATGTTATGATGATAAAAATAAAAAAAATCTCTCTAAATTTGGGTTGGAAATTGGGTTCTTATAGTTGGTATCAGAGCCCAGGCTAGATAATGGACTCTAATGTTAGGTCTAGTCTAGCAAAAGTTTCAAGCATTGTTAACATTCTATGTGGTAAGACTTTAGCTATATTAAATAAATCCTAAACTAATACATGCTTGGTAAGGAAAGAGTAAGGGCTTGGAGGTCATTAATGTGCAATTCTTGTTCTTCTATTTTTGATTGGAATAATTAAGGGAACCCTCCACATATGGTGGATCTTAAGAGTAGTACCTTAGAATTGCACTTGGCATCTGTGGTATTGTATGATGAAAAACAATAGTTACTAGAATAATATATGGAGCAAACTCTAGGAAAAGGGTTATAAGCATACCTAAAGATGAAAAAATTTAAGAATGATCAAGTGGGGAAAACTTAGATCCTATCTCTTATCGTGGAGGTTAAGGATGAATTGAACAAGTAAGGTATATGATAGACACTGGGTGTCTATGTGGATCTATTTGATGATCACCTTAATGAACCATTGTGCACAATGGGGATGGGTTAAGCATTGCATTTGATTGGTATTATATCCTCATGGAAGAATACTTAATCTTCAAGGCATACACCTAATCCTTGGTCAATTGGACCTATGGAGCTAGCTTAATGTTTGATTTAAGTTAGTAAGGGAAAATTGGCATTCTTGATCTTAATGGGGTTAAGATAGGAGAATTCCCAAAGTGTGGTATAAATATTTACCACTGGTTTTATTACAGGAGGGTTGGCCACTCCGATGCCACAAGATAGACATTAACCACATTGATTCTTGTGAAGTGCAAGCCTTGGACTTACTTGAAAATTCATATTAAGAGAACCACAAGGAGATTTTTCTAAAGTAACCCCTTGATCATAAACTTAACTATGTGAGTTATAAAATTCTCTAAGAATATTTGGTATTGGATGATATCTATGGAAAGATAATCCATAGGGTAAGTTTTGGAAAGTAAGAAGATAGATCCCATTCAGAATTAAAATTGTGATAACACCTTGCAAAGAGGTAAGTATGTGGATAAAATTAGGGGATCATCAAAAGAATATTTTCTTTCATTTATATTCTTGATCAATGTTACAATACAATCATGGCCTTTTTCCAGAGCAAGGAGTTGAATATCCCAACAATGGTGAAAGAAGGAAAGGATAGAGCCAATGGAAGACCACCAGAATGGAGTCAGGATCACCATACCAGCTCCATATGAAACACTTCATAAAATGATATTTTAGTGTAGCATTACACCTAAGATACCACCAAATAGTTATATAGTATGCTACCCAACCACCTGGGTGGTGGTTGAATTCAATAAAGCCTTATGCACTATTTAGATGCGGGATGACACCACTACATGATGCATGTGGTATTAATACCTGCATAGGAGCATTCAATGTTATTTTAATAGTAAAACAAAGCTTTAGGAAGAAAATATAAGCTAGGAGAATCCTAATACATGGTTTACAGAAGTGACAGGTGTAAAAAATGGGGAATGGTGCTTGACTCGAGGTCAACATCATTGTCAACAAATAAGTAATGGTTGGAACTGGAAATGATGCCTAAGAATGTGGTGAATCATCGAAAAAGGTGTTGATAAGACACTAAGTGGGTAAGGTGCCAGATGCATGAAGAAATAGGAGGGTTTCAAGTACAAAAAGGTACAATGAATCCCTAAATAATTATGACAAGATTGATTTAATAGTCAACCAAAACATGATCCACAAAAGATGCTTGATTAGATTCAAGGAAATTGAGTTATGATCAATTAGATGGTTGAGCAAACCAGTTGTTGAGCACATCGTAAAGCTTGGATGAATTTTATAGCAAGGAGAATCCACACAATTATACTAATTTTAGGGTTTGCACTATTTATAGTATTCGTGCTCAAGGCAAACCCCATAGTGTGCTTCTTGATTATATTATTTTTACTCATTGATCTACTATTATATTCTATAAGAAGACGACCTCTAGCAATGCCAGAGTGAGTCATGAAGTAGGGTTAGTAGAAATAAGACCATTGAAGGTTATACGCTACCTTTAGTCCAATCTTTCAAGGAGCCAGGGATGGAGGGAAATGCAATAAAAGCTCACCAACACATTGACATGCATTAAATGCAAAGGATGGTGTCAAAAGCTTATTGAACAACTGCCATAAAATCACGAATGAATGAATGCAAGTACAACAATATCTTGCGATTGATTAAGAAAATAAGACCTGTCAGATAAAATATGTGACATAGTGTCAAATTTGGTTTAATTTTCTAACAATTACTTTTTTTTGGATTACATAGGAGAGTTGGTCACAACCACAATATTTTTAGTAAGTGATGAGCGCAGGGTTCAAACCACAGGGGTTGCTTCCATCAAACCTATTTTGCTTCGTTATTGTTGACCCGACGCGTGAAGGGGACCACCCATTGCTCGGAATTTATTTCATCTTCGTCGGTCTGACATGCACTTAGAGGATTCAGATCAGACTACTATCTTTGCAAACAGAAAGTTTGAACCTAAATATCTTCTTAATAAATATCTGACCAAATAATCAATTACCAATCTACTAACCTGCGAATTATTTTTTAACAATTACTTTCTATGATAACCTCAGCACTCGAACATGACTACGCAGAAATAAACTTCGGTTTCTGAGTGTAATTTCTTCCTATAATAACATCAACACACGAAGTAATGTATGTGTTGGCCACTCAATTTTTATTGAGTTAAACATTAAGGTCTCGACGAAATGGCGATATAAAGAAGAAAAGATAAAAAAAAAGAATTAATAATATAAATATATCAATAAAATATTACAAATAAAGGATTAAAAATTAACAAGATCATATATCAATAAAATATTACAAATAAAGGATTAAAAATTAACAAGATCATCTATTCTACATATGCTACTAACCACACAAGTACGAGATAGTATTAACATGTGTCTTATATTTGTCAACAAATTACAATCAACAACCGTCTATGTATTGTGATTATGATATGCATTGTCATTGTATGTTGCCGTCTGCATTGTCATTCTATGTTGCCGTCTTCAATTCCTGACGTTGGAATATTATTTGTGGTTCGAAGTGTTATCCGGAAAAGATTGTAAAAACGCCATAATCAATTTGGAAGCGTAGAACATTAGTACAGTGATGAACGGATTGTCATGGCAGTTTTCATATAGAAATATGAATCCAACATAAGAAGATAACAGAAAAAGGTTAATCTCATGACATTTTTCCCGACTTACATTATATTCAATTTAAGATCTGCTGTAGTCATGTAAATACTTAAAACTATCAAATCAAACACAATATAGATAAGACAATTTTTTAACAACGGTGGAAATTACAGAAATTCTTACTCCTGCTTTGACCTGTAATATAAGTAAATTTTCTATTGTGCATTGAAAGTCATGAACATATATTATTTTTAAAAGGTGTTTGTTACAGGATAAGACAATATATTATTCTGTAAAGGTATTTGTTGCAGGATAAGACAATTTTTGAAAGATCCGGATAAAAGTCTTATCTACCGACAATTGCGGAAACTACAGAAATTCTTACTCCCGCTTTCACCTAACGAACATATATTATTTTTTAAAGGTATTTGTTGAAGGAGGTTATACTGAAAAGAATTTGGTCGGCTACTAAGAAACCTTCGATGAGCCCATTTTTCTTGGGTTACATGTGATACCTAAAGCTGTTTCAATGATGCTCTCCTATAGATTTAGACTTACAAGAATTTGGTCGGCTACTAAAAAAAACCTTTGATAAGCCCATTTTTCTTGGGTTACATGTGATACCTAAAGGTGTTTCAATGATGCTCTCCTATAGATTTAGACTTACGAGAATTTGGTCGGCTACTGAAAAAAACTTTGATAAGCCCATTTTTCTTGGGTTACATGTGATACCTAAAGTTGTTTCAATGATGCTCTCCTATAGATTTAATATTGATTTCCATTGTGTATGCAGGACCAGGCATATGCCTTGGTCGGTGGAAAAGGTAATAGGGAAGTGATGATTCAACTCATGATTAGATGGAAGCTCACGTCAATGCAATGCATATAGGTGCATTGTGAGTGATTTCTATTGCCCTATTTTAAATATTAGTTTATTGACTGAAGAAAAACAATGTATGCATATATTCTTGTGAGCAATGAAAGTGTCGAATGCATTGGAGCCTTTCCTTGTTATGTATTTTATGAATTAAAAATTGATTGTAAGTTTGGTAATAAGTTGTAAAAAATATAATAAATATAAAGTAAAGGGGATAAATAATAAATATATGCTAAACTTAATTTAATTTAGTAAAAGGTAATAATAGTATTTAAATGAGCATATTGATAGAGTAATATTTATGGATTCATTGTATAGTGGATAAGGAAAATAATGCATGAAGTGCTTTAGCTATGGCAAGTAGTTGTAATAATTATGTCTAACTCCTTCCATAATTTGGGAAGATAAAAAAAGAAAATGGTTAATTGGTGGGGATGACTGCATGTTATTTTTACACTCAAAGGCATGATTAGAAGGAAAAATATTGGGTAAAAAAGAAAGAGAGAGTAGAAAATAGTTTTTTTTTTTTGGCATTTGAAGCTTGCATAGAACGGTTAGGAGCTCAAGTTGAAGAAATACTGCTACAAACATCATTTCATAGGCATGTTATGTTCCTTTTTATATATTAGAAATGGAATGTTATTTGTTGGTTTTGTGATGTTTGGTATTGGGTTTAATATAGCATGATAGCATGCTAGAACTACTTCTATTTGTTTAATATGTTAAATTAGAATTGGTAATGAGAAGTATATTGTTGACCCTTTTTTTATGTCGAATGAAGTTTATGTTATTATAGTTTTGTGACTGGGTGCACAAATTGAAAGCTTTGATATTGAATGTTATATATTATAAATGGCTACAATCTATGAATTACTTCATTGGTATGCTACGTCTTCCTGGTTGAGAGGAAATGAATGCATTCTGAATGAATGAGAGATTGTATGTTATAGTAGATTGCATACATATTTTCATATGAGTCAAAATATATCTCTCATCGAAGACTTATAAAACATGAGATTGAAAGACTTTTTAATATCCTCATTGTTAGTGATGTGAGGGATGCATATCTCTAGAATGGTCGACTGGACTACCGACTTACATAGAATGGGAGACTTGAATAATATCAAAGCCATAAAATTGTAGTCGCTTCATAAAGGAATACATAGCGGTGCCATGAGGAGGTTTTCTAGTGGTCCACCAGCCTCGTGTGAAATCATGAAGCTTAGGATCAAGAAGCCACATAAGTTGAAACTTAAAGGAGGAATTCTTTTTTAGCCCTAACTCCAAAGTAGAGAGTTTTATAGGCCAATTATCAGATCCCCTACTCTCTATAATCATAGAACTAGCACTTCTGTTATTACCCATCCAATAACTGAATATCAAAAACCTATCCAGTCTCTATGAGATGGAAGCTTCCCCACACCTTCTATTGTGCCAAGTAAAGATCCCATTATCTGTCTTGATGTCAACCAAGTTTAGGGCCTGGATATGAGCACTGAAGATAGAATAAAAAGGCTCGATATGGTCCACCCCACCACGTTTCTCCTCTATACAAGTGATAGAGTTGAAGTCTCCAACCAAAATCCATGGGTATAGGGGAACCAAACTTCTCGTAAAGCAAATGTGCTTCCATAAATTCACTTTACCATTGTAATAAACAAGAGCATAGACATTTGTAAGTAGGATGATTTCACAAGATTCACTATCATGCCCGACCATTGAAATAGACCATCTATTGGAAATCCAAGTAAGAAGGAATATCTTAACCAGATCCCATAAAAAAGCGATGCCACTAGCATATCGACATGTACCAATACACTGACATTGCCCCCTTCTCCACAAATTGGGAGCAATATTGAACATACTATCAGTAGCCAATTTAGTCTTGTGAATAAGCACCACATCTAGAGAATGCACATGAACAAAATCACAAACAACTTTTTGTATAGGGATGCTATTCAACCCCCTTACATTCCATGAGAGGATAATCATTTTTGGGGGTTATAAAAATGGCAGTCCAATGTTCTAACCAATCCTGACTCCACAAAAGTCTCCCCCATTAACTTAACTTTATCCTGGTCCTTCTTCCGACCCACCTTCATATTATTATCCGAAAAACTTTTTTTAATTATTTTTTGCTGCAAATCGCAACACCGTAGGAGTTTTGTAGTCTAAGGATGACTGCATCAGTGCTTGAGTAGGAGAGGGCATAAATAAATCTGTACCACTTTCCAAAATAGTTTCCTTTATAGGGCTTGATCCAACCATGTCCCATATACTTAGATCCAAAACCCTTTGTTCTTCATTTAAACCCCTATATCTGATTCCTTAAGTTCCCCCTTAAGAAGAGACATGTGATTCGGCCTTGTTATATTTGCATCAGGTAGTGACGTTTTAGGTATCTCCATGCACTTATCAAGATCATCTAATATTTCAAAATTATTGAGTAGAGAATCTGGATGGCTATCCTTAAGGTCTTTGTTTGCCCTTCATCCTCTGTTTTAGGCTTTTACCAGAACAAAACCTTCCTTATCCCATTCCCCTTCCTTTATCGAGGCTTTTACTTTATCCAAAATTTGTCCAGACCGAGAGGGACTAGGATTTGAAGGCACAGGTGAGACAAAAATAGGGTATTTTCTTTGCAGGTGGCCATATTCATGATAAATCCGACAAAAAAATGGAAGAGGTTCATAGTCAAGTTTTTGAACCCATGTAGTTGATCCAAATTGTATTTCAATAGAATCTGGAATAGGATTATTTAAGTCAATTTCAAAACAAATACGAGCAATAGAGATTACATTTTTATCCATTGTATATTGTGATGGTCCAACCGACTTCCCAAGTAGAAGGGCAATCTTATGCAAGATATTTTTTCTCTAGAATTCCAACAGGAGTAATGGAATCTGCATCCATACTGGAACTTGTGACAGCTGCTCCTCTGATGGGTTGAAACCCACATGCCAAGGTTTAAGAAAGAGTCCCAATTGGTTATAGAAATAAGGAATCCCTTCAAATGCTTTGTTACGATCTGTAATACAAGAGAAAACCACCATAAAATAGTTGTTCGCACTCAACATCACCTCCACATCACCTTCAGGATTCCAAGTCTTCTTGACCCAAGCCTCCACAAAGGGAAGAGAAATTTGGATGCCCAAAAATTTTCCAATAAGGGCATTTTTGGTTAGATACTCCACATCTTCCACCACCGAGTCTAGTTGAACCACTAGAACTAGCCTGACTTCACATCATTCCAAACATCCATTGTTCTTTAACAAGCGGTTCTTGACATGCACTGGAAAATCCTGTTCCTTCTAGTCATTTTTAGATGAAAAAATATCACAAGCATGCACTCTCTATGCTGGACCCGATGCCATCACGACATTCCTCCAAATTTTTAGACCTCCTCCAGAAGTTGTTGCCATCCCCACAGAGCAATTTTTCTTCATCAAATCCTAGTAGAGTAGTTTTTCCTCATCAAACCCTAGTAGAGCTACAGAAGTAACCGTATGGAAAAAATATTATATTAAAATGGTTTAATCATATCAATAATGAAATGAAATTTATGTTTGATAAAGAATTTGAGTTAATTTCCCATCACACCACTAATGATATTTCTTTGTTGAATGAAAGAGAGTTTGATGTGCTTGAATTTTTTAATCAAGTTCATCAATAATTGAAAATCAAGATAACTGAGTGGATGAATTTCCTAAAGTGAAGGCTCTTAATAATGTTGGTTCAAATCATTGACTAGTCATGGTGAAAATGTAGAAAACCAATGTGAGTTTCTCTCCTTTTTGTTTTAAATTAATTTGGCTTAGAGACATTTCCTTCAGACCTCGTGTGCAAAAATGGTGGAAGGAAGGTAAACCTAGGCATGGGACTAAGATGTTATGTTTTGCCAAAAGACTGCAATATATTAAATCCAAAATCAAGACCTGGAACTGGAAAGAGTTTGGGGATGTTCATAAAAAAAAACATGAAGTCATTTCTCATATTGAAAACTTGAATAAGAAAATCCGTTTAGATGGTATCACAAAGAAGAGAAGTGCAGATGAAATTAAACTCACAACTTAGTTAGAGGAATGGGAAAAAAGAGAAGAAATATTATGGACTCAAAAATCTAGAATTCAATGGCTCAAAGAAGGAGATCGAAACACAAATTTCTTCCACAAATATCTTCTAGCTCAAAGATCTCACAACTTTATTTCTTCATTAAAATAATATTCTGGAGATGTTGTTTATACTTAGGATGTCATGAACTCTATTATTGTTGATTAATTTTCCAATATTTTTGCTACTACTCCTCTTGAATTAGCTTCACAACAAAATGTTCTTCAAGCAATCCCTTCTCTTATCACTTCTAAGGAGAAATCTATTTTGACTGCTCCTGTTACTATCAATGAGCTTCAACAAGTAGTTTTTAAAATGCTTAAAGAAAAAACCCCAGGTCCTGATGGTTTTCCCATTGAGTTCTACCAAGAGTTATGGGATCTCCTTCATGTTGATTTATTAGAGGTGGTGGAAGAAGCCAAAGAAATTTTGAAGGTTATAAATAAAACTTATATTACTCTTGTTCCAAAATCTCAAGAGGCTTATCATATATCAGCTTTTAGACCTATTACTTTATGTAATGTTCTTCTAAAAATCATTACTAAAATCATGGCAGAAAGGTTGAAGCCTCTTTTGCATAAGATTATTTCCCCAAAGCAAGGGGGCTATGTGGAAGGACGTCAAATAGTATATGAGATAGTTCTTACTCAGGAAGCCATCCATTCCATGGATATGTAAAAATCTCCTTTCATGTTCATTCGGTTAGACTTATCCAAAGCTTATGACAGAGTGGATTAGCACTTCCTTATCAAATTTTTGAGGCAATTTGGTTTCTCTAAGGATTGGATGGATTGGATTATGGGATGTATCTCTTTAGTTTCCTACTTAGTTCTTATCAATGGTAGGCCTTCTCAGTCATTCCCATATTCCAGAGGTATTAGGCAAGGTGACCCGCTATCCCATTATTTATTCATCATTCTTGTTGAATGCTTGGGTAGGACTGTAACCAAAAATAGGGAAAAAAAAATACTTGAGGGAGTTACCATTGCTCATGGAGATAGACCTATCTCTCATATTCAATTTGTGGATGACTCTACTCTTTTAAGTAAACCTACAGTGAAGGAAGCTTCTAATATTAAGCAAATCATTAGCTATTTTTCTAAGGCTATTGGGCAGTTGATCAATGAAGACAAATCTAAAGTTATTTTCTTTCACTGCTCTTCTAGGTAGGAATCCATGGTCTTGGATAAATTAATATATAATAAGACCTCCCTTCCAATCACTTATTTAGTTATTCCCATAAATATTCAAAGGCAAAAAAATAAATATTGGAATTGGTTGTTGGACAAAGTCAAGAAGAAAATTGGAAAGTGGACCAACATGTGGCTTTCTTCTGGGGTAGAATCACCTTGGTAAAATCAGTCCTTCAAGCTATTCCTATTTATTTTTCTTCCATTTTGAATATCCCAAAGGTTGTTCTTCGAGAATTGGATCAAATCAGTCATCGTTTCCTTTGGAGTGGTACTAAGGAGAAAATAAATTGGGCCTTGGTGAAATGGGATACTTTATGTCTTCCTAAGAATTAAGGGGGGTTAGGATTCCGGTCTTCTATTAATAACAACAAATCTTTAGCTACTAAATTATATTGAAGGATGTTGCATAACCCCAATGCTCTTTGGGCCAATAATCTTCATGATAAATATGTTGAGAACAAAAGTCCTAAAGACCTTGTTCTCTATCAACTTCCTACCAAAGGTTCTCCCATTTTAGCAGTTCTTAAGACTAGTGAGGATTTTATAAAGAAAAAATTATTTTGGATCATTCATAATGGTCAACAGGTAAATTTTTGGACAGATTCTTGGGATGGTCACAAGCCTTTGATAACTCAGTTTCCTAATTGGAGGCCTTGGATGGAGGAGCTTCACCGAGCTAACTAGATAAAGGTGGCTAATTACTATCGGTACCATACTGGTAATTCAAAGGTTGGTAGATATTGGATCCCTATTGAGGATTGGCCTATTCAAATCCCAAAAATGCAAAGACAAGATATCCAAGGCATCCTTCATATGAGATCCCTCTCTTGGTCCCATGAAAAATATTGTTTTGGATGGAACAACACTACTAAGGGTGAGTATTCAGTTGCTCAAGGTTATTTGACCTTATGCCATAATAATCCCAACCATTCTTCTGACATATTTTCTCGATTGTGGGCTCAAAAGCTCTGGCCTAAGGTGAGGTTCTTTAATTGGTTTTTATTGCATCGTAGGGTGCTTACTGGTGAGCAACTTATGAAGCATGGTTTTCATGGCCCTTTTAGATGTGAAATGTGTGAAGAGAATGTAGAAACTCTCAACCATATTTTTATTGAGTGTACTTTAGCCTCTGAGCTATGGAGGAGAATGACCACTTTACTTGGCTTACAGTGGTCCAATTTTTTTACTTTTGAACATCTTTGGAGGGATTGGCCTAATCAAGAGGGTGTTGATCATTTTATTAGGCATTTAGTTTGGATGGGTTCTACCATTCTTCTTTGGAATATTTGGAATGAAAGGAACAACCAAATTTTTAATCAATATAGGAAGGATATTCACTATATTTGGCAAAAGACCATAGCCAACTTAGTTGAATTAGTCCATCAACTCCTTAATCACCCCCAAAACTCCCACCAAAGATGGGATCAAGTGATGCAAATATTGAAGATTAAATCTTCTAAGGGCAACCAACTTAAAGGGAATGTGAGTATTAGTAAGATGGATAGGACAAGAAATTGGCAACCTCCTCCTAAGGATTTTGGAAAAGTCAATACTGATGGAGCCTCTAGAGGGAACCCTGGAAAATCTAGTGTGGGAGGAATTGGTAGACTTTCAGATGGCTCCCTGGTTTTTACTTTTGCTTGAGAATTTGGGTATTCTTTCCAATAACCTTGCTGAGGGGTATGGTATCCTCAGAGGCCTTGAAGAGGCTACTAAGGTTGGATGGGAAAAGGTGTTAGTTGAGTCTGACTCTCAACTTATGATTAATCTCTTGAAGACTCCTTCTAAGAATCATAAGGTGGATTGGAGAATAAAAAGAATTATTGAGAAGATTCAATTAATCCAGATGGGATTTTTGAAAGTTGATTACAATCATGTGGTCAGAGATCAAAACAAGAGTGTTGATGCTTTAGCTAATTGGGCTTTGGACAAAGGTGATATTACTTGTTATGGCCACCCTCCTAGATGGTGGGCTTCTCAAATTAGGGAAGCTCTTCTTTCTATCATTTCTTTGGATGGCTCCAGTTTCGAAGGTACCTAGTTTCTTCTTGCTTTTTTTTTTTTTGCTTCTCTTTGGTTCATTCAGTTTTTTTTTTAGTTCCCTAGCTCATTCTATTCTTTCTTTTGTTTCCTCTGTTGATTCTTGCCTTAATAGTCTTCTGGTCTAGATAGGTCATTGTTATGTTCAATTTTTTTTTTTTTTTTATTTTTTTTTTTTTTGTTTAGTTTTTTAAGGTGGGTGGGTTCTTTTGTTTTGTTTTGTTTTTGTGTTCTTTGTGTTGTTTTTTTTGTTCTTGTGTTTTTGTTGTTTTGTGTTTTTTTTTTTTAATGTTTTTTGTTATTGTTGTGTTTTTTTCGTTCTTGTTCTTGGGTTTCTCTTTGTTTGTGTTAATTCATGTTTTTATGTGTGAGTGTTTTCTATGTTTTTTGTTTTTGTTTATTGTATGTTGTTGGTTGTTTTTTATTTTTATTTTTATTTTTATTTTTTACTTTTTAGGTTTTGGTTGTGTTTATTTTTCATGTTTTTTTTTGGGTTATGTCTTTGTAGTGTTCTGTTGTTTTTGTCTTGTTTGTGTTTTGTTATGTGGTTCTTGTGTTTTTCTATGTGGTTCGTGTTGTGGTTTATTTTATCTTATTGTGCGTGTTTGGTTGTGCTTTTGTTTTTGACACACTCAAGGAGCATGTTTTTTATTTTATTTTATTATTTTTGTTGTTATTTACTTATTTTTAAATTGGTTTTGTGTGTTTGTTTGCTCCTTGAGTATGTCAAAGGTGGTAGGCCAGGTCCGAGTCCTGGGCATTTTTGGAGGAATGGATACCCTTGCCTCCTTGGGTCTTACCCGAAAGTGGCATCCCTTTTGGGATGTTTTCCACAAATAAAAATAAATAAAAAATTAACAATCAAATATAGGATAAAAGCTTATAATGATTCTCATTTAGTAAATATCCTAGATGCTTGCAAATTATTATATGATTTTTATTGGACTATGGATGCTCAAACTTTGAAATTTAGTGTAATGCATTTCTTCTAACATTACAAGTATGTCATAATGAGCATTGAACATGAAAAATGTTGAGAAGTTAAGGGGCATGAAATGATTACTTTGTGCTTACATCCTACTAATATATCAACCATGATACCAACTGATACATATATCATGGTTCCATGATAATTGGCACAAAGGATAAGTGCAAAACTAGCTTATGGAACTTGTAGATTATAGCCAAAGATGCAATATAAAAGATAGGGTCTTCTAATTATGTCTACTTAAGAAATACATTTCAAGAAAATAACTCACACAAGAGAATGTTACAACTACATAAATACACTTTAGAATATGAGAATTGTGTATTATTTCATACTAGGTTATAATATACTATATAAAAAGGTATTACATTATGAGTTGTAGAATGCATTATTATGTAAGAGAGTGTAGGAGTAGTTTGTAGGAGAAATGACATACAAGATAACATAGGAATATATTGTTATATATCTAGGTTTAAAGGATAAGATTTCTCTATGTTATATTTATAGAATGTACAATATTACAAGGGAGCTAAGGGAAATTCCTTGTAACATGCAACAAATTAGAATTTTTTTCTCTATTTTACATCTTGATGTTAGTAACATTCAGGAGTGTACATAAAATTTTAAAAGAAATTAGTAAACTTACTTCTAATTACAAATAAATATTACAATCAAGCTATTATTTTTAATCATCTATAAAATGGTGACTAAAATCCCTATGTGCCAAGAAGATAAGGGTTGTAGCCATGGGACCATGGTCATTTAGGGTTTTTGGAAATTTGGATTTGAAGCATGATTCATTATGGTTTATAGAGTCCTATGGTTTAGTTGGTTCTTGCTCCCTAATACCTTTCTACTGGTTGCTTGTGATGGAAAGTTGGCTCTCTCTCTACAAGATTATTTGATATTACTCCTTCTGGTTGATTTTAAGGGGAGACCATGTGCCTTTAATATAAGTGAAGTCATATTGATGCTATATGGTTACTTTGACTGGTGATTGTAAGGTCTTTAATTTGATGAAATTCTAGGGTGGTTGCTGGATTTGGGTGTCATTCAAAGGGTTCCTTATTTGCAATTACTTTTTGTCTTACTCCTTCCTTGTATAGTCTTCAAGGTGAAATCGGGTTCTTGACGGTTTTGGAGGAAGGAGTTTGCTATTGGCCCCTCCATTTGGTAAGGTCTCTTGGTTATGTTGGATTACCAAGAGTGGGCTAGCTCTTATATCCAGCCTTTGTGGCTATGATGGATTTCTTTGGAAGACCATTGTTATTCGTGGTTTGTTGCTAATATGGGGTTGCACTCAAGTAGGATATTCTTTTGTGGGTTTATGGTGGTTTCAACTGCTAGTTGGACTATGTATCTATAGAATTCTAGGTTCCATGGTTGGTTTCTCCTATGGTTGGGATGGTGTTTTTCTAAGTGTTCCTAGGTTTTTATAGTTATTTCTTTCTTAAGCGCTTTATTTTATTCTTCTTTCATTTTTATCTTCTATGGAGGTCTTCAAGGTTGGTTTTATGGCCCTAATTAGCATGAATCTAGTGGATTGCATTGTGGCTCTTTTCCTTAGGTGTTCTTAGCTACCAAAAATTTCCCAAAATCTTATGTAATTTTAGGATTTTATTAGGGTAGATTTCTAGTTTTAATATTAGTATTTAATTTAGCTGCATTTTGAAGTTTTTGGGTGAATTTGATGGATATGACTTTGTTTGGTCTAAAGGTTTCATTTCCAGGGGCTTTCATTGGTTAAGTAGATTTGAATTTATTGGATATGATGATGGAAATTCTATATCTCTTGTGGGTGTGGACCAAAATTTGGCTAATCTAAACCTTCTTAGTTCTATTGAAGCTGTTAATTTTTACCTTGTTGATTATTTTTCTAGCTGAAGGATTGGGCTCTGAGTAGCTTGGTGAAAAGAAATTTCAATTTATTTTAATCGGGCGTAAAACTAGTGTGATAAATTTGGTTTATTTTTGTTGTGGTTTTATTTTTCAACCTTAGCGATTGGATCTATTTGGTTGGGTGGGAGGCCTATTTAAATTTATAGTTTTATATTATCTTGTTAGTCCTTTTAGTTTTTAAATGTTAATTCTTAGCTCTAGTTTTGATCATTTTTTTTGTTATCTCAGTTGGGCAACATTCTAAAATTTGAATTTTAAAGCTATATATGTGCCACCTAATGTCTTTCCTTTTGTAGCTTCATTTTAAGTTTGATGTGTTTTGTCTCTTTTTCATGACTAGCTCAATTTTATAAAATGGTTTGGAGGTCCTTTCAAAACTCCATTCACATAATAAAATAAATCCCTGCATGCCTAGAGAGTCAAGAGATGTAAAACGATAGCTAAAATCCTTATATACATAGAGGGGCATGAGATGCAAAGTGCGTGAAATATTTTAAATAATATATATTTTAAAAGTAAAATACAAATAAAAATGGTTGTTCTATTTCAACCCATACAAGCTAGGTACACCCATGAGAGGTTCAAAATAACTTATAATTTGATATCTTATGTGGCCTTTATAAGTATTTTAAAAGTTTATTTCAAATACAAACATCACTATACACCTCCTCTAAAATTATAAATTGTTTCTCATATGCTTGGTTTACCTATCTTTCTTATATAATAGGTTATGGGGTATATGCATGTTTATGTATTTTTAAGAGTATATAGATTCTAGAAATAATAACATTCAATATAAAATATTTTCAACCTATACAATCTAGGTACATCCACGAAAGGTCCTAATAAAACTTGGAATTTGATATTTTATTTGACATATAAAAATGTATTTTAAAGTTTTTTTTTTAACTACAAGCATCAATATAAACATTCCTTATTTTTTTTTAAAGTAGAGATTTTAAAGGGTTCCCCTTTCCCTTTTACATCTTCTTAATGAAATCAATCTATATAGCCTATCTGTTGATGTTAGGATTTGAACCTTGTTGTGGGATATGTCACCCATAAGTCTCAACGATCGAACCATTGCCCCATTGTCCATGCTCTTTAAAATTATAAATTGTTACTTATATGAATAATTTACCTAGTTTTCTTATACAATATGTTATAGGTTATAGGCATGTTTATATTATTTTAAGAGTAAAATGCTTTTAGGTATAGTATAATTCAATATAAATCAAGGGAATGGATTTCTTCAATGGTACACAAATGATATTGACTAATTTGTGAAAACAAATAAGATGAAAAATATTTTGGAAATCTTATCCATATTTCCAATTTTACTAACATAAAGGAATGTATGCAAAATTCTAAATATAATCCCAACATATTTAATGTTATCTATGTAATATCTAAAAAAAAAAAAAAAACAAGTAAACTTGTGTGCTTCATCCCCCATATACCCAATACCTAAAAGAAAAATCACAAATTGAAGAAACACTTTCTTTATATTAATTATAATTCACATTTGGAATCGATGGTAGTATTACAAACTTTTTATCCTAGCTTGAAAGTATCTAACGCTTTAGGATCATCTATATCAAACAAATACTCCTTGATCTAACCTTTTGTCCTTCATTTCAATCCATACCAACTACTATGGATATTCCAAACCAGGGTTATGCATAGCGGCTATTTATTGCAAAATTGGCTAAAATTAGGATTTTCAAAATTTGGACTTGGCTAATATTTGGGACCCTTGACCAGATCCCATTAGACAAATAAATTTGGATGCAAATTTTTTTGGGTTGATTCGTCCCAATTTTATAATAATTTGACCATTTTAAGTTTAAATTTCCAACATTGCCCCTAATAATAGTGAATCTTCTACATGTGTTTGGACAATATTCGCCTAGATTTTGAAACTAATTTGCCAAATATTTATAAATACATTTTGGGGCCAAATCCTTATGCATAACCCTATTCGAAACCTTTGAAGACTCATTTATATTATGTGTGATAAAAGTATTCAAACTAAAGGTTGTATATCACATTGGAATTCACATAGTATCTAGCTTAGTTTGTTGATTCATGTAATAAGTCTTTATGAATATCATAAATATTACATTCTATATCATAATTATTAGTCTTTCCATTAATATTTAATTAAACCTTTTTCTCCACTAAGCAAAATATAGTAGCATAATAATTGGTTAAATTTGTTGATGTTATATTAGCACAAACATAACTATACATATAAATTGAGAGAATAGAGGGAGTCTAAATTTGCAATACAATTATGAATAAATAAAGTCTACATATTACTTGGTAAAGTAAGAAAAAACCACATATAAATACAACATAAATTGAGAGGTACCTTGAAAAAACAAATACTCTTAGTAATTAATAAAAGATGTTCTCCAATAAATGAAAAATTGGTTGGACAAGGTGAGGTATAAATAGCCATGATTAATTATTGCATGCATTAGTGGCATAGGATGGTTGGCGTAGAGGATAATTTATAGACCATCTTATGGTTCCTACAATTTATATCTAGAGTTGTTTTATAGAAAATACAACATTCTACTTATAGAAAGTGAAGAAATGCACCTTAAGAAAAGAACTCACATAAGATAATGTTACAACTACAAAAATATACGTCAAAATATAGGAGTACATATTACTTCATAATAGGTTACAATATGTCGCATACAACAACATTGTACTATGAAATATAGCTTTCTTAGTTATATAGTAGAGTGTAGGAACAACTAGTAGGATAAAGGGTATAACAAGAATAGAAGAATGGATTATAGGATTCCTAGATTTAGAAGAGAAGAAGTACATACACTACTTTTATTTATACTATACAATATTATAATGAATTTACAAGGTAGTATCCTTTCTTCCAAATTTTATTCTAGTAATTTCAGGAAATGGTCAAAACATTATTTATTATGCTTATGTAAATGAGGTGCAACTCAAAGTGTTCAAGTGTATGAAATAGTGTACATGTTTCATGTTGTGGTTACAACTATCATTGAATGATGATGTGTATTTTTTAGATTAATATCATATCATTTTTCTAGCACATGAAGTAGATCAATGCTAAAGGTTTGAATCTAAAAATGTTACTCAACCAACGTGTCTCTTGGCATTAACCTATGTAGAAAAGAACCCACATAGGTACGAAGGTTATCAAGCTAATATGGATTTGGTATCATAACATATATGAATCTAAAAAACACCTATTTTTTTAGATCATTTATCCATTTTAAGTATCAATGATTCCCATAGAATCATTCTCCAACTATGGAAATGCATGTTTGAGTAAATCAAGCACTTTATTATTTTTCCAATGATGGGAACTAATCCTATTTTACAACACTAAATACTCTTTGTGTTTTCTTTTAAGTGTTTTTTCTAGGAAGCTAAATTAGCTTGTATCTTATTCTAGGATCCAACAATATTGGATCTAAATCCATTACATATTTTACTATCACTAGTTCTATAAGAAGAGGAACATATGAATTAATAAGTTCTACTATGTGCATCGCCAAATATAATGACAAGTTAAAACTAAAGTTACTCTCTCTTGCCTAGTATTGAATGGCATAAGAACCATAGAATTATAGTTTAATATTTCAATTTGTACCTAAGAATTGATATTTGTTCATGTGGATAAAAACTGTATCTCACATCAAATAATGTGTGGTGTAAAGTATTGGGCATGACACTCTTTATACTTCTACTATTGGAAGTATAATATCTATTGGAACTAAGTCTATATATTCCATATTTGGTATAGGAATATCCCTATCTTATTGGCCTCCTTCAATGGGTCTAGTGTTGTGGAACCATACAATGTATGGAAAAGGATGTAAACTTTATTGCTAGGTTAAAAACACAGATATGAATAACATTGTTTGTAACTTTGTGGAGGATTTAATAGCCATATTGTAAAAATTTTGAATCAATGGTAGCCTTTCATCCCATACATGAGGTAGGTTATGGTTTTATATATATATTAGATGCACTAACATCCTATTATCTAATTAATTTTCCATAAATTAAAAAATGGAATCATCTATTATATTGGATCTTGGAGTCCAAGAGGCTCTTATGATGACTCATAATTTATTAAGGATCCTATTGTCTTGGTCTAATACAATTAAATAAGGTAGACCAAAGTGAACCCAAACATATTGAAAGTGTGTCCAAGAAATTTTTGAAGTGTTAATATTTTGGTGCATGCAACCATGATAATCATTTCGCTAAACATAATCATACATAGTGGTCAATACCATTTAGACAAATCCATGCTAATATAATCTTAGGTCCTATAAGAAACATATAATGATGTATAGAGTCCTATTTTATTGCCTACTAGTTTGTAATTGTTACAATGAGTGTAAGACCTAATGTGGAACTCCACTTCTAAGAACAAGTGCAATTGGTGAAATTATTATTATAGCACTAGAAGCATCTTATTTATAGAAAAAGGTCTAGCTACTTTAAAATAGTGTATTTTCCATATCAATAGCTAGTATGGTGCACTTGATGGTACATAGAGTTTTCTTAGATGATACACTAATGTATCATGGATATTTTAATTAGGTGATAACTTGGCTTCTATAAGTTGGTAATGAATGTTAGAAAAGTCAACAAATTAAGCATATATCATCTGCCAATCATTAAGATTGTGCACTCTTGTATTGACAATAGATAGTACAACCTATACAAGTGGGTAGATTGGGCAATTAACAACCTAATTATTATTTTTCTTTTAATTTTTAATCATAAAATGGAACTATTATAGGTAAGTCATCCATTTCATATTACTGTTATTTTCATATTTTCTCTAATAATGGTGAAATTGCAAAGGCTTATGATCTTAATGAACCATAGTTTCCTTATGCATGATATAGTTTCTTACATATATAATGATTGAATAGAAATATGTGGAATAGGTGGAGTATAGCTGATATGTGTCTAAAAGTGTCTTAGAATGGTATGACACCTAATTCCCATTTCAGATCAAGATATCATAAAGTGAATACTCAAACATGATATATTAAAGGATGTGTTACATGGATAACAATGGTGCTAAACAGAGGTACAAATTTAGTTATTCATATTCCTACTATAATTATAAAAGTGAGTGGGACTTTACCTTCCAATATTTGAACTTATTTACAAGCAATGAGACATGGACTAGTTGAAGATGATCTTGTAGTACAAGTGAGGATAAGGAAACAAGTAGCTACATTGGATTTTTAGGTATTGATTTTTATTGGATGAAACAAATATTTTCTATATCTAAATAGATTTATTTTTGGTTGATGATTCAACCTAGATAATAATATCTATTATGTTAAATGTATACTTGCATAGATTTTATTAAAGCTTATAATGATAAAGTCTATGTTGGAAATTTTGAGTAATTATGTTGTCATTGATGTCAAAAGTTAGTTCATCTCAGTGCAAGGGAATTGATAAAAAGAGGGTTAAAATATTTATATTTTAAGCCCAAGATATTTGGTACAAAGCTCCACATGGTTGGCCAAAATATTGTCTAAATATCCCGAAGGAAGAAAATACCTAGGCCCAAAGGAAATAATATTATAATATTTATTATTATAATATTAAAGTTGTTAAGATAAAGCCTAAGGTTAATTATAAAATAATTATAATATTTATATTATAATGTTTTATAACCCTAAGTGGGTTTGGCACCAAAAATAATTTTAAATTATTAAACTCCACCGACGTCCTAGCATGGACATAATTTGGTATTTATATGATAAAGTTTGGAGGCCAAAGATATAAGTTTTTCGATGCATGTTGCGAGTGATTAAATGTTAATTGTTGATGCAAATTTTATGAGCAAGGTGGAAGAAGATTTTATTTTTAAAAAAAAAAGAAAGAGCATGGATGAATAAAGGGATAAGGTTGTATGCCTCTATCACCAACCAAGTGGTTGGCCTAGCAGCAGCCCATAGGGTGCTAAGGCACTGGCGGATGATAGATCCTACATTTGAATCTTGATGACAATATTTTTCATTTTGCTGGCAAGAAGGGTGAGTAGTGGTTAGATAGTGCATTGTGGTATTTGGTCCTTGTGTGGATGGTTGGCCTAGCGATGGCCCAAGGGGTGCTAGTGTGTTGGCATGTGGTAGGTGTTGTGTTTGAATCTTTATGATAGTATTTTGGTAAGCACTAATTAAATTTGGTATTTGCTAAGGTTGAGGTTAGGCGCATGTGGTTTAATTGATTATTGTGAGCGCTATTGACTTGGGAGATATAAGGGAAATTTTTATTATTACATGCATTTATTTTTGAAGAAAATTATAATGAAATATTTTTGAAAGTGAACTATTGGAGTAATAAGAATTCTTGTTAAATCTGTTATGAATGTGTTTAGAAGTTAAGAGGGAGTTAAAAGGTGTATAAGGTATTTTAATTGTTTGTAATTGTGCATATATTTTGAAGGGTTTGATTTTATGAGTTGATGCTATAGTTTGAGAAACCAAGAGTGTTGGTGTGGAATTTAATTGGGCACACATGTTGAAGGATTGCTAACTCATAAAGAGGTGTTGTGCTAACCTTTTATAGTTGCAAAATATATTGTGTGTGAGATAGATTTTTGAAGACATATCTCCATAAGAGCAAGCAAAAAGGTATGGGCATATCATTCCTTATTTAAGGTGTTTTGTTGAATGAATATTTATGAAACATAAGGTGGAGTGAAAAGGATTGTTTGATAAGCATTGTTGGAAATATTTGAGTTAAGTGTTGAGATCTACATTGTGCTCTTTGTTGAAAGAAATTGGAAAAATACTTATTTAGAGTTTGTGAGCCAAGTGTGCTTTATTGGTTGAATGTATGTGTGAAGTTTTTGAGCATTGGTCTTGAGTGATATTGAAAGTGAATGTGCAAACATTAGAAATCATATTTGTGAAAGCAATAGACTTAATGATTGAGTAGGACATATTGAGCTATTTACAATTGCATATTATTCTCTATATGTTCTAGAGGTTAAATAAATTTTGGATAGAATATGTCTAAACTGCTTCAAGTTAAAGGAATTACTTTGAAGATTAGATAAAGCATTTGATAGCATTGTGTGCAAGATTTGAGATTATTTGAGCATATCTTGTGAGCTATTTTGAGCATGTGTTAGAGCAAGTTTTGAGCATGTGTTAGAAAGATTGAAGATTGAGAAGGATTGAAGTAGATTGTAAGCAAGTCTTTGAGAAGACTTGAGGAAAGAATTTGAGCAAGTATTTTGAGAAGACTTGAAGGTAGATTTGAGGAAGTCTTGTGAAGACTTGAGTACATGTTTGATTAGTGATTTGTTCAAGCTTTGTGTTAAGGCTTGGGGTAGATCTAAGAAGATTTGATTGGTGATTTGTTCAAGCTTTGTGTTAAGGCTTGGGGTAGATCTAAGCAGAGTTTATTGGTGATTTGTTCAAGATTTATGTTAAGGCTTGGGGTAGATCTAAGTAGATTTGATTGGTGATTTGATCAAGCTTTGTGTTAAGGCTTGGGGAAGATTTGAGATAGAGTTTAGTGCATATTTATGTGTAGAGTTAGAGAGATTTATGCTAGACTTGGGATAGAGTTTGGTGTATATTTGAGACAGATTTTGGTGTATATTTGAGATAGAGTTGAGAGTAATCTTTGGAGGTGATAAAGTAAAGAGGACAATAGTCTCCAGTGGATAGAGATCCATTAGCTAGTGTAGTGGGGATAGAGGTCTCCTATGGAGAGAGATCCATAAGCTAGAGTAGTGGGGGTAAAAGTCTTCTAGAAGATCACCAACAAGAGAGGGGAGGTGAAAAAAAGATTAGGTAGAGGATCCAAAAAAAAATAAGTGGAGTGGTGTCCATAGAACTAGAGCAAGGGGAAAGAGTTCTCCTATGGAGTGTGATCTATGAACCATCTAGGAAGATAGAGTTCTTCTGTGGAGAGAGATCCACAAACTAGTTGAGGAGATAGAGTTCTCCTGGATCAAGTTCCATGAACTAAAGAAAAGGGGAAAGAGTTCTCTTGTGGAGAGAGATCCACAAATCAGAGCATAGGGGATTGGTGTCTCCTTTGGACAGAGGTCCATAAACATTGTAATAGGGAATTGATTCCCAAGAGATTTGTTGAGAAAATTTAGTGGAAATATTTTCTTCGTGGAGTAGCCCACATTGGGTGAACCACGTTAAATTTGTGTCTCTCTTGTGTGTGATTATTTGTGCATTTATTTGATTACTACTATTGATATTGCCATTGATAATATTGGATAATATTATTTGGGAAAGAAAAGTAAAAGTTGGTCTTATATTGTTCACCCCCCTCTTAGTATAAGCTTGTGTTCTTCAATTGGTATCAGAGTGGGTTCCTTCGAAAGAGTTTAATAGCTTGAAGGAAGAGGTTACAGGAACACATATGACATCTCAGAGTGGATCTTCATCAAACAAGGCACCATTGTTCGATGGGAACAATTATGCTTTCTAGAGCATAAGAATGAGGACTTACTTGATGTCACAAGGGTATGAGACATGGCAAGCAGTTGAGGATGGATTCACACCTACAACTAATCCTCCCACAGATAAATATGGTAAGCTCTTACATGTAAATAATGCCAAGGCTATGCATGCAATCCTAAGTGGATTACGTGAAGCAGAATTTGTGAAAGTTATGCATTGCAAATCAGCAAAAGAGATTTGGGAGAAATTGAAGCAAGCCTATGAGGGAAATAAAAAGGTCAAGATGGCAAAACTACAAAACCACAAGAAAAGGTTTGAATATTTGAATATGGAATATGAGGAAGACATTGCTACATACTTACTTCTTGTGGATGATATTGTTAATACCATGCATGGACTTGGATTTGAAGTTGAAGAATCTGATGTTGCTCAGAAAGTTTTAAGGTCACTTCCTACAAGGTATGATGGAAAAGTTTTAGCTATAGAAGAGATAAAGGATATTGAGAAGTTGACTATGGATGAGCTACATGGAATTCTCACAGCTTATGAGATGAGAATAGTAAAGGATCCCAACACCAAGAAAGAGGTAACCTTCAAAGCATCAAAGAAGACAAAGGATAAGAAACCAGAATCAAGTGGTGAATCAACTAGTGATGAAGAAGCTAACTATGGCAGAAGAAACAAGGACTCAAGAAAGCACAAAGGTATGAAAATAGTGAAATGTTTCAATTGTGGAAATTTTGGTCATTATGCATCTAATTGTCCAGAAGCTGGAAGTAGTAGCAGTGAAGAGAAACAAGATCATAAGAAAAAGGAAGCAGGAAAATCTAGGTATGAAAAGAAAAATAGGTATGGATAAAACAAGCATGAAAATAAGTTCTTTCAAAGGCACAAGAAGAGCTTCTATGTTGATAAAGGAAGCAAGGCTTCAAGTGATAGTGATGGAAGATCCTTAGATAGTGAAGAAGAAATTCTATTTTTGGCAATAGAATTTTCTTTTTGGTAAAAGAGGAAGGAAGTGCTCATGTTGAAGATAAATATGAAAAGTATGAAGATGCTCTTGAAGACCAAGAAGTAGAAAAGGATTCAAAAAATGAAGAGGAAGGTGTAGTAGATCTAGAAGTAGAACTTATTGCTGCTCTCAAAGAATTGAAAAATGTTAGAAAGCAAAATTCAAAATTCAAGGCTCAAGTTCAAGAATGTGATGAAGAAAAATGAAAGCTTATACAAGATCTGACAAACTCAATAGCTAAGACAAGGAGATTTAAAGAAAATTTAGAGGCAAAAGTCTTAGAATGTGAAATATTAGAACATGAGGTAGCTTCACTAAGGATGGAAGTAAAAGAGTCTAAAGACAAGCTACACAGGTATGGGAAAAGTTCAAAGATCTTGGATAAGATTATCAATGCACAAAGACCTTCATCTATCAAAACAGGACTTGGTTTTGAAGAAGGACAAGGGAAACAAGAAGAAGGGTCAAGCTCAAGTTCACAAGAGGAAGAAGTTTCAAAGGAAGAGAGTGAAGGAGAAAGTGAGACTTATGTGAATAGAAGCTTCACCAAGGAAGGAAACAATGCAAAAACAAGGAACATGGATCATCACAAAGAAGAAAGGACTAAGAGACCAATGGGTTCAAGGCAATATTTCTTCAAAGGACGTTGCTTTTCATGTAATAGATTTGGTCACAAGGCTATGCATTGCAGGACTCATGGAAAGGAGTATGGTGTTACCAAGAGGAACTTCAAATATGGACATTTCTTCCAAGGGTATTGCTACTCTTGTAATCGATTTGGGCATAAAGCAATTCAATGTAGGGTTCATGACAAAAAGGAGTATGGCTTCACCAGGAGGAACTTCAAGATATTTGCACCTTCTATGAACTACAACATTAAGTGTTACAAGTGTAATAATGTTGGACATAAGGCCAAGTGGTGTAGAATAGAGTTTCCAGAGACAAGCAAAAATAGGGACACTCAAAAGGATCAAAAGGGCATGTTGAGAAAGAAGGTTGACAAAGGAAAGGAGCATTGTATGTTGGGAGTAGTTTTACTCCCACCCCAAAATTAATCACCTCAAGGAGAGGAGGTGGGGAGGGGGCTGAGCTAAGAGTCTTATATTTAGCCCCAAAGGAGTCCCTTTGCCATTGATGTCAAAGGGGGAGATATTTGAGTAAGGGGGAGAGCATTTAGTCAGGGGAGTAGTTTCTCAGAGGGAGCAGATTTGGAATCAAATGGTTTGAAAAAGGAAGTTTTAGAAAAGGGTTGCCATCAATGACAAAGGGGGAGATTGTTGGAAATTTTGAGTAATTATGTTGTCATTGATGTCAAAAGTTAGTTCATCTCAGTGCAAGGGAATTGATAAAAAGAGGGTTAAAATATTTATATTTTAAGCCCAAGAGATTTGGTATAAAGCTCCACATGGTTGGCCAAAATATTGTCTAAATATCCCAAAGGAAGGAAATACCTAGGCCCAAAGGAAATAATATTATAATATTTATTATTATAATATTAAAGTTGTTAAGATAAAGCCTAAGGTTAATTATAAAATAATTATAATATTTATATTATAATGTTTTATAACCCTAAGTGGGTTTGGCACCAAGAATAAAGTTTAAATTATTAAACTTCGTCAACGTCCTAGCATGGAGATAATTTGGTATTTATATGATAAAGTTTGGAGGCCAAAGATATAAGTTTTTTGATGCATGTTGTGAGTGATTAATGTTAATTGTTGATGCAAATTTTATGAGCAAGGTGGAAGAAGGTTTTTATTTTTAAAATAAAAAGAAAAGTGTGGATGAATAAAGGGATAAGGTTGTATGCCCTTATCACCAACCAAGCGGTTGGCCTAGTGGTAACCCATAGGGCACTAAGGTGTTGGTGGATGGTAGATCCTATGTTTGAATCCTAATGGCAATATTTTTCATTTTCTTGGTAAGAAGGGTGAGCAGTGGTTAGATAGTGCATTGTGGTATTTGGTCCTTGTGTGGGTGGTTGGCCTAGTGGTGGCCCAAGGGGTGCTAGTGCACTGGCAGGCAGAAGCTGTGTTCGAATCTCCATGATAGTATTTTGGTAAGTGCTAATTAAATTTTGGTAATTTCTAAGGTTGAGGTTAGGTGCATGTGGTTTAATTGATTATTGTGAGTGCTATTGACTTGGGAGATATAAGGGAATTTTTTATTATTACATGCATTTATTTTTGAAGAAAATTATAATGAAATATTTTTGAAAGTGAACTATTGGAGTAATAAGAATTCTTGTTAAATCTGGTATGAATGTGTTTTAGAAGTTAAGAGGGAGTTAAAAGGTGTATAAGGTATTTTAATTGTTTGTAATTGTGCATATATTTTGAAGGGTTTGATTTTATGAGTTGATGCTATAGTTTGAGAAACCAAGAGTGTTGGTGTGGAATTTGATTGGGCACACATGTTGAAGGATTGCTAACTCATAAAGAGGTGTTGTGCTAACCTTTTATAGTTGCAAAAGATATTGTGTGTGAGGCAGATTTTTGAAGACATATCTCCATAAGAGCAAGCAAAAAGGTATGGGCATATCATTCCTTATTTAAGGTGTTTTGTTGAATGAATATTTTTGAAACATAAGGTGGAGTGAAAAGGATTGTTTGATAAGCATTGTTGGAAATATTTGAGTTAAGTGTTGAGATCTACATTGTGCTCTTTGTTGAAAGAAGTTGGAAAAACACTTGTTTAGGGTTTGTGAGCCAAGTGTGCTTTATTGGTTGAATGTATGTGTGAAGTTTTTGAGCATTGGTCTTGAGTGATATTGAAAGTGAATGTGCAAATATTAGAAATCAGATTTGTGAAAGCAACAAACTTAATGATTGAGTAGAACATATTGAGCTATTTGTAATTGCATATTATTCTCTATATGTTCTAGAGGTTAAACAAATTTTGGATAGAATATGTCTAAACTGCTTCAAGTTAAAGGAATTACTTTGAATATTAGACAAAGCATTTGATAGCATTGTGTGCAAGATTTGAGATTATTTGAGCATATCTTGTGAGCTATTTTGAGCATGTGTTAGAGCTAGTTTTGAGCATGTTTTAGAATAAGTTTGAGAGAGAAATTTAAAAATATTTGAGAAGGCTTAGAATATTTGAAGAAGTTTTGAGAGATGGAGATTTGAGTATATTTGAGCAAGTCTTTTGAGAAGACTTGAAGGTAGATTTGAGGAAGTCTTGTGAATACTTGAGTAGAATTTGATTGGTGATTTGTTCAAGCTTTGTGTTAAGGCTTGGGGTAGATCTAAGCAGAGTTGATTGGTGATTTGTTCAAGCTTTGTGTTAAGGCTTGGGGTAGATCTAAGTAGAGTTGATTGGTGATTTGTTCAAGCTTTGTGTTAAGGCTTGGGGCAGATCTAAGTAGAGTTGATTGGTGATTTGATCAAGCTTTGTGTTAAGGCTTGGGGACAAATTTGAGATAGAGTTTAGTGCAGATTTATGTGTAGAGTTAGAGTAGATTTGTGCTAGACTTGGGATTGTAGATTTGAGATAGATTTTGGTGTAGATTTGAGATAGAGTTGAGAGCAAGCTTTGGAGGTGATAGAGTAAAGAGGATAAAAGTCTCTAGTGGATAGAGATCCATTAGCTAGTGCAGTGGGGATAGAGGTCTCTTATGGAGAGAGATCCACAAGCCATAGTAGTGGGGGTAGAAGTCTTCTAGAAGATCACCAGCTAGAGTAGAGGGGAAAGAGTTCTCCTATGGAGAGAGATCCACAAAACCAGAATAGAGTGGAGTGGTGTCCACAAAACCAACAGAAGGGGAAAATTTCTAGTTTCTATTTAACTGGAAGGGGAAAGAGTTCTCTTCCTCATGGAGTGTGTGATCCATGAACCTAGCTGGGAAGATAGAGTTACTTATGTATGGAGAGAGATCCACAAACTAGTTGAGGAGATAGAGTTCTCTTGGATCAAGTTCCACGAACCAAGAAAAGGGGAAAGAGTTCTCCTATGGAGAGAGATCCACAAATCAGAGCATAGGGGATTGGTGTCTCCTTTGGATAGAGGTCCATAAACATTGTAATAGGGAATTGATTCCCAAGAGATTTGTTGAGAAAATTTAGTGGAAATATTTTCTCCGTGGAGTAGCCCACATTGGGTGAACCACGTTAAATTTGTGTCTCTCTTGTGTGTGATGATTTGTGCATTGCTTTGATTACTGCTATTGATATTGCCATTGATAATATTGGATAATATTGTTTGGGAAAGAAAATTAAAAGTTGATCTTATACTGTTCACCCCCCTCTCAGTATAAGCCTGTGTTCTTCGAGTGTATCCAATGCTTGGAACACATGATAGGGATGCTTTTTTCATATATTGATAAATGTGATAATATGATTTAAGAACAAAATCATGAAGGACCTTGTGAGTGGATATATAACATAATTCTTAAGGTATAAGAATATTGCGAATGAGTTAATTTCTAAAAATACATAACTAACAACTCAATGGTCCTTCCTAACTATTTAATATCATATTCCATATGACCTTGGGGTTTATAGATACCTTATGATAACTTGGATGTGGTGTATTTTATTAAAATCATAATCCCCTATAGCTTGTCCAATATATCATCAATGCACAACAATAGATGTTTGTTATTGATGGTAATTTTATTAACTATTAGAGAGTCAATTAATAGGTTCTAAATACCATCCTTATTTTTTGCTAACACAATGGGACTCTTATATTATGATGAGATAGATAAAATATTCTACTAATCTATTAGTTGTTGGATCCGATATCAAATATAATTATTAAGCTAGATTGATTGATGATATGGAGGGCTATTGGGAAGAGCTAATATTAGGATTAGGTTGATCTAGTTCTAGATTCATTAATATAATGGGACTCCCTTGTGATCTTTGAAAATATTAGAATATGGCTAGAATAAATTATTAATTTAATGAGCCTCCTTTTAAGGAAGGAACATAGGAATATTGTATGTCATCTATATAATGTGCACTGAAAAATGCTATGGATAGGATTGGGAGGCTAATCAATGATAAAAAATATAATGCATTAGAGCAATAAATCCTATATGTCTAATAAATCCATGTCATATGTATAGCAATGAAAACACACCATAGAAAATAAGATGACAAAACAAGCAAAGTGTAATAAAAGAATGATTTATATTTGTATTTATAAATTGGAGCCTTGTTCTCCTTTTATAATGATGTACCTTGATGCATAGGGGTTATATTAAAAAGAAGATGCTTGATTGCTTTGAATACAATGGAAATGGGGAAATACCCTTTCACAAGTCAAGTGAATAGGGGTGCCAATATCTTTGTGCTACAATAAAAATATTGTGGATGCGCTTGTGTATCCTTGCGGTCCATCCTTGATTCAACATCCTTCAAGAACATATCACCTACACAAAAATCCAACAAACAAAAGAGAGTCAGTAGCATATGCAAGGCCTTGATCGTGTAAGTCCATGTTGATAAATGTGAGCACTAAAAAAATCAAAATATATGATTGCAAAGACCAAATAGATATGCAGGATGTAAAACAATTAAAAATATACCTTGATGTGTTGCTTGTATTGATCTGGGGTTGATTCTAGTTGACTGGGCCTACACAATCATAGCAAACTATGTTTGGAAAATGCATGTTGCATTTGGGACTAGTCAAACGTAGCAAACTACATTTGGTAAATGTAGGCTATGTTTGAAAATGGGTAAATTCAAGGCACTACATTTGGGAAACTTTGGTAGAAGGGATTAGATGGTTGCTCTCTGTTTCCTATGCATCAAAACTAAAGAAATAGGTGATCTTATTGGTACAATTTTTGTAGCATGATAGTACATGTTCAATCCTCTAATGGTGGGGGAATTTTAGGATCATGGTAAGTTAGGCATGTGAGGATAGGTGGCATGCCAAGGATGCCAAATGGTAGGGAAAAGGTATTCAAGTGGCATGGGTAGTTAGAGTGAGATACTTGAGGTGTCTCACTTAGGAGGAGAGGTGGCAAATGGGTGTTTATGAGTGTGAGAGATGTGGCAAGGTAAGGGGTAGTGGTAGTTAGGACATGTGGAAAAGGAAGGGATAAGGGATCCCAGGGGGTATTTTCTATAATTTTTTATATCTAGAAAATAAGATAATGTGCACATAAATCATCCTAAGTGAGACCTTAGGCATACTTTATTATGCAAGACTTAGAGTATGTGGTGCAAATGGTTAGGTTTTTATGTCTACAAATACTCATTTTTGTATCGCATTGCGTAAAACACAATGCGATGCAAAAATAAAATACACCCAGTTTATTAGGTGGAGGAATTGATTTTATTGCCCTAGCATGAGTATTGAATGATCATCGATAATTTTGGTTTTGACTTACCCCCTCAAGCAGTGAATGTTTGGAAGATGAAATAGATAAAACCCATGAATTGAATGACTAATTTGAATGATGGATGCAAATGTTACAAAATAAGTTAAAGCTAATTAGCCCATGCCTCGAGTGAGCATACATATTGGCATAATGATGAACACTTTTGATGTGGTAGATGGACCAACCTATGAGGCAATGTGTGTGATTGGAATCATTGCTAGGAGGTTTGGTTTTAACACCTCAATTGTAGTCACCACATACACATATAGGAAGTGGCATGGTGCATACCAATATGGTTTAAAAAAAAATTGCATTGTACCCTAGTATAAAGGGGTTTGATGATAGCCTTTGGCAAATTTTCTTGGACATATGCGACTCCAAAATTGGGTGATTGAATATTGAACTTGATTCAAGATACAATTGAAAATTTTTATGGAATGGGTCATGATAAGTTGGAGATGAGATGAACAAATGGAGAAATTGTGGTATTCTATTATTTTGTCAAGCATGCTTGTGGTGATCTATCTATCCTACCAAATTGCATGTATAACCAATCATCGCAACTACCAGGTGACTAGAGTAAATCACTAGATACAAGGTTCACTTGAAAATTTAGTCTAGCTAGTGCATGAAAGTAAAATCTATTCCAGATGTTGACCAAAGGGATTTAGTTCCTCTAGAACCTTTTGAACTGAAAGTTACCAAAGGGGTTTTATTCCTTTGAAGATTTTTGTATTGGAAGTGACCAAAGGAGTTTGGTTCCTTTGGAGCCATTGAATTGCATTGACTAAAGGGAGGTCTCTATTAGAGCCTTTTGGATTTAAAATGACTAAAGGAGTTTAGTTCCTTTAGAGGATTTTGGATTTAAAGTGACCAAAGGAGTTTGGTTCCTTTGGAGTTTTTTGGATTAACAGTGATTAAAGGAGTTTGGTTCCTTTGGATCCTTTTAAATTTTGATAGAGTGAGGCAAAAGGCACGATCTTAAAACTTCACAAAGGATTCTGGATGATGACGATGCAAAGGGCACTATCTTAAAACCTCATGGTTGAACATGTGATGGAATGAGTAGAATGTATATGAAATACATATTAGATGATAATGATTAACATATATTAGCATATGTTGGGTGAATGAATGTTGACACTTAATTGATTTTCATTCGAGAAAGTTATAGACCATTATTTAGTAAAATTTATCTTTATTGCTTAATTAGGGACACCAACACAATAATACTGGTTTGACTATATGATGGAAAATGCAATGAAATATAAGACATGTGTAGAGCAATGCAATGGTGGTATGAAATTTGAGATCCCTTATTAGTTTTTCATCTTAGGGATAAAGAATATAGAGTTTTTTTCTAAAGACAAATATTTTCTAAATATAAAAATATCCTAGTGACCTCAAACAAACCCATATATTAATCCTTGTAATCCATAAGATACTAAGGGTGTCCTAGTGGATTCAAGTCTCTCAAGGACCAACTATGTGTGTAGTGAATGTTCATTTTCAATCATGAGCAAGGTGCAGACTAATCACTTGTACCTTATACCAATAAGTTAGCTCATCCATGAGCACACATAGGTTTGTATAAAATAAGGTTGCTAATGTGACAAACATGTCACCACACAAGGTATACTCCAGTTCCAGTCATACATATATAGTCCTTATGGAGGTTAACAACATGATTTAAGGACCTAAGAATTCTAGGGATTCAATATTTTATTTATTTATTATAAATTTTTAAGACTTTTGTCTTTTTATTTTTTACTTGTCCTTTTTCCAATTCTCAAGGTTAGACCATGTTCATGATAGGAGGAACATGGAAGATTGTTTACTTTATGGAAATAGTCATGCACGAGTTTATCATTTTGAGGCATCATGCTATGATTAATGTGTGATTCATGTGCATGTATCCAAAAGGAAACTTGATTTAACCAAGAACAACTTGTAGCACCTAAGGACTATTTGACATTCAATGGAGGTTTTTTGAAACACTAGGAGTGGTTGAGTGGCTAAAAGCACCTAGAGATTATTCAAGCTAGATATTACAAAAGAGACAAGGTGATATGCAATGCAATATGGATAACATTGAACTATGCATGGCATTATAAAAACAATACTAAAATTAAGGTACCCATAATTAAGGAAATAATACTTAGTGGATTAACAATTATCCAAATTAATTGAATGGAAATCAATACAATTGATGAAGTGTATGAATATAGATGGTTGAAATGCATTCATGTAATTTTAAGTGAGATGAAAGTAAAATATTATGAATTGTTATGCAACTAATTTACAATTGAAATATTATTATGTTACAGGGTGGCCATGGTGGAGGTGGTGGATCGATGGGTGTTATGGGATGCTCAGGAGGAAGAAGTAGGTAAACGATGGATTGTGGGATGGGGAAAATGTGAAGGTAAAACCCATATTCATAAATTATGGGCATGATGTGGGATTATTTTTCTTCAAATATATTAGAGGCAATTAAGAATGTGTAGTATGTATCATCATAATCTTCCTCAAAGTCATTGTTGAAAATGGTGTCAATCATGGAGATGTGCAAAACAAATTCAGTAAAAGCATCATGTAGTTCAGGTATAAATTCAAGATATATATTCATCCTAACTATCATTTCTATCCTCATATGGATATACTATTATTTGCTAAAATGCTTATTCGAAGGAGGTTCTAGAGAATTGTGGTTTGTATCCTATACTCGTGCGATCATGCACATCTAAAAAATGAGGCTCAAAAATATTATGAGTACCCTACTCATGTAATCCTAAAACCATATCCTTACCAATTAATGTGTCAAATGTAACACATGGGATTGGTTGGATAAATAAATAATTTTAGTACAAAATTATTGTTGTGGTTTTATAGGAGGATGTGGATCGAATGATAAAATGACCCCACATACATAAAATTGATTTGATTTACTGCAAAACCCAGATTCTATATAATACCAATATCCAAAGGTGGGTCACATGGGTGATCATAATATCTAATAGTATTAATGCTTGGTGTGGTGATTGCAATTTTTTGGAGGATGTACTCACCAATACTTGGATTAATGGGATGAACTGTAACTTGTATGGATGCAGTTATGAATGTGATGGATATGAATGTGGAGTTTTCAAGAGTGACATGTGGATCAAATGGGGGTAATGGTGTATGTTGCAAAGGTGTATTATGGATAGCTATATATATGTGTTATATGGTTGATGGTGGAGGCAAGTGTGGTTGAATAGGGTGGATAACTATTTGGGGTGCATGCTAAGGTTGGGGGATGATGGATGCAAGTAGACTTGGAGTGGTGTATGATGGGGGGTGATGAATGTAATATTGATGAGGGGTTAGATGATTGGATTTGTGAGATGGAGGTTTGTCCCCATTATGTCAATTTTGGATGAGTGAAAATTTGATTATTTGGTTGATATGAATGGACTTGAACTAATGAATATGAGGGATGTTTTGCTAGATGATGAGGTGTAATTGGAAAGTGGTAGGATGTCGATGATGAAGCATGATTTAGATTGATATTTTTTCATGTGGAGGCATGATCAATAATATGAAGGGACTCCTAAATGGGCTGGATGAGGTATTTTTATGTGAAGTTGATGTGGTGGTGAGTGGGGTGATGGATAAGTGACTGGATGACAAAGTTGACTCATATGGGCTAGATATCAAGTTTAGTATTTGAATGTATACTCATATACTAATATACAATAAATCTATTACTTATGTACATACTTTAGATACTGGTGTAATTTTGAGGAAATACTTTCTATGTCTCTGATCCAATATTACTCTAGAAGTATGTTCTATTGCATGACACCCTCTAGGATATGGAATAAATTATAAATTGTTTTGACCCCCAATCACATAGGGAGGACAATAGTTCTAATTATAGAGCATAAAGTATAATTGAATGCTCACAAGGTGAAGGTGGAGTTGGTGATATGTGAAGGTGGTAGGTTAATATGTTGTAGTGTAATGGTGGTGATGATTTTTATGGAGGAGCTAGTATCGACTAGAACTCGTATAAAGGATTTTTGATTGATATGAGCTATAATGTGCAATGGAGGGTCAAGTATCTCCATTGGCATGGTTTTTATTTCAAAATCATAAAATATGATTGAGGGTTCCATGCATGTTTGGATATTCCCCATCAAGTTTTCAAAGGTATTGGGATCTTACGTATGAATTTTGATGGATTTAAGGATTTCCATAAATGCCTCACGATGTAGTAGATATTATTATATTATATTATAAATTAATAGTTTGGTAGAATCCAATTTTAGGCTATGTTAGATTTGGTCATCAAAAAAATCTCCTAACGAGTTGGATTTCATCACCAACATTCAGTAAGCCCTTGTAATCCCTAGTTAGCACAATAGTTGCTTTCAATTCATAACCAAGAGGTCAATAAATCTTGAGGTTAGCTTAGGGTTATTATTAGGTTATATTTCCTTTAACCATAGGGCTAAATAATCAATGGAGCACAACTATTGTTATCGTTCGAGCACACTTGAGTCTAAAGCAAAAGTCTAGCTGGGAAAGTAGTAGGGACTCAGATAGTGTGAGCTCTTTCAAGAGGTAATTTTAGTTCCTTTAGGATATACCCATTACCAATCCTTCATCTATGAAGCCATATCAGCCATTCACAACTCATCCTTCGATAGAGGGATGATAACGAACACACCTTGCTAGATTCCACTTTTCCACCTATAATTCATTTTTCTTAGGTGTAGGTGACATCAAATACAACAAAACAAACAAACAAATGAAATATTCAAAAAATTTAAAATAAGAGAGAGGAAAGAGAAAAAAAATACAATTTGCAAAAATAAAGAAAAAAATACTTGTTTGCTTGTGTGATTGTGTGTATTGTTTATAGAATAGGTCTCACATTCACCACAATTCACCACATAAATAATTTACACATTCAAGATTTCATCCAAGGCCAATTTTTACGGTATTGACCCAACATCAAGCCAAAGATATAGCTAACACTCAAAGCCAAGCACCCTCATCCATGGAGCATCACATCCAGATATCCCATGCTTTATCCACTCCTATAATATAGCAAGGGGGAACATCGTAAGCTATTTATGTGGACCTATCCATAGGACCTTCCCACCATGCACCTACTTTAGATTTTGATATTATGCAAAGGGCCACCCATACCACCATTATAGAAATCCCTTGCACTAAGCCATTAATTCTTACTAACCCACACATCATATACCTAGATATTGATGCCACTAGAACCTACTTGAGCCTAGTTTTTGTGTCCTTGCCCCCATCACCATTATACCCCTCTTTGATCCCATATTCCATAAAGAACCCATATATTCACATGTTAAACCCACTAATAAAACTATCATCAGTTGCATTTTTGAGCCCACATCCTTGACCATAGACCATAACCATCCACCATCATCCAATCAATATCCCTCCATGTTATTTGCCCATACCATCATTTATTCCAACCTATTGTATGAAGAAAATGTCAATGCTACTTCTTAAATGCCAACAATTATTCCCTCTACATCATCAACTCCTACCAAACAAATGCAACATATCATCGTTCACTCGGTCATGATACCCTTTGCTACATATCCCCCATCCACATCCATCAATATCACCGCCACACATAATTCTCAATATTTTGCATCTTATTTGATCATTTTACCTACATCTATAATCACAATATATCAAGACTTACAACATTTACAATATATGCTTGCTTGTTGCATTAAACAAGATGTTCATCCCATATCGCAACCTCAATCACAAGTAGTGGATTTCAACCACCCCCCAACATCAACCCAAAATACCTTCTTTCATGAATGATCCATCATGGGTATCACATCCACCCACATTAAAAATACCTACACCACCACTTCTCAACGTGTATGCTACTACATTATCCCAATATACCACAATCCCTCCATCTCATCAACAACCCCCACCATACCAACAACCATAATTCCACAACCAATACTAGCAGAATATCACAGATCAAAAAATCCCAACCACTAGTTAAATGCTTGATAACCATAATATAATTTCATACACAAACATTATCACACAATAAGCACAACCACCATACATGTAAAAAATAAATATGGGCTTCCAACAACCGTTTTATGATCGAAAGTTCTAATATCTACAAATTCATATTGATAGCTTGGCTATGTAAATTATTGGAGTCACCTACCAAAAGCCTACATTGCGATATCTGGATTCATACTTTAGTGCCATCATTATCATATCCCATTGGTTTTGAGGTGAAAAAATTAGACAAATTCAAATGAGATGAAGACCCTTGGGAGCATGTAAGCATGTTCATCAATCTATGTTTTAGAATACAAGATCAGGATCCATTGATGCTCCAAATATTTCCCCAAACATTTTGGATAGATGCTCTAGAATGGTATAATAATCCACCACATCACAACATTTACACTTTTGTATATCAATTCATAGAGTGGTTCTCCTTAAACGTTATAAATAAGACTACCTTAATTGACTTTTTCAACCTACTCCAATTTGAAGATGAGTCAATTTATTATAATGGAAACCACTGGAGGGTAGTCATAACCAAATTGCCATTCACCGTCTTCATGGTGGAACTTACACAAATGTTCATGAGGAGTTTCTCAAAACCCATATCATTATTATTACAACTATAAAAATATAGAACATTTGAAGAAGCCCTCACCCAATCTAGAGTCATTGAAGAAATTAAAATCCAAGAGGGTAAGATTATGCTTATGAAGAAATAATGGCAAAAAAATAACTCAAGGGGGAATTATCAAGAATAGTCAAAAACTACTCACATATATTAAGTGGTCTTGATCACACCTCAAACTCAAAATCAATAGGTTCAAGTCCAGTACCAAAAACACCTAACACAACAACCATTGCAACATGAGATATATCAAGCAATGAAATCCCCACCTCAATTACAAAATCAAGTCAACATAATAGACACCTATTAAAATTGACAATACAATTGATCAACTCACAATTACACTCCACTCCCTAAGCCACTTTCAATTATATTTCAATGGTTTTATGAGGTGCAAATGATCACACTACCACAAATAAAACTAGAAGACCCCAAAAAACCACATGGTAGGCCATATAAGGAGTATCAGTAATGCACTTTTCATCGCTAGAAAGATCATGATATTAGTAATTTATATTCTTTGAAAGACATCTTACAAGATCTAATTGATAAGGTAACTATCAATATTGATAACCCTTTCGCACAACAAAACCAAAACCTTGGTATATATCAAACACCTCTTCCTAATAGTGAAGCCATACAACAAACAACTATGACATCAACTTCTATAGTTCCCACCAATCAAGTTAACCACATACACAATGCTTAGCAGTACCATGGTTTTGTAGGTGCTATCCATATAGTTACCCAAGGTCATAAAGGTGTAAACTGAGCATAAAAATTGAATGACCCAATGTAAATAGTACTCCCTCCTACAATACCAAAAATTACTATGCCTCTACAACTTTATCAGGCAAATCCAACTTCCCAAATCCATATTCCAAATCCTCCACCAAGACAGACCATCAAATTGAGGATCTGGTTGACACATAGCCTAAAATTTGATTCTGCCAAACTGTAAATTTATGAGCTAATACAATAATCTCTACCATATTGTGAGGTATTTATGGAAATCCTTATATACATCAAAATTTAGATGCAATATCCTAATATCTTTGCAAACTTTATGGGGAATATCCAAACATGCATGGAACCCTTAATTGCATTTTATAATTTTGAAATCAAAACTATTTCAGTGGAGATACATGATCCTCCATTGCACATTATAGCTCATATCAATCAAGAAGCCTTTAAACAAGTGCAAGTTGACACTAGCTCCTTGATCAACATCATCATCACCACTGCACTACAAAATATTAACCTACCACCTTTACATATCACTAGCTCCACCTTCACCTTATGAGAATTCAATGATGCTTTATGCTCTACAATCACATTGTTATCCTCCCTATGTAGGTGGGGGTCAAAATAATTCATACCTTATTCCATATCCTAGAGGGTGTCATGCAATATAACATACTTCTTGGTCACCTTTGGATTAGAGACATAAAAATTGTTCCCTCAATATTATACTAGTGTATAAATTATATCCATGAGGGACAAATGCATTGCATTCTAGTAGATGAGAAACCATTCAAATACTACAACTTGATATCCAACCCATATGAGTCACCTTTGCCATCCACTCACTTATCCATCACCCCACTCACCACCACATCAACTTCACATCAAAATACCTTATCCAAAGCACCCATTTAGGATGTCCTCCCCATTACTAATCATGCCCCCACATCGTAAAACATAAATCCAAATCATACTTCATCATCAACATCCTACCACTTTCCTATTACACCTAATCATCCAATAAATCATCCCTCATATTCATTAGTTCATGTACCATCATATCAACCAAATAATTAACTTTTCACTCATACAACCTTGAAAAAGGAGGGACAAACCTTCACCTCACAAATACAACTGCCTAACCCCTCATCAAAATTCACATCCATTTATCATCGCCCATCATACACCACTCAAATTTCACTTGCATTCATCATCCCCCAACCTCATCCTAAGCCTCCAATTTTTTCCACCCTATTCAACCACATCCCCCTCCATCATCATACATATTGTAGATGGGTCTAGCTATCCATGAGACACATTTTCAACATACACCATTACCCCATCTGAGCCACATGCCACTCTTGAAGCCTCCATCTTCATCGTCACCCCATCCAGCAAGTTGCAGTTCATCTTACCAATCCAAGTATTGGTGAGTACATCCTCCAAAATATTGTAATGATCACACCATACATTGATACTATTAGAGATTATGATCAGCCATGTGATCTACCTTTGGCTATTGGTGCATTATACAATATGGATTTTGCACCAAATTGAGTCAATTTTGTGTGTGAAGGGGGGGTCGATTCCTTATATGATCCACCTCCTCCTACTGAACCATAAAAATTGTTTTACATTAACATCGATTATCTATCCAATCCATCCTTATCCATGTGTTACTTTCAACATGTTAACTAGCAAGGATATGGTTTAGGATGACATAAGTAGGTTATTCACAATATCCTTAAGCCTAGATTTTGAGATGAGCATGATCATGTGGGTTTGCGATAAAAACCATAATTATCCACAACCTTGTTTGAAGAAGCATTTAAAAAATTCACCATAGATCCCAAGGAGGATAGTGAAGATACTGAATATAGTGAGGATGATTATATGGACCTTGAATTCATGCCTCAACTACACGAGGGTTTTCTTGAGTTTGTTTTTGCATATCTCCGTGATCGATACTATCTTCGATGATGACTTTGAGGAGGATTTTGATTAGGAATATAGCAAATTATTGATTATTTCTAATAGATCCAAAGAATATTCATATCCCATCATGCCAATAACTGATGAAGATGAGTTTTACTTCCACATTTTCCCCATCATATAACCCATATTTCACTTTCTTCTTCCACTTGAGTTTCATGATGAGCCTATTGATCCACCACCTCCACCTTGACCACCTCCAAAATGTAATGATAAATTAATTTTAATTTCGTCAAGAGCATGCACAAGGGAATCAAAAATCCACACGGCAACCCAAAATCCACACCACAACTACCACATCACCATCAAAATATGTATACATACTTGGAAAAAAAAGTATGCATTCACTCATTTAAGTAAGTTACATTCATTTTTACATATTCCACTTTCATATCCATTCACATTGCATTTATGCATTCCTATCATTTGTATTCATACTCTTCATCGGTCATATTGGTTGTCATTCAATTAGATTGGATGATTTTTAGTCCGCTAATTCTTTTTGCCTTAATAAAGGGCACATTAATTTTAGTATTGGTCTCATTATACCATTCATAACCATGCTAAAAAAATACCATCATTATTATTAGCACATTTTTATTTTACATGAATCCTTATTGTTTTGACAATATCTAGTTTGGGGAATCTCTAGGTGCTTTTAGTCACTCAACCAATCCTAGTGTTTCAGACAACCTCCATTGAACATCAACAATTCCTTAAGTACTGCAAGTTATTCCTTGTTAAATTAGATTTCCTTTTGTACTACACATCTATCACACATTAATCACATTGTGATTTGTTAGAAAGATAAACTCATGCATGGTTATTACCAAAAAGTGAATGGTTTTCCTTGCTCATCCTATTATGCACATGATATAACCCTAATAATTGGAAAAAGGATATGTGCAAAGCAAAAGATAAACATCTTCACAAAAAAAATACAATCTTGAATCCTTGGAATTCTCAGATCCTTGGATCATGGAGTTAACATCCATTGGGGCTATAGACACCTGAATAGCAATGGAGTACACCCTGCATGGTGATATATCTAATGCATTAGCAATATTATTTTTTATAGACCTATGTATGCTTGCAAATGAGATAGCTTATTGGAATAAGTTACAGGTGATTAGTCTACCCTTGATCATGATTGGAAATAAACATTCACTGCATACACAATTGGTCCTTGAGAGACTTGACTCCACTAGGAAACCCTTAGTATCTTACGATTTTGTGATATTATCAGGTGGGTTTTATTTGAGATAAGTAGAATGTCTGTATTTGGAAAACAACTCTATATTATTTATTCCTATTACAAACAAACTAATAATGGAGTTCAAATTTTATACAACCATTACATTGCTTTGCATATATCTTATATTTCATTGTATTTTCTATTATATAGTCAAACTATTATTATTGTTTTGGTGTCATTGATTAAGCAATAAAGACAAAGCTTGCTAAATAATACTCTATAACTTTCTCAAATAGTAATCAATTAAGCATCAACATTCATTCATACAACATATGCCAGTCTGGCATACTATTATCATCTAATATGTATTTCATCTACATTCTACTCATTCCATCACATGTTCAACCATGAGGTTTTAAGGTAGCATCCTTTGCCTCATCATCATCCATAATCCATTGTGAGGTTTTAAGGTCGTACCCTTTGCCTCACTCTATCAAAATTTAAAAGGCTCCAAAGGAACCAAAATCCTTTGGTCACTTTCAATCCAAAAGTCTCCAAAGGAAACACCCTTTTGGTTAATCAAATTTAAAATGCTAGAAAAGAACCAAACTCCTTTGGTCACATTCAATCCAAAAGGCTCCAAAGAAACCAAACTCCTTTGGTCACTTTCAATCCAAAAGGCTCTAAAGAAACCAAACTCCTTTGGTAACTTTCAATCCAAAAGGCTCCATAGGAGACACCCCTTTGGTCAATCCAATTCAAAAGGCTCTAAAGGAAATAAACTCCTTTGGTCAATCCAATTTAAAAGTCTCCAAAGTAACCAAACTTCTTTGGTCACTTTTAGTTCAAAAATATCCAAAGGCACCAAACCCCTCTAGTTAACATATATAATATATTTTTCTTTCTTGCAATAGCTTAGGATTTTCTTTTTTCGTCATATATTAGCAAACCTATGTCCTTGAGTGAACCTTGTATCTAATAATTTACTCTAGTAACCTAGCGGTTGTAGTGATTGGTTATCCATGAAATCCAGTAGAATGGGTAAATCACCATAAGAACACTTGTTCAATAAAAATAAAAATAAAATAAAATAAAATGCTACAATTTCTCCATCCATTCATGTCATGTTTCACTTTTTTCTTATCTCATCTCCAACCTACCATGACCCATTCCATTAAAGTTTTCAATTGTATCTAGAATAAAAATTCAATATTCAATAAAACAATTTTGGAGTCACATGCGTCCAAGAAACTTTGCCAAAGGGTATCATCAAATCCCTTATACTAGGTCACAAAAGTAGAAAATCCTACTCATTTACAATTGGTATACACCATGCCACTTCCAATACATGATTACATGTGATGACTATAATCGAGGTGATAAAACTAGACCTCCACCTCCAAACAATTCTAGTATCATACACATTCCCTATATGGCTGGTCCATCTACCACACCACAAGTACTCATTATTCTACCAAAAATAAATAATTTTAATAATGTATGCCCACTTCAAACATGGGTTAATTGATATTGGTATTAATTTATGATATTTGCATTCATCAATTACCATTACTCCACCATCCAAATCGGTCAATCAGCTTGTGGGTTTCATATGTTTCATCTTCCACTCATTCATTGCTTGAGAGGGTAATCCAAAACCAAAATTTGTGTTCATCATTTAATATTTGAGCTAGTGAAACAAAATCAAAATTTCCACCCAATAAACCAAGTGTCTCTTATTTTTACATTTCATTGTGTTTCACTCAATGCGATGCAAAAAGGGGTATTTGTAGACACAAAAACCTAACCATTCATACTACACACCCTAAGTTTTGCATATTAAAATATTTCTAAGGTCTCACTTAGGTAATTTTATGTGCACATTACTTTATTTTATATATTTAATAAAATCTAGAAATTACCACCCAATATTCCTTACCCCTCCTTTGCCACATGTCCTAACTACCACTTCCCTTCCCCTTGACACATATCTCACCCTCATAAATACCCCATTTTCCACATCTCCCTCTATGTGAGACATCTCAAGTGTCTCACTCTATCTACCTAGGCCACTTGAATACCCTATCCTTGCCACTTGGTTGTCATGTCCCTACCACTTGGCTACCTTGGCATACCATCTATCATCACATCCTTAAATTCTTATGATACTACAAATTCCCCACCATTTCATTGACTAAGAGAGGACTTAACATGTACTATCATGCTCCTAAAATTACACTAGGATGATCACATCTTTCTTGAGGTATGACCCATAGGATCCGAAGGGCAATCATCCAAGCCCTTTTATCAAACTTTCCCAAATATTTTACTCTAATTTTACCTAGTACCAAATACATTTTATTGTGTTTGACTAGTCCCAAATGTAGCTTGTATTTCCTAAATACAATCTATTGCATTTGCGTAGGCCTAGTCAACCAACATCAACACCATATCGACACAAGTAACACAACAAGGTATAATTTTAATTGTTTTACATACTGCATATCTTTTTGATCTATACAATCATTTGTTTTAGTGTTTTTAGTCCTTTCTTTATATCAGCATGGGCCTTACATAGTGAAGGCCTCACATATGCTATTTAACTTATTTTGTTTTTAGGATTTGTGTGCAAATGATAGGTTCTTGAAGGCTATTGAAGCAAGGGTGGCCCACAAGTATATGCAAACCCACCCAAACTCCTTTGATTGAAGCATGAAGACTTTGGCACCTCTCATCACTTGCTTTGTGAAAGGGGATTTTCCTCCCTTTTCCATTGTATTTAAAGCAAGAAAGTATATTATTTGTAATTTGACCCCTACAAATCAGGGTACATTATTGTAAAAGGAGAACAAGGCTCTAATTTATCAATACATATACAAATCATTCATTTATTGCATTTTTATTATTTTATCATATTATTTTCTAGGGTGTGTTTCATTATGCCAATGTCTTTGTGCTACAATAAAAATGTGGGTGGGCTTGTGTATCCTTATGGGCCATCTTTCCTTTAATATCCATCCAAGTACATTTCACCTACACATAGATCCTAAAAACACAATAGGGTCAATAGCATATGTAGGGTATTGAAAATGTAAGACTCTATTTGATGTAAAGAAAGTTGTAAAAATTTGAAAATGAAATGATTGCAAAACCAAAAAGATATACAAGATGCAAAATAATCAAAATCATAAATTTCTAAGTTACATGTGGTGATTTTAGGCTGATGTTGATCTATTGGGCCTACATAAACATAGTAGACTATGTTTGGGATCCACATGCTACATTTAGGACTACTCAAATGTAGTATTTGGTGTTTGGTAAACGTAGTTTGTGTTTGAGATAGTGTAAATGTAGGACACTGCATTTGGGGAAGCTTGGAAAAAGGGCTTAGATGGCTTCTCCTTGGCTCATATAGCTCAGACCTCAAGAAATATGTGATCTTATTGGCATGATTTTTGTAGTGGGATTGTACCTATTCAGTAATCCTTTGGTTTATAAAATGTTTTGGGATTTTTAGGATCATGGGAAGTGAGGGGTGTGTGGATAGGTGGTAGGCTAGGGCAGCCAAATTTCATGGGTAGTTATAGTGAGACACTTGAGGTGTATCATTTAGGGGAGAGGTGTAAAATAGGGTACTTATGAGGGTGAGGGATGTGGCAATAGGATGGGTAGTAATAGTTAGGACATGTGGTAAAGGAGGGGACAAGGGATCCTAGGGGGTATTTTCCAAATTTTGTTAAATCTAGAAAATAAGATAACGCGCACATAAAATATTCTAAGTGAGGCCTTAGGAATATTTTATTATGAAAAAATTAGGCTATGCAATGCAAATGGTTAGGTTTTTATATCTACAATATGTGACTATGTCATACATCGGGTTGATTCCATACGTGAGGGTAACCTTGATACATTTCCTTAGTTGTAGTTAACACAAATAACAAGGTTGAGGACTCATAATATTTTGGAGGTTAAGGTGCTTGATTGGTTCTTACACAAATATTTCCATTTGGATCCTAGTATCAATGATGATGTAGAAAGTCTTTCAATGGATGTAAAGCAAGTGATATTGTGGTTGTTGTGCTAGTTTTTGTTCACCTTATCATTTCCTTTATTAGGTGATAAAGGTACTTTGGACTTAGATGTTGGAGGATGCACCTTGAGAATAGGTTTTTGTCTATAATTAAGCATTTATAGGCTTTGTTTTAATGCTAGGTTATGTGAAAGATAAAACTAGAGTATTTCTACATATCTCTTCAATTTTCCTCCATCTCTGATTTAAGGGCATAAGGTTACACTAGAGATTTGACTAAAATAAACTAATATATTTGAGCACATAATACCTCTTACATTCATCAATTAATGGTTGATTTAGAAAATCATTAAATTCTTTTTTTTTTAAAGCAAAAAACCCCTTTTAGGGCAGCCTTGGTATGGGAGACCATGACCAGGGGGTTACAGATCGTCAAAGTCATCGGGAGTTACGCCTAGCCCTGCTCTTACCAACATTATCAATTGGGTTTTAAGTACCCAACTCAAATTTTTGGTAGGGTAGAGATTGGAACCTAGGACATCCCTTGGAGGATTGCCCTCTCCTCTTCAACTCACCTACAACACCTAGGTCGAAGATCATTAAATTCATCCTTGCATTATTTGAAATTTTTTTATTACATTGAAATAGCTATGGAAAATACATGTATACATATTAGTAGTTTTGCAAGTGATTGAAATAATTGCAAACCAATTTCACGAAGTCTTTCTAGGAAGAAATGAGGTTTTCTACCTCATCAATCCTACTACTAATATAATTTCACCAATATATAATCACCTTTCAAATATTACAAACATAATATCATCGTACTAGACAAGATTATTAGCAACATAATAGTCTTTTATCCATTACAGCCAAGTATTACACTTATTAGAATAAATTTGGCCTAAAAATATTTAAATATCAATGTTTGTCTCAACATTTATAGGTCCTTAGATTTGGAAATGTGTATGGTTAGCTATAATAGGAAAGGATTCCAATTAAAATATGAGATACCAAAACTACCAAAACATAGTGGTTCACAACTCCAAATTATCTTGAATAAGGTTCTCAATGTCATGGGTTCTATTTTTGGATTATGATATTGAATGTACCATTTCTTGTTTAATTTGTAAGGATGCCACTCTTTACGGGTGCTCAAATTTTAAAATTTAGTATGTTGGATTTCTTCTCATAGTACAAGTATGTGATAATGGGTATCCAATAATGAGGCATACTAGAGGGTCATATGCTAGGTAATGATATCTAAAAAGAATATAAAAAAATAAGGATTTAAAAAGCATGAAATAACTTCTTTGTGCTTACATCAAATTAAGATATCATTTTCAGTACCCATTTATCCACATATCATGGGTCCATGATGGTTGGTACAAAGGATGAGTACAAAACTAGCTTATGGAACATGCATGTTATAGCTAGAAATGCACTACAAAACATAGGGTCTTCTAGTTTTATCTAATAAATAAACACATATCAACTAAAGAATTCACATAAGAGTTATACAAGTGCATGAATACACTTTTAAATATGAGTTATTTACTACATCATACTAGGTTATATTGTATTATATATAAAGACATTAGATTATGAGATTTAATCCACTATATTGTGTAGGAGAGTGTAGAAATAGTTTGTAAGAAAAATATCATACAAGATAATAAAGGAATATGTGCTTGTATATCTAAGCTTAAAGCATAAGAGCTATCTATATTACATCTATAGAATGTAAACGATTACAAGAGAGATACAATGTGAGGGACTTTAGCTTCTAGAGCTTCTTGAACTGGTTTAAAGAAAAAATCAAGGATTGTACTTGCACTTCTTTAAACTGGTTTCTAGTACTTAAGGTGTGAAATCAAATAAATGTGTGTGGAGGTTCTATTTTGTGTGCTAGAATTGTTGTCAGAAAAGGATACAAAAAATTGGAATTACACTATTGTTTATTTGGCATGGACACCAATCAAATAGATGTTAGCTTTTGATGTGTATATGATATAGGAAATGTAACCACGAGATGTAAGATAATAAATCTATATAATGGCACTATAATATGCAGGAAAATAAAGAGATAAACATCTATTAAAAATATACCGTTAATGAAAACTTACAAAAATAGTACAATGCATAATAATAGAGGGCATGAACACTCCACAAAATACTTTTTAAAGGAACTACATTGTACTCCTATACCAATATATACTATGCACTCTCTATATTCTCTCCTTACTTTTCACTCACTATAAGGACTATATATATAAATATAAGTTCCTTGGACCTCACTCTACCTTTGAATCTATCCTATGACTTATGTACATGTGGATTACATACACATTTACATCATTGCACATTCTAACGCTTGTGCATTTATTACATGCTGAAGTAACTAGTTAAATTTACTCTAAAGTAAACTCCTACTCTAGTAATGTACCAAAGTTGATACATTGATATGTACCCAATAATGTAATATACTCTAACACCCCCTTGTATTACATTATTTAGGTATTGAATATTTTAGTCTTCAATATGGATCTTCATCTTGAACTGGTTCTTCTTCTTCTTCTTTTGCTTCTATCTTCATGTTCTCTCTTATCATTTTCATTTCACTGCCTTTTGTTGTTTCAAGGTATTTCAAAGAGTCTCTAACCTTGTAGTATTCTAGGTATCCTTTATGAACTAGTGATATCATAATCTTTCAAGTCATAATAGAATAATAACTTCTTCGACTTTGGCTTTCTGTATGGCCTATTAGCTTTGTCTTCAAAAATGTCAATCTTAAACTCATTGTTAGTGGATGATTCTAAAATAAGAACTTCGAGGAAAAAATCTAATCTGAATATTAGTCTCTCAAATAATTTATAGTACTTGTATTTGTAGTAACAAGAGTAATATGGATGAATTTTTCCTCCACAATATTTACAGGGAATATCATGACCAAATTGGCTACAATAGGAGCATAGTAAAAATACTCCAAATCCTCTATTGTTTGTTTTGGGAATATCGTGTTTATCTATTTTTGTGATAAAATAGTTAAACCATGTGTTTACAATTGAAGATTTTCCATATTTACTTCTTTCATAAACCTATATGAGTTATTTCTCATCAATATTATTTTATACCTTTTGAATATGATCTTCAATATCTTCATTAGTATAATTATCACCAACTCCCTTTACTATATTACTAGAAGAATCTACTTTCACCAAACTATCAGATTATGTGTTTTCATAAATATTTTTAAATTCTATTGATTTTTCTCTTCCATTTTCATCTTCCTTATTATCCATTGAAATCTCTAAAAGATCAATCATGATTTTAATCCACATTGGTATTTTCCTTGCTCTTTTTGTAATTACATTATTTAATGAATTCTTTTGAGTGGACATCCTTATAGCTCCCTACTTTAGAGTATGTGAACTATTTTCATAAAACCTTTATAAGACTTAGGTTTTGTAGGATCCTTGTCTCCGTAGTGATTAGAATATACTCTAGTCTTGATAGAGTGCTTTAAGAAGTAATAGTTCACCTTTTAAATTGATTTGGTAATATTTTTTGGAATGATAATAATCAACTCCTATTTCACCTTATTTCTCCTATTGATCTATGCAGTTATCAATTTTATGGAGTTATCTAATATTAGATTTCTTTTATATCTGTAATGTAACTATGGGATAAGTATAAGCAATTAATTCCAATATTTTCAAGCAAACAATAATTTTTCTTCTTTTCAACCTTTAGTTCTCAATAGTTCAATTTTCTAAATTCCAATTAGTTAAAGTTTGGTGTAGTATTCCTTATATCTCCCTAATGTAGAAATTTAGAAGATAATAATATTTGTAAACTAATATTTCAATTATCCAATGTTGAAAACCTTATATTTACTGCTATAAATATTTACAAATATTATAATATATATATACTTCAACTAATGTACCTTGAAATATCACTTGAATATATAAACTTGCTTTATAATTCACTAATGCTTGGTTAATTCTTATTGCTCCAATGTAGTAGTAAATTTAACCTTATATGGTTCACCTTATAACTCCTTTTAACCTTAATGAAAGCAAGTAATTAATTTGATATTACCTTTATAATGTTGCATGTGATATACCTTTATCTTCACTCCTCCAATAGATCCTTTGAGTGTTGTATTTTTTAAATTATGGTGAGTATTCAATGCTTCTCTTTTAATGGATGTCTTGTTAAATTCTTCTTCTTCTTTAATAGGCTTTGACCTCCCTATGTATAAGTGTTTTAATGTCTTGTCAAATTATTCTTCTCCTTTAAATCCTTTAAGCTTATTCAATGCCTATTATTGCAAACTATTTGTACGCTTCTTTGGCTTCTTTTATAGCAAACACTTTCTACTTCTTGCTCATGAGTACAAGATGTTCTATCAATGATGATATTGCCTCTCAAGGTTGGCTCTAGTTGTGACTATCCTAGGGCATTTTAATGGAAGTTATATGGTGCTCCAATGTAATATTTAGGGACTTCCTCCTAGGAAATTAATTCTTCCATGTTGTTTATTGGGTATTGCACCTTTCCTTTTACCTTATACCTTACCCTTTTATGCTTGTAATATGTTGTCCTTAGTGCTATATTTGTAGTGTATAATGGATGATAGCTTACGTAGATAGTTTGTGTTATCCTTTATGTAGGTACCTTGTGCCAGATAATTTATTTACATACATGCCTTATGTTATGCGATATATGATAGCTTGTGTTTTAGGTTGATGCTACCGTACATCCTAGATATAATGATAGAAATGATGTCTTTAGACACCTTGAAACTGAACTTTGTGAGCCCCTTTTTTGGCTCTCTACCTTACTCAAAATCTACTCCTCAAACTTCAATAATGTGGTCAGTTGGAGACTGTGCTTTGCTACCTATTATAGTGTCTTTAAGATACTCTTTATTTTGTATCTATTTGTTGTATGTGAAAGGATAATACTAATGCCAATGTAATACAAACATGTTTACAATAGATAGGATTAAGGCCCTTATTTTGCACTAAAGTTATACATCTCCTTTTGAGGCTATTCCTTGCTTCTTAGATATGGTGGTTCTTTGCTCTAATACTTGAGAGAAAATAGTAATGTATTTTTGCATTCTTTACTAGAAAACACTAACCTCTAGCTTCTTTTCTTGGATAACTTAGTAAAAATGAATCCAAGCTATTAATCATGTAACTAATATGCTATTTTAAATATTTAAATTTGCACTAATTTTCACTACAACTAAAATAATTAGTGCATCTTACTAAATCTTAAGAGCAACTAGTATAGTGAAATATTAATCTCACTGTATCACTGCTGTAAAAGAACTCTCAAAGTAAATTGAAATATGTACTATAAACTATGCAAACTTAATGTTGTCTTCTTTACTTCAACTAAACAGTAGGAAGATGATATTTTTATTTTTATTGAAATATATCTAAATCATATTTTAATGTGCAGGTATTAACCTTAAAAGAAGCTATTTTTTGCACTCCCTTGAAGACTCTCATATGCAACCTTCTCCTTGCAAATTTTAACTCTAATATGGTTCTTAATGAACCTTAATCATGAAAAAAAAAAAAAATTCAACTAATGAACCTTTTACACCAAAGTTGCTTACCTTAACGAGCTCTGTAGATGAAGGATTGCAAGGTGATTAGATTCACCTTATTATTACCATTAATTAGATGAATTTACATAACTTATTTGCTATCCAAAATAGTTTCTCATATCATCAATTTACAAGTGTACTTCCTTATATCTTGCTACCTAATACTATAGTTTGGTGGCTTCAACCTTTAGGATGTATCCTAGAAATATGAAACTTAGTAGCTATTGATGCTTCCTAAGTTGCTACTTTCTTGTTGTCCTCAAATATAAAATTTTTAGATTGCAAAGTAGTAAATCTCTCCATTGAAATGCTATACTTGAATATCACAATTTTGTTAGGGAACTCCTTTAGATCATAGTTGAGATTTTACCTCAAGAACTCTTCAATTTTTTACTGTATAAAACAACAAATCTCATTTCTCTGAATGAGCATGCTAGCCTTCAAAGGTAGTCTTAAAACCTCACAAGTTTGGTAGTAATGTCTAGATCCTTTTCCTTCAACATCATTGTCAAATTTTGACTTTAATAAATGCCTTCTTATCAATAATATAAAATTATTGAGGTCTTCACCACTCTCAAATTTGGCAAACTTCTTGTCAAATAATTCTCCCTTGGGCTTGTTGTTAGATAGCAATAATTGTCCCAAGTTTTTTATTTTATAAAGAACTTCTCCTTAGTGGTAAATTTCTCCAATGAGTTCTCATAGCAACTGCTTTAATGGTCTTCTCTAAATCTCCTTCAATGAGGCTCTCCAAGACTTCTCCTTCTTTCTCCTTGAGACATCTTCTTTAGGGTCTCCAATCTCATAGCTTCTATGATATTTATCAATGAGAACTTTTCTTAAATATTCTACTATCAAATAATGGAAATAAGATCTCCCTTTTGGATCTCTAAAATTTGCTACTTTAGAAATATGAATTTTTTCTAGTCCTTCTCTATCTTCAAGCTTCCAAATTTGGAATTTCTTCGATGGAAATTCTATGGGTCTCTTAAAATTATTCAGGGTGAAGTATTCAATCATCAATGGAGATCACCAATATCCTATCTTAACCAATACTCTTCCCCATGAGTCTCTTCTTCCTCAAATCTGCAATAAGGCTCCTATGGTATTTTATTTTCTTCTACAATATACATGTTTGCATTCTCTAGCAATGGGACCTTTTCTTCAAGCCTCTAAATATTCATTATTTCATTTATTTCTTTTTTTTTTGGATTGATTCCAAAGAAGATATTCTTCCTAGATATTTTATAGGTAGAGTTTCCCAACATTACTTGAATCTCTTTTTTCTACAATAAAGTATTAAGACTATAATGGTTTAAACTCTAAATCTAGAGATAGTCAATCTTCACTAGTTGATTTGTCAATCTACTGGAATTTATGTTGAGTCCTAGTATTCATGAGTTTTTTTGCAACCTTGTGAAAAGACTCTAGCCAAATGTAATCTTAGATATTCTAAGAAGTATACTTTTGGATTCGTCTCAATATCAATTGTTTCTCTCTCCATTTCCTATCGATCTATCATGTGCTTTGATACCACTGTTAGCTTTTGATGAGTATATGATATAAGAAATACAACCACAATATGTAAGATAAGCAATCAAATATATCTATATGATAATGGTACTATAATTATAGGAAAATAAAAAGATAAACTCCTACAATAACTCAAAAATATGCCATTAATGAAAGCATACAAAAATAGTACAATGCATTATAATAGAGGACATGAGCACTCCATAAATTATTTTTTAAAGAAACTATGTACTCCTCTACCAATATATACTATGCACACTCTATATTATCTCATCATTTTTCACTCACTATAATGCCTATATATACGATGATAAGTTCCTTGGCCCTCTCTCTACCTTTGAATCTATCCTATGACTCATGTACATATGGACTAAATGCACATTTACATCATTGCACATTCTAACACTTGTCAATTTATTACATACTGAAGTAACTACTTAACTTTACTCTAAATAAAACATCTACTCTAGTAATGTACCAAATATTTGAAGAGATGATCTGGTAAAATCCAATCAATGTACCCAACAATGTAATATACTTTAACAATAAATAACAAATATTTGAAATTAAACAAGTCATTATGCTGAAGTATATTTTGGTGTTAACCTATATAGAAAAGAGCCTACCAAGATCCAGGGATGGAAAGCTAAGATAAATTTGGCATCATGCTCTTTTGGAATCTAACCAAACCTGTGATTACACAAAAAAATATGATCATAAGGGTGCATGCTCTTTTTTACTTGAGATCACACTCACAAATAGGGGATGTCTTATTATGTCCTAAGAAGCTAGTTCGATAATTATAATTGTAAACACCTAGGTATTAACAAAATTAAAATCTCCCCTTTAATATCATATCCTATCCTTAATGCCAATACCTATTTTTCAGATGCAAATAGATTTGGCCATATAAAATCTTATTCTACATTAATTTTTATTTCGAATGCTTACAAAAGTGATAAAAAATATTTTGACCAAGAAGCCAAGGAGAATGTGAAAACAAGAAATATTATAATAGGATATAGCTACGTCCACTTCAAATTTTACTAAGTATGCAAACAAGATATATTACTTTATAGAAATTTGCAAAAGAAAAAAATTTCCTATCCAATTCCAAAAACCTCTTTACAAAATGAAATAGGAGGATACAAAATTGAAAAATCATAAAAATTATCATATAGTGTAGTTGAATGCACTTCCAATTTTATTCCTAATGCAGCAATTAAGACCTATATCTATGCTTTTTGTAAAAATTTATTACAAAACATAAATAGATATAATTGATCAATAAAATTGCATAGTTTTAAGACTCTAGAATAGAAAAAGACTAAATTTGAAAATATAGAACATGGTTTTTAGGATGAAGTAGGAGTGTCACATGCTAAATTATACAGTAATTTTTCTCTCATATGGAACTTTTAACTATACCTATAGAAAACAAAAATATACAAATAAGGATAAATAAAACAAGTAACCAATAGAGGGGGATTTTCTTTTTTTGGCAAGGACTACTGAGCTTCCTTGTTCAAAAGGATCAAACCCATATTTTTGATATGAAGGATTAAAATGAATGTACATTGGAATGAAATAATTGACGTAAAAAGTACAAATATATATAGGATTAAAATGCTAATAAGATAATTTAGAAGATAATATGATATATAGTTCTAAAAAGGGACAAGTAAGTTAGTTTGGATCCATGGATTTCTCCTTTTCAAGTGAAAAATTATTATAGGATGCTTGTGGATCTACTTTAATACTTATTAGGTGCTTGATGAGTATTTATGAGAGTTTAATATGAGATTTGTGTGGTGGCTTGAATTATTCTTCTCGAGCCTTTGGTTGTTGTATATGCCACCCATAAGAGTAAAATATAATGGATGACTTCAAGTCCTAATGCTATTCTAATAATATCTTAATGTGCTATGGAATATTTTATAGCATAATGGTACATAAAATATTATTTTCCATGATAGGGATGAGACGAGGTGGTTCAAGGAATTAATTATCTCCTCCATGATAGGTATGATGAATGCCATGGTCAATTCAATCATTGACATTAGGGAACGCATTCAAAATCTGTTCTTTGGAGGTCAGTGTGGCCAGGAGGTTGACGGTGGGTATGAAGCTAAGGAGGTGGTTGCAGTCAAATAGGAGCCTAATGAAACTAGTCAATGTGACACCAAGGATGAGGATAGGATTTCCATTGAGGAATAATTTCCTCAAATCCTTACTTTTTTCTTCTATGGCTACCCTGCATGGAGCTTGTTCCTTTTTCCTTGTTGTTTGTGTTTTGTTCTCACGACAGCCCTGCATGGAGCCTTTTATTTTTTCTTTACGGGATCATCTTCTTATGCAACATTATTTTTCCTATTTCCTTAGGTCTAAGGTTGCATCCTCTACTTTACTTGTCTCTGTTTTAGGCTCAGGGCTTTGCCCCTTGTTAATATTTTCTATTCACAACAAGTATGGTTGTTTTTGTATCAAGATTTTGGGAAACTTAAACCTGTATAAGTAATGCAATCCTTTTAATTACCAAAAAAAATATTATTTTCCAAATTCCTCCCCATTGGGTGGTTTTATAGATAAACCAAGGACCTCTTGGATAAATTTCATATTATTCTTGTTGGATAGAGAAAGGTAGGATGATTAGAAGTTGTTGGATGTGATTAAGAGTTATAGTTAGTTGCATGGATTTGAAAAATATTGATTTAAATTTGCAATGAGTTAAGTGCCATGTAAATAAAAATCAAGGATATTTGATTGGAATTTTTACACATTCATACATATGAATTAAAAAAACAAGATATAATTCATGGTGAAACAAAAAGTGATAAGTAGTCAAACTATCAAAAAATTAGCTTTGATAGCAATGAAGTAGAAGCACCATTGTCAAACTATCAAAACCTCATCTTTTGCAGTAGTGAAGCAGAAGCACCATGGTAGCATACAAATACCATGCCAATTTTTCTTATGGTGCTACTACTTATTGATAGTTGGGAAGCAAATGGAAAGTCAAACAATTTCACTACATAAAGTTCTATAAGGTAATATAAGCACCACAAAGCTCTAAGATGTTAGAAAAAACTTCAAGATTTATCACCTACAATATTAAGCACAATAACAATAATATAGAACACGAAAACAGTAACAAAAGTGACACAGAGATTTACGTGGAAACCTGCAATGTACAGGAAAAACCACGGGGTAATGACAACTTCTCTTTCTTATTATTTTTAGCAAAATTTACATCTACATATTTCAACGCTCTCAAATAAATATTATTTATGCAAGGGATCAAGTCCCTTTTATAGCGTAGAAGGAATACTCCAAAATGTTCATTTCCTCTCCCAACGTAACCCTCCAAAAGACTATTCATTTTTGCTTCCAAGATTGTTCATCTTTCACATTCTTTTCATCTATATAGACGTCCACTACTTTGACATCTAATTGTATTGATTTCTACTTGGCTTGACATCTAGCGTAGATGTCTACTTGGTCAGACATTAGGTTAGATGTCTACTAGACTAGACGTCTGGCTACCCAGATGTTAGGTCTAGACATCTACCAGCCTATATGTTTGGCAGCCTAGACGTTAGACCCAGACATCTACCAACCTAGAAATTTTGCTATCTAAATGTCAGGCCCAAACTTCTACCAACCTAGACGTCTAACAACACAGATGTCTGGCCTAAACATCTAGAAAGTCAAATGTATAGCTTGTTGCCTAGATGTCTAACCCAGAAATCTAGTATATTAGATGTCTAGCTGACCCGCTTACTGTATACTATCTTCATACCTAACATTCTCCCACTTGAAGTCAATATTCAAGAATTCTTTTGCCCAAAAAAATTTCATCTAGTTCCAATTTCCCAATGCTGCCCTTGTTACTTTTTTAGCAAGCCCAAAGAAGTTCTGCACCATTCAAACTTCTCTACCTTGACCGGATTTGTAAGCATATCTATAGGATTCACTTCAGTATCAATTTTTTGCAATAGGATCCTACCTTCTTCCACCATATTTTTGATAAAGTGGTACTTGACATCAATGTGTTTCATGCGATCATGGAATGTTGGATTATTCACTAGTTGAATAGCACTATGGCTATCACAATGCAATGTAATTTTCTCCTGCATTACCTTGAAGTCATCCAAAAATCGCTCTGGCCAAATTACCTCTTTGTTGGCATGAGTTTTTGCAATGTATTCTGCTTCAGTGGTTGATAAAGCCACTACAAAATGCAACCTTGAATTCCAACTCACTACACCTCCTCCAAGAGTGAAGGTATATCCTATAGTGGATTTTATCCCATCTCCATATCCACCATAATAAGAATCCACAAAACCTATAACTTGTAAATATGCCAATCCAAAGTAAATGGCAACATCTGAAGTGGCTCTTAAATATCTAAATATCTACTTCACCGCATTCCAATACTCCTTACCAGGATTTTCCATGTACCAATTGACTACTCCCGCTACTTGGGAAATATCTGATCTGGTGCTCACCATGGCATACATGAGGCTTACTACTGTTGATGAATATGGTACATGAGACATTATTATCTTCTTTGCTTTTGTTCTAGGACACTGGTTGGAAGACAAATTTAAGTGTGAAAGAAGTGGGGTGCTAATTGGTTTAGCATTTTGCATATTGAAGTGTTGTAGAATATTTTCCACATATGAATTTTGACTTAACTAGATCTTTCTTCCTTTTCTGTCCCCTGCAATTTGGTTTGCTACTCCTAAATCCTTCATTTCAAATGTCCTAGCCAATTGAACCTTAATATCAATGATTGTATTCATGTTGGGGCCTACAACTAACATATGATCAACATACAACAAAAAAATAATAAAATCGCCATCATCAAACCTCTTATAATATGCACAATGGTCAACTTCACACCTGTTGAAACCTTAGCTCTTCATGAAGGTATAATATTTCCTGTACCACATCCTTGGCAGTTGTTTCAACTCGTACAATTATTTCTTCAGTCTACAAACCAAATGCTCTTTGTCTCTTTCTTCATATCCCTTAGGCTGATCCATATATATCTATTCCTCAAGATCACTATGCAAGAAAGTAGTCTTTATGTTAAGCTAATACAGTTCCAAATATCATGCAAATACAAGTGCAAGTAGAACTCTAATAGTAGTCATCTTCACAACTAGAGAGAAAATTTCATTAAAGTCAACACCTAACTTCTGCATATAGCCATTTACCACCAAGCAAGCTTTATAGCATTCCAACAACCCATCGTTGTTCTTCTTCACTTTATACATCCACTTATTTCCAATAGTATTTCTTCCAAGTGGGAGATCCACAAGTTACCAAGTTTTATTCTTACGAAGTGCCTCGATTTCATCATCCATGGATTTCCTCCATTTTGTTGCATTCTCAAACTCTCTAGCTTCTTGAAATGAACTAGGTTCACCATCATCAGTTAACAAAGCAAAAGAGGACTGATACACATGAGAATACCTTTTTGAATTTTTTTTTGGATGTACAGATATTCTAACCCAATGATATGTCAGTTGTGGCTCTTGGTCTTGTGACCGTTGTGGCTTCTCTACTTCCTGTTCTATTGTTGTTCTACATGTTGATAAAAATCTTCAGCATGTTTATGTTCACTAAATTCTACTTCAACAAGTACAACATTAGGATTTTGTTGTACCTCCTTCCTTTGAATGGATTTTTCATCAAAAATTACATCTCAGATAATAATTACCTTGTGGGTATTAGGATCCCATAATCTATACCCCTTAACTATATCTCCATAGTCGAGAAAAATATATTTGCTTGACTTCAGATCAAGATTGGATATTTTTTCTTTGGGTACATTGGCAAACATGTCACAACCAAAAGTTCACAAATGAGAGTAGTCATCTGGATTAAAACACCAAACCTCCTCCAGAATCTGTCCATCCAATGCAGTTGTAGGTGGCCTATTAATAAGATAAACAACTGTATTAACAGCCTCCACCCAAAACATTTTCTCCAACATATTTGCGCTAAGCATTCTTCTTGCACATTCCATGATTGTGTGATTCATCTTCTTAGCCACACCATTTTTATATGGAGTGTATGGTATAGTTTTCCGGTGCTTAATACCTTCCTGCATACAAAATTTATCAAATTCCTTGGAGCAATATTCACCCCCATTATCTGACCTGAGACACAAAATTGACTTACCCAAACTCTTTTCTACCCGTGCTTTGAACTCCTTAAATTTATTCAAATATTCGGACTTATTTAGAAATTAAACCCACACTCTCCTAGAATAATCATCTATAAAAGTCAAAAAATAGATGGCGGCATTCAAGGAATGAGTCGGGATAGGTCCAAATATATCTGAATGTATAAGTTATAGAAAATTAGAACTCTTACCAGGACTTGCAGTAAACCAAACCCTCTTCTGTTTACCAAAAATATGGTGCTCACATAAGTCTAAATTACAAGACTTAATCTTAGAAAGCATACCTTTTTCATGCAAAATTTTTAGGCATTTTTCACTTATATGGCCTAGGCGTTGATGCCATAACATTACTGCATCTTGAACAGAAGTTGTTGTTGCTGCATGGTTTTTCATCGTATTATCGCATAAATGGTATAAAGTCCCATAAGATTCTCCATTTTCTACTACAAGAGCTCCTCTAGTAATCTTGCAGTAGTTGTTACAGAAGGTGATGGAAACCCTAACTTATCCATCATTTTGATTGAGAGCAAATTCTTCCTCAAATTAGACACATGTAGCACATCACATAACATCCTTTCTCTACCATCGTCTAGTTTAATCATTATATCCCATCTTCCCACAATTTTTAAATGATGATCATCACCCAAATAGACCTTTCCACCATAGTATGATTGATATTTTTCAAACCAGTCTTTTTGGGGAGACATGTGGAAGGATGCACCTAAGTCCAAAACCTAAGTATATAAAAATGATATACTGTTACTGATACAGAAGGCTTCACATATTGTTGTCTCTCTTGAATGTACTGCACTGGCCTCAACTGATGGCTAATTTTGATTTTAACCATTATTTAATTGCTAATAATCCTTCTTAGAGTGTCCTGGCTTCCCACAATGCCATCACTTCCATTTTTTCTTACGTCATTTAGACTTAGATATAGATTGTTTTCTACCTTGTTCACTCCCCTTTAATAATCGACCTATCATAGATAGGGCTTCATTGGTTGAGGGTTCTAGAGATGTTTTTTGCCTGAACTATTTTGCCAAAAAAGTGGCTACAACATCATAAAATTTGAGAGTTCCTTATGATGAATTACTAATTCTCATCATCGTATCATCCCAAGTGTCTGAGAGGGAACAAACTAGGGTGATAGCCCTATCTTCATCCTCTATCTTCACTAAACTGAAACCAGTTTACTGATTAGAGTATTAAACTCATTCAAATGATCTACCATGGATGAAATTTCCTTCATCTTCAAGCTAAAAAGCTACATTTTCAGAAAAACCTTGTTAACTGCCAATTTTTGTTCATACAAAATTTCAATGTTTTGCCAAAGGGCTTCTGTGGTCTTTTTTTCAGCTACATTGAACAATACGGAGTTTGCTAGGTAGAGAAAGATTGTATAAAATGCCTTCCTGTCATGCGTTACCCAATCCTCATATTTTATGCTACTTGGTTTACTCATGACCCCTTCCAAGGCTTGAGCTTGGTCATTCTGAACCAGAAAATCCTCCACCTTCATCTTCCATAGAGTGAAGTTCCTACCATAAAATTTTTCAATTTCGAACTTGGTTACACCTTTTGTCATTGTTGTAGCTCCCACTCGCACAAAACCTTAGATTTGATACCATATGTTAGAAAAAACTTCAAGATTTATCACCTGTAATAGGAAGCACAATAACAAAAATATAGAACACAAAAATAGTAACACAAGTGACACAGAGATTTACGTGGAAACTTGCAATGTGTAGGAAAAACCACAGGGTAATGGAAACTTCTCTTTCTTATTATTTTCAATAAAATTTACATCCACATCTTTCAAAATTTTCAACTAACTCTTATTTATGCAAGGTATCAAGTCCCTTTTATAGTGCAGAAGGAAGACTCCAAACTATTCATTTCCTCTCCCAATGAAAGCCTCCAAAAGACAGTTTGTTTTTGCTCCCAAGACTATTCATCTTTCACAATCCTATCATCTCCCTAGACATCCACTACTCTAAAATCTACCTGGCTTGACGTCTAGCCTAGATGTCTACTTGGTAATATGTCAAGTTGGACATCTGGCTACCCAGATGTTAGGCCTAGATGTCTAGCAGCCCAGACATCAGGCCTAGATTTCTACTAACCTAGATGTATAGCTGCCCAAACGTCTGACCCAATCATATACCAGCCTAGATGTATGGTAGTCCAGACGTCAGGTCCAAATGTCTACCAGCCTAGATGTCTAACAACCTAAACGTTCGGCCTATATGTCTAGCATGTCAAACTCCTAGCCTGTTGCCTAGAAATTTAACCCAAACGTCTAGCAGGTTAGACGTCTAGCTAACCTACTTGTTATATATTGTCTTCATACCTAACATAAGAGGGTTATAGTACTTTTAATTTTAGGTTGTTATGAGGTATATATTTTTATGTAAGTATAAGTATATTTATTCTCATTAGAAATATCTTTTTAAACCCATTGTAGTTATGGTACTTATATAAAATTTTATAAATGTTTACAAGGATTTTATAAGCTCCAAATATGATGTCATTTTTTGGCCTAAATTTGGGTATGCCACAATCAAATTGACTTGATTTATTGACAAAATTAGTTGAAGATGGAAATGATCCTTTTAATGATTAATTAGAATGTAAAATTGAGTGTATATATTTTTCCCCTTTTTGATGCATTTATTGTTAAATAAATAAGTAAAAAACCATCGCACATGCCCCAATTTATGGTAGAAAAGGGTATTATTTACCCAAGTTTGAAGATGTAATGATGATGCAAATATTAATATTTAATTATATTGGATTAGGTGGAGCAACGCTCCAATTATACCCCTTGAGTTTCAAAGAAAAACCAAGTTGGACCAAGAAAAATTGATTTGGCTTTGATCCACATAAGAGTGATAAACAGAGGATGAAAGGGCAAAAGGGATAGAAAAATGTATTAAGGGTAAAAAGATCACAAAATGGTTTAAAATGGTCATAAAGGGTCAAAAGGGTGGGAAAATTGTAAAAAGGGTAAAAGTGGTTTAAAAATAATGGAAGTGAAGAAAAGTGAAGTCATTTTGACAATAGGAGTACAAAATTGAGCTCTCGATATAAGAGTGTTGGTGTTTGGCAATGGTTCAATAGGAATAAGTAAAATATTGTATCAATGTTATTGACATTTGATAGAAAAATATGTAGTGGCAGCAGTCAACCATTGGAACCCTCATGCTTTTTCTTGTTTGTTTTTTCTTTGTATCATACTACCCTATGAAATACATTGTATAGAGTTAGCAATTTCAAGTCCTTATAGTGGTTGCATGTAGAGCAAAAAAATAGTTATTTTATGTTAGAATAAGTAATTATTCTCTTAAGTTCTACTAGGATAGACTTACTTGAGTTTCCACTCCTTCATGAGTCAGGTGAACTCTCAATTATAGTCTACATCAGATTTGATGAGTTGTTGTAATCCAACGACTCTAAATGATCAACTTTGTTATTTATACAAAGTTGATCCATGAAATAATCAATCAGTTCTACTCTTTCTTCATATTTTATGTAATGCTTTGCATGTCTATTTTGGGAAATTCTAACATGGTACAAGAGTAGGATAGATTTTTCTAGCATTCTCTCTTGAAGGTTCTAGGAGCTGGTTCTTTGTATCTTTTGTTGGCTTCTCCTCCTTTTTTTTGGATTTAAGTCTTCAATAAGATTTTATATATAGTTTTTGTTGCTATATTTTTTGGAATATATATGTGGGTTATTCTGAATAATGTTTGTCTTCTTCTCACATTAAAATAGGAAGGGAAGATTCATTGTCTCTTAGTGTAAATGATTTTTTTAGAAAAATTGCCCATAGTCATATATATTAAAAAAATTTCTCCTTAAAAAGGAACACCTTTTTTCAAGCAAAGTAAATTTTTTTACTTATTATTAATATTTTTTTAAATCTAAAGCTTGATCAATAGGAATTTTATTTCCTATCTTTAGTGTATCCTTTTTTGCAGGAAAAAAGATTCTTCTCTGTTTTTTTGCTCTTGGAGAAGCACGTTTGAGGCTCTCGAATAATGCATAGAGCACCCAATTTTGGGTGCCAACGTCTCTATTTGTGATACCTCTCAATTCGATTTTGATATCTCCTTCACTAGAGATCTGAAATCCTCGATATCCATTGCTTTCTCGCTTGGAAAACTCGCATTAAGTCATCTATTGCTTCCACTACGCTCTTTAGCCTCGTCATCTTCAGTTGCAAGCTAAATATTTTATCATAAGTGTTCCCTCTCTTGCAATATTCTTTTGGCATCCCTTATGCGGCATCGATGAACTCCATAGGAGCCCACTTAAGCTAGGATATCTTCATTTACCGCCAATATCTCCTTTTCTCGGTTGGTGGATATGTAACGACTCTCATTTAGCTCCTATTTAATTAGCTCCACCTCTCTTCATTCCGCATTCATTTCCTATCTCTTATGTTCTTGAGCTTTGGTTATTCTCTGATGAAATATCTGTGCAAGCTTATTTTTTTATTTGCTCAAAGGTGATGCATCGTGGTGCTGAAGGAAGCAACTAGGATTTTTTTAATCATTCATTTTGCTATCATTTTATAAATATATAAAACATCTATATCAATTTTTACGTCTCTCCAATTTTATGTTTGTTCTACATGTTTCAATTAGAAGGTGCAAGGTTTGCGAGGTGCACCAAACTTTTTATTCTTCTATGACGCTTCAATGAGGATCCTATTTCTACTTATTGTCTATTGGGTACCATGAAACAAATATTTTAGGGTTTCCTCTTCGTGTGCCAGCAAGTTCATTTTTTTAGAAGTGTAAATCTCTGTTTTCTTTGGCTTTAAGGCAGTCGTGAATCACAGGCGCACATCCTAATTTCTTGTCTAAGCTATTTTGTATTGGTTTTATTTTGTCCCTTCTATTTCGAAGGTAAAACCTTACAAAATATCCCCTTAGCATTTATATATTTCGGTATATATTCTGACTCATTTTTCACTAAGCCAGTTTCTCTTTCAAAGGGCTATAGTGGAAAGAGTCATTTGTAACAAAGTAAATACTAAGGTCTTTTTTTTGAGGGGGGGTTTGGGGTGCTCAAATTTGCACCTTTTTTGTTTTTTTTTTGAGGGGGGTTATTTTTCTTACTTTTTGTGTCTATCTTCTTTACTCACTCTTCTAGATCCTTTTTAGTGGCTAATATTTTAAAAAGGTGTATATTGTTTTAAATCTTCATTTCAAATCAATATATGATAAAGAAGGTACTCACTAAAATTAAGGCAAGCCCTCATATAAAACAAAATTATTATCCTTATATTCTCTTATATATTTTTTAAGTGGCATTTCTTTTTCAAAGGTGTTAATTTTTCTTTTCATCTAACTTGCCTATTCTTGCTTTATTATTTCTAATTAAAGCTAGCCCTCATATATATCAATCAAATAAAGGTGTTAAAAAATAATATTTTTTCATATATTTACATATTGAAGGTAGACTCTACACTTAAAAGCACTAATATATTCAAAACTTATAAAAGTTTTCTTTCAAAATATATTGCCTACGTTCCACGTACCACTTACTCAAAAAAATTATAGTTTCCCTCACGTTAGGGCGGGTTTTTTGAGTGACTTGGTATACAGGCCTGGCATATATTTTTCTTGGTCAGCCAAATTTCACATATTAGATATCTCTCTTACTTATAGTTTCCCTCTCGTAAGGGCGAGTCATTGAGATTTTATGATATACAAATCTGGCTGCTCATCTCTGCATTTCAAGCCTATATTCCAAGTCTTTATTCTACTCATTACTTAAAGTTTCCCTCAAGTAAGGGTGGGTATTGAGAAGAAAAAGTAAAAGAAAGGCAATTGTTACTAGAGCCAATTTTAATATATCAAAACTCTATTACTTATAGTTTCCCTCTTGTTAGGGCGGGTAATCTGAGGATTGTGATATTAAAAAGCTTACATACCTTCTTAAAAATCAATTGCATTAATCAAAAATTGAAGTTGTAAGGGGGGTATATTGGTTAAAATTCAACTTTCTTTGCAAAAATGAATACAATTGACCCTCTCACCCCTCATAACTATCACACTTGGAAACCCAAAATTTTAAATCTTATCTCTCAAAAAGGGCTCACTCACTTGCTAGAAGAAAAGCAACCAGAATTTGAGAAAGAATATGAAATATTTGTTCATAAAGGAAAGATGTATGAAACAATGGGTATTATAAGCACTAATGTAAATGAAAGCTTATGGTTTCACATTACAGATTGTAAAACTCCTTATGAAAGTTGGGAGAAACTAAAGAACTTATTTGGAAAAGTAGATCAAATAAGGTCAATGCAATTAGAGGTAGAATTAACAACATTATCTCCTGAAGACTTTAGCAATATTGTTGAATTTCTCACCAAATTTAAATAAGTCCTTACTCAATTTAAAGGTAGTGGTAAGAATAAAAAATATTAAGAATGCATCTATCTAATTCTTTCTAAATTAAATGGTGTATTTCAAATATTCGCAACCACCTTTCTATCTACAAAAGATGCTCTTGGTGCAAGTTTCAAAATGCCCTCCTTAGAAGAATTTTGTGAGAGACTAACTAGAGAAGAAACAAAACTTGAAAAGTATGAGATCTCTTCCTCTTCCTCTAAAGCCTTAGTAGCATCCACCTCCACTAAAGAAAAATTCAAAAAGAAAGAAAGAAGTTCCATAACTTGTACTCACTACAAAAAGAATGGTCATTCTGCAAACAAATGCTAGAAAATATTACAACAACTAGAGGCAACTATGAAGGATAAAAATATAGACAATAAAAACTAAATAGGAAAATCCCTAAATGTTCAAGGGAAGACCACAAATACTTCATCTAATTACTGGGTCCTAGATTCTTGAGCAACTCATCACATGACTGCTTCAGATGAGTCATTCTCTTCTATCTCCTCAAGTTCAACATGTAGCATAGAAGTTGGTGACTCTTCCTTTATCCCAGTCAAAGGAAAGGGTGACATATCCATTGATGGTGGCTCTATCAATAATATTCTCTATGTTCCAAATATTGCAACAAATATCCTCTCTGTCTATCAGATTTGTACTTATGGAAAGGGAAAACTATTCTCTTCTCTCCAACAGGAGTTGAGATAAGAGACTTTCAAGACCCCAACTCTCTTATAGCCAAAGGAGATATTGATCACAACACTCACCTATTTCACTTCAAAGGATTCAAAAATCCATAAGGGGCCTCCTATTTTGTGGCTCATGGAGATCTTGAAAGCAAAATTTGGCATGAAAGGTTTGGTCATCTCAGTTATAACTACCTAAAGGAATTGAACACCCATGAAATGGTAATAGGTTTACCTCAAGTCTCTTCTATTGATGGAGTATGTCTTGGATGTGCTCTTGGAAAGCAACATCAAGATCCTTTCCACCCAAGTGGTTCTCTAAAAGCCTCATCCCCTCTAGAGTTAATCCATAGTGACTTGATGTTTTTCCAGAGCCTTCTTTCAAAGGAGCAAAATATGCTCTAACCTTCATTGATGACTTTTCTAGAAGAACTTGGGTCTACTTCCTAAAATACAAAAGTGATGTTCTATCCCACTTCAAAATATTCAAAGCCTTAGTTGAAAATCAGGCCTCTTGCAACATCAAGCAAATTTGCACAGATAATGGGGGGAATACTATAGTAATGAGTTCTCAATATTTCTATCAAGTCATGGCATCATTCATAAGCATTCTATCTCCCATAATCCACAGCAAAATGGCATTGCAGAGAGGAAAAATCGAACATTAAAGGAAATGGCAAAATGTATGCTCCATTCAAGAGATCTTCCAAAAGTTTTTTGGGCAGAAGCTATTAATTATGTGAACTATATTCAAAATCGCACACCTCATAAAGATATTGACCATTTAACTCCTGAAGAAGCATGGACTGGATCAAAACCAGATGTCTCCTTCTTCAATATTTTTGGGTGTACTACTTGGGTGCACATCCCAAAGAAGAAAAGGAAGGCTCTAGATAAGAAAAGAAAAAAGCTCATATTTGTTGGTTATTGTGAGGAAATGAAAGCATACAGGCTCCTTGATCCCACAACTCATGAGGTATTTTTCATAGGAATATCCAATTTGATGAAACATTCCCTCAGAAATATCCTCAACCATCCTCTTCCTCTATTGAGCCTTCTCCTATAGTAGAACCTCAATATAATGAAGAACCAACTTTAGAGATTAATTTAGAGATTGATGATCAAGATGAGGAACCTATAACTCCAACTCAAAGTCTTTCCACTCCTTCTACTCCTTCCACTATGCCAAAATGGGCCCGCACCATTGTTAAAGAAGCTACTCCTTACATCCAAAATCTTCCATCATCCAGATTAACCAACACCATAGGCACTGGTCTTGTCTGTCAGTCTATTTCCTCTGATCCTCAATCCTTCAAAGAAGCAACTGGTATTAAAGAATGGTATGATGCCATGGAAAATGAATTCTCTTCCTTAATCAAAAACAAAACTTGGGATTTAGTTTCCCTACCTAAAGGAAGGAAATTAGTTCATTGTAAATGGATTTACAAAATAAAATATGGGCCTAATGGAGAAATTGACAAACACAAAGCTCGCCTAGTAGCCAAAGGTTTCTCTCAAATTGAAGGAATTGATTATGCTAAAACCTTTGCACCAGTTGCCAAAATGGATTTTTTTAGACTGGTTCTTGCTTTGGCTGCTTCCCAAAAGTGGCTTGTCTTTCAAATGGATGTAAAAAGTGCTTTCTTACATGGGGACTTAAAGGAAGAGATATTCATGGAACAACCTACTGGTTTCACTCAAGACTCCTCTCTTGTTTGTAGGCTAAAGAAGTCTCTCTATGGCCTCAAACAAGATCCTAGAGCTTGGTATGAAAAAATGGACTCCTTCCTTCTTTCCTCAGGTTTTTCTCATTGTGAGTCTGATAACACAATCTACATTTGAAGAGATGAAGGAAAAATCACCATACTTGTTCTATATGTTGATGATCTACTACTCATTAGTAGTGACTTCGCTCACATTCAGACTATAAAAGACTCCCTCTTCAAAAAAATTGATATGGCTGATATGGGTCTAGCTCATTACTTCCTTGGGATCCAAATAAATCAAATAGATGCAAGAATTTCATTGTGTCAACAAAAATACACTCTAGATCTTCTTCAAAGGTTTAAAATGATAGATTGCAAACCTTCTCCTACACCTTTTCAGTATGGAGTCAATCTAAGTACTTCTTGCATATCCCCTCTATGTGATGCAACTCTATACCATTAGTCAGCTTGTAGGGAGTCTGTTATACCTTACTCATACTCATCCAAATATCTCATATGTTGTTGGCTTAATATCTAGATTCTCACATCAACCTCATTTTAGTCACTAGCAAGCAACAAAAATAATCCTCCGCTACTTGCAAGGAACTACTCACTTTGGGATCTTATATGAGGTAAAATCCATGGATATCATTGGCTACACAGATTCATATTGGGAAGGTTTAGTAGAAGACAAATGTTCAACTTATGGCTATGTATTTTGTCTTGGTTCTTCGCCAATTGCTTGGTTATGCAAAAAACAACAAGTAGTGGCCTTATCATCTACAGAGATAGAATACAGGGTAGTCATTTTAGAAAGTCAGGAAGCTCTTTGGCTTCGTCATATTCTAAGAGAATTTGGTTTTTCCCATGAAAAACCTATTACTCTTTGGTGTGACAATCAGAGCACAATTCATATTGCACGTAATCCAGTTGAGCATCAATGCACCAAGCATATTGAGATACACATGCACTTCATTCGACAACATATTTAGAATGGGGACATATACTTGGACTATATTCCAACTAAAAATCAAGTTGCAGACATCTTCACCAAGTCATTTCCTTCTCCACGTTACATATAGTTGCAAGAGAAACTTGGAGTATTATAGCTACATTGAAACAAAGGTCTTTCACCTCTCCTTTTATTTTTTTGTTAGGTTATATATTAAAAGTGGGTTTTTATCAAGGATCTAAAAACCTGATTAGAAAGGATCAGAATGCAACACAATACATCAGCTTATAACAAAAGGAAACACTAGAGAAACATAGAAAATAAAAGGGATGTGCCATCCTAAATGCCAAAGGAAGGTGCAATCCTTTGCGATAGAGGAAGACTACTTCCTAAGCACCAAAGGAAACACGAGTAGGAAGGGAAATCCCACCAAAAAATCAATTTTGAATCAAAGGGCATGAAATAAGAATTTTCAAGCAAACCTAGGGTGGGAGAAAGTGCCAAACCACCCCATCCACTAAAAATCAATTTGAAACTTTTCCAAGGGTGGGAAAAGGAACCAAATCTAGGATTTTAAATTTTGAATCAACCCAATGGCGAGAAAACTAGAAACCACCATTGGGAAATAGGCTTGAGAGAAACCACCTTCCCGTGCAGGGGAAAACCAGAAAGAATTAGAAAATCCACCATGAACAATAGGGTGGATCAGTGAAGCAGAATGAAACATACAGGGAAAGTGCAAGATAAAGAAAACTGAGAAGACCATTCCCTGAACACCTTAAAAAGTGAAACAACATAAAGAGGAAAATCACAGGCAACAAAATCCTCATGTAGTGGAACAACAACCTAGAGGATGGTGCATCAGTGGAACAAGAACAAGAGGAACTTCCCAGGCTATGAAGTCCTCAAGTAGGAAAAATGAAGTCTTCGAGAAACAACGCACAACACAGGAAAAAACAGCAGTGGAACAACACGTCAGAAGGAGAGGCAGGAAAGTGCCACAGGAATCCAAGATGAAGGAGTCACGAAGAGGCATGGCTGCAAACAAAGGATATTAGAATGAAAGGAAGCAACCAGGAAACCCAGAAAACCTTCAACACCAAAGCTTCAAGGACATAGAAAAGGAAAACCTGCAAGGAGTCAACAACAAGAAAAGTAGAGGCCCACCCTCAAGAGCCATGAAAGGAACTAAAAACTTGTAGGAATAGATACCAAGAATTGAAAGAGCAGAGTCACAGTAGGAAGCACATAGTCTCCTCCAAAATTAAAAGGATGTTGTGCAAAACTGCTCATGAAGCCAAAATTCCTCAAACCCACCAAAATATAGCTTCAAGGAAATGAAGGAGGAAGTCCTGAAAGGAATCAACAGTAGGAAGAATAGAGGCCCATCCCTGAAGCCATGAAAGGAATCAACTTCACCTCTTATTTTATTATTGTATACTTTGGAGGATGGTTTTTTCCCATGTGGTTTTTTTATCATCTCTCCCTTAAATATTATATATGAGTACCTTATCAGGCCATGTTGTCGAGACTCATTTTTTTAATGACAATCTTCACCATTCGAAGACATGCCTCTTTATTTAATAGCATATAGTTTTTTCCATGTGGTTTTTCACCATCTCTCATATATATTGTAAATGAGTACCTCATCAGGCCTTGTTTCCAGGATTCACCTTTTTTTGTATTAAGAGGACAATCTTTGCAAACTGAATACATGCCTCTTCCTTTTTTCCTTTTTGATAGATGGTTTTTTCCCATTGGGTTTTTACCATCTCTTCAGAAAATAAACCATTGTACATGAGTACCTCATCAGGCTCTATTGTCGGGACTCATTTGTATAATACACCCCTAGTATCACTTAAGCGGGGTGTTAGAATAAATAATTATTCTCTTAAGTCATACTAGGATAGACTTACTTGAGTTTTCAATCCTTCATGAGTGAGGTGAACTCTCAATTATAGTCCACACTAGATTTGATGAGTTGTTGTAATCCAATGACTCTCAATGATCAACTTTGTTATTTATACAAAGTTGATCCATGGAATAATCAATCAATTCTACTCTTTCTTCATATTTTGTGTAATGCTTTGCATGTCTATTTTGGAAAATTCTAATATCTTCCATACTTTGACATGTATATATGGCATAATCATGTATGTATGATGCTTTTGCATCTATACAATATGTTTTTATGCATATGATGCTTCCATATGATTTAATTACTTAATTTATTTGTGTTATATGACACTTTTGTATGATGCTTCTATGACTATACAACACATTCACGTGTTTTTATTTTTATACTAGGAAAGAATGATATCTTGCATGTTTTTTGATGTAGGCTTGAAAAGCATATTTGGAGTTTCAACAAAGGCAACCTCATGCATTAGTTACCTGAAAGCATGAGATTCCATAAGCTTTTTGGAAAACTATAGCTATGCAATATAAGACAAAATGTAATGCTTTAATCCTATGCGCGAAACAAAGAAAGGAGATAAATTGGAAATGAGATACAAGCAAATGGAGAAAACACAGCCCTCTTCATTAAACTCTCTTGATCCTCGGTTACAAAGACGCCTCCTCCCTTTTCAGGGGCTAGGAGCGTTAAAAGAACTTTGATTACAATCAAGACTTAATGTTCCTTTTTCCGCGTGCCCACACTTGAGATGGGCGGGCCAAGGCGATGCCGCCGCTGATGTTGATGAGTCCTCAACCTCTTGTTGCTCCTCCCGCGATCAAAGAAACAACAAAGACGTCAGTAGCACCTGTGACAAAAAGGAAAGTCATTTCGCTTTGAAATCAACGAAAGATGCATGCCTAAGATTGTCAAATACAGTGAATAAAATGGATCTAAGTCACCTGCAAACCTGACAGAGGTCAGAAGACATTACCAGAGGGCAATTGCCATTGAAACAGTCGACCAATCTGCCTTCACTTGGAATTCATCCCTGGGTAGGACGAATTCTGCTATTATTCATCCCTGGGTGAAACGAATTCTACCGTGTTGGAAAAGCCGAGTTGATCTCGCTCCAATGTCGACCCCCGAGACCTCCAAAACACCTGCAAACAGAGGGGTTATGTAATTGGGGCCATTTTGGGATGACCCAGATGGTCGGATTCTCCCAATTTGGCTTCTATCCTCGGGAATTCGATGTCGCTACCTGCAAGTTAGTGGGACAACAAAGCGACAAAAGGCATGATAAAATCTGATCAAAATGCTATGGAAATGAAGCTATGAGTTGACTAAACAGAATAACGTAAAATGCAACATGAACAAATAATCTAGAATGCTTTAGAATAAAGCTTAGAAAATGCGAGGTGCCCAAGTGGGCCTCCCACCGTTGGCACTTGATTTCGGCGCCAATCCACTAGGGATGGGTCCAAAACCTCTTAGGATTGGGGTGTCTGCAAATTAGTGGTGTAAGGTGGTCGAATGTTGGATTTGGGTTGGATCCATGCTTCCAAAAGCCACCCAATAACCTCCCTTGCGAAAGAGATTAGTGGATGTGAGAAGGTGAATCAAAAGATGCAAATGGGTAATCAATTGGACAGCACTTCGTTGCTTGAAATCGCCTCCAATATATCCTTTTTTGGGTGGGAAAGTCCACCATTTTATAGACCCATGGGGTCTCTTTGGAGGGGCATGCAGGGATGCCATGTGGCGGCCATGCCTTCCCAAGAGGGAGGAGACTCCTCCCTGACTTGGGCTTCCATGACTGCCCTTGTGACAGTCCACTAACTGCCAACCTACCCACCTACACGCACATGCATGGCAGGAGGCAATTATTGACTGTCCTTGGCTGCCACTTGGCGGCAATTTTCTTTTTGCCCGTTAAACCTGGAATTCATCCTGACTGGGTTTGAGACGATTTCAGAATTCGTTCCTTGGGTGAGATGAATCCCAGTTAGTATTCGTCCCTGGGTGAGACGAATACTGGACAAAGTGCCTAAATGTGCCAAATTGCTTCTTAACCTTACAAAATTGCTATGAAAGTGGTTAGGACCACTATTTGACCTCTGAGGGCTGCCCTGGGGGCTGTGTTTGTCAAAGCGATCAGTGTTTGCAGTCACATAATCGGATTGGTGCTATTTTGGTGTCTACAGATGCCCCTTTTTGGGATGCATTGTGCATGGCATAGCGTCGAGCAAAAATAGATAGCCAAAGCACTAATGATTAGGGTTTCTTGGTAACCTAATCAACTTTTGATGCCCCAAGCATGGAAAGGGCATGCATTCTTGAATCCTTGCTTCTGACGAGCTAAGGAATTTGATTTCAAGTATTAACCTATTTTGGTGAGGTGTGACTTGAGCTTGGACATTGATCAGTCATGATTAGGCAAAGGGCGCAACCTTTTGTCCACAGGGGAACCTTGTGTGCATGATTCACGAATGCCAAGTGTTTGATCAATTTGATTGTTATTGCTTGTTTACTGCCCCAAGCAGGAGCGTAATTGTCTTTGTCAATGATTCTTTGAATGCATGTCATTTTCCTTAATTGGGTGTGTGCTTGTTGATTAGTGACTAAGTGTGACTACCCCCTCAAGCGACAAATCGATGAGGGAATGACCTTTGTGAGAAAAGCGATGAGTCGCTTGACCCAAGATGACTTGTGCAAGGGTGCCTTAAGATGGTTTATCGTTAAGCATATGCAATTTTTCCAACATTTGGACCTGTTTTTGGTGGGTGTGAACCCTTTTGGTGATGCCATAATGGGGTGAAATCGTCGAAAATCCATATTCCCGTGGAGCGGTCCGGCTATGGTAGCCTTCTTGGGGAAGTAGGAGAGTGACAATTTGAACCCCAACATCGATTTTTTATGCCAAGAGGTTAAGTGCAAGAGCACTTGTGTCCGGCAATGCTTATTGCTATTTGTTTTTGTGTTGCATTTTTTTTTTTTTTTTTTTTTTTTTTTTTTTTGGGTTTTTTTTTTTTTTGGGGCCCCCTTTGGGGGAGAAAATAATAAAAATTTGCCCTCCCTTTTTTTTTTTTTTTTTTGGGTGGTTATTTGGCTTTGATTTTTTTTTTTGTGTTGAGGATATTTGTTGTTTTTGTTGTTTTGATTTTCTTGCTTTGTGTATATGTCATTATTTTATGTTATGCACAATGATTGATGTTGATGGATGCATGCTTATTTTAATGGATGTATATGGTATGATAAATGCAAATGTTTTATATATATATATGATATGCAAAATGAAATGGATGAATAGGATTTGTGACGTTTGGCTATGGCACCATAGACTGTTTAGAACTCTATGATTTTGTTTTTAGGTGATTGTTGTTATGCATGACTTTGTATGTATACATGTGGCTTTTTTTTTTTTGATGGTATTGTAAGGATGAAAAGTAGTGCAGTTGATTTTGAAATGTAGCTAAGGTTTTTGGAGACTTAGACGGTTTTAACTCACTAGCCACGACTGTACTTTATCTTACAAGACTTTTGAACAAGGTATGAATCGAACTCGTTTTTGACCAAGCTATTTCACATCCTTGTGTGTGCAATTGAGTTCATTTATGTGGTATTTGTCAAGATACCGCCAGTTCCAGATGGGCTTTCAACCGAACATGTACTGAGGATCACCTAATTAGCTCCACTAACTCCTTTGTTGTGTTTAGTTAGATTAATCTGCGATGTTATCCAGGATACCATAAGCTAGCTCATCCTTATGCAAACATTGGTCTGCACACACGCAAAGCGAATGTGATAGACATATCGTCATGCGGGTAGGATACCACCATTGCCAGATAGGCTATCAACCAAACTCGTAATGAGGGTCACCTAGATGGTTTTCGAATGTCGAGAATTCCAGGGATTCAGGCTCAGGATGTTTACTGGCTGAATGATTTAGAAAGTTGCTCATCTATATAGTGATGAAAATCGGTGTTTATTTTCTATTAATTCTTTTTGAGCACGGATTTTGAATAGTGGTGATAACCACTATTATTTGATTTTGTATTTTGAGTATTGTGAGTTTGGGCTGGTGAGTGGCCTTGATCCTTGTGGCCTTGGGGACGACTATGCATCCTTTGCAGGGACGTATAGTACGAATCCTTACGACGTTGGGAACCAAGGGGGTGATGGAGATTATGGAGTAAGGGCATTGATCTTTTAGGCCTTGGGGATGACTACCCATCCTGGTTAGGGGCGGATAGTACGAATCCTTACAACTTGGAGACCAAAGGTGAATGGAAAGTGTTAGGATGATGGTTTGTTGGAATTTTGTTTGTGAATGGCGTTGATCCTTTTAGGTCTTGGGGATGACTACCCATCCTTGGCAGGGACGTGTAGTACAAATCCTTACAACTTTGGGAACCAACTATGATTGGGGTTTGGTAGTGGTGAAAACCACTGTATATGGAGGTGAATGGATAGGAAAGAGCTTGTCCTTTTGTGAATTCTCAGCATTCTGGAACCATTCGCATGGGGGGATGAGCAAGATAACCGTTTCGCTTATGGCGACCTGGATTACTGTGTAGGTTTCATCTTTCGTTCACACAACTTGGGAATTTTTATGTGTTTTAATTTGTGTTGGGATGTTATGTAACAAGGTGTATTTCAAGTGTAACTCTACCTTCATAAAATCTGTTTGACTTGATACATTACATGGCTAAAGAGCAAAATGATGACTGAATCACAAAAAACTCTTGATACATTAAAAGACCACTGACTCTAATATGGTAAAAGCAATGCATGGTGTTTTTGTTGTTTTGTAACATGGAACAGTGTGGAACAATATGGACTAGTAGAACCATGATAGCCTATGGTGCCTTTGACCTACACGACCACAAATATGCAATGTATGGATGCAATGCTTTAATGCATCTATGTATTTTTGTATTTTTGATGGATTGATTTTTGTGAATATGAAGATGAAGTGCGAGAAGAACTCTCTATTGATGAATTTGAGTATGCCTAGAAATGAGATGCAAATTTTTGTTGTTTTTGATGATTTTTGGTGTTTTTGAATTTTCTTGATTTTTGACCAAGCGATTGTGGAAATCCTTGGAGCATTTTTGGATTGACCAAGCGATTGCAAGAATCCTTGGAGCCTTTTTGGGATTGACCAAGCGATTACAAGAATCCTTGGAGCATTTTGGGATTGACCAAGCGATTTTGACAATCCTTGGAGCATTTTTGGGATTTGACCAAGCGATTTTGACAATCCTTGGAGCATTTTTGGGATTTGGCTCTCTTAGATATGAAATGGTCGCAAATGACTGATATTCAAGGGTTCTGTTTCCTTGATACCATCAAGAGAAGCTAGCCGATACGTCTCAGGTCCTATTTTGCTATCAATGACATATGGACCTAACCAATTTGCCGCAAACTTGTCCCTTAGGTGGGATGGCAAACTGGAATTTTGCTGGTTTTCCTTCAAAACCAAATCGCCAACCCGAAAGTCCCTCAGGTGAACTTTCATGTTGTAAGCTTTCTTAAGTCGCTCTTGATAAATACGTAAATGCTCGAGAGCATTAACGCATCGTTCGTCAAGCAACGTAAGCTGGTCTAACCGAGCCTGTCGTGCAGAGTCATCGTCGATGAACTCCTGCATTGATATGCGCAGGGAAGGAATCTCCAACTCTAGAGGCATGACTGCCTCGAAGCTGTACATAAGCGAAAATGGAGTGGCCCCAGTGGGTGTCCGAATGCTAGTGCGATAGGCCCATAGGGCAAGTGGGATTTGAATGTGCCAATCCTTATAACTGTCTACGATGATCTTTTTAAGGATGGCAATTAGCGTTTTGTTTGATGCTTCTGCTTGCCCATTCGCCTACGGATAATAGGGTGTTGAAAAGTTGTGCTGAATCTTGTACTTTGTGGTCAAAGCACGCACGTCTTTGTTCTTGAAAGGCATCCCATTATCCGAGACTATTTTGGATGGAATACCAAAATGACATATGATGTTATGCAAAATGAACTCCACAATGCGGGGTCCTATCGTAGAGGTAAGCGGAATCGCTTCCACCCACTTGGTAAAATATTTTGTGGCCGTTATGATAAACGTGTGACGGCTTGACGACGTAGGGGAGATCTTTCCAATTAGATCGAAGCCCCACTACGAGAACGGCCAAGCAGACTGGACTGTCTGCAAGGCCTAAGAAGGTACGTGCATCAAATTGGCATGATGTTGACACTTCACGCACTTCTTAACATAAGTGCAACAATCTCGCTCTAAAGATGGCCAATAATAGCCCATGCGAAGAATGCGCTTTGCGATGGCCATACCACTAAAGTGGCCACCATATGTACCATCGTGCGCTTGGGCGACTGCCCAAGTGGACTCTTGCTGGTCCAAGCAACGAAGGAGGATTCCTTCATAGCTGCGACGATACAAAATGTCTCCTATCAAGACATACTTAGCCGCTTTCTGCTTGAGTGCTCGTTTTGTGGCATGGGTCAATCCAAGCGGGAGATTACCTAACTTGAGGTAGTCTCTGATGGGTAAATACCGATCTTGTTGATCAGAAACCTCGATAGTATGAACAACCAATCCCTCTTGAAGTTCATCCCTAGCAAAGTTGAATGGGATAGAACTTGTAAGAATAGTGGTGTTGCTATTAATGGGAGTAGGGGAGAACAAGGACCCCCAGTTGGTGAGTTTCAGACGATCTCGGATTCGAGAGAACTTATCCAAGGATGGTTCAATCTGGATCATGTGGATTCCTGGCGTCAAGTCTAAGCTTGCACGCCCCATCGTGGATTGCGATAAGGTTTTGACTTGAATGGTTGTCATATCACCGAAAAGGTCTTGCGGGATTAGTGACCCCAAAGAGGCCATTATGTCCGCAAAATGATTCGATGATCGAGGGAGTGCCTCAATGTCATACCACTCAAGTTTTGCCAATAATTTGTCCACGAGGGCTTTATAAGCCTGCAGGACTAGGCATTTGCATTGATATACCCCTTTTACTTGATTGACTATTAATAGTGAATCACCAAAGATGTTTAGTCTTTTGATGTTCATGGCGATTGATGTCTGAAGACCTAGGAGCAAGGCTTCATACTCTGCATTATTGTTGGTGCATGGGAAGTTTAATTTAAATGATAGGGGCATTGGAGCACCCTACGGTGTGAAGAATACAATTCTCGTGCCACCACCTTTCTCACATTTAGAACCATCAAAGAATAGGGTTATGTCGGCCTGTGACTCAGGCTCATCAGAATCTGGTGATTCTGAGACATGGAAGACCCCATCATCAGGTAGCTCTATGACCAGAGGTTGATCGTCTTCAAGAGGAGCCTCTGCTAGTTGATTGGCTATGACTTGTCCTTTGATAGATTTTTGTCCAATAAACTCTATGTCAAATTTTGTCAACAATATGATCCATTTCGCCGTGCGACTACTATGATAAGTACGACTCATCATGTATCACAATGGATTCTCCTTAGACACAACATACGTAGTGTTGCTGAGCATGTAGTGGCATAGCTTTTTGGTAGCAAACACCACTGCCAAGCGGAGTTTCTCAACGTATGCATAGTTAAGTTCATAACCGACCGGGGTGTGGCTAAGATAGTAAGTAGCTCTGTTCCTTGTGAAGTTCATTCTTCCGGGCTAACATGGTGCCCAGTGCCACCTCGATGAGCTGAGATGTATAAGTAGAATGACACTCCTGGTCTAGGTGGTGCCAATACTGGCGACGAAACTAGGTATTGTTTGATCTCGTCAAAGGCTGACTGACACTCGTCATCCTAGTGAAATGTAACCCCCTTGTGCAATAATTTGTTCATGGGTCGGCACTTGTCAGATAATTGCACTATGAAACGTTTAATCGACGCGACCTTTCCCTGCAGACTTCTGAGCTGCTTGATTGTATTTGGGGGAACCATTTCAAGGATTGCCTTGACTTTCTTTGGGTCCACCTCGATTCCTCGCTTTGAGACTATGAAACCCAAGAGTTTTCCAGATGTGACGCCAAGTACGCACTTCTTGGGGTTTAGTCTAACTTTATGCTCCATGAGGCGATCGAGGATATTTCTTAAGTCATCGATATGATTTGAGCGCAAGAGAGACTTGGCTAACAAATCATCCATGTAATCTTCCAAAGTTTTGTGCATGTAATCGTGGAAGATATATGTCATGGCACGTTGGTAGGTAGCACCAGCATTTTTAAGGCCAAAAGGCATGACCTTATAACAAAATTTCCCCCAAGGCGTTGTGAACACCGTTTTTAGTTGGTCTTTAGGATTGATACGAATTTGATTGTATCCTGAGAAACCATCCATTAGGGAGAGCATTTCGTGACCTGTTGTAGCGTCTACCAACGCGTCGATGCTCGGCAAGGGGAAATCATCCTTAGGACTCGCTTTGTTTAGATCTCAAAAATTGATGCATATGCGAATCCTCCCGTCGGGCTTCTTGACGGGAACCATGTTGGACAGCCATGGCGGATAATCCATGCAGATGACAAACTGTGCATCCAACAACTTTTGCAATTCATATTTGACCATTAAGGCCACTGTTGGGTGCATCTTACGTAGTTTTTGCTTTATAGGCTTGATTGTCGGATCAAGCGTTAAATTATGCGTGACTAGCTGCGGGTCTAGTCCTGGCATATCTTTGTACGACCATGCAAAAACCTCCTTCTTCTCTTTAAGAAGGGCAATGTAGTTGGCTTGCTATTTGGGGGAAAGACTTACCCCCAGCTTGAGAATCTATGGATTCATTAGATCTGTGCCGATATCTACATCAGTCGTTTCCTCGACTGACATGTGGGATCCGTCCTCCAGCTGATGTGGAGTCGGGATCAAATGGATATCATTAGCTGAATTTAGATCTGCATTGGGAACCTCGGGTTCCTCTTAAGCCTAAAAAATATCCTGAGTTGTCCTTGGGGTAAAATGAGGCATTTCACCGAAAGGCCAATACTATGATGGTGATAAAGGTGAATTGACGCGATCCCAGTCGATGGCATCTATGTCTAGATGCAATGACCGTGCTGGATCGGTCGGATTGCGGATGGGTGCGGTCAAATCAATGGAGATCATGTGGATGGAATTAATTTGGTCTCCATTACCGCGGGTGTGATAACTTGAATCTTCTAGATGCTCCCTATACTCTGGATCTGGCTCTAGGGGAACGGGCACGAACGGATCGGCCCTATGTGCGAATAGGAGGACAGGGTCTTCCCTCGGCATTGTTGTCATGATAGGGTCTCGGGGTGGACGGTGCTCATCATGAATTTGGAGCCATGGATCCAACACTTGGTCCCACCCTGCTGGGTCTACCCACCATTCATGCCCTAGCAGTATGCCCATCTGTCCCATTAGATCTTCATGAGTTAAAGGGCGGTTATGCCGTTGCGCATGTCTGAGATAGTCCATCTCAGTCTCATCTTCTAAATCACTTTCAGAGATCCAAAAATGTTCATTCTCTTTAGCAACTGTTACTTGCAACATTGAGGGTTCTCCTTTTTCTAGAAAATTAATCTGGTCCCATTGCGGTTGTTCCACTCTTGGTGGAGGGACCTGATTCTCTTGACATGGTATTGACTCAACTAGAACCTCTAAGGGGAATAGCTTCAAAAATATGTCCGGACACCGTTGATGTTCTCTTTGAGGATTAATGTCCGAACTTTCACCTCTCTCTAGCAAAGGAGAGGGATTACTGTTGTTGCCAAGGGTGTTTGTTGACCATGGGATGTAATCTCCCAATGTATATTCTGTATTTGGGTTGGCATAAATATCTGGTGCCAATCCCCCCTTGTTGCCTATTTCTAGGCCTTGCATATTTTCTACCAATATGTCTAAGGGTAGGGGGTGGTTGAACCCTACTCCTGACTTATCATATGGCATCTGATATCTTGGTTGGCAAAGGACACGCATCCCTTGCTCATATCTGCCTAGCCCGTATCCATGCCAATTGCATTGGCCGAGATATTTTAGAGCGAAGTCCGGGTTTGACAGATAGTTGATGTTTTCAACAAAAGGCTCTTCGTCTGCTTCCTTTTGCTTGCATGGTTCAAGACCATGATCAAGGCCCCCATACACAAAATTTGTCTGGTTGGGTGGGTGACCTAGAGGAACAACTGTTCCTATGGGAAGGCGAGGTCTCCCCATATCCCGTACTGATTCTACTATAGGCGTTGCCACAACATTCTGCACTAAGTACTCCCCCGTGCCTGTACTGGCCATTTCAACAGTGATTTTTGATGCTTGGGAGGGAGGGAACGGGAGTCCTTCCTGAGTCCATTCTATGTTTGGTGGTTTAGGAATCTCAGCTTCCGTAGTGCTAGGTGTTTCCTCTATTGATACCATTGATATTGTGGGCAAACCCTCTTCTAGGGGCTGAGCCTCTTCCATGATTTGTTTTCCCTTGTCCTTCTGTTTAGCCATTATCGATGGCGTTGGTAATGAAGGAGCAGATGATGAGGATTCACCTGGCTGGGATTTGGCTGTTTTGGTCACCAGTGGTGCCTGCGGTATTGGACCCTGTTTAGATGGATTTAACTGGAAATCCAAATGCGTTGAGGGGAGGGTCGATTGAGGCATTAGTTGTACCGCATTGCAATACTTGAAGGGTTCTAAGTCCATCGGGACTACATGTATTTCTCCTTCAAAAGCATACTTTAAGCACTGGTGAGCGATCGAAGGGACACACTTCATGTCCCTCGATCCAAGGCCGCCCTAGCAAGTATATTGTAAGCCATCTCGCCTTCCAACACATGGCACAATGTTGGTATTGTCTTTTGTCCTACCCGGACGGGTAGAACAATCGTGCCGACTCGTCGAGCATATTGCATCATTGAAAGCTCGCAGTGTGTACGTGGAGGCTGTGATATGAGAGGCTGGCAGCTTTAAATGTTTTAAGGCTGCAGTGGTAATGATGTTACTGGACGAGCCAGTATCTACCAGCACTCTCTTGTACGGGATCTCGTTGACCCGCGCGATAACGTGCAGGGGTGGATCTGCCATGTCATTCGATATTGCTTTGACTTCATCCTCTCTAAAGGTAATGACCGGCTCCGTACATCGTTTCACATGTCCCACGAAGTTGTTGAAAGAATTTTCTTCGTGAGGATGTAATTTGATGGCTTTTAAAAATTCCATAAGAGCTTCTCTATGATGTGCTGACTGTTGAATAAGCTCGTAGATGGAAAGCCTAGCCGATGTGGTCCGCAAACTCTACGTGAGTTTGGTCCATATCGTGACCTCGGGTCTAGGCGGAGGTATCTGCATAGGGCATTGTTGAGGCTGCAATGTCGTTGGAACTTCCCTTGTAGCTACCTCGGGCGCAACTGCTGGGTACTTTTTGTTCCTGGTCACTATGCTAATCATTCCCACAAATCCTTGCATGGGAAGATTCTGTCGCACCTCATTAATCTGGAGAGGTTTTGCCTGTGCCTCATGGGCAGGCAAAGGGTCCTTGAATACCCCCATTTGTTGATTATTTGGCGCTATGGGGTTGTCCACGGCCAATGTTTTATTGTCGATTAAATCTTGGATTAATCCTTTGAATTTCTAGCATCCGTTTAAGTCATGTCCCCTTCTCTTATGGAATCTACAATACAATTCCTCTCTGTATCCCTTAGGCTTGGGAGCATTAGGGTCTATAGTTTGGATCTCTGGAAGGGTGACTAAATTTTCCGCTGACAAGCGGTCAAATAGGGAGTCCCTGGACTCCGTGTAAGGGGTGAATTGTCGCCTAGGGTGACGCTGCTGATTCTACTCCTGTTTCTTATTATCTCTTTCATAACTAGGAGGCACTGCCTAGTAATTAGCCTTTTGGGGCTGCATTTCTTGCATAGGCTTGGGAGCATTTATCGCAACTTGGTTAACCGCAGCGGGTTGTGATTGCGTTGTCCCGGTCTTAGTGGTTTTGTTCCACTCTTTCTTTTTAGGCTTGGGGATTGCACCTTCGCCTATCTTAATCTCTTCTATAACTCTGGCTTGCGCCAAAGCTTCTTCTAAACTGTCATATTGCTACAGCAGCAATAGCCCAGAGATTGATTTTAAGCAACTCCATGCAAACATCTGTGTGAGATCAGACATAGGGGGACGGTAGGGTAACTTAGAAAGCAAATCCCTCCATCGATTCCCGTATGCTGCCATTGTTTCTTCCTCATATTGCCTAAGGCTGGCCAGATCACTCAGTGATGCCTTCTTCCTTGTGTTGAAGGCAAAGCGTTCAAGAAACGCATCTACTAATTGATCTAGGTTGTTTATGCTATGTTTGGGTAATTGTGTGAACCAATCCGAGGCAGGGCCTACGAATGTGGTTATGAAAGTTCTAAGCAATAATGCATCATTATCTTGGATGCCGAAGCATTGACTTAGGAACCTTGTGACATGTTCTTGTGCATCCTCTTCACCTTTAAAGACTGCCAATTGAGGCAACTTGAAATGTTCGGGGTAAAGAGGTGTGGGCACTGAGGGGTGCACTGGATGACTGCGGAGTTGACGTAATGTGGGCTTTTGATGCCCAGAAGCTTTTGTCTCCACAGACTCCAAATGCTCTAATAGCACTTTGTATGCATCGGAAGATTTTATTTCTTCCTCTTTTGTTTGCTCTCGTTGTGAGTTATGGGAGACTAGAGGCCTATGGGGGGGTGGCCGAGTGGCAGCCCTCCCACCTTGATGGGGCATTTCGGCCCGCTCTATTTCTGGTTCGTACTCCTCATAAACTTCTTGAGGAGTCTCTGGGCGAGACCTATGACCCTGATTGAGTCCCCGTTGGGGGTACCCATCATTGTTTCGGGGAGTGGCCTCCCTCTCGGGTCTATAAGGTCTTGGAGGCAAAGCTTGACGAGGTTGTGGAGACCTGTCCTGCATCAAAGGGTTGTGCCTCTCATATTGTTCTTCTCTGTGGGTGCGAGGGGTTGGCACCCTCTCAGGTAGTTTATAGCACAACTCATCCACTTCACGCTGCATGCACTCTTTATTCAGGCGGTATAAGTACTCTAACTCTTGATGACCCTGCTCAAGCTACGAGATTTGGGCTTGGCGAGCGGCATGTCTGGCGACTGCCGGGTCAACCTGGTTTGCCCTCTTTTGCTCAGGAGGCTTAAATGTTTTTCCTATGTGTTTGCATCGATCTTGATGATCTAAAATTTTAATGGGTTGCTTCCCTCTGTCGAGGTAGGCGACATTTACTTGAGGCTCTGGCCTCGATGTGTGATCATGATATCTGGCAGGTGCATAAATGCAAGGTTCCCGCACTGTATGTTGTTCTCGAGGAATGTGATGATCTTCCTCGTACTCCCTTTCATGGGTGTGAAAGGGGCGGGCGGAGTGAGGTCGCCCTGTGTGAAGAGCCCTACGCTCTGGATTTTATATTTCTGTTCTAATGTGAGGCAAAGAAGAGGTAGCGTATTCACGTTGTCTCTCCTCATGGGCACTATGCCTCTCTAGTGCTTCATCGTGCTGCGGCCACTCAGATCTAGCCTCAAGAGGCGGTTGTCTACTTACATTGAGATCTACATGTAAAGCGTATTCCCGAAAGGGGCTGTGTTGAATAGGTATACTCCAATGAGGAGGGTCCCAATAATTCTTTTTTGATGTGGCCTGATGTGGACTCTCTTGTAGGCCAGACCGCCAAGGCGGTATGGCCAAGTCCTCAGGGCTAAAGCGAAGGCGACTAGCGCCCTCTCTTTGTGCACCTTCCGTAGCGTCCGCCCTTGATTGGGCTTGGCTATGGGTGTACACCATTGTGGTGCTTCTCTACTATCTAAGCAGATTTTATCTCGTTTATGATGATTTGTCTTTTTGTTTACACTAAGCAGAAATGAACACACACATACACAAAACTATGATTATCTCTTTTAAGGATTGATAGTGTGTCCTAAACTGGTTTAGTGCATTTTGATGTTTTGTTTTGTTTTTGCAATTTTTGAAGAATGTTTAAATGCATAATGTTGGCTCATATGACTCCCATAAATGGTCGCCCCTTCAATATACCATTGCCGGACCGATATACCAACCTCTCTATATACCCGCCCTTACGAGAGGGAAACTATAGGTACGTGAGAGCAGATGGTACGTGGAACATAGGCGGTACGGAAGGGGGGATTGTCCCGTTAATGACACCTACCATAGAAGACTTATCCTCGCGTGCATGGGAATCACCCCAACAACACTCGGTCAGCTTTCGTCAGGATTTACGCCTAACAACAGTGACAATCGGGGAAATGGATGCAAAGCTAAGCCAAGGTGGTGATGAACCCACCGTTGGTCTTGCTCAAGGGCTGGGGTTTTATGACCAGCTCCTTGGTTCAATTTTACCACGTGAAGTGTGTGGGGTTCATTTTATTTAATAAAAATGAAACAAGCAGCAAAAAGGAAACTTTCCCTATGCCATACAAACACTACAAACCGGAAAACAACAAGTAGAAATTTGAATTTTTTTTTTTTTTAATAAAGCAAGAAAATTGACGGAAACTTTCTCTACCTTTCTTTAATAATTAAAAAAAAAAAAAAAATTAAAGTAAAAAAAAATAAACAGATAAAATAAACAGAAATAACACAACAGAAAATGACAGGGACAGTTAGAAACCGTTACCTCTTTTCTGCCTGGACTTGATGTTTCTGACCTTCGGCTTAAAAAAAGGTACCTGTTAAGCACAAAACACAACAAATCTGATTAGTTTCTGTGATTTAAAAATCAGGGAACGGTCCCACCGTGATCGCCACTGAAAGCATGAGATTCCGGAAGAAAGAAATACTAAGGTGCAATGAGAACAGAATTAACTCGATGCATGAAATGAGAAAACATAATCAAATTGAGACAAAATATAAAGAGAAAGTAGGAGCACAACCCTTTTTATTCATAAGATTCTGACTCGGTTACAATACGTTTCCTCAGTTACAAATTCCCAGTTACAATCATGATTGATAATCTTCTTTCCGCATGCCCACATGCAAAGTGGGCGGGCCAACGTATTGCCGCCGCTGGTGTTAATGAGTCTTTGCTTGCTGCTGCTTATCCTGCGTTCAGCTGCTTATCCTGCGTTCAGAGACACAAGAAAGATGTTAGTAGCACCTGCAATAAGAGGACAGAACTTTTGACTTTAAAAATCAATGAGAAATACGTGCAAAGATTGATCGGATACGTGAATAAAACAACTCAGGCTTACCCAAGTAAACATTCGAAAAACGTAATGCAGGATAATATTTAAGCTACATGATTAAATACAAAATGAACTAAAGCCACAATAGCACGATGATTTATATTCGATAAACTATTTAAGCATGACAATACGTGATATATGTTTTCTGAAATCCATATTGTAAACTACGTAAACAACATACAGTATAACATAAGATAAACGCGTAATACAGAATGAACCGAAATGAAGCTAGCAAAAAGGCGTGGGGTGCCCAAGCGGGCCGCCCCGTTAGAACTTGACTTTGACGCCAATCCACCAGGGATGGGCTCAAAATCTTAGAGAATGGAGTGTCGGCAAATTAATGGATTCCTGTGATCCAAAGTCGGGTCTGAAGGTCAGATTCACGCTTCTGAAAACCACCCACCAACCTCTCTTTTGCAAGAGATTCTGGATGTGAAGAAGGTGAAATCAAACTGATGCAATCGGGTCTCGAATGAACAGCACTTCGTTGCGTCTCGAAAATTCTTCCTCCTTTTTTTTGGGTGGGAAAATCCACCTTTTTATAGGCCTACGGGGTCTCTTTGGAAGGGTACGTGGGGATGCCACGTGGCGGCCATGCCTTCCCAAGGGGGAGGAGACTCCTCCCTGACTTGGGCTTACACGACTGCCCTCGTGACAGTCAGCTAACTGTCAATCTGCCCACCTACGCGTGCATGCATAGTAGGCGGCATTAATTGACTGTCCTTGGCTGCCACTTGGCGGAATTTTTCTTTTTGCCCGTTAAACCTTGAATTCGTCCTGACCAAAGATGATTTCAGAATTCATCCCTGGGTGAGACGAATCCCAGTTAGTATTCGTCCTTGGGTGAGACGAATACTGAGCAAAGTGCCTAAATGTGCCAAATTGCCTGTTTTGTAGCGTGCGAGGTAGGAGTCATCAACTGACTGTCCTTGGCTGCCACTTGGCGCCATTCTTCTTTTTTCCCATTAAACCTGGAATTCGTCCTGACCAGAGACGATTTCAGAATTCGTCCCTGGGTGAGACGAATCCCAGTTAGTATTCGTCCTTGGGTGAGACGAATACTGGACAAAGTGCCTAAATGTGCCAAATTGCTTCTTGACCTTACAAAATTGCTATGAAAGTGGTTAGGACCACTGTTTGACCTCTGAGGGCTGCCCTGGGGGCTGTGTTTGTCAAAGCGATCAGTGTTTGTAGTCACATAATCGGATTGGTGCTTTTTTGGTGTCTACATTACCCTCTATAGCTTATTGGATGGGGATTATTATTGACCTACTTTGGTCATAGAGTTGTATCAATGCACATATGCCAATGGTGAAGTTTGATTCAAGGCTACTAATGACTTTGGTAGACCAATGGTACTCGAATATGAGTATCATTTATCTTCCTATGGAGTAGGTGAAAGTTACCCTAAAGGATGTGTGGAGAATCCTCTAGATAATGTCCAAAGGTGCTAGGATGGAGGTAAGATAAGATCAGAGGTAGTATTTATGGATATTGATAGGTCAAGAGGTTATTTTGATAATAATGTTTGGCATTGATATATATAGGACAATAGTTAAGATAATATCATAGATAGTATTTATGGATATTGATAGGTCAAGAGGTTATTTTGATAATAATGTTTGGCATTGATATATATATATATATATATATATATATATATATATATATATATATATATATATATATATATATATATATAGGATCATGGTTAGATTGATCGATGACTCTCTTGTGTATATTTGGGTTAAGGGTATTTATCAAGGACATGAGTATGAGAGTAATGAATTAGGGATGGGGGCATGGTAGCAAACATGTGAGATGAGCGAGCGGTGTTTGATTGGGAGCCAATGGTATTTTTATGATTATATTGTATGCTCCACTAAGTGGTTCACAAGGGAGGATGTAGTTTGGTGTGTTGTACACCTCAATAGGTCTAATTATGGAAGCATATGGTGGTCATGCAACCACAAGATCTCCTATGGAGAGTGAACATTTGGAAATTCTTATTATCTTTAGATGGACACATCACTTTGAGACATGATAGGGTGAGTCAACTAGCATCCTTGAGTAGGACGATCATTGATATTTAGGTAGATCAAGTTATATGGCAATCATAACCATTATACCCCAAATGATAAAAAATAAAAGTTTTTTTTATTATTTTAAATATAATTTAATTAATAATATATTTGATAGAAAAATTAATATGTAAAAATAACCATTATTATAAAATTTGTGCTCAATATTTTAGCATACGAATCAAAATCCTTAAAAGGGATAAAAGAAGTTTAAAATGAATTGGAAAAATTATGATGATAGTGCAAAGGATGAAAATGCTTCATTATTAAACTATTAATAAGGATGTTTTTTTTTTTTTTTTATAAATATTTTAAATTTTAATTGAAAAATATTATAATTTTGTTGATATGATAACTGTCCCAGGTATAAATAACGAGTTTTAAAATATAATGTTTAGGTGAAATTGAAAATCTGATTATTAAAAAACACTCTTTGATTTTTAAAGCATATCTATAGAGTGCAAGGATTCCAATCCTTTTATATATCATATTTTTAATCGTTGAACTTAACCTGCTTCACAAGGTATGAGAAACTCTGAATTGTTCGGCGATTACAAAACACCAAAGTTGGTGCAGAAACGACACAATATTTTATTTTCCTCCTTCACTTCTCTCTTCTCTCTCCCATCAATATTAAATTAATTGGTAAATGTGAAGATTAGGTGTGGTGGACAGGCTAAAATTTGTTGGTTATCCACTTAATCCAAGCATTGGAGGTCGTCATAATTCTCTTACCCACGAAATTAAGAATGGCTGGTTTGACACACAGCCTTAATGGATAATGGGAATGTAAGGATCCATCTCCACAATTATTATTATCTGATTCTTCTTAAGAACATGACTTCGAAACTCAGAGTGTAATTACCTCCTATAATTACTTCAGCACTGAAGGTAATGTATGTGCTGCGCATGCAATTGTTATTGAGTTAGACATTAAGGTCTTTACGGAGTGATGATGAGGAAAGAATAAGGATAAAAGTTGTTTTTAAAGAATATTCAAAGTATTCTTTATAATCTTAAATCCCTTATGAAATTTAACATACTTTTGAACAAAAGCATTTTGGAGTAATTCCTAACAAAACCTCAAGCGCCTGATGTGGACTTTCACAACGTAGGTCACGGACTGCTCAAAACTGTGAAAATTTCACTAAACTGTTTAGATATGGAAAAGTCCAACGTTGGTCACGGAGTGCTAAAAACTGTAGAATATTCACTCAACTGTTTCGATGTGGGAATAGTTAATCACCAAAAAAATTATAATAAGAATATATCAACAAAAATAACAAAAATATCACAAATAACCGATTAAAAATTAACGAGATTAACTATTTCACACAAATGATACTACCCACACAAGTGCCTCATCTCGATATTAATAAGGATCTGCGGAATAAGCTTGCAGCTTGGTATGTTCATGGCATATAGTATTAACAGGTGTGTTATATTTGTCAGGAAAAGACTATCAGCAAGCGTCTGTGTTTCAGCATTGACAATATATATGCATTGTCATTGGCAGTTTTCAGATAGAAATACGAATCCAACTTAAGAAAATAACAGAAAGAGGTTAATCTTATGACATTTTGCTGGGCTTAAATTATAAGCAATTTAAGATCTACTGTACAATTTTAACTACTTAAAACTATCTAATGTACTAGTCATATTTAACACAAGATATATAAGACAAGTTTTGAAAGGTCGGGATAAAGTCTTTTCTAGCGACAATGGTGGAAATTACAGAAAATCTTACTCTGCTTTCACTTGTCCGTTGTCAAGTATCAATTTTCTATTGTCCATTGAAACTCATGAACATATATTATTTTTTAAAGGTATTTGTTGAAGGATAAGACAATATATTATTTTTTAAAGGTATTTGTTGAAGGATAACACAATATATTATTTTTTAAAGGTATTTGTTGAACGATAAGACAATATATTATTTTTTTTTTTGAAGGATAAGACAAGTTTTGAAAGGTCTAGATAAAGTCTTTTCTAGCGACAATGGCGGGAATTACAATATTTCTATATAGCGCTCTCACCTGTATCTTGATGAACATGTATTATTTTTTAAAGGTGTTTTTTTTGTTTTGTCAAATATTTTGAAGGTATTTGTTGAAGGAGGTTATATTTACAGGAGTTTGGTTGGCTAATGAGAAACCTTTGATAAGCCCTTTTTTCTTGGGTTACATGTGATACCTAAACATGTTTCAATGATGCTCTCATATAGATTTAAGGGCCTGTTTTTATAACATTTAATATTATCATTAATTGGAAAATATTCCTTTAGGAACTTGTTAAATATTAATTATAGGACTTCAGATTTTACAAGAAATTTAATTTTCTAAAAATAAATATTCCTTTAGGAACTTGTTAAATAATTAATTATAGGACTTCAGATTTTAAAAGAAATTTAATTTTTAAAAAATTATGTTAGTTTATGCAATCAAGATAAAATATGTAAAACCATATTTTCTTATTACATTACTCATCGAGATATTATGCTTTTATACTATCACTTCTTTAATTAAATTGTTTTTTTTATAATATATTAAAAATTGATTATTTTTTTATTTGACCCGTAATCTCTTAGGATATATTGAGTCAAAAGTTTTAATACTTTATTTTTAAAATAAGAGCTCATCATTTTTACACGAGATTCCGGAAACAAAAAGGAAAGACTAAACAAAATTGTATTAAAAGGAAAGAACACAAATGAATGAACACAAGATATAAAAGCAATATAAACTATGGCCCTTTTTTATTGATATTCTTTTCAATTCGTGTTACAATGCATCTCATTCCCTTTTAGGGGATAGAAGCGTTAGATATTGATCTCTACAACTCGTTTCAGAATTCCTTCTTTCGCGTGTCCACATATAAAATGGGCGAACCAAAACGTTGTCGCCGCTTGCGTTGGTACAGGTCGATTCCTCGCTGCTCCTTCAATGTTGCAAATCTACGTTCAAAGAAACAAACAAAGAATCAGTAGCACTTGTGTATAAAAAATAAAAGATAAATCTAACTATGGCTAAAATGAATCTAAATGAACTGAAAACTTGATAAAAGCATAAACATGAAACTAGCTAAAAAACTACAAAAGCAATAAAGCGGGAGGGGTTCCTGAAGGCAAACTACCCACGGTTGAAACTTTGCTTCGACACCAATCCGCTTAGGATGGGTCCGAAACCTGATGTGATGTGTTGTCGGCAAATTGGTGGGATATTGTGGTCAGAAAATCGGTGTTGGTTCTTGATTCGTGCTTTCAAAAGTCACCCAATAACCTCTCTTTCGATTAAGAGATTATGGATGTTGAAAACACAAATCGCAAGTAAATGAATTAGCAGCACTTCGTCGCTCAAAATGCTCCTACTCGGTATATCTTTTGGGTGAGGAAACTCACCATTTTATAGACCCAAGGGGTCTCTTTGAATTAACATGCAAAAGTGTTTCTTTGCATGAATGCTTTTGCCTAAAAATAAGACTTCTTCTTGATCAAGGGATTCTTAACCGTCTTTGTGCATGTCTTTGTGTGTTTTAGAAAATCTCACTTGCATTCCCATGCAATGAAGGGATAGCTAAGTGGCAAATCTGAGTTGTCTTAAAAATCTCACTCTCATTCCCAGGCAGTGAAGGGAAAGCCAATTGGCAGATATGAGTTGTCAAAATAACTCACTCGCACTCCTATGTCAGAAGAAAAAGCTAAGTAGCAGTTCTGAGTATGTTACATGCAGAGATTTGAATTTTTGTCGATCAAACTTGGCGTTCGTCCCACCCCGAAGCGAGCGCTAGTAATCGTCCCCGGGTGAGACGAGTATCAGTCATCACTCGTCCATGGGTAGGATGAGTAAAACCTGCACTTGTCCCTGGGTAGGACGAGTAAAACTTGCACTCGTCCCTGGGTGGGACGAATAAGCAATAAAGTGTCTAAAAGGTGCTAAATTGGTTTTTGACTTGCAAAACTACTGTGTGAGTGGTTAGAACCACTGTTTATCCTTTGAAGGCTGCCCTGGGGGCTGTTTGTGTTAGTGCGATAAGTGCTTGTTGTCACATAATCGGATTGGTGCTGTTTTGGTGTCTACAATTTTCATATGATTAATCACATTTTTTTATTTGTGGAAAAAATTTAAGAAAGGATGCCACTTTCGGTAAGACACAAGGAGGTATGGGTATCCATTCTGCTAAAATCGCCCAAGACTGGAACCTGGCCTACCATATTAGACATACTCAAGGAGCAAACAAACACACATAAACATTTAAAAAAATAAATAACAATAAAAATAATAAAATAAAATGAAAAGCATGCTCCTTGAGTGTGTCAAAAAGAAAAGAACAACCAAATACACACAAAAAGATAAAAAAAAACCACATAGAAAAACACAAGAACAACATAACAAAACACAAACATGACAACAACAACACAACACTACAAAGACATAACAAAAAAAACATGAAAAATAAACACAAAAAAAATCTAAAAAATAAAATAAAAAATAACCAACAAAGAGACAATAAACAACAAAAAAAACATAGAAAAAAATCACACATAAAAACATGAATTAACACAAACAAACAGAAACACAATAACAAGAACGAAAAAAATACAAGAACAATAACAAAAAACATAAAAAAATACAAAACAACAAAAACACAAGAACAACAAAAAAAAACACAAAGAACATAAAAACAAAATAAAACAAAAGAACACACACCTTAAAAAACTAAACAAAAAAACAAAAAAGAAAAAAATTGAACATAACAGTGACCTTTCTAGACCAGAAGACTTTTATGACGAGTCAACAGAGGAAAAACAAGAAAGAATAGTTTGAGCTAGGGAACTAAAATAATCTAATCGAACCAAAGAGAAGTAAACAAAGCAATAAGAAACTAGGTACTTTCAAAACTGGAGCCATCCAAAGAAATGATAGAAATAAGAGTTTCTATTATTTATGAAGCCCACCATCTAGGGGATGGCCATAACAAGTAAGATCACCTTTGTCAAAAGCCTAGTTAGCTAAAGCATTAGCACTCTTATTTTGATCTCAGAAAACATGATTGTAATCAACTTTCAAAAATCCCATTTGGATTAATTGAATCTTCTCAATAATTCTTTTTATTTTCCAATAAACCTTATGATTCTTAGAAGGAGTCTTCAAAATAATAATCATGAGTTTAGAGTTAGACTCAACTAAAACCTTTTCCCATCCAACCTTAGTAGCATCTTGAAGGCCTATGAGGATACCAGACCCCACATCAAGGTTATTGGAAAGAATACCCAAATTCTTAGCAAAAGTAAAAACCAGGGAGCCATCTGAAAGTCTACCAAATCCTCCCACACTAGCTTTTACAGGGTTCCCTCTAGAGGCTCCATCACTATTAACTTTGCCAAAATGCTTAGGAGGAGGTTTCCAATTTCTTGTCATATCCATCTTAGAAATACTCACATTCCCTTTAAGTTGGTTTCCCTTAGAATATTTAATATTCAATATTTGCATCACTTTATCCCATATTTGGTGGGAGTATTGGGGTGATTAAGGAGTTGATGGACTGATTCAACTAAGTTGGCTATGGTCTCTTGCCAAATATAATGAATATCCTTCCTATATTGATTAAAAATTTGGTTGTTCCTTTCATTCCAGATATTTGAAAGAAGAATGGTAGAACCCATCCAAACTAACTACCTAATAAAATGATCAACACCCTCTTGATTAGGCCAATTTCTCCAACGTTGTTCAAAAGTAAAAAAATTGGACCATTGTAAGCCAAGTAAGATGGCCATTCTCTTCCATAGCTCAAGGGCTAAAGTACACTCAATAAAAATATGTATGAGAGTTTCTACATTCTCTTCACATATTTTACATCTATAAGGGCCATGAAAACCACACTTCATAATTTGATCACCAGTAAACACCCTATGATGCAATAAAATCTAAGTAAAGAACCTCACCTTAGGCTAGAGATTTTGCACCCACAACTGAGAAAATATGTTAGAATATTGATTGGGATTATTATGGCATAAGGTCAAATAACCTTGACCAACTAAATACTCACCCTTAGTAGTGTTGTTCCCCCCAAAACAATATTTTTCATGGGACCAAGAGAGAGATCTCATATGAAGGATGCTTTGGATATCTTATCTTTGCCATTCTAGGATTTGAATAGGCTAGTCCTCAATAGGGATACAATCTCTACCAACCTTTAAATTACCAGTATGGTAACGACAATAATTAACCACCTTTATCCAATTAGCTCGATGAAGCTCCTCCATCCAAGGCCTCTAGATGGGAAACTGAGTTATCAAAGGCTTGTGACCATCCCCAGAATCTGTCCAAAAATTTACCTTTTGACCATTATGAATGATCCAAAATAATTTTTTCTTTATCAAATCCTCACTAGTCTTAAGAACTGCTAAATGGGAGAATATTTGGTAGGAAGTTGACAACGAAAAAGGTCTTTAGGACTTTTGTTCTTAGCATATTTAGCATGGATATTATTGGCCCAAAGAGCATTGGGGTTATGGAACATCTTCCAATATAATTTAGTAGCTAAAGCTTTGTTTTTATTAATAGAATACCAAAATACTAACCCCCCTTCATTCATAGGAAGACATAAAGTGTCCCATTTCACCAAGGCCCATTTTATTTTTGACTTAGTACCACTCCAAAGGAATCGATGATTGATTTGATCAAGTTATCAAAGAACAACCTTTGGGATATTCAACATGGAAGATACATAAATAGGAATAGCTTAAAGGACTAATTTTACCAAGGTGATTCTACCCCCAAAAGAAAGCCACCTATTGGTCCACTTTCCAAGTTTCTTCTTTATTTTGTCCAACAACCAGTTCCAATATTTATTTTTTTGCCTTTGAATATTGATGGGAATACCTAAATAAGTGGTCGTAAGGGAGGTCTTATTATATCTTAATTTATCCAAGACCATGGATTCCTGTCTGGCAGAGAAGTGAAAGAAAATAACTTTAGATTTATCTTGATTGATCAACTGCCTAGTAGCCTTAGAAAAATAACTAATGATTTGATTAATATTAGAAGCTTCCTTAACTGTGGATTTACCTAAAATACTAGAGTGATCAACAAATTGAAGATGAGATATAGGTCTAGCTCCATGAGCAATGGTAACTCCCTCAAGGGTTTTTTTTCCCTCTTTTTGGTTATAGTCCTACCCAAGCATTAAAAAATAATGATGAATAAATAATGGGATAGCAAGTCACCTTGTCTTGTTAGAAAATATAGCAAAATTATGTGCAAGTAGAAAAACACAATAACACAGGAAAAAATAGTAACACAGATTTTACGTGAAAAACCTGCAATGTGCAGGAAAAACCACGGGGCAATGGCAGCTTGATCTTTTATTGATTTCAACAGAATTACATTCAATCATAATTTACATGCAAGGGGTCATTCCCATTTTATAGAAAAAACAAAAAATGTTCGTTTCCTCTTCCAAAGGAAGAGTCCAAAAACTATTTGTTTCCTCTTCCAAAGGAAGAGTCCAAAAAATTGTTCGTTTCCTCTTCCAAAAGGAAGAGTCCAAAAGAATTTTTGTTTCCTCTCCCAAAGGAAGACTACAAAATACTGTTTGTTTCCTCTTTATAAGCTGCACCACCATGCACCTCTCTGCTAAAGAACATTGGAGATCTAGATATTGACTTCTCCTCCTAACATTCTCCCTCTTGAAGTCGATATACATGAATTCTTTGCCTATGTTTTTCCATCCAAGTGCCAATTTCCCAATGCTGCTCTTATCACATTTTTAGCAAGCCCAAAGAAGTTTTAAACCACTCAAAATTCTCTATCTTGATCGGCTTAGTAAGCATATCTGTAAGATTCACTTCAGTGTCAATTTTTTGCAACAGGATCCTACCTTCTTCCACCACATTTCTTATAAAGTGGTACTTGACATCAATGTGTTTCATGCGATCATGGAATGTTGGCTTCTTCACTAACTGAATAGCACTTTGGCTATCACAATGCAACATAATTTTCTCCTGCATTACCTTGAAGTCACCCAACAGTCGCTCTATCCAAATTGCCTCTTTGCTAGCATGAGTCACTACAATATATTCTACTTCAGTGGTTGATAAAGCCACCACAAACTACAACTTAGAAGCCCAACTCACAACTCCACCAGTAAGAGTGAAATTATATCCTGTAGTGGACTTTCTCCCATCTCTATCTCCATAATCAGAATCCACATAACCTTTAACTTGCCAACTATCTGATCCATAGTAAATAGCAGCATCTGGAGTGCCTCTTAAATATCTAAATATCCACTTCACAGGATTCCAATGCTCCTTATCAGGATTTTCCATGTACCGGTTAACTACTCCCATTGCTTTGGAAATATCCGATCTGGTGCTTACCATGGCATCCATGAGGCTTCCTACTGCTGATGAATACGGTACACGAGACATGCTTGTCTTCTCTGCTTCTATTCTAGGACACTGGTTGGAAGATAATTATAAGTTTTAAAGAAGTGGGGTACTAACTGGTTTTGCATTCTGCATATTGAAGCATTGTAGAATCTTTTTTATATATGAATTTTGACTTAACCAGATCTTTCTTCCTTTTTTGTCCCTATGTATCTTCATCCCTAAAATTTGGTTTGCTACTCCTAAATCCTTCATTTCAAATGTCCTAGCCAACTGAGCCTTAATATCAATGATTTTCTTCATGTTGGGGCCTGCAACCAGCATATCATCAACATACAACAGCAAAATAATAAAACTGCCATCATCAAACCTCTTATAGTATCCACAATGGTCAGCTTCACTCCTAATGAAACCTTGGATCTTCATGAAGGTGTCAAATTTCTTGTACCACATCCTTGGTGCCTGTTTCAACCCATACAAATATTTCTTCAGTCTACAAACCAAATGCTCTTTGCCTCTTTCCTCATAGCCCTCAGGCTGATCCATATAAATCTCCTCCTCGAGATCACCATGCAAGAAAGTAGTATTTACATCAAGCTGCTCCAGTTCTAAATCCTGTGCAGCTACAAGTGCAAGTAGAACTCTAATAGTAGTCATCTTCACAACTGGAGAGAAAATTTCATTAAAGTCAATACCTAAATTTTGCACATAGCCTTTTGCCACCAAGCGAGCTTTATAGTGTTCCAACAACCCATCGTTGTTCTTCTTCACTTTGTACACCCACTTGTTTCCAATAGTCTTTCTTCCAAGTGGGAGATCCACAAGTTCCCACGTTTTATTCTTACGAAGTGCCTCGATTTTCTCCTCCATGGATTTCCTCCACTTTTCTGCATTCTCAGACTCTCTAGCTTCCTGAAATGAACTAGGCTCACCATCATCAGTTAAAAAAGCAAAAGAGGACTGACAAACATGAGAACACCTTTTCGGATACTTTTGTGGACGTGTAGATCTTCTAACTCAATGACCTGTTGATTGTGGCTCTTGGTCTTTTGACTGTTGTGGCTGCTTCTACTTGTTGTTCTTCTTGCTGTTCTGCATGCTATTCTGCATGCTGGTCAAAAAATTTAGCATGATGGTAAAAAATTTTAGCATGCTGATTTTCATTTTCATCTTCGTTCATGTCTACTTCAACTGGTCCAACATTAGGTGTTTGTTTTACCTCCTTCCTTTGCATGGATTTTTCATCAAAAATAACATCTCAGCTAATCATTACCTTGTGGACAGTAGGATCCCACAGTCTATACCCCTTTATTGCATCTCCATAGCCGAGAAAAACACATTTGCATGACTTCAAGTCAAGTTTGGACATTTTTTATTTAGGCACATGGGCAAATGCATCACAACCAAAGGTACGCAAATGAGAGTAATCAAATGGATTATCACATCAAACCTCCTCTAAAATTTGTCCATCCAACGTAGATGTAGGTGACCTATTAATGAGGTAAACAACTGTATTAACATCCTCTGCCCAAAACCTTTTATCCAACATGGATGCGCTAAGCATGCTTCTTGCACATTCCATGATTGTGTGATTCGTTCGCTCAACCACACCATTTTGTTGTGGAGTATATGGTACAGTATTCTGGTGCTTAATTCCTTTGTACGTACAAAAATTTATCAAATTTCTTGGAGCAATATTCACCCCCATTATCTGACCTAAGACATAAAACAGGCTTGCCCAAAATTTTCTCTACTCGAGTTTTGAACTCTTTAAATTTTTGCAAAGCTTCCAACTTCTTCTTTAGAAAATAAACCCACACTCTCCTAGAATAATCATCTATAAATGTCAAAAAATAGATGGCACCATTTAAGGAATGAGTGGGGACTAGTCCAAATATATCCGAATGTATAAGTTGCAAAAATCAGAACTCTTACCAAGGCTTGCAGTAAACCGAACCCTCTTTTGTTTACCAAAAATACAGTGCTTACATAAGTCTAAATTGCAAGACTTAATCCCAGAAAGAATACCTCTGTCATGCAAAATTTTTAGACCTTTTTCACTCATATGGCCTAGGCGTTGATGCCATAGCATTACTGCATCCTGAATTGAAGTTACTACTGCTACATGTTTCATCACTGTATCACCGCATAAATGATATAGGGTCCGATAAGATTCTCCCTTTGCTACTACAATAGCACCTCTAGTAATTTTGCAATAGTTGTTATCGAAAGTGACAGAATACCCTAGCTTATCCATCGTCTTGATTAAGAGTAAATTCTTCCACAAATATGGCACATTTCGCACATCACATAACATCCTTTCTCTACCATCGTCTAGCCTGATCCTTATGTCCCCTCTTCCCACAATTTCTAAAGGGTGATCATCACCCAAGTAGACCTTCCCACCACTATATGGCTGATATTTGTCAAACTAGTCTCTGTGAGGAGACATGTGGAAAGATGCACCCGAGTCCAAAACCTAGGTATATAAAATAGATCTATCGTTGCTGATACAGAAAGCCTCACATGTTGTCATCGCTCCAAAATTTACTGTACTGGCTTCAACTGAAGGCTGAAATTTGTTTTCACCATTTTTTTCTTTTTTAACTAACAACAATCCTTCTTTGAGTGCCTTGGCTTCCCACAATGCCAAAACTTCCCTTTCAAATTTTGTCCTTTAGACTTAGATCTAGACTGTGATCTACTTTGTTGACTCTTCTCAAAATATCGACCTCTCACAGCTAGGGCTTCATTGGTTGAGGGTTCCAAATAAGTTTTTCGACTCAACTCTTCTACCAAAAAAGTGGCTACCACATCATCAAAAGTTAGAGCTCCTAATGATGAATTGTTGATGGTCATCACCAAATGATCCCAAGTCTCTAGAAGGGAACAAAGTAGGGTGATAGCTTTGTCCTCATCCTCCATCTTCACATTAATTGAAACTAGTTTACTGATGAGGGTGTTAAACTCATTCAAGTGATCTGCCATAGATGAGCCCTCGTTCATCCTTAGGCTATAAAGCTATTTTTTCAAAAAAACCTTATTTGTTGTAAATTTTGTCTCATACAACTTTTCAAGCTTCTTCCAAAGGGCTTCCATGATTTTTTCTTCAACAACATTGAACAAGACGGAGTCCGCTAGGCATAGACGGATTGTAGAAACCGCATTCCTATCCAGTGTTGCCCACTCCTCATCTTTCATGCTACTTGGTTTACTCGCGACCCCTTTCAAGGCTAGGGCTTGGTAATTTTGAACCAACAAACCCTCCACCTTCATCTTCCATAGGGTGAAGTTCCTGCCATCAAACTTTTCAATCTCAAACTTGGTTACACTTCCAGTAATTTTTGCAGCTCCCACTTGCACAAAACCCTAGGCTCTGATACCAGATGTTAGAAAATATATCAAAATTATGTGCAAGCAGAAAAACACAATAACATAGGAAAAAATAGTAACACAAATTTTACATGGAAAACCTGTAATGTGCAAGAAAAACCATGGGGAAATGGCAGCTTGATCTTTTATTGATTTCGGTAGAATTACATTCAATCATAATTTACATGCAAGGGGTCATTCCCCTTTTATAGAAAAAACAAAAACTGTTTGTTCCCTCTTCCAAAGGAAGAGTCCAAAAACTGTTTGTTTCCTCTTCCAAAGGAAGAGTCCAAAAAACTGTTCGTTTCCTCTTCCAAAAGGAAGAGTCCAAAAGACTATTTGTTTCCTCTCCCAAAGGAAGACTACAAAATACTGTTTGTTTCCTCTTTATAAGCTGCACCACCATGCACCTCTCTACTGAAGAACATTGGAGATCTGGATATTGACTTCACCTCCTAACATGTCTAATAACTTTGAAAGTTGGGAATGATTGAGAAGGCCTACCATTGATAAGAACTAAGTAGGAAACTAAAGAGATACATCCCATAATCCAATCCTTCCAAATATTATAGAAAACAAATTGCCTCAAAAAATTGATAAGGAAGTGCCAATTCACTCTTTTATAAGCTTTGGATAAGTTTAACTAAATGAAAATGGAAGGATATTTTTGCATATCCATGGAATGGATGGCTTCCTGAGAAAGAAATTTCTCATCTAATATTTTACGCCCTTCCACATAACCCCCTTTCTCAGGAGAAATACTCTTATGCAAAAGAGGAGATTGATATGATTAATCACATGTTTCCTTCATTTAGGATTAGATTTTATTATTTACATTATATTTTATTTTCAATTCATAAATCCAATCTAAATGAATTATATGGTGTATCCATCAATGATGTAAAAATAATATCATATATGTGTCTTGTACTTTAAACATAAAAATGTCATAGGATTTATACTAGAAACCTTGGTGAAATATGCTTTTATATCTATTATTATTATGGATAGTTTATTTGGATAAGATTTGAGTAGAAAATATTTATCTCGTCTCTTGAAATGTTAAACCAAGAATTTTGATTTTCTATTATAATACCACATTGTTAATTGCTCTACAATACATTGTATAAATGTCAATCCTCCTCACAATATGGAGGTTAAATATTACAAAAATTGAGTTGCAAGGCAATTAGGATCATATATATCTAACTTATCCCATAGAGTACAAATAATTAAAAAATAATTGTTTATATATTTAAAGTAATTTATCATTCATTTCTTAGACTAACATAATTTCTTATTACTTTAGAAAATAGAAATTTGAATGCATCTTGGCTAGGTCATGAACTAAATACACCATAAGGTTATTTTAGAAATTAGAAGATTGTTATATTTACCTTTTCGTTCTTCTATTTCAATTTTTTAGATTTTGGATTTGCTCTAGTTGATATTTTTCACCAAACTAATGACATCCAATTCCATATAAGTTTCATAATAAAAATACTTTGAGTATATTATTCTTTAGATAGAAAAGCATGTCTATGTTTGCTATAAATTCATGTTAAAAATTTACAAAGCCTTTTTTTATTTAACTGATCATGTTTATTTCTTTGAGGAAAAAAACAATATTAATTAGGAACAAGTTGATTTATAGGAAGTGGAAGCCTTGGTACTATTATTTATCATTTTTAATTTAGAAAATGAGTTCAAAATTGACACAATCACATTTTTCATCCTATTCATGTACAATATTTCCCTATTTCCATTCAATGAAGTATAGTTTAGATATTTTGAAAGCTTAATTATGGGATTTTCTTCCTTTTTTTGATTAATGCTAAATATTTTATCAATTCCATTTGTTAGATTGAAATATAAGACTTCAATATTGCAAATTATTGAGTCATTTTAATTCTAATATAGAATAGTTTTTGAGTGTAGATAATTAAGAAATGAACAAACAATAAAAAATCTTTTAAGTCTAATACCTTTTAGAACATAGTGCTAATACTTGTTAAATCAACGAGTATATTCCTCCATGAAGTATTTATCAAATTTCATTATTGAAAAATGGTATAATAAATCCTACCCTTTGAAATATACTAAACTTAGTTGGATCTCAAAATAATACTTATACAAAAGCCACATGTAAGTATTTCTTATATAGCCATGGGTGTATAACCAACTTTAAAAAAATTATTAGATAAAAATTATGAGATGGTCCTTTGCATTGGTAGTTCCATATCCCAAAATATTTCCAATGTCCTTGCATAAGCTAGAGTGGGAATATCATAAATTATTAAGAACTAAGAAGGATAAATTTTAATTTCCAATGGATAAATATTTTTTTTGAATATAAGAATAATGAAATGATTGGACATAATTTTAATGTTGTTTACTTTAAGAGAAATTGATTACAAATCAAATGTATTTTAAAGTTATGAAGAATGAGTAGTTAATTGTGTTTGAGACGTAGAAGGTATTCTAAATCTTAATTTTGATAAAATTAAAGGTCTAAGATGACAAAGATTAATTCTTTAACCTTCTAGATACAAAAATAAAAGGTATTCTCAAATTATAATATGTTTAAAACATTAAAATGATATGATCTCAACCACTTCAATTCCTTGAATTTTGAAGAGACCCACATTAAAAGTTACCATGTGTGATACATGCATAATTTACAATATTTTGTACTATCACTGTATAGTAAAACATAATATATGTGATGCCTATTTCAATTCAAGTATTTTTAGTTCCCTTATTGACATTGTAATAATTTTTATATTATAATATTTGATTATATAGATATGTGTGTGTGTTACTGAACTTTACTTCAATTAGAACAAGAAATATGATCCTTATGTATCCACCCTAAATAATGTATATTAATTCCAATGACATGCCCATCAAATTAAAATCAAAATATTATATTTAATGCATATGATTGGATATTTTATAGCATTACCATGAGGAGACTACTAATTATTATTTTTTAATTTTATTTTTAGGTAGATTAAGAAATAAATTTCTCTCAACTATTCTAAGAGGTAACTCCCTTTATATTTTGAAAATTTATCTATTTAATTGCATTTGTTTTATTACTAAGACATCGTGGAATATTGAATACCATAACATAGTGTTTCATCTAACATCTACCATATACACTTAACACATGGTACCTTTAATATAGTTTTCATAGATCTCACATAATATTCTTCCATGAATGTTAATAAAGTTATTCAATATAGGGTTATTAACAAATAAGATTTGGTTTGTTTTAAAATGTTAAGGTTATGATACCTTGAACCATAGATTGGAATATAGTTTTGGTGTTATTTATTCAATGTGTTCATGGATTAAAGTTACTAGTCGTGATTGTAAGGTATTTTGTGCAATATTATTTATTAGAAAAGTATGATTATGCTTTCCATGACTTCTACATATATTTTTATAATTGGTTGGAATAGATATTTTTTATTGAGACATATAAGTCTCTTTCTACATATTAAACATATGATGTAGCATGTTGAGAATGGAAACATATGATGTAGCATGTTGAGAATGGAAACATATGATGTAGCATGTTGAGAATGGAATTTGAATCATGGAATAGGTGTCCTATACCTAATTGCATAACATGAGATAATGAATTTTAAGCATGATGTTAATGCAACAATAAGATAAATAAAATGATAGCTATATTTTTGACATTGATCCTTGAGTGAGAAATATAATTCCAATTAAATATTAATGATATGACAATGGTGTGGAATGACACATATTTAATTTATTCATTATAATTATGTTCTTTCTTGCTTGACTTGAAATTAAGATTATTTTGGTAGTAGTAAATATTGTCCACCCACAATTCATTTGTTCATTCTAGGGTTGGAGGATGAAGTTTGTATATTTAAGGTAGAGACCTAATGATTAAGTAAGATGCATTTTACACTCTATTATTTCATGTAATCTAGGTACGGAACATGATGATTATTGATGGACATATCTTCTATGATACCATGAGATTATTATGCAAATTGTGGTCTCTTACTTGTTTTATATATTTTAGCTATGGGACCCAATGGTTTTATATGCATATTCTTGGTATAACAAAGAATTATTATAAAATATGCATCCCTTGTCTTTTTATTTAATGTAGTTTTAATATGATATCAATTGAATATTATTGGTTATTTCTAGTATTGTACTATAATTGGTGTTCAAGAAGTACTCTATTTATTGTTTTTTTAATAGGTTACATGTGGCTTCTATTGGGGGCCACTCCCATTAAAATACCAAAATATTATATTTGTTGTAGCATACATTTTTATCATAGTTTTTAACTTATTTTTCTATTAAATATGTTCTTCAACTTCCTCTAATTTTTATATTTGCAAATAATCTCCTTGACATCATTTTGAATAAGACATAAAATCTCACTCCAGTTGTCGTTTAAAATTTGAATTTCACTAGGATGAAGATCAAAACCATAATTTGCTAATTTATCTACTACTTGACTTCCTTCTCTATATATATGCTCACACTCCCAAGATATTACCTCTAGTAATAGATGATGAACATCAAAAATAATATTATTTTGTATTCAATCTCCGCATCCATTTTTGTTAATAGCATTGATGATAATTTGTTAGTCCCCCTATATTGAAATAAATTTCCATCCTTTTTTGTTGTAATTTTAATCCTTATAAGAAGTGCACTAGCCTACACATAGATGTTAGTTGAAGTTCCATATTATTTTGAATAAGTTAGGAGAATTTTGCCTTCACTATTTCTAAAAACACCACCTCCACCAACTTTTCCTGAATTTCCTTTAGAAGCACCATCAAAATTAATTTTGATAAACCCAATTTTGGATATTTTCATTTTACCATAGATAAAAGTAGGTCCTTTTATATATTTACATTGTCATAGATGATTCTTCCATGTATGTTCAAATCATGTAGCCAAGTTATTAGCACCTCTTTTTTTGCAATTGAGATATTTTATGATGAGCACCATATTTGTAGATATTCTACAAGAGAGGCACTAATATGGTTCCAAACTTGGGCATAATTTTTATATTTATTTATTTTTAATTCTATTATTAGTTTCAAGCCATAAATTCGAACAAACAATGTTAGGGAAAATCCTTCAAATAATAAGTAATGCTTTAACTTTGAAATAATTTGTCTAACATTTTATCAACTCTTTTAATATTGATGGATCTACCCAATATAATTTTATATTTTAAAAAATAATCCCAAATAGTGTGAACAATCATATAATGAAGAACTAAAAGGTTTGACATTTCTAAATTCTTCTCACACAAGGCACATTTGAAGGGAGAGCCTCTACTAATCAAATGCTCTTTCAAGGAAAGCCTTAGGGAAAAGGAAATTTTAACTCCTCATATCCCAACTTCACCAAGTATCCACCATTATTTGATAAATTCTAAACCAAATCATCCTTTCATGTAAAAATAGATAAATAAAACTCTTGAAGCATCTTTTGAAGTTCATTTTCAGTTTAATTGAGTTCATCTCCTTCATAATTTACTAAAATAAATTTATAAACTTGATTTTTCGCTCATAATAATATAATATTTGATGTTTAGACCTTTACCTGCTATTCAAGCTTGAGCCAATAGTTCCATTTTAAGTTAGAGATAAGATGATAAGGCTCAAACCAAGCATCAGACACAAAATTAACATATATCCCCTAATTGACTAGCCATCTAATATTTTTCTTCATCAATTGTAAACTCTCTAATATGAAGTTCCATGTAGACGATCCTTTGGGTAGAGTTCTGTTCCCAAACAATTTTATTGCATCAACAGAACCTATATATTTTTGAAGTAATATTTGTACCCAATTATTTCCTTGATCCCTGAATAATCTCCACCCATGGTTTACTCCTAATGCAAAATTTATAAGTCTACAATTTTGCAAGCTTACTCCTCCAATATTTTTTCCTTTGCAAACCCTATCTTGCTTATAAATAGGAAACATAAATTTATCCTCGCAACCTTTCCATAGAAATTATCTTTAAATTTTATCAATTTCTAATGTAAAACTCATTGGAAATATTGAAAGAGACATCATATAAATAGGAATGGATTGAAAATTAGTCTTTATGAGTTGTAGCCTTCCTACCATGGTTAAGAACTTACCTTTCCAACATTCCAAGCACTTTTATTTTATGAAAAATAGAGATCCAAATCTCATTTTTATTTCCATTATCAAGAAAAGGAATACCCAAGTAGGTTGATGGACACTTTTTAATTTTTATACCCTAAAATATTCACAATAATTTGTTGTAAATATAGGGTAGTATTAATAAAAAATTCCTAGATTTTGAAGTATTTACCAACTGTCCAGTAGCCTTCTCATAGCATGACAATATTTATTTGAACTCCATGGCCTCATTTACTATGGGATGATCCAAAAAAAAAAAGAATCATCAACAAATTGGATATTAGATTCAAAGGAATAATTTTTTGCAACTTGAATACCCTTTATGTTTCCTTCTATTTTTACCTTTAAAAAGGATATACCTAATATTTTCACCAGAATAATGAATAGGTAAGGAGAAAGAGGATCACATTGAAAAAATCCACAAGATAACTTGAAGTACCCATCAGGAGAACCATTGATTTAGCAATAAAATTTTGTAGTGCTATAACAACATTTAGTCCACTCACGCCAACTATAATCAAAGATTTCTAAGAATGGCATATAGAAAATTCTACATATCCTATGCTTTGTTCATATCTAATTTCAAAAGCATACCTAGATTTTTCATGGAATGAAGAGAATGTATGGCCTATTTTGCAATAATTATACCATCAGGAATTTGTTTACCATGAACAAAGCCACCTTACTCATTTACTATAAGACACCCTAGAATTCCCTTAAACCTGTTTACCATAAATTTTTAAATGATCTTATAAATCATATTACAAAATCTTATGGAATAAAAATTATCAAAAAAATTTGTATTTATTTCTCGGGAACCAAGGTAATAAAAGAAGAATTTATATCACTTATTATAGCCATCCTTTTTCAGGCCTCTTCAAATGCACCTAACATATCCTTCTTCAATAAATCCCAATTTTTTTTAAATAAAATTATTGGAAATCCATCAGTGCCAGGTGTCTTGTTAAGATGGAAATAAAAATGCTCCATGGAGCTCTTCCATAGATATATTCTTCATCAAGATTTCATTTTTTCCCTGAGTGATAATTGATGGAATATTTTCCAAAATTATTCTTGTGCCTCTTTGTCTTGTCTAGAATCTGACAAAATACTTTTTAAATAATGAATTACGTCCTTCCTTATATATTCCCTGTTCTAAATATTTCTTCCATATAGAGTTATAATATTTTTGATATGACAAATAGAAAAATTATATTTTTTCTATAGCATGAATGTTTGTGTATTTCCATATCCTTCCTTAAGCCATTTCTCTCTATATTTTTGGAACCAATATGACTCCTTTTTTAATGCATTATGATAATAAAAAAGCAATTTTTTTTATTTCACATAAGAATATTGATCTATTCCATTAATTTCTACTATCTCTTGTAAATTTTTGAGCTTGGATTCAATTAATTTTTTTCTTTAAAAATATTACCAAAAAATTGGCATTCCATATCTTCATTTGCTCCTTTAAATATTTCAACATTTGAACAAACCCCTACATACATGATCCTTTAAATTTTAATTCCTTCCACCATAACATAGCCATATGTAAAGAATAAATATCTTGGAGCCACATATAATGGAAGCAAAATGGCTTTAGAGGATCATTATTAGTTAAGTTACATGTCAAAAAAAAAGGGTTTGTGATCTAATCCTGCTCACAATAAAATATTTAAAAATATTGTATACTTTTTTTGCAACCATTTCTATCTAGTATTTCTGCTATGTGATTTTTTCCAATTTGTCTATCATCCCATGTATATTTAAATCTTAAGCGACTAACATACCAAATGTTATTTGAGTTGACAAATGAAACAAACTATTGCATTGATTTAGACCATCCTAGAATGACACTCTTCTTTTCCAAAGGAGATAGAATAGTATTAAAATCACCCCTAAGAATCCATAGATCACAATGAATCATCATTGTATTTGAAAAAAGTATAATAAGGTCCTTCTAACATCTTTCATGAGGAGTAACTATAGTTGGAGAATATAAATTTATAACCGTGACTTTGATGTTTTCCTATTTCCTACAAAAAATTTAGCAACCCAATTAATTTTTGCTTCTAATAGTTGTCCATACCATTTACATTTATCCCATATTATTGCAATACCACCTGAAGCTTATGTAGAAGAAACTACTAAACAATCACCTATCTTCCAAATCTTAAAAGCATACTTACATTCCTCACTGCTTAGTTTTGTTTCTTGTATTAAAATAAACTCAGGACTATAACAACCTATTAATTCCTTAATACAAATTTTTAGGGATTTTATTCATAACCCTAATATTCCATGATATCATTTTTGTCATCAACACTTTTTATTTTTATTAGTGGGATTAGCCCCACTTCTTGTTAACACCTATGCTATTTTTATTTGGCTTACCAGATCAATATCCTTTTGATCTTCTTTTTCTCTTTATTATTTTTTTGATGGCCTTCCTATTCTTATTCCATTCCCACCAACACTTTCATCTTCATCAATCTCTTCCAATTTTTTATATTGTTCAACATAAGACTTATTTCTAAAGATTCATGTTTCTCTAAAGAGCCGAAAGTGCAAGGAATAGTGTTATTAGCATCTTCTTATTTATATTGTCCTGAAAACTCTAATCTGCATAGATGATCCTCCACAGTCATCAATTTCTTATGTTGTCCTAAAAACCTTAAATTTCCTTGGATATATTCCATAAAATTTTCTTTACTTTAATGCTCTTGAAATCCTAAAGTGCTAGGAATACACACTATATTACTTTTGATTTTTTTTTTAAGGAGAATATTTTAAACCACTAGAGAATAATAAAAGTGATTTACTTGGATTACGCTTGACCTCCTTCACCATATTTTCTTTATAATTTTTCTCTCCATATTTCATTGTTTTAAAACGTGCCTTTCCATATTCCTTCACACATTTAGCACATTATATATATGAACTTTCATATTGTATTTCGTCATCCACCATATCATTTTTTTCCTCTATTGGGTGATTTGAGTGAACTGTAATGGTCTTTTCCATATGATGATGTAGAGGGATTTTTCTAGCCACTTTCTTAAGAGTTGAAAATAAATGATATAACCCACCTTCTCCTATGATATGGTCTTCTTGTTTAAAATTGAAGCTACCCTCATGCCCAAAAAATTCTATATCTTCCTCTATTTTCACTTTATAGTATCTTTCCATGTACCTAGTTTCATGATATTTGTGACAACGAAGTGCAATGTTTTCATAATCCACTTACTGATCCTATTATCTTGATTTAAATTTAATTCTAATCAACTGTGGTAAAGGTTTATATATATCCATCGAAACACATATTTTAGTGTATACAACATGCCTTCTCTCCTTAGTAATTGGTCCCTCTTGGATGAATTCACCTAGAGTGTTACCAATATTCTTCAAAACCTCTTTATTCATGAGTTTATAAGGAAGTCCAAAAAGCCTAATCCATATTGGGAGTCTTTTAATAGTTTCTGTGTCCACAAATTTTTTCACTCCAAGATCTTAAATATAATGCATATTTACCCCTAAACCACGAGCTTCCATCCATTATTTTATTCCTTATTTCTAAATCGGAGGAAATAATTATGAAAATTCCTTTTGGAAGAAAATTGATGGAGTAATTTGAATTCAGTACCCACTCCCACTTAATCCAATTTTTAATCTTAGAAAAACCTTACCAATATCCATGAAATTTACATATAAATTCTTTGGGTTTAAGAATAATTATATCATATCAATCATCTCTATCACTTCTAGTTTAGAATCTGCTACCTTGATTGGGTTTACAATAGATTATCTCTTTCTCTTATTGTTAGCTAGGACATTCAGACTACCAACTTCACCATTCATACTTTTGTTAAGGACTTTTACAAATTAACTTATTTTCATGTTACTTAGATTTTATTCAAATGAATCCTTTAAATTATTCAATGATCTAGAATAGGAAGTGGCACTTGTTACCTAATCACACATTGCTTTCTAATTTTTTCTTTCTTTCTCACACTTCCTCCTCACTCCCAGCTTGTGCTCACACTCACTTTTGGCTGCACTCATTCCCAACTTACACTCACACTTTCTTGTAGTTGCACTCACTCTCAACTCGTGCTCACACTCTCACTTCTAACTACACTCACTCCCAGCTCATGCTTACACTCACTTCTAACTACACTCACTCTTAACTTGTGCTCACACTTGCTTTCAACAATATTGAATCCCAGCTGTACTCGCTCCTTGCTACACTCACACTTGCTCTTGACTCTTGGCTACTCAATACTCTATTTATTGTTGTTTTATATATTAAAGGATATTATTGGTCTATTCTTTTAGATAATTATATAAATGATATTATTTCTTGTTGATATATTTATTGTATTGTAAGTAGAAGTTGGTTATTTAGATGTTGATTATGGAGAGACCTACACTTTTGAGTTTTTTAAACCATATAAGTGAGTGATGTTGTATTGGTATGATTATTTATTTTATGGACCATATTATCCATATTTACATGTTGTGATCTATAAGGTTTTAAATTTAAGGCTATTTGTGTGGTGATTATGTGGAGTTATATTATTTTTCTATAAGGATTTTTTTGTGGTGGATCATAATTTTGTTTTTGTATTGGATGGATATATTATGATGGTGGATGGATATGTCCCTTGCCTTCTTATTTTAAGTATTTGGTAAACATTGGACCTTATGAACATTGATAAATAAATTTATTAGTATGGTTCTAGATGGATGCATAAAATATGTTGGTTCCATTGTGACATTATGGGAGAGAGGATATGCTTATATTATTGTATTGTATGATTGTGTAAGTAATTTTATTTTTTCTATCGATTTGATGCAATTGTAGATGGGAGTAATTTGATTAGTCATAGATGATGAATAAAACTATATTTATAAGAGTTTTATAAAGTTCAGACCCTATAACCCAATGATATTGATCATGGTATAACTATTTGTCATATGTATCATTACATCAATTTTTAACCTATTGTGATTAGTGAGGCTTTTATTCATGGTTACTAGTAAGGGATTGGATGAAGGCATGTTTTTGTGATGGATGGATGTGTTATAGAAATAGATATATTTATTATGTATGTTTTAATGATGGATGTATTGAATATGATGGATGGTAGTCTTAGGTTGTAAGAGAATCTTTGGTATTCTTTAATCCAATAAAAATACACATAATATTGTACAATGTCAAATCATATACTTAATTTCGGTGCAAATGTAGTACTTGACTATTCCCTTGAATTAATAATCATTGTTATAGATTTATTTCCATCCAACCCCACAAAATAATATTCACTGTGTATCATAGGCTTTGTGGCCATATCACTCCACTCCATATAATCTAATCCACCTATAGACTATGCATAGGTTGGATGATCCACCCAAGGGAATATGGATATATAGATCATATTATATTGAATACATGAATATATAGACTCATTACAAGAGGATTTTTTAAACTATTAGATTATGCCCTTCTTTATTTATATTTATCTTTTTATCTTTGCATTCACCTTTTTATTTTTCCATCTATATTTCTATATGACAATTGCTTTATTATTTTCCAACTTACTTTCTTCATCATTAATAAAAGCACTTTCATGTGCACTTTCATATTAAGCATTGTGTTTTTCAAAATTATTTCCATTACTACTTAATGTTCTAAATGTGATTATTTTAATAAAACTATGTAATCAACATGTTGTACATGCACCTTCATTATTATATATATATATATATATAGATAGATAGATATTCATGTGTCTTTAAACTTTTAACTATTGGATTTCTTTTCTTCTTCAACATGGGTGTGATCTCATGACTCAACCATGAGTGTATTTATGGTAACCTTCTTATACTTCTAGATTGTATGGATAACCCTTCATCACAACTACCAAGTATAATAAAGTATATCATTTTTACAAGGTTTGTTGTATTATTTCCCTCATTACTCCCTCTTTCTATTTTAGAATACTCCTACTGCTTCTATATTTATAATTTTATTAATTTGGCTTTTATACCCTGTTACATGTATGGACTAACTAGGAGTCAAATATAGAACTTTCATGCATTAAGGTTGCTCTAAATATATAATTTTGACTCCTTATTGAACTAGCATGTTATTTGGATCTAGGGTTGATTCTACTCATTGCTCCAACACCCCCCTTAAGCCAATGGATGATTCCTCAGGATTACTAACTCCAACACCAACTCTAAGCTTCAACATCTACATTAATACTAAATGTAAAAATTTAAATCTTTAAAACCAATTATTAAGATAAAAAAATCTAATAATCATATTGTTCTTATATCCAACATTGTTCAAGCATAGAAATTATCTCACAACTAGTAAATAATAAAAATTTATCCATATAGGACATACAAGATATTTCATAATATAATTCATATGCTTCATTTGAGTGCAAATTCACTGCTCAACTATTTCATTAAATTAACAACTATTACTACATATTTACTACCATCCAAATCCATAACATTTTGTATACTACATCTCATATTCCTTATGGCCATTTATCTCCATTAAATATAATATAATCCAATCATGGACCATGTATATTTTGGATGATCCACCCAAGGAATGATGGATGGATAAATAGATCAACTAATGTTGAATACATGAATATATAGGCTCACTATGGATTTTATTAACTAATATAACATGCTTTTCTATATTTATATTTATATTTGCATTTACCTTATTTTTGTTTTTGCAATTTGTCTTTCCATATCACTATTGCTTTTCTATTTTTATAACATATTTTATTTTTCTTTAAGAAAATCACTTTTATGTGCTTTTTCACATTAAGCATTATGTTTTTCAAAAATAATCTTGGATAATAGGACAATCATTATCTATGTTGTACCATGACATGTAACTCATTTTTGCAAGTTAGACCTACCATGTAATTTATTTGAATTGCATGATAAAAGTTATAGTATCTTATTAATAAGTACTTACTCTTATGATTTATATATGCATTAAAATCATGCAATGTTTTGACTATTTTTAATGGTAGGTTTTAAAAGGCATCATATTTGCCTTTGAAAAAGGCTACTAGAAAATAATAATTAAGATATTAAAATAACCTAGTAAAACTCTCCACAACCAAAGAAAACATTGGAGAAATTGGTTACACGTAATATTACATGGTAACCACTAGACTTATTTTATGCTATGTAATATATTCATGTATGCCTAGAATACTATATATATATATATATATATATATAATGTGCCTTATCTAATATTCTAGAAATACAAATGGTGTCATAATTTGGAATATAATATGTTTAAATAAAATGATTTAAAAATTATTTCTAGAGACCTATCAAAGGATGACTTAAATATGTCGTTTCTTACCTACTCAAAACAAAACTAACATAATAATACCATTAAAAGAGATACATGTTTTATTATTATTATTATTTATAGTAGAAGGGTTTTTAAAAGGGTCCCCAAACCTATTACAAGTAGGATTTTCAAAGTCACCCCCAAACTTTAGATCTAGCAATAAGACATCACGAAAGACTAATCTAGCAAACCTAAAAATCCAATGAAACAACCTCCTAGAAAATAAGCTATATATTTTTATCAAAAAAATACAAGATATTGTCCCATGGTAAAACCACCTTGTGCTCAGGAATCTAAAGCATTGGAGAAAAACATCAGAATAATAAAAATGTTACCAGTTAAAAATAAATTTATAAATAAAACCACCCAAATTGAAGCATTTACCCCCTAATAGAAAATGGGAACAGGGGAATCCTATTATTGCAATCAAAAAATCCATCCAAAAAAGCACATAATAGGATAACCCCTCATAAGAATAATCGATTTAAGAAAAAAACACTAGAAATATCGACCAACAAAATTCACAACATAAAAACCATCTAGGAGATCTGCACAAGAAATTTCATGAAACTTGCAAATCCCATTGGAGCCAACAAAAATTTCCTTAGCCATTGAAAAACTGGGCCAAAAACAAATGTGAGGTTTAAAGGAAGAAACCCTAATCTTTAAAATCTCTAAGGGCACTAGAAATTTAAGAGTTTATCATATTGCTCTGAGAAGAGCTGATGCCGAGAATAACCCTTAGCACAAATACCAACTAGGAAAATTGCATAATAAAATAGCACACGAAAGCCCCTTCCTATCCCAGATAGGATGCAAAATATTGTAGCCCTTCACTAGTAGGCACCTAGAAGCAACAACCACCTAAACAATTGATGCCCAAGCTCCTAAACAAAAAATTGATCTGGCCTTCCACCCACCAAAAAAGCTAGCAATTATAGCTCCTTCAGTTGAACTAGCCTACCAACCTATTGATGGTGTTCCTTTATCCAAACCAACAAACCCAACAACCTAGAGAAAACCCACTAGATTGTAGAGAAGTTTCCAAAAATCATTACCCTCTGTGTAAGCCCTTGAAGTTGCAAGCCTCTTAGGGTTTGCCCTCAGAGCGACGAAACTCTTTAAGAGATACAATTTTTATTAATACTTTTATATTGAAATTTTAAATTATAAAATAAAAAATATTATAGTCCTATGGTAAATAAATAATCTTAATTTTTTAATAAATAAAACTATTAACATTCTTTACAAAAAATGAAATTGTTTACTTTTGTAAAATACATTAAAATGTTCATAATAAACACATTAATATATATATAATTTTGATTATATTTTAAAAATGATAATAATAATAAAATTATTGATATTAGTTCTTAAGGCCAACAATGGTAAGACGGTTATAGAACAGTGGTTCCTTAAGCACCGACAAGAAGCCACCAGAAACCCACACATAAAAGTTGTATTACAAAGCAAAATGAGCTGAAGAGAAAATAAAGGACAAAGAAAATCCTCCTCAAATCCCTCCTGACTTAGAAATTACCCATAAAAACATTATATTGGTGTTTTTTTGTTGAAAATATCACCTAAGGTAACCATATTGTAGTCACCCATACACATCAACATTATCATAGTTGAATTCTAATTTTTATCATTCATTTAAATTTTGTAGACCATCAATCTATCTTCATGCTATTATTTAAAGGGGTAAATATTATTATGTGGTCAGGATATAACCATTACATAGCATATCCGCAACATGTGAGGGGAGAGATTTGAACCTGGGCCTCTCGATTTCAACTAGAGAGTTTTAACTACCCACTTGCTCTCCAACTCCTCTACATACCCACTTGCTCTCCTGGCTTAGAAATTACCCATAAAAACATTATATTGATGTTTTTTTGTTGAAAACATCACCTAAGGCCATCATAATGTAGTTATCCATACACATCAACATTAACATAGTTGAATTCTAATTTTTATCATTCATTTAAATTTCATAGACCATCAATCTATCTTCATGCTATTTTGAAGTGATTATTAGCATCTTTAACATGTGTGACATATTTTTTTTTTAACTTAAAAGGGGTAAATATTATTATGTGGTCATGATATAACCATTACATAGCATATCCGCAACATGTGAGGGGAGAGATTTGAACATGGGCCTCTCGATTTCAACTAGAGAGTTTTAACTACCCACTTGCTCTCCATCTCCTCTACATGAGCGGATTTTTTTTAAAAAGGGGTAAAAAATATTTATTATGTGATCACAATATAATCATTACATAGCATATCCATAACATGTTACGGGAGAGATTTGAACCTAGGTCTCTCCATTTTAACTGGAGAGTTTTAACTACCCACTTGCTCTCCAACTCCTCTACATGAGCGGATATGTGAGACATATCTATTGTTCTTTGGGGTGGAGGCTTATTTTCTCTTAATCTAGATATACTCAATACAATTTCTATAGCTATGTGTATTATATTTTCAAAAACCACCCACATTGCTCACTCCGAGTCTGCTATTAGTAATGTCATATAGTAGAGAAAAAATAGCCTGAGGATGAACACACAAGAGCCTATGGCAAACAACGAAGAACCTTGCTTACCTAGCTTGCCACTAGGATAACATATCATTTATTTTTTTCTTGGCCATTGCTCCATGGTCTAACTATGATAGATTCATTAGAATCACTATCTGCTCTTTCTATTTTGCTATCTTTTTGTACCACCTCTTGCATCCCTTGGATTCTTTGGTATTAGTTTATCTCGTTTTCCATTTGAGAGTCCACATATTGTCCTTCTTTTAGTTCTTTTCCTCATTTTACTAAATATTTTGAACTTCTTCCACCCTCTTTCTCTCCCCAATTCCTAGTACTTGAAAGGGTCTTATGAGATTCAAGATTCTAACCCATATCAGGGAGTCTATCTCTATCCAAAGCATATTATTTGTTAACAAGATCACCTGTCCTTTTACTTTATTAATTGTTGTCTTTCCTATACCTTCTGCTCTCTGGTACACCTGTTCTACTTTTCAATTCCTTATGATAATACCAAAACCAACATTTCCACAGTCTTTAGTGAAAACCTCATCTATGTTTAGCCTTCAACCACTCTTTTAAGAGACGGTATCCACTCTATGTTATTAGAGGAGACTGTCTCCTCTGTTAAATTTCGTCGAAATTTTAAATAAAATTTTAGAGCATAAGTTATTGATGGATAAAGTAATAAAACTAAATTCAAATTTAAATAGAATTAAAAAATCACACCCTTTATAATTTCGAATACATAATTAAAGGGACTACGCAGACATAGAAAGAACCACATCCTTGTCACCAATTGTTATGCCGTGCTGCACTAAATACACTAAGCACTAAACAGTAGCTAGCCTAAAACAATTGTATACTAACCTTATTAATGTGGTTCACATTACCTGGTGTAAACTTCATGAAGGTTTGAGATATCCTCAAACCAATTTCAGATATCGTGTTACATACGACGTTTGCAAGACGACGAAGATGGCAGAGGTAAAGTAGTTTTGCGAGTATCGAAAGTTGTTGATTATTTATTTTATATAATATATGTTTACTTGATTACGAGAATGTGTAATTTTTTTTTTTCCTTTTTTTTTTTTTCGACTTACACAGATTTTAATCTTAAATTTTCCTTAAAGGAATTTTAAAATCTTAAACATTAAATTTATTTAAATTATAAAATAGAAATCTTAATCTTTAAGAATTAAATATATAGATTACGTGTAGTGGACAAGCTAAACTTTTGTACAAGCTAAACTTTTGTTGGTTATCAGCTTAGAGCGGTACATTGTAGGTAGGTCGGTTGAAAGGACGGTGGGAATGTGGGAATGCGAATATTATTGCTTCCTTGTTTCTAAGAACAGCACAAGAACTTAGAGTAGAAGGACGCTCTGCAATTTTTATTCCCTTAAGATGTGGCGTTTGTTACATCTCTTTTTTTCTTGGCTTTCATACGTTCCATGGGGAAGCAGAAATATACCGTTAATGCTCACGCAACTCCTCTCTTTAATTCGTTGTCTCTACTCCTTCGTGCAGAGATCAGCTTCAGACATTCGCAATAGTTACATGCATGGAGCTTTCCCAAGCTATGCAAACCCCTATGCCTTGTCTGCGGATTATCCCGGTGTTGTTTATTGGGACAGACTTACGAGTGCTAGAGTGTTCTTTTAGAGGAGCAGGATTTGAGATCATCACTTGTAATAATCCAGTAACGCTTATGCTGGTGATGCCATTATTTTTTTTATTGAGTAATATTTTTTATACATATTTGTGGTGGGGATTGAATCTGAATCACATCACGGATAATGTAAGTGGTGTCCTTAGAGTAAACCACATCAGGCAGATGCCATTATTTTTATTTTACTTTTATTTTTCAATTGTGTTATGTATGTACACAAAATTTTAAAAAACATTATCATTGCATCCCATTCCTAATGATGCACCTTAGTGGTAGTGATGCAATTACAAGCAAGCTTCAGCCTGTTCTATTTTTAGTATGATTACTATTAATTGTATATTAGAGTTTAATCAATTGCTTTTGTGGGTTTAACAGTAGATATGAATTTGTAGTAAAGTTTTAAGGTATAAATATTTTAAAATAAGATTATACATTATTAAATAATTAAAATATAATTAAATAATTATATATGTTTAGATAATATATTCCATAATTTTTTATATATAATTTTAGAACTCTAAAAATTATTGTATCTTTTTATTTCTTTATTTTTTATAAATAAACAAACTTCAAGGTCCAGATTGACATTCATATATATATATCCACACTTCAAGGCAGACGTTGCCATTCATCTTAAGAATTTTTCCATATAAAAAAGTTGCGGACGTTGCCATTCATCTTAAGAATTTTTCTATATAAAAAAGTTGCGCATTCAATTATAGCTTTAAAAATAAATAATTTAAAATTTTATCCAATATATTTAAAAAGTTATAAAATAGTTTTGGAATGGAGTAAATTTTTTTTAAAAAACATCTACACTGTATATGGGAATTATTTTAATATTTTGAAAAAGTAAGTTGAATTGCACAGAGTTAGAAAGAGGTGTACTGTACAGGGGAACTCCTTGAGGAAAGATAGTAACTATAATAGAACTCGCGAAGAAGACTTGGGAAAGATGAGAACAGTTAAGTATTATCTTGAAGGAGTGAAAATTTTGAAACTTTGAGGAGATGAAAATTAGAGGATTTAATTATAAAATGACTGAAGCAAGATACATATATATAATATCTATGTTGTGGCTTATACCTTGAAGGCTTAGATTTGATCTAGGCGAAATAGAACTGTTAATTGTAGATTGTAGTGTTTGGTCGACGTGCATTGTTAATATTTCAGCGTTCAATGTAGAGAATCAGCAACTTTAAGAAGTCAACCGAATTCCCTGCGACCATGTTGTTAGGATTTATTATATATACAAAAGAATTTTTGAAGCAATTAATTTGATCAGCAATTTAATTAGTAACAACAGAAATTATTAACCATTACAAAAGAAGAACATAAAAATGTAAGACAAGATAAAACACAACATATAACGTGGTTCACCTAGTGTAGATTACATCCTTCAAGAAACATCAGTCCTTTGTATTAGCACCAATATAATATTTTAAGGGAAAAATCTTGCAACAAAACCAACTGTAAATTCCTATTCAAAACACCAAAATCTCCGCACAATTACTCTAATAGTAACTCAACATGCCAACACCCTTGCATCAAGATCTACACTAAGCTTACTGCTCTCTCTAAGAAAGATACAATCCTCTCTATCCGAGGTATTACATAAATAGGGAAACCCAGTTACATGCATGCTAAAACAAGCATCCTATAATTAACCCAATCCTCACTTAAGGGTTAATTCAAACTTAGAAAGTTTACAATTAGAAAAAGCTTAATTTTAGCCAATCCTAAAATTAACTTTTCATTTTTCCTTTTACAATTAGAAAAAGCTTAATTTTAACCAATCCTAAAATTAACTTTTCTTTTTCTTTATACAATTAGAAAAGCTTAATTTTAGCCAATCCTAAAATTAAATTTTCTTTTTCCTTTTTCCACCTCTAGTTCGGGATTGGTCATCTACAGTCCAGTTAAGGAACAAAGAACTATTTTATCAATATTTAGCTAAAATCAGACTCCACAACCTAACAATATCCCACTTGGAGACTGATCCACAATAACTCTACCATTGTTGCATCTGCCAAAGAACATCTTCAAGCCAAATAAGGAATGCCAACTCCTCTAGATTTTTTTAACCATGCTTTGAACCATCACATGTGTCATCCACGCACTTTTCCTATGATCAACAAGCAACACATAATCTTACCTACCACAAATCCATGATATTTTAGCATCTCCACAATCGCCCATGCATCATGATGATACAACCATCACCATCATGACAAGATCCACATACTATGTCTGCCCACATAGCATGCTCACACATAATGAGACTTAACCCAACCGTATCATGTGATCTATCTCGCAATCATGCATCAAGAAAGGTGTCATGTCCATCCCCTCGACATGCCTCTTACTCACAGCTCCCACTGCTTGGACAATCTTTGATCTTTTGCAATAAATATAAATACAATATTCAAAGCAAGTATTAAAACCTAATGAAACATGTCACCTGATATGTTTGCTTCTGATATTCCTCCATATGCATTGTGAGACCAGTAATCTTTCTTTAGATGTCCCTTCTTACTGCAATGCCAAGACTCCATATTTCCTTTGGACTTGGATCCATTCTCTCCACGGTTCATCAAACTCATTATTTTTTCTTTATGTTTTCCTCTGATAATCAAAGCCACACCAGATGATGATTCAACCATGCTCTTTCATCGCATCTCATCACTAAGGACTACACCAACCACATTTTCAAAAGCAAGAGTACCAAAAATAGAATTGCTAATTGCCATAACCAAGCTCTCCTAGCTTTCTGGTAATGAGCACAAGAATAGAATGGCTTTCATCTCTTCCTTAATTTTAATCTTAACCGAGGCTAACTGACTAAAAAATGTATTGAAATCATTTAAATGACTAGCTACAGATCCACCTTCTGACATTTTCAAATTGTAAAATACTTCATTAGAAAACTTTATTTGAAGTTGAGAGATTTTCATACAACCTTTTTAGTGTTTCCATAAGATCCTTCGTAGTATTATCCTTTGAAATTTTGAATGCCACTGAAGCTGCAAGACACAACTAGATAATACCCTATGCCTTTCTATTTAGAAGAGCCCAATCCTCATCAAACTTGCTTGATGAATTCTTCGATTTACCTTCCAAAGGTAGACAGAGATTTTTTTGATACAAATAATCCTCCATATGTATCTTCCACAACTAATAGTTTTTGTCATTGAATTTATCCCCTTTGAAATTTCATTCTTCTACCACACCTCCCAGTCAAGTCAAACTCTCACTCAATCCTGAATCCCAACCTCACTCTCATATCAATTGTTAGGATTCACTATATAAACAAAGATAATTATTGAAGCAAACAACTTAATCAGTAACAACAGAAACTATTAACCATCATAGAAGAAGAACATAAACATGCAAGACAAGATAAAATATAGCATATAACATGGTTCACCTAGTGTGGGTTACATCCACCAAGAAACACCAGTCCTTTGTATTAGCACCAATACAATCTCTGAAGGAAAAAATCTTACAAAAAAACTAGCTGCGAATTTCTCTTCAAAAGACCAACATCTTCACACAATTAATCTAACAATAATTCAACATGCAAATACCCTTGCATAAAGCTCTACACTAAGCTTACTGCTCTCTACATGAGATACACAATCTTATGCACTTCCCACAAACAATATACAATCCTCTCTATAGGAGGTGTTATATGAATAAGAAAACCCGGTTACATGCATGCTAAAACAAGCATCCTATAATTAACCCAATCCCAACTTAAGGCCTAATTCAAACTTTGAAATATTACAATTAAAAAAACTTAATTTTAGCCAATCTTACAATTAAATTTCCCTTTTTCCTTTTACAATTAAAAAAATCTTAATTTTAATCAATAATAAAATTAATTTTTCTATTTCTTTATTCCACCTTCCACCTTTAATTGGGAATTAGTTATATAGAGAACTATTTTATCAATATTTAACCGAAATGAAACTCTAAAACCTAACACATGCAATACAATACATCAAACATCTGGTGTACCTCTCACTGCATCAAATTGTTTATTCGGTTATCACCTTGTGATGAAAACATCCATGCAGGTATTTTGTTTGTCATGTTGATAACGATGTACTATATGGATACAATCTTAAATTTTCTAGCCCTCCTATATTAATGAAACTATCAATATTAGAATTTAATTTAGGAAAGTTTTGAAGCCTTATTAAAGAGCATTATATTTATTTTTAAGAAATTTTCTAAATTTGTTATTCTTTTTAAATATGCATAAAGTGTACTTAGTGGAGACAAAGTTGTATTCTTCAATTGAACCGAATAGCTTACACTCAAAATTTGTTTGGTCCATTTTAATTCATAAAGTAAACAAAGCAGGACACTCAAAATTGTGTGTGCTATTTCAACCCATACAAGGTTAGGTAGATAGCATATTGCATCCAGATCCTAATCAGGATTGGAATTTGATATATGATGCAACCGAAGGGGGTGGTTTTGTTTTCAATCAACAAAAGGTGGAAAACTAATATCCTTAATCGACAAATCTCCTGTAATTTGTAATAGGGATACTCATGTTGGAAATGATAACGGTTAATTGTTGGAAATGACAACGGTTAATTGTTGGAAATGACAATGGTATATGGTTACGATGGAGGATGTGGATAGTTATCCACAGTTGTATTTGTGTCTTTTATTAAATATAACATTGTAAATATTGGTTGCTTTCAGTTGCATGATGTATTATTTAATAATTGTAATAATACAAGGAAAGTTGTTTTCCCACATTTGGTGTGTGTTCTAGCTTTGTTGTTTTGTTTTTTTTCTCTCTGAATATCGTGTTGTATTTGTTCTATTTTCTCTTGATCTATAAACTATATTTAGTTCATGTGTGTCTTTATGACTGGCTAGAGTTAACAAGTGGTATCAGAATTGCTTCAAGAAACCTTGGACTTTGATCTTAGGGCAGGGATTTGTCAGTGTGTACTCTGTGTTTTGTGGAAGATCCAAAATGGAGAAGTCCATGTTAGGGTAAAATAAGGTAGTGTATTACATTACACTACGTGGGGTTATTACATTTACTTTTTTTTATAATTACCATGAGATATTTTACCTCATGGTTAAACTAGGTAAGTACCTAAATATCCTATGTCAGATATTTAGGTTAGTGTTATGATAAGAACTCTCTACCTAGGTTAGTGGTTAGCATCACACAACTCCCTCCCTATTCTATTGTTAGAGGGTAGTTAGCGAGATTCTCTACACTATTGGTTATTAGTCTATTATTTAAACATAGACTATTGTATTGATTAGATTAATGATTCAATATATTTTTTCTCTCTCTCTTACGGGACCTACATTGGTATCACTCGCTTGGGGAATACGAGCTTCGTTCATTCCACATTGTCTGGACAAAATCCCATGGAGCAGCTGAGGTGATCGACATGGAGAATCCCTCACGGAGTAGCCATGGTGCTCGACGCAGATTCACTCCTATGGAGCAGCCGCAGTGCTTCTCCTCAGGCCAACAGTCGACACACTCGACTGACAAATCAGGCTAACTCGGTTGACGTTGGCCAAGGGCCCACAGACCTAGCTGACATAGTTAACATTGATCAGGGCCCATGATCTCCTAGACCGGTCGCAGTTGATGTCTGGAGACATCTAAGCCTTGGATCCCACATCTGCCAAGGGCCCAAAGAGCCACGTAGGCCAAGCAGCCACGTGGCCCACTCATAGGAGAGCAGATAGGGTAGGAACATCCTCCCCTCCTTGTAGAAACTAGACCCTACATCAGGATCTAAGAGGGCAGGCAACCCTCCAATCCCTGACTGATGCATGGCATAATTTTGTGCCTAACCTGCTTGCATCGAGGTGCTCCCTAGAAAAATCAACTTGCACCACATGGCACACGAGCCATCAGGACACTGACGTAGATAGTTTGAACGTGATGTTGACTAGATAGACACGTGGCACATCACCACCTGGTCGACGCTGATTGAACATGACACCAACATGTGGCACATCACCACTAGACTGACATTGAACGGACATGACACCGACAGGTGGCACATCTCCACCGAAATGATGGACTGACTAGCACCACGTGGTGGCATCCAAAAGGGTAGGCAACTCTGGTCTATTACCTGAAGGCAATCGACGGTAAAGGGACGACCTCCACCTTAAAAATCCCTTTGCATCCCACTGCGGGATGCATGTGGGATAAAATTCCTGATATTTTAAAAAAAACAAATTTCAAGAGCATGATGGAGATAAGAAGCAGCGAACAGGTTGTTGTTTCGAAGAGCACGGTGGCTCGCTTGGCTAAGGCGGCCGCATAGCAGCCACGAGGTCACCAGATCGAAACACGATACCTCCATACAAAGGTTTTTGTAAAATATTTGGTTTTTTAAATATTTTTTTTAATTTTTCTAATGTTTTTTAAGTTTTAAATATATTTTTTTAGATATTTCTTTATAATTTAGTATTAATTGGTCAGAAAAATGTCAATTTTAAGCATTTTTAATTGATTTTTTTCCCCAATTTTCTTGATTATAAATAATTTAATCTTAAAACATATATTTTACCTTATTGAACTTAGAAATATTTAAAATTAAACCAAATTATTTTGCACTAAAATTTCTATAGAACATTTGTGTTTTCTCCAACTTGGAGATAAATAGACATAGGAACAATTTTTGTTGCAAAATCCAAAGGCCTTCTTCAAAAAAATTATTATTCTATTGCAAAACACATACCGTGAACTGAATTAGGGAGCAACAAAGGTCATCTCAAATTTTTCAAAAACAACAACAAAATTGCTTTTGTTCTCTCCTTCAACAAAGGGGACATAAAAACATAAAATAGCAACATTATTTTTGTTGACAAAATGTGAGATACAATGCCATTTTTTTTTCTCCTACATGTGACATTGTTGAAGACAAAAATTGGGTCGTGTGTCGACTAGTTCTGGAAGCTTTTCAAACATGGGTTGTGTTTCGACTTGTCTTGAAAGGAGTGCTCGAAAAAAAATTCAATTTTGTAACACATTAAGGGGGGATAGAAGTCATTTTTTTTTTGCTTCTATTATTTGCAAAATTGTAAAGAACAAGGGGGGATTCTACAAAATAGTAAGACAGGTGCAATTTCAATTGTAATTGACACCTTTCTCTAAAATTGACTTTTTACTAGGTGCATTTTCGGTTGAACCCGACACCTATAGTGATAATAATGTGGGTTGCTTTCATGTTTTGATTATTTGCACTAACATCAATGTTTTAAATGTGCACTTAAATCATTCACAAAACAACATTGGCAGAAGCATTTTCAGAAACCCATATTTCACTCAAAACGTGCTACACTTTGCACAGGTTGAACAATAGTCAATTTTATTTAACCCTCCAAAGGTCAAAATTCAAAACACACCTTGATTAACTCTCTTTTTTTGGCTTAATTTCCTCCAAACTTCTCATCCTTATTAAAGGGTTTTAAAGCAGGTGCCATTAAATATCCTAGAGAGAACAATCACAAGTCTGTCAACCAATCCCTTTTTTATTTGCTCTATTTTGTTTGGCTTAAATTCCTCAAACTTCTCATCCCTTGTTCAGGGTGTTAAGGCAGGTGCCATTAAATATCTTATAGAGGTGAATTAAAAAAAAAACTTCCATATACTCTTTTGAGGGTATAGTGCAAGATACAACCATCTTAGTCCTATCAAATTTGCAACCTAAACCATGGCCATGATACATAAGTATCTCAATGAGAGCCAACTACTCAAAGGTTCAAATTATTCAGCTTGGAAGACTAACATGAAAGCTATCTTAAATTTAGAGGATTTGTGATCCATAGTGGATGGAAGTGTCACTAGACCTCAATCACCTGGAGAAGATCAAAGAGAATTTGATAAATAAGATAAAAAACCATCCTTAATGATATTGCTCTCTATTACTAATGATATCCAACCTTATATCAGTGAAGCTACGACTGGTAAGGTAGCATGGGATGCCTTAAATACCATCTATGAGGGAAAGAATCAATCAATAATTTGTAACCTCCAAACATAGCTTCATACTCTACATATGAAATCAGGAGAAACAATAGAGCTATTCCTCTATAGAGTTACATAATTGAAAATAAAACTGCTATCCTTAGGAGAGAAAGTGGAAGACCAAGTCTTGAACTCTATCATTTTGAGAGCTCTTCTTGACTCCTACCGAACGTTGATCACTTCACTAAATTTTTTTTGTGGGACAGTAACTTTTGCCAAGTTGGTAAACATGCTTCAAATAGAAGAAGCTAATAAACTCCAAAGAGATGAGGCATCCAAAAATGCTCTTTTCTCAAAAATACAAGGTGGTAAGAAAAAGTGGAATCAACAGAAAGGTTCTTCTTCTAATCAAGAAAAGGGCAAAGCCAAATAGATTCTGAAGAAGAAGCAGTATTGTAAGATTTGCAACAAAGAGACTCATGAAACCAAAAGATGTTGGTTTAAGAACAAACCGCCCAATGAACAAGGAAACAAAAAGGGCCAAGGCAAACCTAAGAAAAAGAACAAACAACAAAAGGGACACATTGCAGCTGAATATTCTAGTTTATATTTTGAGAGAGCACACAAAGTGCTCATGACACATACAGATTCCTCCCATAAGGACTCTATGTGGTACATAGACTCAGGCGCTAGTAAACATATGACTGGCCATAAATCTTGGTTTGCAACATTTGAGGCTCAAGAACGTAGACCAGTCACCATTGCTGATGATCAGACCTATCGCATTTAGGGAGAAGGATGTGTTTTTGTATCCCTTGTAGATGGACAATGTAATATTAAAAAAGTTCTTTATGTACCAGGATTGAAAAATAATCTCTTTTTCATTCTAAAAATCTTGGAAAATAACATGAATGTCCATTTCAAAGTGGACAAAGAAAAGAAACGTTGTTTTATCACTAAGAAGGGTAAAAAGATAGCAACAGGTTCATAAAAACATGGCTTGTTTGTCTTAGATGCAATTACCTCTACCCATACTGCATTGGTAGTAACCACAAAGGATGCCACTTCTCTTTTTCATAAGAGATTTGGGCATTTGAGTTCAGGATATTTACTAGAAAGGACTATCTACTCTTTCATCTACTTTTCCAGTGTGCTCTGATTGCTTATCAGGAAAGCAACATAGAGTACCTTTTGAACCTAGCTCTTTTTGAGCTAAGGTACCTTTGGAGTTGGTTCACACAGATTTGTGTGGTCCCATGTCTACAAGTTATGGAGGAAAAAGGTATTTTCAATTGTTTGTCGATGATCACTCACAAAAAATGTGGGTCTTCTTCTTGTAGTTGAAGTCTGAATCATTTTCCTATTTTCAATAGTTCAAAAAGATTTTTGAGAAGGAATAATGATGCTTTATTAATACCCTCCATTCAGATCGAGGGGAATACACATCAAAAGAATTTTCCTCATTTTTACAGACACATGGGATAAAGAGACAGTTAACAACAACATATACTCCTCAATCCAATGGGGTTGCTGAGAGAAGAAATAGGTCCATTATGAAAATGGTTTGATGTATGCTTAAGAGGGCCAACCTTGAGCAAACTTACTGGGCTGAAGTTGTTGAAAATGTAGTATATATTCTAAATAGGGCTTCTATAAAGGCTCCTGAAGGTATGACTCCTTAGGAATCATGGAGTGGTATGAAACCCTCCATAACTTATCTATGGGTATTTTGGTGTAAGGCATTTATGCATGAACCCAAGGAGAAAAGAAAAAAATTCAATGAGAAGTCTTTACCTTGCGTATTTCTTGGATATGATGAATTTTCAAAAGGCTATCAGTTGATAGACCCATTTACCAAGAAGATACGTGTAAGTAGAGATGTAGTGTTTGATGAAGCTTTCACACCCAACACTACATCAGTATACCTAGATGAGGAGGAGGAACATCAACTTCCTTATTCACAACAGAAAAAGCCACCCAAATGGCATACAAACACAATGAAAGACTCTAAAATCACTTCCCCACCTGATCTTACTCTCAATCTTCCAAAGACACGAAGCATGATGCAGAAAGAAAAGAATGAAGCATCCACTTCAGTTGATGATATTTGTGCAGATTTTCAAGATCTTTTTGTTGATAGAGAGTTACCAAGGGAAGATGAGACGGAAATAGATGAGGAGAGGGTTTACTTTTTAGCATGTGATGAGAATGAACCTTCTACAGTTGATGAAGCATTTAGACTACCTCAATGGAAGGTAGCTATAGATGCAGAATATAACTCCCTCATAAAGAATAAAACATGGAAGCTAGTGGATTTGCCTAAAGGAAATAAACCCATAGGTTGCAAATGGGTTTACAAAGTAAAATATAAGGCAGATGGCACTATAGATAAGCATAAGGTTCGACTTGTGGTGAATTGCTATGCTCAAAAGGAAGGGCTTGACTATGAGGAAACCTTTGCTCCTACAGCAAGGATGACCACCATTAGAGTGCTTTGTGCTATGGCAGCACAGTTCAGATGGAAATTACATCAGATGGATGCAAAGAGCACCTTTCTTAATGGTGACTTAAAATAAGAGGTGTACATGACTCAACCTCCTAGATTTACAGAGGTAGGACATGAACAACATGTTTTAAAATTGGTCAAATCATTATATGGGCTAAAACAAGCCCCAAGAGCATGGTACATAAAAGTGGATAGTCACCTACTGCAACATGGATTTAAGAGAAGTCCATATGACGCAAATATATATATCAAGAAAACAGGTTCTGAGATAGTGATTCTTGTGTTATATGTAGATGATCTGATCATCACTAGAAATTCATAGAACTTGATTAACATCGTGAAAGATGACTTGAAAGAGTCATTTGATATGACAGATCTAGGACTTCTCCACTATTGTCTTGGCCTTGAGATAAAACAAAAATAGAATCATCTTAGGGTGACTCAGATAAATTATGCCAAGACTTTAGTATAAAAATATCGTATGACTAATTGTAAACCCAAAGCAACACCGATGGAATCAGGGCTACAGTTATCATGATATGAAGACTCACCACAGGTATATGGAACACTTTATAGATAGATGATTGGAAGTCTAATCTATCTGAGTAATACTAGACCAGATATTACTTATTCTGTAAACTATCTCTCACGATTCATGCAAGAACCAAAGGTCTCCCATTGGAAAGTAGATAAGAGATTCCTACACTACATTCAGGGTAGTTTCGATTATGGTCTAGAGTATAAGAATAATAACTAATTCTTCTTATAGAGTTACACTGACTCTGATTATTCTAGATCCATAGATGATAGAAAATCAACATCAGGCTATGTTTTTCATCTTGGATCTGGTCCTGTCTCATGGCATAGTAAAAAGCAACAAGTGGTTGCTTTATCTTCAACTGAGGAAAAATATCGTGTTGCATGTGGAGTTGTGTGTGAAGCGATATGGCTAAGTCACATCTTGGCTACCATGGGCCTACCAAAGAAACTTCCCTTTCACATGTTTTGTGATAACTCAGGTGTTTTAAAATTGGTCAAGAATCCAGTGCATCATGAATGAATTAAACATATTGATACATATTGTCATTTCATTCGTGATGAAGTTCCTAAGAACAGAATCAAGCTCCAACACATTCCCAACGACGAATAGGTTGCAGATATTTTTACAAAGGCACTTGGACGTGTCAAATTTCAACTATTTTAGAGCAAAATTTGTATATCAAAGTAATGTAATAAAGGGGGGATGTTAGGGTAAAATAAGGTAGTGTATTGCATTACACTACGTGGGGTTATTACATTTACTTTTCTATGTAATTACCATGAGATATTTTGCCTCATGGTTAAACTAGGTAAGTACCTAAATATCCTATGTCATATATTTAGGTTAGTGTTATGGTTAGAACTCTCTACCTAGGTTAGTGGTTAAAATCATGCAACTTCTTCCCTATTCTATTATTAGAGGGTAGTTAGCGAGATTCTCTACACTGTTGGTTATTAGTCTATTATTTAAACATAGACTATTGTATTTATTAGGTTAATGATTCAATATATTTTTGCTCTCTCTCTTATGGGACCTACAGTCTACAATTGAGAAATTCAGAGGCCATAATTTTAACATGTGGAAATGGAATATGGAATATCTTCTGGTTGAGAGAGAACTCAGGGAGGTAATACAACATGATCAGAAGCCCACTAGCATCACTCAGGAGAACTGGGATAAGAATAATGAGAAGGCAATGGCTATCATTGGTTTGAATCTTGGAGATTCGGTGTTGTCTAATGTTCTCATTTCCAAAACAACCAAAGACATGTGGGACAAGCTTGGACAGCTGTATGAGTCCAAGTCCATGATGAATATAATTTTGTTGAGGAAGAAATTGTATGGGTTGAAGATGGCAGATGGTGGGAATGTGGCTGAGCATCTTAATACTTTCAACACCCTCATAAATAAGTTGTCATAAGTGGGTGATAACATCAAATATGAGGAGTGTATTTTTCTGTTGTGTAGTCTTACTGATTCATGGGATAATCTAATTATTGCAATTAGCAGGAGCACAAAAATATCTAACCTTAATATGGACAATATTGTGGGGTAGCTCTTGCAAGAAAAGTTGAGAAGGAAGACTATTGAACCCACAAATAATGCTGAAGTATTTTCTATTAGAGGGAGGAGTAGAGAATGCAAAAGCAATGAGAAGCCACATGTAAAAGGCCATAGGTCAAAATCGAGGAAATTATGGAAGCAAGAAGTTGAGTGCTAGAAATTTCATTAAAAAGGACACATCAAAAGGGAGTGCAAAGAAGAATCTCAAAAAGGTAATGAGTGCATATCTATCATAGCTGCTATTGAAGAATGTGTGGTAGGTCTTGCTGCAGGCTTGACCGTTGATGTTCAAGATGAGTCATGGTTGATTGACTCATGTGCTTCATTTCATATGACATCTCATCAAGATTGTTTTGAGACCTATCATGAGGGTCATTATGAGAAGGTATTTCTTGGAGATATCTATCACTATGATGTGATAGACAAAGGCACAGTGAGAGTCAAGACAAAGGATGGTAGATTTCTGACCATCACTAATATTAGTTATGTTCCTTGACTAACACGAAATTTACTCTTGGTAAGCCAAATTTTAGATGATGGATTTCATACTATCTGTAATAAAAATAGCTTCAATGTGATGAATGGTGAGATGGTGTTGATTCAAGGGATTAGAAAAGGGTCTCTCTATGATTTAGATGTAGAACCAATGAGTTTTGCAGGTGCAGAAACAAGTAAAAACTCTTCAAAAATGATTCTATGGAATAATATATTGGCGCATGTAGGTGAGTGAATCCTGAAGGAGATGTGCTCCAAAAATCTGGTATGTAGTTTGGAAGGTATGAAACTTGATTCATTAGATTTTTATGAGTCATGTGTTATGGGAAAACAAAATAAAGTGTCTTTTTCATCAAGTACATATAGGAGTGAAGATGTTTTAGAATTGGTACACTCAAATATTTGTGGACCAATGGAAGTGCCTTCTTTAATAGGTCCATATATTTTATAATTTTCATTGATGATTTCTCTCGAAAGTCATGGATGTTTTTTATGAAAAATAAATATGAAGCCCTGGAGAAGTTTAAGACCTTTGTTTCCGAAGTAGAGAGACAAAGTGGTAAACATGTCAAGGCACTAAGAACAAATAATGGAGGCAAGTATTTCTTAGGTGAATTTGATGCTTTTGATAGGATGCATGGAATTGCAAGTCAAAATACCACACCATATATGCCTCAATAGAATGGTGTGGCTAAGAGGTTGAATAGGACTCTCATGGAGAAAGCACGAAGTATGCTAGAAGATGCATCTTTGGACAAACATATTTGGGCTGAGGCAATTCATACTGCCAATTATGTGAACAATTTTTCTTCAAGTTTAATTTTGGGAGGAGTGACTCCACAGGAAAAGTGGAGTGATAAGAAACCCACTGTTGAACATCTACGGGTGTTCGATTGTGAAGCCTATATGCATGTGCCCAAAGAAAAATGATCGAATCTAGATACCAAATCAGTTAAGTGCATTTTTGTGGGTTACAAGGAAGGGGTGAAAGGTTATAGATAGTTCATTCCATCAAAAAATTGCCACACAGTGAGCTACAATGTAATTTTCATGGAGAATGTAGCAGGAGACATTAAGGATGGCAAAAAATTGTCTACTGACCATGAACCTTTACTCGGTCATATTCCTCCTTACAATGCTATGTAGGATAGCCAATGAATGTCTACACAACAGTAGTCTATGCCCCAATATGGCAGTCATAGAACCACACAGTCATGCATTCAACCTAGTCCATTATCCTCAAACCACGATGAAGGTCAAAAGCAGGGAGCCGCAAATTATGAAGATGTTCTAATACCACGTGGTCAACAGGGATTTAAAGACCAAGAAGCAGGACTGTGTGAGGTAGCAGGGTCGTATGATCCTTAAGAAATTGTGGGTGAAATAATAGGCCCGAGTGCCTAGGGAACAATGCATGATATTGAAGAAATTTTTCATGAAGATGTGCAGGGCAGTGAATTCAATCAATAGTCGAGGAAAAGTCAGCACCAAAGGAGAGTTCCTGACAGATTCGGGTATAATCTGAGTGACTTCAAGTACTCAAAAATGATAGCTCTATGTGAAGAACCTATTAGTATGAAGGAGGCTTTGAGAGGTAGTGAGGATAAGTAATGGAGGATGGCAATGCAAGAGGAGATAGAATCCCTCAAGTGTAATCAGACATGGGATTTGCATCCTAGACCAAAAAGGAGAAATTTGGTTGGGTGTAAATGGATTTTTAAGAAAAATATAATCCAAATGGTATAGTGGAGCGGTATAAGGTAAAATTAGTTGCCAATGGATATACACAGACTAAAGGAGTTGATTACATAGCAACATTTTCAACAGTAGCAAAAATAGCTTTAATTAGGTTGTTGGCAATAACAATAACATACAATTGGGAAGTGGAACAAATGGATGTGAAGATTGCAATTCTTCATGGTGATTTAAAGGAGTAAATATTCATGGAGCAACCAAAGGGTTTTGAAATCAATGGGAGTGATATGATTTGCAAACTCAAGATGTCCATCTATGGACTGAAACAATCACCGAGAGAATGGTATAAGAAGTTTTATCAATATGTGATTAGACTTGGATTTGTAATAAGTAATGCTAACCATTGCATTTACTATTTGGAGGATTTAGATAGATTTGTCATTCTTGCATTGTATGTTGATGATATACTTATTCTTAGCAATTCTCAACAATCGGTTCAAAAGGTGAAGGCTAAGTTGTCAAAGGAGTTCAGCATGAAGGACTTGGGACCACTTCACTACTTTCTTGGAATTGAGGTCAAGAGAGACCGAGCACAGAGAAAGTTGTGGATCAGTCAGAAGAAATATGTGACTGATGTATTGAAATAGTTTGGGATGGAGAAGTGTAAACCAGTGAGCACTCCATTTGCATTGGGTACAACATTGTCAATGGATCAATGCCCAAAGAAAACAACTAAGAAGTAGGAAATGACAAAAGTGCCATATGCAAGTATAGTTGGCAAGTTGATGTACACTATGGTGTGTACACGGTTGGAATTGGCTCATGCAGTAGGAATGGTAAGCCGGTTCATGTCTAATCCAGGATGGCAACATTGTACAATTGTGAAGATAATTTTACGATATCTTCAATCAACAAAGGATGTTGGGATATGTTATGGAGTTGTAGTTGATATTCAAGTAATAGGTTATGTTGATGCTAATTTTGTAGGAGATTTGGATGGTGGAAATTCCACAAGTGCATGTGTTTGAACTTGTTGGGGGAGCTATTAGTTGAAGAAGCAAGAAATAAGATGTTGTTGATCAATCAACAATGAAAGTTGAATATATTGCAGTAGCAGAGGCTTGTAAGGAAGTAGTATGGATCAAATAATTGTGTTCAAATGTTGGTGTGCAACAGGATTCAATTTTATTTTGGTGTGACAACAAGAGTGCAATTGATCTTGCTATCAATCCCAAATTCCATAACAGGACCAAACACATCAGGGTACAATTTCACTTCATCAGAGAAATAATTGAGGAAGGTGAAATAAAACTAAATAAGGTGAAGACTGAGCTGAACACAGCTGATGCTTTGACCAAAGCAATGAATTCCCAAAAGTTCAAATGGTTTCAAGAACACAATGGCATATGTACTGTGCCACAGTAGTTGTCAAGTGGGATATTGTTGGAAATGATAACGGATAATTGTTGGAAACGACAATGGTTAATTTTTGGAAATGACAACAATGATGTATGGTTACAGTGGATGACATGGATATTTATCCATAGTTTTATTTGTATCTTTTATTAAATATAACATTGTAAATATTGGTTGCTTTCAGTTGCATTATGTATTATTTAATAATTGTAATAATACAAGGAAAGTTGTTCTCCCGTATTTGGTGTGTGTTCTAGCTTTGTTGTTTTATTTTTGTTTCTCTCTGAATACCATGATGTATGTGTTTTTTCTTGATCTATAAACTGTATTTAGTCTGTGTGTGTCTTTGTGACTAGATAGAGTTAACAACTCAATCGACAATGCATGACGATGATCAAAATATGAATGTGCTTTGCTAGATAGCTATTTCCAAGTTAGCACCTATGACTCCCTTTACAATGGCAACTGGAAAGTCATCCATTTGCAACGGTAGTTTGGTCAAGTTCAAGATGGCAACCTCAAGTTGGGAAGGCGACATTTAGATGACAATCCCCTCAATAATGACATGATTACAACAAAACTTTGATGATAGTAACAATGACGGCAAGCCTTTGAAAATAGGATGAGTGGTGGCAACTGCTATGTCATGTGACTGTAAGTTTATACGAAAATTATCCTCTTTTATAGATGGCATCCTCTCAATCAATGAATCTATTAAATAGTTAATAGCTATCGGCTATACTTGTGACCATGACTTTTTTTCAGACATCAAGCTTCAATATGCATCACCTATATATATCTTTCAACCTGGAACACTAGTATTTGAACATTACAAGAATCTACAATTTGCATACAAAAAAATTCACACACAAAAAATAAAAAGAGAATGGATGGCTTCCATTAAATTCTGCCTTAATGGTGATTATCACAGTATCATTATATAGAACTTACAATTTATTCTCAAATTCCTCTATAGAAATCTCTTATCTTCACACTCTTCAATTTACTACTTTGGTGTGTTTTAAAGAAACTTTGTCAAACTTATTCTCCCACCCTTATTCTCTTATCCTCTCCTCTACTCTCTTCTTTAATTTCTATCCACAATAACTCAACCTTATTTCAAAGTCCGCCTGCATGCATTTTTATTAATTCCTTTTCCCCATTGTTTCTCCTTCCTCCTATAGTGGTTGATGAAAATACCTTATCTTGTCTCTGGTTAGATATTTGTATCATATTCACCGGGTAAGAGGAAATTTTTCATGAGCAAAGTTCATGAATATTTTTAAATTCTATAACTGAAATCCCGTAGTTAGCAATCTTGGAAGGATTTAACTATTTTGTCACTTCAACTAGTTTGGTTCTTCCACTTGACTAGGTACTCATAATAGGCCTTGATTCTTATTCTCTTTGATACTCTCTAATCTATGAATGCTTAAATTTCATCTTATTCCTTCTATGACAATTGTGCTATCCATTCTTCCACCATAAAATCAGAAGTGATATCTGTAGCATTATTTTTAGGCTTATCATAGAATGCATAAAAATTTACCACATTAAAAATTGTTGAAATGTCTACCCCTTATGGGAGTTCAACTTCAAAGGCATTGGCTTCAAACTTCTTCTAAGTCTTATAATGTCCAAACATCTTCGAATTGAGGTCGTTGTAAACATCTTTGGAAAACCTTTACTTTCATAAATGTACCAAAACCAAATTCCTCATTTGGAGCTCTTGTATGCTTCACTTGTGATCAACATATTTTTCATATTTTATAAATTTCTTATTCAACTCAACTTTTACCTCATAATTTAAATCATGCATATAATATAAAAATATTTTGCTATACTTCTATTTACTGAATTATTATATGCAAATTTTGGCTACGCCAATATGGTATCAAACAAGTTTAATTTCTTACCAACTAGACACCATAGAAAATTCCCAAGGATCCTATTCACCACTTCATTTTTTAAAACTATTTCCAGGTGATAAGTTGTACCAAATATTAATTTTATACTTAAATTATTTTATAAGGTACGCTAAAAGTGACCTACAAACATTACATGTCTATCTAACAAATTGCATACGGTATGCTAAAAGTGACCTACAATTTATTGAAAAAATAAATCAACAATATGAGTAGGATCATTCATTTTCTTACAAGGTATAAAATGTGCCATATTTGAAAATTTGTCAACAATATAAAAAATTGAATCATTTCCATTTTTTTGAGGTATTCCATGTATAAAGTCTATACTTATGTCTTCCCATGGTATTTCTAGTATCGATAACAGTTGATACATCCCTATGCTCTAATTTTTCCCCTTTGCATGCTGACAAATTTTAGGATACTACACAAAGTACTCATTCTTGACCAGTAATAACTTACACTAAGTTGTATAATTGTCTTATCTATTTTAAAATATGTAGAAACCCATCCACTACCCTTTTCTCTTATCAATTTCTCCCTCATGGAGCTCCTTGATATGCATAATTTTTGTCCTTTGAATAATAATCCTTCTTATAATGCAACCATAGTGTTATGTCGCCTATAGTGGGGTTATTCCAAGTTATCTAGGCTTCCTTGAAATCCATGTCATAAAGCTCCTTCATAGCGTCAAAACCTACCACTTCAACCTTCATTTTATTCATCAACACATTTCATCTACTCAAAGCATTAGCAATCCTATTTCAACTTCCACTTCTATACTTCAAAAAATATGAGTAAATTTGAAGATACTCCATCCATTTCATGTATCTTTGGTTCAATTTACCCTGACTGTTAATGAACTGCAAAGTTTTGTAATCTATAAATAACACAAAATTATTTGGCAATAGGTAATGTCTACACTTCTCTCATGCTTGCACAATAGTATATAACTCCTACTTTTAAATAAAGTATTTTGTCTTGGTCTAATTCAAATTATAACTAAATAAAACAATGGGTATACCTTCATGATTTAAAAATCCTCTATTTGTAGTTTCATTGGCATCATAATCCACTAAGAAAACCTTGCTAAAGTCTAACAATGTAAAACTGGATGCTCGATGACTTTCCCTTTTAAAGACTAAAAGTTTCTTTCTACTAAACTTGTCCATTTGAAATCATGTCTACCTCCTTTTATAAATTTTGTAAATGGAGCAAAAATTCCACTAAATTTTTTATCAATTTTCTATAACAACTTACCAAGCCATAAAAACTTTTGGCTTCATATATACTCCTTCGTAATATCAACTACACTATTTCCTTTAAATTTGTTCAATCCATCCATAAAACATTGTTGGATATCAAATAACCCAATTATACCAATTTCGTATTTTTAAAACCATATTTTTTCTCATTAAGCAATGCTTTATCCTTCAATTTTTACAAAATTAACCTTATATACATTAGGTATTCTTACTTTTTCTTGCTAAATACCAAAATTTCATCGAAGTAAACCACCATAAACTTACCACGAAAAGGATTTAAACCTCATTAGTTAACCTCATGAAGGTACTAGGTGCATTTATCTACCTAAATGACATAACTATCCATTTATATAAATCCTCTTTGGTCTTAAACATAATATTCCACTCATCTCCTTCTTTGATTTGAATTTGATGATAACTGCTCTTCAATTAAATATTTTTGAAGTAATTTGCTCCACTCAAATAATCATTCAAGTCATCCATATGAAGTAATGAAAACTTGTACTTATTGTGATCTTATTTATTGCTTAAGAGTCCACGCACATACACCACTCTCCTTTTTGTGGATGCCACAACAAACCATGTGATGTTATCCCTAATGGACGATTTCTTTGGATACAATCAAATTTGTATTAATCTAGAAGACCAACTCAAAATGACATTCACAATACCTTGGGGATATTTTGTTATAAGATCATACCTTTTGACCTTAAAAATGTTGTTGCTACCTACCAGTGAGCTATGACTTACATCTTCCATGACTACATGCATAAAATTTTGGAAGATTACATATATGACTTATTGGCTAAGTATTTACTCTGCCATGAGCACATTGATGTATTATGCAAAGTTCTAAATCACCTTATTGAACACAATTTTAGACTAAATCCCAAGAAGTGCGTCTTCGGTGTCATATCTAAAAAAAACCTAGGATTCATAGTCTCTAAACGAGGCATACAAGTTGATATAAATAAACAAGGTAATCCTAGAAATGCCTTCACCCACTACTATCAAGCAGCTACGTAGTCTGCAAGGAAAGGTCACATACATCAAGCACTTTATAGCACAATTATCAGATAAGTGTCGACCTATGAACAAGTTGTTATACAAGGGGGTCACATTTAAGTGGGATAACAAGTGTCAAGACATATTTTATCAGATTAAACAATATTTTTCTTTGTCGCTAGTATTGGATCCTCCCTGACTAGGAGTGCCATTCTATTTATACATCTAAGCTACTGAGCTTTCATTGGGAACCATGTTGGCCAAAAAAAATGAATTGCACAAAGAACAGGCTACATACTATATTAGCCACACCCTGGTGATTTACGAAATAAATTATGCATATGTTGAGAAGCTATGCTTAGAAATGGTTTTCACCACTAAAAATATATGCCATTATATGCTCAATCATACCACATATATAGTATCCAAATAGAATCCATTGTGATATATGATGAGTTGTACTTATCATAATAGTTGCACAATGAAATGGATTATGTTGTTGATGGAATTTGACCTCGAATTCATCAAATAAAAATCAATTAAAGGTTATGTCATCATTGATCAACTTACAAAGGCTCCCCTTCAGGATATCCAACCTCTTAGTGTAAATCTTCCCGATGATGGAATATTTCAAGTGTCAAAATCACCAAATCTTGAAGAGCCTGAAGCACAGGCTGACATGACTCTATTTTTTGACGGCTCTAAGTGACCAAGGGGGTGGTATTGGAATTATGTTTTTCACACCTCAAGGGGCTCCAATACCCCTTTCTTTCAAACTTGATTTCCCATGAACCAATAATAATGTTGAGTATGAAGCTCTTCTCATAGGCCTTAAAATGGCAATCACCATGAAAATAACTAAGCTCAACATTTTTGATTATTTCTTGCTCATAGTGAATGAAATAAAGAGAATATTCCAATGTAGATGCCCAATATTGCAATCCTAAAAAGCCCTGATGGATAAAATTTTGGTAAAAAGTGAATGATATGATATTGAGGCACTCCCTCATTCGTCTAACTGTTTTATGAACACAATGGCCTCATTAGGATATTTAATCCTATAGAATCCACTTGATGATATCACAACAATTCAAGTCAAAAATACTATCATAGTCTAAAACTAAGCATGAGAACCTTCACGTCATGCAATAATTCCACATGATTCAAATTGAACCTTCTCATGAACGATTCTTTTAAATTCACAATTGCTTTAATAATGTCACTTGGGGGAATTTATTCCCTCAAACTCCTTTTGATGGCAGAACAATGCTATATTTACAAGTTCTCTCCCAATTAGCATTCACGAGAGATAAAATTCAAAATAATCTAGCAATTCATGTAATTGAGGCTTCTTCAAAGCAAGATTGGTCCATCCAGGTAAAAGATTACCTAAAGCTTGGTAGTAACCCTTCTGGATTATCGCATACTACCAAACACACATTTAAACAAAAAATGGTAAAATATGTCTTACTTAGAGATATATTGTATCACCAAAGCTATGAGGGTATCCTCCTTCATTGCTTAGAACCTCAAGAGTCAATTTGGGAAATTGCCCAAGTGCACGATGGTACATGTGGTGGCCATTTCAGCAACATGGCCATCGTGAAGCGCATTCTTTGCATGGGATATTATTGGCAAAATTTAGAGTAATATTTTTGTGCTTATGTCAAGAAGTATGTAAAGTATCAACACCACACTAATTTGACATATGTACCTTGTTGGGCCTTACAATTGATTCAATCGGTTTGGTCATTTTCGCAATGGAGTTTGACTTAATTGATAAAATTTCACCGTGTTCCTCAAGCCATCATATGTTCATCATTATGACCATAGAATATTTCAAAAAATGGGTGGAAGTGATTCCCCTTACCACCACAACTAGACCTCGCATTTTAGAGTTCATGTTACATAATATCATTTGTCGTTTTGGTATCCCATCCAAAATAATTTTAGATAATGGGTCACCTTTCAAGAATAAATATGTGCACACTTTAACAACTAAATATAACACCCAACACATATTTTCTATGCCTTATTATCCACAATCCAATGGGTAAGCCGAGGCATCTAAAAAAATAGTAATTACATTATTAAAGAAAATTGTTAGGGATAATCACAAAGATTGGCATACTCAATTACTTCTTACCCTTTGGGCCTAATGCACTAGTATTTGGACACCCACTAGGGAAACTCCATTTTCACTAGTATATGGTGCTAAAGCCGTCATGCTTTTAGAGATGGAAATCATGTTGCTACGCATATCCATGCAAGTGTTCATCGATGATGACACCGCACAACAAGCTCGCTTGGACCAATTAACTTTGCTTGATGAATGATGTGTTAATGCTCTTAAGGACCTATGTGTTTACCAAGAGTGTCTTAAGAGAGCCTATAATATGAAATTCCATCCTAGAGACTTTCAGGTTGGTGACCTTGTTATAAAAGAGAACCAACAAAACTCTAACTTACCGCCCCATCTATGAGACAAATTTATGGTAAACTAGTTATGTCCATTAATTATTACTAGTTAGATTGGACCTAGAACTTATCGCCTAGATTCCATTGAAGTATGTGAGGAGCATGAACCCTTAAATATCCTTCACTTGTGGTATTTTCACACTTAAAGTTTTGTGCCCTACCAAAAATATCAAAAGGTACCTATAAATCATTTGGTCACCCAAAAAGCTCCAAATATACCCATAAATTCTTTGGTCACCCAAAAATCTCTAAAGGTACCCATAAATCCTTTGGTCATCCAAAAATCTCCAAAGGTACCCATAAATTCCTTTGGTCGACCAAAAAGCCCCAAAGATACCCATAAATTTCTTTGATCACCCAAAAAGTCCCAAAGGTATCTATAAACCCTTTGGTCACCCAAAAAAAACTCCAAAGGTATCTATGAACTCAATGGTCACCCAAAAATTCCCACAGGTATCTATAAACCGTTTGGTCACCCTAAAAAAGCACCAAAGGTATCTATGAACCCTTTGGTCACCCAAAAAGCTCCAAAGATACCCATAAATTCTTTGGTCTCTCAAAAACATCCAAAGGTACCCATAAACCCTTTGGTCACCCAAAAATCCCCAAAGGTATCTATAAACCCTTTGGTCACCCAAAAAGCTCCAAAGGTACCCATAAAAACTTTGGTCACCTAAAAATCTCCAAAGGTATTTATAAAATTTTTGGTCACCCAAAAAGCTCCAAAGGTATTATAAACCCTTTGGTCAGCCAAAAATCTCCAAGGGTATTTATAAACCCTTTAGTCACCCAAAAATCTCCAAAGGTATTTATAAACCCTTTGGTCACCCAAAAATATCCAAAGGTATTTATAAAACCTTTGGTCACCCAAAAATCCCCAAAGGTATCTATAAACCCTTAGGTCACCCAAAAATCTCCAAAGGTATCTATGAATGCTTTGGTCACCCAAAAAGCCCCAAATGTATCTATAAACCCTTTGGTCACCCAAAAAAGCTCCAAAGATATCTATAAATCCTTTGGTCACCCAAAAATTTCCAATGGTAGCTATAAACTCTTTGATCACCCAAAACGCTCCAAAGGTACCAATAAACCCTTTGGTCACCCAAAAATCCCAAAGGTATATATAAACTCTATAGTCACCCAAAAATCCCCAGTGGCATCCACTAAGCCCATTGGTCAAATATGTATATACATATATTTATCAAAATCTAAAAACATCATTAAAATATCTACAATACAAAAAAATTACATGGCATTACTTTCATATCACTGCATTATACAATCACTTACATTAAGCATACTCATCAATTCATTTTGTATTCTAAAGTCGATCATACATATCTAGAACTAGGTCTATACACTAGCCATCATTCAAAATCAACTTTGTCAGACATCATTATTCACCTGTCTACATTACAATTATAATGTCCATGCACATTTTCCATATTTTGTATTTGTGTCTATTTCCCTTCATCTAGTCATTTGTTATAAGACGTTATTAGGGTTTTCAGTCACTCAAATATCTCTAGTTTTATTTTTAGATTTTGTAGAAAGATATACTAATTTTTTGAAGGTAAATTCCTGCTTTGATTGTACCTTGTATATGTCATAATCCCAACACCTTTTCACACTAAAAAATACAAGTTTTGCACAAGGGAAGATAAAACCTACAAAGTGCTCTTGATTACCTTAAGCAAAAAGTTTACCTTGCTCATCCACCTATGCAAATGGTTCAAAAATGATGAAAATTGATAAAAGGACAAGCTCCTCCCTACCCAAAGCAATCAAAATCCCTTGCACCACACCAAATATGGGCAAGTATCCAAAGAGCAAAAGAAAAATAAATAGTGGTTTTTACCACTAAAAAAAGCAAAAATCCCCAAAAGAAAAAGTGGTTTTGACCACTAACAAAAGTAAAAAATAAAATAAATAGTGGTTCTCACCACTACCAATATTCCTTGCTTACAAAAACAAAAATAAGCAAATCCTTGGAGCAATTCAAAAATAAAATAAAAGAAGGAATTATGAGGATGAACAAACACAAACAAAACCATCCAAGGAGGAAAATCACAATAGAAAATAATTATTTTAATAATTCCAGCCAAAGGGGTAGAAATTACAATGCCAGACTTTTTCAGGTTGAACCAACATGAACAAAAACCATCCAAGGAGTTAAATCACAATAGAAAAGAATTATTCTATTAATGCTAGCCAAAAAAGGTAGAAATTACAATGCCAGATCGTACAATCTTGGAGCCCAACTGAAGCCCCTACCTTCTCTGGATCCATCTTCAAACCTTTAGTTGAGATGAAAAATCCCAAGTACACCAACTCCTTCTTCACAAAACTTCACTTCTTCAAATTTATCAGTAGATGTTCCTCCTTCAGCTTCTATAGAATTCTTTTGATGTGCCTTGGATGTTGCTCCAAGGTCTTTTTGAAAATTAGAATATCATCCAAATAGATAATGATAAAATTTCCCATTAACTCCTTCAATACTTCATTCATAAGCCTCATGAATGTGTTGGGTGCATTGGTTAGCCCAAATGGCATGACCAACTACTCATATAAATCCTCTTTGGTCTTGAAATTTGTTAGCTTCTTCTTGATGAGTATGAACAAAAATGAACAAAACTATCCAAGGAGCGAAATCACAATAGAAAAGAATTATTTTATTAATGCTAGCCAAAAGGGGAAAAAATTACAATGCAAAATCGTAAAATATTGGAGACCAAATAAAGCCTTTTTTTTAGATCTAAAATTCCTTTTTAAATCCTATTTTCCCCCCCTTTTACATGATTTTTAAGTTTCCCGCCCATGCAAAAAAAATTAAATTTAACTTTCCCACCCACGCAAAAAAAAATTAAATTTAACTTTCCCGCCCAACTAGCAGTCGACAAACACAAAGGTAAAACACTTAGAATTTTTATTTATTTATTTATTGATGCAAGATTGCTCTACTACCACTGGATGCTCCTGCATCAAGGAAGTATTGAACTTGAATCCCTAGAATTCTTGGCATTTGAAAACCATAAGGTGATCCTTATTACAGGTTAGGTGGCATCAATCCTACTTGGCAATGGTGGTATCCTTACACATGATGATACATATGTCACATTAACGATATACTTTTGTATAGACCAATGTTTTCATGCAGATATGCTAGATTTTTGTAGCCTGTATTGCCTAGTGGTCTAATCCAACTACGTACAAAACTCAGGATAATGATACTCATAGGGTGATCTTCAGTACAGATGGGCTACATAAATCTTGTTTGGAATTGGAGTAACTTTATATATTATCATAGCAATTAACTCACATGTACACATAGGGATATTGAATATCTTGGTCACCCTAGCAGATTTATACCTTCCTAAAGAGTATTGCATGGTTAATACACAAATTTTGAATAGTTCACTAGATTGTTTGATTCTCATGAAAACCTCAAGGACATTCTATAACATCTTACTATTCATTCCATTACTGAAAGCATGAGGATACGGAAACAAAAAGGAATATGCTGAATAAGATGCGTCTAAAACCAAACTTAATGTCAAAAGCCTATGTATTGAAAAATGCATAAAAAGGAAAGAACATGAGCGAATCGACACAAGATAAAATCAATATGGAATAAGGTCCTTTTTATTGATGTGATTTCAAAGTCATGTTACAATACGTCTCCTTCATTTTTAGGGGATATGAGTGTTAAATATGTTTTTGATCACATTCATGATAGCAATCCTTCTTTCTTGTGCCCACATGTAAGATGGGTGGACCAAAACATCACCATCACTTGTGTATATGATTTTTCACTCCTTCCTGCTCTTCTAATGTCAAAAACCTGTGTTCAAAGAAACATAAAATATTAGTAGCACCTATAGATAGAATAAAGCATGTATTTCCCAAGGCCTACTGTCAGTATATGCATGAAAATATTAAAATGATAATCAAATGACCTAAGATTTACCTAAAATTTTGACAAAAGCATAAATATGTTACCAGAAGACCACTTCAAAAATAATAGTATGGAAATTCCTCACATATTTGTATTTGCTCCAGGGTGGGACAAATAAGCCTGCAACAATTTGTCAGAAAGCACCCTCTTCAATGTCCTACTTAGGAAGATCCAAATGACCTGCAAAGTTGGAATTAGCTAATTGGGGGTTTTTTGGGAAGACCTAGATGGTCATACATCTCCAATTTGGCCTCTATCACCCAATTTTTTTTGGTGCCATCTGCAAGTTAGTAAAGGCGGGAAATGCTAAAACCCTGGTCAAAATTGCTTAGAATGAAATGAAATTTAAATTGTAACCTATTTAAAATATCTAGAATAAGATGAAAAATAAAAACTAGAGAAATATATCACAAATTTATAATCATCCCAGGATGGGGCGAATAGGACTGTGACAGTTTGGGGGTGCCCCGGGGCAGAACGCCCACCGTTTGGGACCTTGTTTCGACACCAATCCACTTGGGATGGGTCCAAAACTACTTATGGGGTGTTTTCAACAAATTTTGTGGAATATTGTGGCCAAAAATAAGGTTTTGGATCAGGATTCGTGCTTCCAATAATCACCCAATAACCTCTCTTTCGAATGAGAGATTAAGGATGTGAAGGCACAAATTGCAAGTAGGCATGTAAATTTGTAGTACTTCATTGCTCAAATGCTCCTTCTCTATATATATTTTGGGTGAGAAAACTCACCAATTTATAGACCTAGGGTCTCTCTATTTGAATTGCACATGCGAGGGCACCACTTGAGTTAATTGTCCTATTTTTAGAGAAAAGCTAATTCCCTAATTTAGAATCTCCTTGCATGAGGTCTCTAAAATAAATACATGCATGAAAAAAGTATCTCTCCTTGATTAAAAGCTATTCCTTCCAATTGCATGGCCTGAAGCTTCAGTTAACTGGCAGAGTTGTCGAGGTTTGACTTTTTGCCAGTCAAACTTGCTATTCACCTCACCTTGGGGCGAATGCTGCTATTCATCCCTGGGTGGAACGAATGCCAATTTATATTCATCCCTGGGTGGGACGAGTAGAGAGCAAGGTGCAAAAAAGGTGCCAAATTGACCTCTAACCTTCAAACTGCTTTTGGGAGTGGTTAGGACCACCGTTTAACCTCTGGGGGCTGTCCTAGGGGCTGTGTGTGTCAATGCGATCAGCGCTTGTCGTCACATAATCGTATTGGTGCTGTTTTGGGGTCTACAATTACATACCATTTTATCACATGTTTGTCATTTTACATTTTCATAATCCATTACATAGTCTTGTGATAATGTTAAAATGAATCAATGAATTGTGTACAATATATGGTGTTAGCATCTAGTGTGTCAAATAGCATTCATAATTCATCATACAGATTAACAAATCATAAATTTCATTATGCATACACACATATACATATCATCAACCAACATCAAATTACAATACATGCATCCATGATAAGCATCCATAAAAGCATCAGTAAAGTAAGCATAAACATTGCATATATCTAATAAAGCAGGAAGGAAACACATGATGACAATAGAAATACTCATATATATGTAAGGAGTAAAAAGATACATCATAATCCAAAAAATACCCATAGGCTACAATAAAGTGGGTCCTCAGACCTCACACTACTACAAATCCAAAAATAACCATAGTGTCTCAAAAGCTATGGTCACGTAGGACCAACACCATGTCTCTCACCCCACCCTCGATTGAAGGTCATCGAGATCTCCTAGATTTTATCTTCCTAACCCTATCTACTCTCCTCATGGATCTAAGGCCCCCCATACTCATAGATTACTATCTTATACAACTCTTATTATATTGGGACCCACTAGCATAAGAGTGAGCTGATAAGCACCCTATGAGGTGTGTTACCTCATCCTCCAAATCTAGTGTGTATGTTGTATCCTCTCGATGATGAGCCTATTAAAAACTCAATAAGTTTTGGAATTGTGTCACCTCCTCTTGTACCCTTGCTATCTCATCCTTACTAGATACCTCATGACTTGAGCTCCCTACTCTAACTTGTTATTTAAGGGTAGATAGATCTATTGCCTTCCTAGCAATCTCTACCTGTGTAGTCTATATCTATACCTATAGGAAAGCCCTCTCCTCTATGTACTCCATCCACTCTTATCTACCTCTAATAAGCTCACCCTATAGCTCAAAAATGGTGGCATCCCGTGCTTCCAAATATACCTACACTCCCTTCTCATGAAAGTCATCCTTAACATAATCATCTCACTGATCCCAAATAATAAGAGTATCCATCCACTCATCATTTACCCGGTGATTTATATGTTTCTCACTAATTTTGGCTCCTCCTCATCTGGAGCCTCATCATGTCCCTCATCTATAGCATCCCCATGATCCTCCTCTATCTTTTTATTTGTGCCACCTCCTAGAGGACCCTCCCTTAATCACTAGCATGTCACCCACCAGGAGTCATACTCTATTGTGGTCCTTGCATCATCTAACTCAGAGACACTCTCCATAGGATCTGCCTCCTCTCCAACTACCTCCACTATAGGCCAAGTAAGTATTATCTCATCCCCATAATGGTATTAGATCACTGGCTCGTTAGGCAACCACTGGCATAGCCCAAACTACCACACCACTCGAGCATATGGAAAATACTCTCGATCGGTCCCATGTTGACCAACTAACTATATCCCTCATCGTACCCAATGAAGATGCACATTAGCATTAGGCCATGCTATATATTCTTTGTATCATCTCTAGATAACCTCCTTAGACCTAAGTCATGCAAATGACTGTGCATATGTGCCTGCATAGGGATGGCTCCAATACCTCTCTTGGTCTCATTGTCATAGGATCCCATAGCCAATCTCCACATCTATAAGCTATGCCCATATCATATAAGATAGTCCCCATGGTTTATCCATAGCAATATGTTGTCTTACCCACATCTATAGTAGAAATTTGCATTCCAATCCTTTTAACCCATAAAAAATTATCTCGTATATCTAATCATAAAGTTGTTCCAACAACATAATACCCCAAGCCATCACTAATGACCTCTCTATGGTGCACTCCACAAGTGAAAATTCCAACTCCAAAACGTTCCATGGTATACTGGCTCCTGACGAGTCTGGTAGCAACATGTTGCAGATAAGTATCATATGTAAGGCATGTCTCAAAGTTAGAACCTCTGCCTCATACCATATCTCCACTAGGATGCCTCTGCTAGACAAGTCTTGAACTACCTCATGCAAGTCCTCTCTGAAGTATCTTTGCAAAATTGTATCTCTAAGATCTAGACGAGTAGATATAATTAGATTCCCCTCTATCAGAATGCACAAAATTTGGTATATTTCCTATAATGTCACTATCATCTCCCCAATAAGCAAGTGGAAGGTGTTGGTGTGAGGGTCCCATAGATATATCAAAGTTGTTAGGTAGGCTCTGTCTCCCAGTGTTAGCTCTAACCGTGTCACTAGATTTAGACCAATGGCATCAAGACAATTCCAGTCATACTCTATTGGAAATAGATATTGACTCTTTATCACCTGATAGAGGTAAGCAATCTCAACAAAAATGCAATAAAAATACAATAAAATTACACAAAAATAACAAAAATAGCTCCAAAAGGGGACCTTTTCCCCCAAATTCATGGTCATACCACCTAGGGATGGCCCCAAAATTGGTAGCCATCCCACCCAAGGATGACCACTAGTGGTTGTCCCACCCAGGGATGGCCCTCAAAAATTCTGAAAAAGAGCCTTCCTAGCCCACAAAAATAGGCATAAAACATCATAAAACACACAAAAAATGGAATAAAATTGCATAAAAACAAAAAATAAAGCACAAATTCCTACATATTATCACTACTGAGGTTCATTTACCAATATTTAGTGTGTTTTTTGGAAAATGCAAAAAAATTGCATTTCCAAGTTTAATAAAGTTTAATGGCAAATTCAACCCTTACCCATCTTGTGTTGACTCTATCACTCGTCGAGTTCTGAATTTGGCTCATGGTGACTATGGGATGGTTTTAGTAGCACTACAATTTATAAAATTACTTTCCTACTCCTCATATGTCAATATGCAAAGTCATAAGAGTGTAAATGAGCCTATTTGGCCAATTTTGGAGTTTAAAAAGGCATAGAATAAGCATGGTCGTCCTAGGGTTGGATGGAAAAAAAACTGGCCAAACATCCTACCTAGGTTATCCATAAAATATGCATCCATACCACATTGGGATGGCCACCAAAAAAATCCCACAAAAACAAATGAAAAAACAAAGAAAATGGCCTCAAAACAACCCAAAAATAGGCCAAAATTGATAAAATTAACAAAGGATATATATGGAATAAAATTTGTTCATTTATGAATGGAAAAATCTCTACTTCAATCCCCAAGAAAGCCATTTTTATTTGAACTCTCCAATGGAACAAGGTATTCATTTCTTTTCTTCCATGAAATATCAATAAAACCATCAAAATATTCGTAAAATTGATAAATTTTACAATGGGTAAAGTTTTAAGGAACCATAATCATGTCATATTGGTCAAGTGACTCATTAATTTCATCACTAGTCATGCCCTCATCGACTCATCACTTGAGGGGGTAGTCATAATAATGAATTCATAATCAAAATCAACACTCAAAAGTGCAACTTGCATACATTCAAAAGAATTATTGCCAAAGATAAATTTTAAGCCTGCGCTAGGGCAAATAATTTAGTACAAATTCAAAAAAATAAAGTCTTGGTATCCTTGGAATACTTGGGACACGTGTTCTAAAATAGTCTTATAATCCAAATAAGGAACCAAGACCAAGTATACCCTAAGCCCCTAAGATTGTTATTGCAGTGTGGTTGAAAGCTATACTAGGTTCAAATCCTTCAATTACGTCAAAAGCAAGGATTCCAAGAATGTATGCTCTTTCCATAATAGAGGCATCTAAATTTGGTTAGGTTACTAAATAACATTAATCATTTGATATTTTAGTTATCTATTTTTGTTCAGCTCTGTATTTCACACAATGCATCTCAAAAAAGGGTATCTATAGACACTAAAATCATGTCAATATGATTAGACTACAATGAAACCACTCCTACAGGAACCATATAGCCTCATTGTGCAACCCTCAAGGGTTAAGTTGTGGTCCTAACCAATTTTGGAAAGGTTTACCCCACTTTTAGGATATTTTGGGCCATGTAGCCATGGTTGTCCCACCCCAGGATGACCACAGTTCATGGCCATTTCACCTAGGGATGACCACCAACAATTGTCCTTAGGTGGGATAGATATGGCCTAGGCCTATCAAAAAGGTAAGGTAAGGACAAATTACAATAAAATACTACCATTTATATTTCCCAATAACTTATGACAGATTGGGGGTCTACCAAAGCCATCACAACCTATAAATTTGAGGTCACTTCCACCCAATGCATGGCAAGGGTTTTGAAAAGTGGTGGCACCTACCTTGCATGCCCCAACTTTCCCCTTTTACCCTATGGCCCTCTTAGGCTATAAATTGAAGTATTTCCAACAAATTTTAGAGAGAGGTCTTTGCAATAATTCACTACAAAGTACTACTGAGATTCACTCTCAAATTTTACCCATGTATTTGCCATTGGAATCTTCATCAATTAAAGAAGTCTCCAAGACATCCCCAAATACGCACATCCATTCCAAAACCCACCCATTTATTTTATTTATATTACAAAAATGTATGATAACACCCCTAAGATTATTTTGGACCATATCCCAAAGGAATTGGTGGTAAAACCCACCATGTTTGGTGGTCGTCCCCCTGGGATGATTAATAGTCCCAATTGGAACACCCAGGGATGGCCATTAATTGGAATAATTTTTTGAGTTAATTTTTGTGTAGATCATTTCTAAATTAGTTTGCATACATCATACTAGAATTTGGTGATATTTGGAGTAGTTATGGACCTTCAATTAGGGTTTTTTTGATGATAGTCCTAATTGGAACACCCAAGGATGACCATGAGTTCTGCTTGCAATTTCATTTTAATGTTTGCATAAATCATTCATAAAGTATATGATATACATTATGCTAAGTTTTGGTACAATTTGGAGTAGTTTTGCATCGTCTATTACACTTTTTGTATTCAATGTTGCACGCATATGTTAGAAAATGGAATACTTGATATTATTCATTAAAATAAGCCTTGCTTAAATAGCAAAGGTATACAATATGATCCATAGGATCATAACCAACTGAGCTAATCTCAACCACAAAAATTAACCTAGTAACAACTAAGGATATCATTTATTATTCTAACAACCCCACTTAAGTGGTACTAGGATGTACTAACACCCCCCTTAAGTGATACTATGAGGTAATGAAAAACAACAAACCAAAACAAGTGGCATATCCACAAGTATGAATCCTGGAAACAAGGCCTGATAAGGTACTCATGTACAATATGTGGTCAAAACAATCTCTACTGAAAGATGATAAAAAACCACAAGTGTCTCAAAAAGAGGAGTGTGAATATAGGATGGAGAAAGAACCACAAAAATTTATTTATAGATAATATATTCCATCATTTTGTTTTATAAATAATTTTAAAACTCTAAAAATATTTTATTTATTTATTTATTTTTATAAATAAATAAACTTCATATATATATATATATATATATATATATATATATATATCCACACTTCAAGGCAAACGTTGGCATTCATCCTAAGAATTTTTTTGTATAGAAAAGTTGTGCATTCAATTAAAGCTTTAAAAATAAAAAATTTTAAATTTTATCAAATATATTTAAAAATTTATAAAATAGTTTTGGAATGGGGTAAATGTTTTTAACAAAAACATCTACACTGTATATGGGAATTATTTTACTATTCTGAAAAATTAAGTTGAATTACACAGAGTTAGAAAGAGGTGTAACTATATAGTGGAACTTTTAACTATAATAGAACTCGTGAATAAGACTTGGGAAATATGAGAACAATTAAGTATTATCTTCGAGGAGTGAAAAATTCAAAACTTTGAGGATATGGAAATTAGAGGATTCAAATGTAAAATGATTCAACCAAGATATATATAATATCTATGTTGTGGCTTATACCTTGAAGGCTTCGATCCGATCTAGGAAAAATAGAACTGTTAACTGTAGCATTTGGTCGATGTGCATTGTTAATATTTCAACGTTCAATTTAGAGGATCAGTTTAACTGTGGCATTTGGTCAACGTGCATTGCTTAAATCTGATCTAGGCGAAATAGAACTATTAATTGTAGTATTTGGTCGACATGCATTGTTAATATTTCAATGTTCAATGTAGAGAATTAGCAACTTTAAGAAATCAATCGAATTCCCTACGACCATGCTGTTAAAATTCACTATAAATTCTTGAAGCAAACAATTTAATCAGTAACAATAGAAACTATTAACCATTACAAAAGAAGATCATAAACATGCAAGACAAGATAAAACACAACATATATCCAGTGTAAATTACATCCTCCAAGAAACACCAGTCCTTTGTATTAGCACCAATACAATCTTTGAAGGGAAAAAATTTTCAACAAAACCAACAACAAATTCCTCTTCAAAAAACCAGCATCTCCACACAATTACTCTAATAGTAATTCAACATGCCAACACCCTTTCATCAAGATCTACACTAATATTACTGCTCTCTCTATGGGAGATACACAATCCTATGCACTTCCTATAAATAATATACAATCCTCTCTACCCAAGGTATTACATAAATAGGAAAATCCAGTTACATGCATGCTAAAACAATCATCCTATAATTAACCCAATCCCCACTTAAATTTTAATTCTAACTTAGAAATTTTACAATTAGAAAAAGCTTATTTTTAGCCAATCTTAAAATTAAATTTTCATTTTTCCTTTTAAAATTACAAAAAACTTAATTTTAGTCAATCCTAAAATTAACTTCTATTTTTCTTTATACAATTAGAAAATTTTTAATTTTAGCCAATCCTAAAATTAACTTTTATTTTTCCTTTTTCCACCTCTAGTTTAGGATTGGTCATATACCGTCCATTTAAGGAACAGAGAACTATTTTATCAATATTTAGCCAAAATTAGACTCCACAACCTAACAATCTCCCACTTGGAGACTTATCCACAATAACTCTACCATTGTTGCATCTACCAAAGAACATCTTCAAGCCAAATAGGGAATGTTAACCATGGTTATGCATAAGGGGTCAGCCCCAAAATGTATTTATAAAAATTTGGTGAATTAGTTTCAAAATCCAGTGAATAGTATTGAAAAACATGTAGAAGGTTAACTATTATTAGGGGTAATGTTGGAAATTTAAACTTAAAATGGTCAAATTATTATAAAATTTGGGTGAATCGACCCCCCAAAAACATTGCACCCAAAAATTTTTGGCTAATGGGCCTTGGTCAAGGGTCCCCAATATTATCCAATTCCAAATTTCAAAAACCTAATTTTAGCCAATTGGCTATAAGTAGCCACTATGCATAACCTTGATGTTAACTCCTCCAGATTCTTGTAACCATACTTTGAACCATCACATGTATCATTCATGCACTTTTCATGTGATAAAAAAGCAACACACAATCTTACCTACCACAAATCCATGATATTTCAACATCTCCACGATCGTCCATGCATCATGATGATACAAACATCACCATCATGACAAGATCCACATACTATGTCTGCTCACATAGCATGCTCACACATAATGAGACATACCACAACCACATCAAGTGATCTATCACACAATCATGCATCAATAAAGGTGTCATGTCCATCCCCTTGGACATGCCTCTTACTCACAGGTCCCACTGCTTGGTTAATATTCGATCTTTTACAATCAAGATAAATACAATATTCAGAAGCAAGTATCAAAGCCTCTTGAAACATGTCACCTGATATGTTTACTTCTGATATTCCTCCATATCCATTCGGAGACCAACAATATTTCTTCATATGTCCCTTATTACCGCAATGCCAGCACTCCATCTTCCCTTTGGACTTGGATCCATTCTCTCCATGGTTCACTGAACTCATTCTTTTTTATTTCTATTTTCCTCTGATAATCAAAGTCACACCAGATGATGATTCAACTATGCTCTTTCTTTGTATCTCATCACTAACGACTGCACAAACCACATTTTCAAAAGCAAGAGTACTAGAAATAGAATTGCTAATTGCCATAACCAAACTCTCCTAGCTTTCTGGTAATGAGCACATTTTCAAGAATAGAATGGCTTTCATCTCTTCCTTAATTTTAATATTGACTGAGGCTAACTAACTAAAAACTGTATTAAAATCATTTAAATGACTAGCTATAGATCCACCTTCTGACATTTTCAAATTGTAAATATGCTTCATTAGAAAAACTTTATTTGAAGCCGAGGGATTTTCATACAACCTTTTTAGTGTGTCCATAAGATCCTTCGTAGTCTTCTCCTCTAAAATTGTGAATGCCACTGAAGCTACAAGGCACAACTAGATAGTACTCTATGCCTTCCTGTCTAGAAGAGCCCACTTCTCATCAAACTTGCTTGACGACTTCTTCGCTTTACCTTCCAGAGGTATATAGAGATATTTTTGATACAAGTAATCCTCCATCTGTATCTTCCACAAATGATATTTTTTGCCATTGAACTTATCCATTTTGAAATTTCATTCTTCCACCATAGCTCCTAGTCAAGTCAAACTCTCACTCAATCTTGAATCAAAACCTCACTTTGATACCAATTGTTAGGATTCACTATATAAACAAAAATAATTCTTGAAGCAAACAACTTAATCAATAACAACAGAAACTGTTAACCATCACATAAGAAGAACATAAAAATGCAAGACAAGATAAAATACAACATATAACATAGTTCACCCAATGTCGGTTACATCCACCTAAAAACACTAGTCCTTTGTATTAGCACCAATACAATCTCAAAAGGAAAAAATCTTGCAACAAAACTAGCCGTAAATTTCTCTTCAAAACACCATCTCCACACAACTACCCTAACAATAATTCAACATGCAAACACCCTTGCATCAAGCTCTACACTAAGTTTACTGCTCTCTACAGGAGATACACAATCTTATGCACTTCCCATAAACAAGATACAATCCTCTCTACCGAAGGTATTACATAAATAGGAAAAACCAGTTACATGCATGCTAAAACAAACATCCTATAATTAACCCAATCCCCACTTAAGGCCTAATTCAAACTTAGAAAGTTTACAATTAAAAAAAGCTTAATTTTAGCCAATCTTAAAATTAACTTTTCCTTTTTCCTTTTTCCTTTTTCCTTTTTCCTTTTGCGGTTAGAAAAAGATTATTTTTAACCAATTCTAAATTTAACTTTTCTTTTTATTTATACAAATAGAAAAAACTTAGTTTTAGCCAATCTTAAAATTAATTTTTATTTTTCCTTATTCCACCTCCCACCTCTAGTTCTGAATTGGTTATCTACAATCGAGTTAAGGAACAGAGTACTGTTTTAGCAATATTTAACCGAAATCAAACTCCACAACCTAACACATACAATACAATACGTCAAAATATCTAGTGTGCCTCTCACTGCATCAAATTGTTTATTTGGTTATCACCTTGTGATTAAAAAATGCAGGAAGGTATTTTGTTTGTCACGTTGAGAATGATGTACTAGATGGATACAATCTTAAAGTTTCTAGTCCTCCCTCTATCTGTATATTAATGAAACTATCAATATTAGAATTTATTTAAGGAAAGTTTTGAAGCCTTAGTAAAGAGTGTTATATTTATTTTGAAGAACTTTTCTGAATCTGTCATTCTTTTTAAATATGCATAAAGTGTACTTAGTGGAGAGAAAGTTTGATGCTTCAATTCAACCCAACAGCTTGCACTCAAAATTTGTTTGGTCCGTTTTAATTCATAAAGTAAACAAAGCAGGACACTCAAAATTGTGTGCACTATTTCAACCCATACAGGGTTAGGTAGATAGCATATTGCAGCCAGATCCCAATTAGGCTTGGAATTTAATATCTGATGCAGCTGAAGGGGGTGGTTTTGTTTTTTATCAGCAAAAGGTGGACAACTAATATCCTTAATCGACAACTCTCCTGTAATCTACAGTAGGGATACTCAAGTCGGCAATGCATGACAACGATCAAAGCATGAAGGTGCTTTGCCAGATAGCTATTGCCAATTTGAAACCCAAGACTCCCTTTACAACGGCAACTGGCAAGTCGTCCCTCTGCAACGACATCTTGGGCATGTTCAAGACGACAACCTCAAGTTGGGAAAGCGGTAGTTAGACGACAATCCCCTCAACAATAACATGATGGCAACAAACCTTTGACGACAGTAGCAATGACAGTAAGCCTTTGACAATAGGCTGAGTGGTGGCAAATTCTAGGTCATGTGACTGTAATTTTAGACGGCAATTATCCTCTCTTCTAGATGGAATCCTCTCAATCGACGAATCTATTAAATAGTTAATAGCTATCGGCTATACTTGTGATTGTGACTTTGTTTCAGACGTTAATTTTCAATCTGCATCACCTATCTGTATCTTTCAACCTAGAACACTAGTATTTGAACATTACAAGAATCTACAATTTGCATACAAGAAACTTCACACACACACAAAAAAAGAGAATGGATGGCTTCCATTAAATTGCGCCTTGATGGCGATTATCATAGTATCATTGTATAGAACTTGCAATTTATTCTTAGATTCCTCTACGGAAATCTGTCATCTTCACACTCTTCAATGTACTACTCTGGTGTGTTTTCAAGCAACTTTGCCAAACTTCTTCTCGCACCCTTTTTCTCTTATCCTCTCCTCTGCTCTCTTCTTTAATTTCTATCCACGAGAACCCAACCTTCTTTCAAAGTCCACCTGCATGCATTTTTATTCTTTCCTCTGCCCCATTGTTTCTCCTTCCTCCTATAGTGGTTGATGAAAATACCTCATCTCGTCTCTGGTTAGATGTTTGCATCATATTCACCATGTAAGAGGAAATATTTCATGAGAAAAGTTCTTCAATATTTATGAAGTCTATAACTGAGATCCTGTAGTTAGCAATCTCGGAAGCATTCAACCATTTCGTCACTTCAACTAGTTTGGTTCTTCCACTTGACTAGGTACTCATAATAGGCCTTGATTCTTACTCTCTTTGATACTCTCTAGTCTATGATTGCTTAAATTTACCACATTAAATTTTTTTGAGATGTCTACCCCTTATGGGAGTTCAACTTCATAGGCACTGGCTTCAAAATTCTTCAAAATATTACAAGGTCCAATATTCTTCGAATTGAGGTTGTAAACATCTTTGGAAAACCTTTACTTCCATAAATGTATCAAAACCAAATTCCTGATCTAGAGATCTTGTATGCTTCACTTGTGATAAACATATTATTCGTATTTTATCGCTTTCTTCTTCAACTCAACTTTTACCTCGTAATTTTTTTTTTTTTTTTTTTTTTAGCGAAAAACCCCTTGTGGGGCCGCCTTGATATGAGAGACCATGAATAGGAGGTTCTACACCATCAAAGTCACCTGGGAGTCACACCCGACCCTACCCACACCAACATTATCAATTGGATTTTGGGTACCCAATTCAGCTTTTTGGTAGGGTGGAGATTCAAACCTGGGACCTCCCTTGGAGGATTGCCCTCTCCTCTCCAACTCACATACAACACCTGGGTACTTTTACCTCATAATTTAAATAATGCATATAATCAAAAAATATGTGTCTACTACACTTAGAATCTGTAAAGCTACTATAGTTTGTAATTCATCCACTCGTCCTGGAAAAATTTCATAAAAAACTTGGAATGTAATCTTAGCTATACTTCTATTTACTAAATTATTATATCCAAATTCTGCCTATGCCAATATGGTATCCCAGAAGTTTAGTTTCTTACCAACTAGATACCATAGAAAATTCCCAAGGCTCCTATTCACAACTTTAGTTTTTACAACTATTTGATGGTGATAAGTTGTACCAAAGCTTAATTTGATACTTAAATTACTTTATAAGATATGCTAAAAGTGATCTAAAAACATTACATGTCTATCTAACACATTGCATAGGGTATGCTAAAAGTGACCTACAATTTCTTAAAAAATAAATCAACAATATGAGTAGGATCATTCGTTTTCTTACAAGGTATAAAATGTGTCATCTTTGAAAATTTTTCAACAATATAAAAAATTGAATCATTTCCATTTTGTGTTTGAGGTAGTCCATGGATAAAGTCTATATTTATGTCTTCCCATGATATTTCTAGTATCGGTAACAGTTGATACATCCCTGTGTTCTAATTTTTCCCCTTTGCATGTTGAAAATTTTGATAATACTACATAAAGTACTCATTATTGACCAATAATAACTTATACTAAGTTGTATCATTGTCTTATCTATTATAAAATATGTAGAAACCCTCCCCGACCAGAAGTGTCATTCTATTTGGCTTTATAGCTAGTATTGGATCCTCCCTGGCCAGGAGTGTCATTCTATTTATACATATCAGCTACTGAGCTTGTGTTGGGCACCATGTTGGCCAAAAAAAATGAAGTGTACAAAGAACAGACTACATACTATATTTACCGCACCTTTGTCAATTATGAATTAAATTATGCATATGTTGAGAAGCTATGCTTATAAGTGGTTTTCACCACTAAAAAACTATGTCATTATATGCTTAATCATACCACATATGTAGTATCCAAAGATAATCCATTGTGATATATGATGAGTCATACTTATCATAATAGTCGCACGACGAAATGGATTATGGTTTTGATGGAATTTGACCTCGAATTCATCAGCCAAAAATTAATTAAAGGTTAGGTTATCATTGATCAACTCGCAAAGGCTCCCCTTCAGTATATCCAACTTCTTAGTGTAGAGCTTCTCGATTATGGAATCTTTCAAGTGTCAAAATCACCTAATCTTGAAAAACCTAAAGCACAGGATGACATGACTCTATTTTTTTATGGCTCTAAGTACGAGCAAGGGGGTGGCATGGGAATTGTGTTTTTCACACCTCAAGGGGCTCCAATATCCCTTTCTTACAAACTTGATTTCACATGAACAAACAATAATGCCGAGTATGAAGCTCTTCTCATATGCCTTCAAATGGAAATCACCATGAAAATAACTAAGCTCAATATTTTCGGTGATTCCTTGATCATAGTGAATCAAGTCAAGGGAATATTCTAATGTAGATGCCTAATATTGCAAGCCTAAAAAGCCCTAGTGGATAAAATTTTGTTTGAATGGTATGATATTGATCCAATCCCTCATTCATCTAACTATTTTGTAGACACAATGGCCTCATTAGGATATTTAATCTCGTAGAACCAACTTGATGATATCACAACGATTCAAGTCAAAAATGATATCACAGTCTGCAACTAAGCGTGATAACCTTCACTCCATGCCAAAATTCCACATGATTCAAATTGAACCTTCTTATGAATGGTTATGTTAAATTCACAATTGCTTAAATAATGTCGCTTGGGGGACTTTATTCCCTCAAACTCCTTTTGATAGAAGCACAATGCTATTTTTACAATTTCTCTCCCAATTAGAATTCAAAAGAGATGAGCTTCAAAAGGATCAATAAATTCATGTAATTGAGGCTTCTTCAAAGCAAGATTGGTCCATATAGCTAAAATATTACCTAAAGCTTGGTAGCATCCCTTCTAGCTTATCACATACTACCAAACCCATATTTAAACAAAAAGTTATAAAATATGTCTTACTTAGAGATATATTGTATCGTTGAAGCTATGAGGGTATCCTCCTTCATTTCTTAGAACATCAAGAGTCAATTTGGGCAATCACCCAAGCACACGATGGTACATGTGGTGGCCATTTCAGTAGCATGGCCATCGTGAAGTGCATTTTTCATATGGGCTATTATTGGCCAAATTTAGAGCAAGATTGTTGTGCATATGTTAAGAAGTGTGTAAAGTATCAACACTGCTCTAATTTAACATATGTACCTTGTCAGGCCTTACACTTGATTAAATCGGTTTGGTCATTTTCGTAATGGGGTTTGACTTAATTGGAAAAATTTCACCCTCTTCCTCAAGCCATCATATGTTCATCATTATGACCACTGAATATTTCACAAAATGGGTGGAAGTGATTCCCCTTACCACTACAACTAGACCTCGCATTACGGAGTTCATGTTACATAATATCATTTGTCATTTTGGTATTCCATCCAAAATAATTTTAGATAATGGGCCACCTTTCAAGAATAAATATGTGCACACTTTAACAACTAAATATAACATCCAACACAACTTTTCTATGCCCTATTATCGACAAGACAATGGGCAAGTTGAGGCATCAAACAAAATATTAATTACAATATTAAAGAAAACTGTTACAGATAATCATAAATATTGACATACTCAATTGTCTCTTACCCTTTGGGCATACCACAGTAGTATTCAAACGCCCACTAGGGCAAATTCATTTTCACTAGTGTATGGTTCTAAGGCCATCATGCATTTAGAGCTAGAAATCCTATTGTTACGCATATCCATGCAATAGTTCATCGATGATGACACCGCATGACAAGCTCGCTTGGACCAATTAACTTTGCTTGATGAACGATGCATTAATGCTCTTAAGGAGCTATGTGTTTATAAATATCGGCTTAAGAGATCCTATAATATGAAATTCCATCCTAGAGACTTTCAAGTTGGTGATCTTGTTCTAAAAGAGAACCAACAAAACTCTAAATTACTGCCCCATCTACGATACAAATTTATGGTAAACTGGTTATGTCCATACATTATTACTAAGTAGATTGGACTTGGAACTTATCACCTAGAGTCCATTGAAGGATGTGAGGAGCCTAAACTCTTAAATATCCTTCACTTGTGGCCTTTTCATGCTTAAAGTGTTACGCCCTCCCAAAAAGCTCCAAAGGTACCTATAAATCCTTTGGTCACCCAAAAAGATCCAAAGATACCCATAAATTCTTTGGTCACCCAAAAATCTCCAAAGGTACCTATAAATCCTATAGTCATCCAAAAAGCTCCAAAGGTACCCATAAATTCCTTTGGTCACCCAAAAAACCCCAAAGATACCCACAAATTCCTTTGGTCACACAAAAAGTTCCAAAGGTATCTATAAACCATTTGGTCATCCAAAAAAGCTCCAAAGGTATCTATGAACTCTTTGGTCATCCAAAAAGCCCCACAAGTATCTATAAACCCTTTGGTCACCCAAAAAATCTCCAAAGGTATCTATGAACCCTTTGGTCACCCAAAAAGCTCCAAATGTACCCATAAATCCTTTGGTCACCTAAAAATATCCAAAGGTACTCATAAACTCTTTGGTCACCCAAAAATCCCAAAGGTATCTATAAATCCTTTCGTCACCCAAAAAGCCCTATATGTATCTATAAACACTTTGGTCACCCAAAAAGCTCCAAAGGTACCCATAAAACCTTTGGTCACCCAAAAAGCTCCAAAGGTATTTATAAACCCTTTGGTCACCCAAAAAGCTCCAAAGGTATTTATAACCCTTTGGTCACCCAAAAATATCCAAGGGTATTTATAAACCCTTTGGTCACCCAAAAAGCTCCAAAATTATTTATAAACCCTTTGGTCAACCAAAAATTTCCAAAGGTATTTTTATACCCTTTGGTCACCCAAAAAGCCCTAAAGATATCTATAAATCCTTTGGTCACCCAAAAATCTCCAAAGGTATCTATGAAACCTTTGGTCACCAAAAAAGGCCCCAAAGGTATCTATAAACCCTTTGGTCACCCAAAAATGCTCCAAAGGTATCTATAAATAATCTGGTCACCCAACAAGCTCCAAAGTTATCTATAAACCCTTTGGTCATCCAAAAAGCTCCAAAGGTACCCATAAACTCTTTGGTCACCCAAAAATACCAAAGGTATCTATAAACTCTTTGGTCACCCAAAAAGCCCCAATGGCATCCACTAAGCCCATTGGTCAAATATGTATATACATATATTTATCAAAATCTAAAAACATCACTAAAATATCAAAAATACAAAAATATTATATGGAATTACATTTCATATCACTGCATTATACAATCACTTGCATTAAGCATACCCATCATTACATTTTGTATTCTAAATTCGATCATACATGTCTAGAACCAGGCCTGTACACTAGCCATCCTTCAAAATCAACTTTGTCAGACATCATTATTCACCTGTCTACATTATAATTATTATTTCCATACACATTTCTCATCTTTCGTATTTATTCCTATTTCCCTTCACTTAGTCATTTGTTATAAGGCATCATTAGGGTTTTCGATCACTCAAATATCTCTAGTTTTATTTTTATATTTTGTAGAAAGATATCCTAATTTTTTTAAGGTAAAGTCTTGCTTTGATTGTACCTTGTATACGTCATAATCCCAATATATTTTCACACTAACAAATCTAAGTTTTGCACAAGGGAAGATAAAACCTACAAACTGGTCCTAGTTACCTTAAGCAAAAGGTTTACCTTGATCATCCCCCTATGCAAATGGTTCAAAAATGCTAAAAATTGACAAAAGGATAAGCTCCTACCTATCCAAAGCAATAAAAATCCCTTGCCCCACACCAAATATGGGTAAGTATTCAAAGAGAAAAAGAAAAATAAACAGTGGTTTTTACCACTAACAAAAGCAAAAATTTCCAAAACAAAAAGTAAAATAAATACTGGTTCTCACCACTACCAAGATTCCTTGCTTACAAAAACAAAAATGAGCAAATCCCTAGATAAATTAAAAAATAAAATAAAAGAAGAGATTATTGAACTTGAATCCCTGGAATTTGTAGCATTTGACAACCATAAGGTGATCCTCATTATAGGTTGAGTGGCATCAAGCCTACTTGGAAATGACGGTATCCTTACACATGATGATATGTCTCTCACATTAGCGACCTACTTTTGTATAGACCAATGTTTGCATGCGGATGTGCTAGATTTTGGTAGCCTATATTACCTAGTGGTCTAATCCAACTATGCACAAAACTTAGGATAATGATATTCATAGGGTGATCTTCAGTAAAAATGGGCTACATAAATATTATTTGGAATTGGAGTAACTTTATGTGTTATCATAACAATGAAATCACATGCACACATAGGGATATTGAATAACTTGGTCATCCTAGCAGATTTATACCCTGGTAAAAAGTCTTGCATGGTTAATACACAAATTTTGACTAGTTCACTAGATTATTTGAGTCTCATGAAAACCTCAAGAACATTCTATAACATCTTGCTATTCATTCCATTATATACCATTTTATCATGTGTTTTTTAATTTATATTTTCAGAATCCATTACATAGTCTTGTGATAAATTTAAAATGAATTGATGAATTGTGTACAATTTATGGTGTTAGCATCTAGTGTGTCGAATAACATTCATAATTCATCATATAGATTAAAAAATAATCTATTTCATTATGCATACACACATATACATATCTTCAACCAACATCAACTTATAATACATGCATCCATGATAAGCATCCATAAAAGCATCAGTAAAGTAGGCATAAACATTGCATATATCTAATAAAGTAGTACAGAAACACATGATGATAGTAGAAAAAATCATATATATGTATGCAGAAAAAAGATACATCATAATCCAAAAACTACCCATAGGCTATAATCAAGTGGGTCCTCAAACCTCACACTACCAAAAATCCAAAAATAACCACAGTGTCTCAAAAGCCATGGTCACACAAGACCAACACCATGACTCTTTCCCCACCCTCGATCGAAGGTCATCGATAGCTCCTAGATGTTTTCTACCTGGCCCTATCTACTCTCCTCATGGAGCTAATAGCACCCATCCTCACATATGACTATCTTGTATGACTCCTCCTACTCTACTGGGACCCACTAGCAAAAGAGTGAGCTGATAAGGACCCTCTAAGATGCGCTACATGATCCTACAAAACTTGTGTGTATGTTGTATCCTCTTAGTGATGAACCTATTAGTAACTCTGTAAGGTTTGGAAATATGTCACCTCCTCTCGTACCCTAGCTATCTCATCCCTTGTATATGCCTCATGACTCGAGCTCCCTACTCTAACCTATGATTGAAGGGTAGATAGATCTACTGCATTCCTAGAAATCTCTACCTGTGTAGTATACATCTATGCCTATACAATATCCCTCTCCTCTATGTACTCCCTCCACTCTTGTCTACCTCTAATCAGCTCACTCTATAGATCAACAATGGTGGCATCCCGTGCTACCAACTATACCTACACTCCCTGCTCACGAAAGTCATCCTCAACTTAATCATCTTACTAATCCTCCAAAAAAAGAGTATCCATCCACTCATCATTTACCTAGTGACATATATGTTTCTCACCTAAGTCTGGCTCCTTCTCATATGGAGCCTCATAATTTCCCTCATCTGGAGCATACCCATGAGCCTCCTCTATCTTCGTAGTTGTACCACATCCTAGCAGACCCTCCCCTCACCACTAGCACGTCACCCACCAGGAGTCATACTTTGTTATGGTACTTGCATCATATAGCTCATAGACACTATCCATAGGATCTACCTCCTCTCCAACTACCTCCACTGTAGACCAAGTAAGTGTTTTCTCATCCCCATAATGGTAGTAGATCATTGGCTTTCTAGGAAACCACTGGCATAGCCTAAACTTTTGTACAACTCGAGCATATGGGAAATAATCTCTATCGATTCCATGTTGACCAACTAACTATATCCCTCATCGTACCCAATAAATATGCACCTTAGTCTTAGGCCATGCTAGATAATACCTATATGGTGTCTAGATAACCTCCTTATCCCTAAGTCATGCAATTGACTATGCATAATGATCAATTGTGCCTACATATGGATGGCTCCAATCCCTCTCTTGGTCTCATTGCCATAGGATCCCGTCGCCGATATCCACATATGCAAGCTATACCCACATCATCTAAGATAGTCCCCACGTTTTATCCATAGCAATATGTTGTCATTCCCACACCTGTAGTAGAAAGCTACATTCTAATCCTTTTCACCCACAAAAATGTATCTCATATAGCTAATCATAAAGCTATTCTAGAAACATCATATCCCAATCCATCACTAATGGCCTCTTTATGGTGCACTCCACAAGCAAAAATGCCAACTCCAAAAGGTTCCATAGGAACCTGGCTCTTAACGAGTCTGGTAGCAACCTGTTGGAGATAAGCATCATAAGTAAAGCATGTCTCAAAGTTATAACCTCTGCTTCATACCATATCTTCACTATGATGCCTTTGCTAGGCAAGTCTCGTACTACCTCATGCTAGTCCTCTCTGAAGTATCTCTCGAAATCATATCTCTAAGATTCAAATGAGTAGATATAATCGGATTCCCCTTTATTAGAATACACAAAATCTAGTAGATTTCATGTAATGTCACTATCATCTCCCCAGTCAGCTAGTGGAAGGTGTTGGTGCGAGGGTCCCATAGATCTATCAAAGATGTTAGGTAGGATCTATCTCCCAGAACTAGCTCTAACCGTGTCACTGGATTGAGACCAATGGCATCAAGAAAATTCTAGTCATACTATATTAGTAAGTCCCTAGTAGTCTGAAAGAGAGTTGGAAATCGATATCGACTCTTTATCACCTGATAGAGGTAAGCAATCTCAACAAAAATAGCAAAAACAACTAAAAAAAGGGACATCTTTTCCCCAAATTCATGGTCATCCCACCTAGGGATGACCCCAAAATTGGTAGCCATCCCACCCAATGATGGCCACCAGTGACCGTACCACCCAGGGATGGCCCTCAAAAATTCTGAAAAAGGGCCTTCCTAGCCCACAAAAATAGGCATAAAACATCATAAAACACACAAAAAAATGGAATAAAATTGCACAAAAATAAAATATAAAGCACAAATTCCTACATAATGTCACTATAGAGGTTCATTTACCAATATTTAGTGTATTTTTTTGGAAAATACAAAAAAAATACATTTGCAAGCTTAGTAAAGTCTAGTCGCAAATTCAGCCCTTACCCATATCATGTCGGCTCTATTGCTCATTGAGTTTTGAGTCTGGCTCATGGTGACTATGGTATGGTTTTAGCAACACTCCACTTCATAAAATTAATTTTCTACTCCTCACCTCTCAATCTACAATTTCAGAAGAGTGTAAATGAGCCCATTTGGCCAATTTTAGAGTTTAAAAAGGCATAGAAAAAGCATGGTCATACAAGGGTGGGATGGCCAGAAATTTGGCTGAAAATACCATATAGGATAACCACAAACTGTTCAGCCATCCCACATTGGGATGGCCACCAAAAAATCCCACAAATACAAATGAAAAAGCAAAGAAAATGACCTCAAAACAATCCAAAAATAGGATAAAATTGATAAAATTCACAATGGATCAATATGGAATCAAATTTGTTCATTTATGAATGGAAAAATATCTACTTAAATCACCAAGAAGTCCATTGTGATTGCAACTCTCCACAGGAACAAGGTATTCATTTCTTTTCTTCCATGAAATATTAATAAAACCATAAAAATATTCATAAAATTGATAAATTTTACAATGGGTAAAGTTGAAGGAACCCTAATCAATTCATATTGGTCAAGTGACTCATTGCATTCATCACTGTTCATTTCCTCATAGACTCATTGCTTGAGGGGTTAGGCATAATAATGAATTCATAATCAAAATCAACACTCAAAATTGTAACTTGCATATATTCAAAAGAATCACTACCAAAGATAAATTTTAAGCCTACGTTGGGAAAAATAATTGAGCACCAATTCAACAAAATGAAGTCTTGGTATCCTTGAAAGCCTCGGGACACACATCCTAAAGTAGGCTTATAATCCAAATAAGGAACCAAGACCATGTATACCCTAATCCCATAATACTGCCATTGTAGTGTGGTTGAAAGGTATACTAAATTCAAATCCTTCAATTATGTCAAAAGCAAGGATTCCAATAATGTATGCTATTTACACAATAGAGGCATCTAAATTTTGTTAGGTTACTGAATAACCTTAATAATTTGAATTTTTAGTTATCTATTTTTTCTCAGCTCTCTGTTTCATACAATGCATCTCAAAAATGGGTATATGTAAACACTAAAATCATGTCAATATTATTAGACTACAATGACACCACTCCTACAAGCACCATATAGCCTCATTTTGAAACCCTCAAGGGTCAAGTAGTGGTCCTAGACATGGTCTTCCCACACCAGTACGACCATATTTCATGGCCATTTCACATAGGTATGACCACCAAAAACTATCCTTGGGTGGGACAGACATGGCCTAGGCCTCTCAAAAAGGTAAGGGCAGGACAAATGGCAATCAAATACTTCCATTTATATTGCCCAATGACTTATTACAGATTGAGGGCCTACCAAAGCCATCACAACCTACAAATTGGAGGCCTCTTCCACCCAGTGTATGACAAGGGTTTTGACAAGTGGTGGCACCTATATTGCATTCCCCAGCTTGTACCTTTGACCCTATGTCCCTCTTAGTATATAAATTGGAGTCTTTCCAATAAATTTTAGAGAGAGATATTTGCAATAATTCACTACGAAGTGCTATTGAGATTCACTCTCCCATTTTACCCGTGTATTTGCCATTGGAATCTTCATAAATAAAAGAAGTTTCCAAGACATCGCTAAATTCACACATCCATTCTAAAACCCACCCATTTATTTGAGTTAGATTACCAAATTTTATGAAAAAAACCCTAGGATTACGTTGGACCATATCCTGTAGGAATTGGTGGTAAAAACCACCAAGTTTGGTGGTTGTCCCCCTAGGATGATTAACAATCCCAAGTGTAAAACCCAAGGATGGACATGAATTGGAATACAATTTTGAGTTAATTTTAGTGTAGATCATTTCTAAATTAGTTTGCATACATCATACTAGAATTTGGTGATATTTGGAGTAGTTTTGGACCTTTTATTAGGGTTTTTGTGATGATAGTCCCAATTGGAACACCTAGGGATGGCCATGGATTCTACTTGCAATTTCATTTTAATTTTTGCATAAATAATTCATAAAGTAGATGATATACATTGTGCTAAGTTTTGGTATAATTTTGAGTAGTTTTGCATCGTCTATTGCACTTTTTGTATTCAATGTTCCATGCATCTTTATGATTTCATCTTAATACATACATGATATTAATCAATTTTAGTTCCCTGTGTGTAGATCTAGGTATTCCAGTGCACGAGAAAGGAGCTATAAGTTTGAACATGGATAGACATCACAATGGTAGCAAAATCTCGCTCTTCAAATCATGAGTGCGAGGAAGATACTGAAAGCACGCCTTGAGTTTCTGAAAGGATTGGATCCTTTGAGATTGTAATGATTTGTATTAATTGAGATCCCTCAAGGGGATATTTTGTAACCACATATTTTGCAAATTATTTAATATAAATAGAACCACCTATTTATTTCACTTATTTATCATTATGCTTACGTTAATGTCTTTTTGCAGTGCTTAAATAGATAGGTTCTTTTCATTTTCCTTTTCTTGGTGTATCATTTTTTCAATTTTATAGTCTTATATGTGAGTGTGCACATGTGTCCTTTGATTAGAGTGAGTAATGTGAGGATTCATGTCTAGATTTCCACACAATATAGAGTCATGTGTATGAAAGTTTCAAATAAAAGGGTCAAGAGTCATGATACTTTATATAAGGAAAGGAATAGTTAAGTAACCAATGAATCTCTCTATAATGGCTATATATTTTTTCCTCAATGGGTTATATGGGATTGAAATGGACCCCACCCGTATTACATCATCATCACATAGTGGTATTACAAAAAATATTAGATATTATCGATGTATCGTTTGGTTAGATTTGAACTTGGATCTCCTTCTTGAAATGTTGAGAAATATAACCAGTTGAGCTAATGCCACTTGATCTACAATGGCTATATAATTACTCCATAGAGAATATAGATTTATTACTATATATTACTCCATACAGGATATAGATAATATCACATACATCTCAAACATAACGAACAAGGAGAGCATAGTGAGTATTATTATCCTGATTGTAATATAGTATACATTTGTAAGGAAAAGATGAATAATAAAGAATATATACATTTGAGAAATTAATATTGTAAGTTGTGTTACATGCTTTGTACATGTATGATTGAATATATTACATTCGTATTGCTACTTATTAATGATTTTTTTTTATATATTATAAGCCTTGGTTTACATATTAGGTGGCTCATATTATTCTATTTACGTCATTATCTTGATCTTACTATATTATGGATATCATATATTTGACCCTATGATATTTATCCTATGAGTTTACATTAATATTAAGGCTTCAAAGTCCAACAACCACAATCAAACTAACTTGGTTTTTTTTAAATATATATTTAACAATATAAATGACCCTTTCAATTATTAATTAGCACAATAGTTAGATTTATGAGTTTTATCCCTTTTTAGGCATTTATTACAAAATAAATGCATCAAAAATCATCATAGATTCCCTAATTGTATAGCAAAAAAAGGTTTTATATACCTAGGGTCAAAGATATGATAATAATACAAATATTAATTTTTAATTAAAATGTATTAATTGTAGCCATGCCCCAGTTATATCCCCTTGAATTTCAAAGACAAAACCAATATGGACAAAGAAAATTTGAGTTGAATTTTATCCACATAGGAGCAATGATTAGAGGATGGAATTAAATGGTAAAAATAATGGGAAAATAATATATTAATGGTAAAAGTGTCACAAAAATATTAAAAAAAATGCTATAAAGAGGTGAAATATTAAAATGGTAAAGGAATTTTAAAAGGAGTGAATGGAGGGAAACTAAAGTTATTTCGATCATAGGAGGGAACAAATATATCTAGAGAGAAGAATGTTGGTGTTTGTTAGTGATGGCTCAACAACAACCAAGATAATACACCAACGCCATTTGAGTACCATAGTTAAGAGGAGACATAATAGAACTTATAAGTGATTGGCACCCTCATGTTTTTGCTATTTTTTTCTTTCTACCATTCAACCCCAAGAAATACATCATATGGAATTAGCAATTTCATGTCCATGCGGTAGTTGCATGTTGAGCAAGATATTAGCCATTTTTTTACCCTTTAATGCATCCATATAATGTAATTATGTTTTTATAATGCTTTCCCAAATTATATGACACTTTTGTGTCTATAAAGCATGCGGATACGAAAACAAAAAGGAAAATGCCAAGTACGATGCGTGTGAAACCAAACTTAACGCTAAAAGCCTATGTATTGAAAATTGCATGAAAGGAAAGAATATAAACGAATTGACATGAGATAAAAGCAATATGGGATACAACCCTCTTTATTGATATGCTTTTAAATTTGTGTTACAATACGTCTCCTTAGTGCAAGCAAGATGTAAATAAAACGATAACTAGCATAGCTCCAAATGAACTAAAAATTTGACAGGGGCATCAAAACCTCACAAAGAAAACACTACAAATGGAATAGTCAGGAAATTCATCACAGATTTGTATTCACTTCGGGGCGGGATGAATAGACCTGCAACAAAAACGTCAAAAGGCACGGTCCCAAATGTCACATCCGAGAAGCTCCAAATCACCTGCAAAGTTGGGTTTAGCTAATTGGGGGCATTTTGGGAAGACCCAGAAGGTCAGATTTTCCCAATTTGGCCTCTATCACCAGGAATTTGATGATGCTACCTGCAAGTTAGTAAAGGCGAGAGATGATAGAAACATGATCAAAATTGCTCAAAACAAGGTGAAATTTAAATGGCAACCTATCTAAGAAGCATAGAATCGAATGCAAAAAATAACAGAAGGGAAATCTGCCATAGATTTCTAATCACTCCGAGGCGGGGCGATTAGGACTACAACAGTGTGGGGGCGCCCGGGGGTAGGACGCCCACCGTTTGGGGCCCGATTTTGGCACCAATCCACTTGGGATGGGTCCAAAATCTCTTGTGAGGTGTTGTCAAAAAATTTGGTAGGATTTTGTGGCCAAATGTCGGGTTTTGGTTCCAGATTTGTGCTTCCAATAACCACCCTATGACCTCTCTTCCAAAAGAGATCAAGGATGCGAAAGGCACAAATCAAAAGGTGTGTGTGTGGAAGTAAAATGACAGCACTTCGTTGCTCAAAATGCTCCTTCTCTGTATCTTTTGTGGTGAGAAAACTCACCAATTTATAGACCTGGAGGTCTCTTGTGATTGAGCATGCAGAGGCGCCACTTGGCAATCATGCCTTCCTAGGGGGGAGAAGATTCCTCCCTGATTAGGGGCTCCATGACTGCCCCTATAACTGCCTCTAACGCTCAAAAATGCTCACTCACACTCCCATGCAAGGAAGGAAGAATTAAGTGGCGGATCTGAGCTACCATTTGTCAAGATTTGACTTTTTTCCCATCAAACCTGCTATTCGCCCCACCCTGGAGTGAATACTACTAATCGTCCCTGGGTGGGGCGAATAGAAGTTTGTAATCATCCCTGGGTGGAACGAGTATGAAGCAGAGTGCCTGAAGGTGCCAAATTGACTCCTGACCTTCCAAAACTATTGTGAGAGTGGTTAGGACCACTGTTTGACCTCTAGGGGCTGCCCTGGGGGCTATGTGTGTCAATGCGATCAGTGTTTGTAGTCACATAATCGGATTGGTGTTGTTTTGGTGTCTACAGATGCCCCTTTTTGGGATGCACTGTGCGTGGCGCAATGTTGAGCAAAAATAGATAACCAAAGCACTAATGATTAGGGTTTCTTAGTAACCTAACCAAATTTTGGTGCCCCAAGTATGGAAAGGGCATGCATTCTTGAATCCTTGCTTCTGATGAGCGAAGGAACTCAATTCAAGTGTTGACCTTTTTCAGTGAGGTGTTACTTGAGCTTGGACATTGATCAGTCATGAATAGGCAAAGGGCGCAACCTTTTGTCTGTGGGAACCTTGAGTTCATGATTCATGAATGCCAAGTGTTTGATCAGCTTGTGATTATTGCTTGTTTGTTGCCCCAAGCAGGAGCGTGATTGTCTTTGTCAATGATTCTTTGAATGCATGCCATTTTCATGATTGGGTGTGTATTTGTTGATTGTTGACTAAGTGTGACTACCCCCTCAAGCGACGAATCGATGAGGGAATGACCTACATGAGAAAAGCGACGAGTCACTTGACCCAAGATGACTTGTGTAAGGGTGCCTTTTAGATGTTTTATCATTGAATGTGTGCACGGTTTTCTGACATTTAGACCTATTTTTGGTGGGTGTGAACCCTTTTTGTGATGCTTTTTGGAGCTAAAATTGGCACAAATCCGTCTTCCCGTGGAGCGGTCCGGCTATGGTAGCCTTCTTAGGGAATAGGATAGTGATAATTTGTGACCCCAGCGTCAGTTTTGGATGCTACGAATGTCAGGCGCAGAGGCGCCTTCGTTCGGCAATGTTATTGCTATTTTTGGTTGGGTTTTGACCCTTTTGGTGATGCCATTTGGGGATGAAATTCTTGACAATCCGTCTTCCCGTGGAGCGGTCCGGCTATGGTAGCCTTCTTAGGGAATAGGATAGTGAGGATTTGTAACCCCGACGTCTATTTTGCATGCCCGAAATGTCAGGTGCAAAAGTACTCTCATCGGACAGTTTTATTGCTTGTTTTTGGTGCATTTTGTGCAGTTTTTGCTGTTTTTTGAAATTTTTTTGTGTATTCGTTCCTGGGTGGGACGAATACCAGTTTAGTAATCATCCCAGGGTGGGACGAGCGCTAACTAGAGTGCTCATCCTAGGGAGGAATGATTACAGGCCTAAAAGGCCTATTTAAGGGCCAAAACTAGGGTTTGGGCTCATTTGCATTCGAATTTTCTAGCGATTTGGAGCTCTAAGGAGGAAGAGGTTGATTCTGCGAAGCGAAGCGCTACCGAATTTCTCCCGACATCATGAGTTCATGAACCGGATCGAGCGGCGGAGCCGAAGCGAGACCAGTAAGTGATCCTCCTCGTTATTGTTTGTGTTGTGTTGTTACGGTTTTTAATACCATAATTTATTTAGTGTTCCTTTTGTAGTTTGTTGTTCAAATTAAAAATGAAAGCCCTAATTAAATGTATATCGTTATGCGTGAGTTGTTGTTTTATGGCTGCATGAAAACTTAGGTAAAAACCCTAGGTAAACAAAGATCAAAAGTTAGTTTATAACTTAGCTGAAAACTTAGTTTAAAACGTAACTGAAAAACTTCACTTAACCCTAGTTTACCAAAGATCAAAACTGAACGAAAAAAAACTTAGTTCAAAACTTAGCTTAAAATTTGTTTTTCTTTTTAGTTGGCTTCGTAAAAAATGAAACCCTAGTTTACCTGTATTTTGAAAAAGACGTGATAAAAGTCTAAAATTTGTTTCCTTTTTACAGTAAGGTAAACCTTAGGTAAAATTTTGTATTTTGTGATGTTGTTGTTACACGAAAACCTTAGGATAAACTGACCGCGAAACCCTAGTTTTTTAGGTTGAATTTGTCAGTTTTTAAAACTTGATTGAAAACCCTAGGTAAAAAAACTGTCATGTTAATTTTGTTTTGTTTGTTTTTTCGTTGTCTGTCAGTTTTAAACTTAGAGTACAAAGACCCTAAGACTGACAAACTGTATTTGAAAATTATTTTTTTATTTTTATTTTATTTTGTCTGTCAGTTTTAAACTTAGAGTACAGAAACCCTAAGACTGACAAACTGTTTTTGAAAATTGTTTTTTTTTTTAAACTTAGAAACCCTAAGACTGACAAACTATTTTGAAAATTGTTTTTGTTTTTTTATTTTGTCTGTCAGTTTTAAACTTAGAGTATAGAAACCCTAAGACTGACAAACTATTTTTGAAAATTGTTTTTGTTTTTTTATTTTGTCTGTCAGTTTTAAACTTAGAGTACAGAAACCCTAAGACTGACAAACTATTTTGTTTTGAATTTTTGTGAATTTTGTTGTTTTTAGCTATACATTGTATATTCATGTTACTATTGTATAGTTTTTCATGATTTTAATGTTTTTGTGTTGTTTTCTTTTGCAGGTTGTGAAGAGCCGGTACCATGTGCCTACTATTTTTACTAAAGCGTGGGAGGCATTGACTTTGGCTGACTGGGAGTGGCTTGATGCCCTTGGGCTCAAGCAAGTGACTCGGCTGGAGCCTGTGGTCGAGGATCGGGCCTATTTGATGGCTCTTATCAACTTGTGGGAACCTCGGACCAATACCTTCCATCTCCCAATAGGGGAGATGATGGTGACCTTGGAGGACGTCTACCAGATTCTACGGATTTTGATAGATGGATTGTCGATCAGGACGATGTCGCGAGATCAACGGACAGCAGTGTTGACACACTGCTTCGGGCATGGGGAGGAGTTGGGTGTGGAGAGCCCAGTGGAGAAGGCAGAGGGCGATTGCTAGATTGGTGGCATTTTGGTTCGATGGTGGCTGGAGATGGGTGTGTTGGGAGTGAGGCACGCCGTACTGATGGGCCTCATTTCCAACATGCTGCTACCCGACTCTTCGGGTGCGAGGTTCTCATGGAACCTGTTGGAGGTGGTGTTCAGGTTGGTGGAGTGTCCTACGGATGCACCTATGATCATGAGATGGGGATAGACTCTACTGGCATAGCTCTATGATGAGTTGTACGAGGTCCACTATCAGAGGTGAAAGGGTATTGGGTGCAGCTTCCTATTGTAGTGTTGGGCTTGGCAGCACATAGCGGTGGAGAGGCTGATGGGGTTGTCATGGATGACTCGGCGAGAGATGGTGGATAGGGATATAGGTTACATGGCTCTATGGAGGTGGTCTGAGGAGTAGGGATAGATTCGACGTTGGGCAGGTGTCGTGGGGCACTATGCTGATGCCTTCACTCGGCTAGCCCTCGGGGAGGTGTTCTAGCACCCCTACCAAGATTGTCCAGCCTAGCCTGAGGCTGGAGAGTGGCTCCGATGGGTTCGTAGGGGGCGATGGCTGATTGGGTGGCATGTGACTGAGCAGGAGTTCTTCCCTTATGGTCAGGTGACATGATAGTTTGGGGTGCGCCAAGGGGTTCCTGGTGAGCCCGTGGTCTATCGATGTCATGGGGACGAGAGGACTCTAGCTTGGCCAGTCATTGCATCACTGGGTGAGGATTCAGATACCATGATTGACGTCCCGGATGTAGACGATGTCGGGACTACCGTGGAGTATGACCAATGGTGGATCTTGCGATGGTGGCGAGGCGAGGGGCCTCTAGGTGGTGCAGAGGTGGCAGCAGTAGGTGATGAGGGTGTCGAGGCACCAGGTGAGGGTTGGGGGGTTCTGCTGGAGGACGTGGATATGGTAGAGGTGGATTATTTTGGGGGGGGTGATGTTAGGGTTTCGGAGTAGTCGAAGATGCAGGACTTTTTGGAGTAGTGGGAGCTAGAGCAGCCTGCCTTTTCGAAGATGTCGATGCCTCAGGAAATTTTGGGGGATAGTGAGGTAGGGTTGCATGCTGAGAATGCATGATTGGAGGGGTTGCTCCGGAGGTGGGATGAGGAGCTCGGGGATGCGCTATGGGAGAGGGATCTCCTATGAATGTAGTTGGTAGAGTGGGAGAATGCATTGGCTGTGTACCATCGGTGGGAGGGGGATATCGATGCTGCATGAGAGATTGATCTCCTATGGATGTAGCTGGTGGAGAGGGATAGGGTATTGGTGTAGCGTGATGAGAACTTGGCCATAGTTCATCAATGGGAGATGGACTTGATTCGACATCGATTTGAGATGGAGGCAGAGATTATCCGCCTCGATGGATGGATTCCTACGTTGAGCGGAGGCGGGTCATCGTGCCGCTCGAGAGGGAGCAAGATGGAGTAGTCAGCATCCTCTCGGCGTAGGTGGCTGGATGAGGGGGGTCTAGTAGGCATGATGCGGGGGCTAGCAACAGCCGCCATGAGGGGTCCCACAGGACCCACACCATGGGGGGTAGTTCTCGTCGCACCGATCCTACGTGATCATGGTGGTCGATGCCCTAGGCTTGGGGGTTTTTGAGCTTTTGGATTTTGTTGTGAGGTCAGAGGACCGGTTCATTGTAGCCTATGGGCATTTTTGATAATATATATACAGATGAATTTCTTTTATTTATCCACGTGTCATGATGTGATGTTATGCATAATGATTGATGAATGTGTATGTATGCATGTTAATTTACTTTTGATGGATGCATAGGTTATGATGGATGCAAATGAGATGCAAATGGAATGGATGAATTGAATTTGTGATTTTTGGCGATGGCACCATAGACTATTTAGAACTTATGGCTTTTTGTCTTATGGATTGTTGTGGTACAGGACTTTCTATGTATACATGTTATTTTTTGTTTTGTATTTTCTGATGGCGATGCGAGGGTGAAAGATAGCACGGTTGGTTTGGGGTGTAGTTAAAGTTTTCTGAGACTCAGATGTTTTAACTAACTAGCCATGACTGTACTTTATCTGACAAGGCTTTTGAACAAGGTATGAATCAGACTTGTTTTTGACCAAGTTATTTCACATCCCTGTGTGTGCAATTGAGTTTGTTTATGTGGTATTTATCAGGATATCGCCAGTGCTAGATAGGCTATCAACCAAACCTGTACTGAGGATCACCTAATTAGCTCCACTAACTCCTTTGTTGTATTTAGTTAGATTAATCTACGGTGTTATCTAGGAGACCATAAGCTAGCTCATCCGCATGCAAACATTGATCTGTACACGAGTTACTATGATAGATATATCGTCATGCGGGAGGTTTGCCACCAGTGACCGATAGGCTATCCACCAAATCGGTACTGAGGTTTACTTCATGACCTTCTGAATGCTGAGAGTTCCAGGGATTCAAGTTCGACTCCCTTATTTTCTTCAATTGTATTGGGATACTTGCTCTTTTGTAGTGATAAAAATCACTATTTATTTTTGTTTTTTTTTTTTTTGAGCAAGGGATTTGAATATTGAGTGATGAGAATCACTATTGTATGTGCTTTTTGATGTATGCACTTTGGTGGTGATGTCAAATTTTTGGAGTTTTGACTTTTGCAAATTTGTGATTTTTTGCAACTTTTTGAGAACTTGGGATTCTTGGGGAATTGGGTAGGGAAGATGCTTGTCCTTTTTCCAACTCTCAGCATTCTTGGGGTCATTCGCACAGGGGGATGAGCAAGATAACCATTTCGCTTATGGTGACCTGGATTACTTTATAGATTTCATCCTTCATTCACACAACTTGGGAATTATCTTATGTGATTTAATTTGTGTTGGGATGCTACGTAACAAGGTGTGATCCAAGTAGAACTCTACCTTTGCAAAATCTATCTGACTTTGTAAATACATGGCTAGAAAGCTAATGACAACTGAAATGATGAAAACTCTAACAACCGACTATGATATGGCAAAAATGATGTGCATGGCATTTATTTTGATGGACTGTTTATGGAGTGGAGAAATGTGGAAAAAAAAGATGGATTTGCCGAGTAATTACAGCCTATGGTGCCTTTGACTTGTATGACCACAAATATGTAATGTATGGATGCGATGCTGAAATGCAACTATTATTTTTGTGTTTTTGATGGATTTATTTGGGTGAATATGAAGATGAATGTGAAGAGAGCTCTTTATTGTTGTGATGATTTTGAGCATGCGTGGAAATGAGATGCAATTTTTGTTATTTTTGATGATTTTATTGTTTTGAACTTTCTTATTATTGACCAAGCGATTGTGGGAATCCTTGGAGCTTTTGTCTTGACCAAAGGGGTAATGGGCACCGTTGGGGCATTTTGGGGATTGGACCAAGCGATTGCGGGGATCCTTGGAGCTTTTTGGTTTGACCAAAGGGTTTATGGATACCTTTGGGGCATTTTTGGAATTGACCAAGCGATTAATCCTTAGCTTTTGGTTTACCAAGGATTATGGGTACTTTGGTTTTTTACAGGATTGTGGAATCCTTGGAGCTTTTGGGTGGGCTATGGCTCTCTAAATGTGGAATGGCCTCAAATGATTGATGTTCAAGGGTTCTAGCTACTGGATTCCTTCAAGAGAGGCGAGCCGGTATGTCCCAGGTCCTATTTTACTATGGATGACATAAGGACCTAACCAGTTTACCGTGAACTTGTCCCTTAGGTGGGGTGGCAAGTTAGGATTTTGTTGGTTCTCTTTTAAGACCAAGTCACCAACCTGAAAGTCCCTCAGGTGAACCTTCATGTTGTATGCTTTCTTAAGTCGCTCTTGATAGATACGTAAATGCTCAAGAGCATTAACGCGTCATTCATCGAGCAACGTAAGCTGGTCTAATCGGGCCTGCCATGCACAACGTCATCATCGATGAACTCTTGCATTGATATGCGTAGGGAAGGAATTTCCAACTCGAGAGGCATGACTGCCTCGGAGCCATACACCAGTGAAAATGGAGTTGCCCTAGTGGGCATCCGAATGCTAGTGCGATAAGCCCACAAGGCAAGGGGGATTTGAATGTGCCAATCCTTATGACTATCTGTGACTATATTTTTGAGGATGGCAACTAGCATTTTGTTTGATGCCTCTGCTTGCCCATTTGCCTATGGATAATAGGGTGTCAAAAAACTATGCTGAATTTTGTACTTTGTGGTCAAAGCATGCACGTCTTTGTTCTTGAATGACGTCCCATTATCCGAGATTATCTTGGATGGAATACCAAAATGACATATGATATTGTGTAAAATGAACTCCGAAATGTGGGTTCTAGTCGTAGAGGTAAGCGGAACTGCTTCCACCCATTTGGTGAAGTACTCTATGGCCGTTATGATAAACGTGTGATGACCGGATGATGCAGGGGAGATCTTTCTGATTAGATCTAAGCCCCACTATGAAAATGGCCAAACCGATTGGATCGGCTACAAGGCCTAGGAAGGTACGTGTGTCAAATGGGCATGGTGTTGACATTTCATGCACTTCCTTACATACGTGCAACAATCTCGCTCTAAATATGGCCAATAATAGCCCATGCAGAGAATGCACTTTGCGATGGCCATACCACTGAAGTGGCCACCGCATGTACCATCGTGCGCTTGGGTGATCGCCCAAGTGGACTCTTGCTGGTCCAAGCAATGAAGGAGGATTCCTTCATAGCTATGATGGTACAAAATGTCTCCTAACAAGACATGCTTTGCCACTTTCTGCTTGAATGCTCATTTTGTGGCATGCGTCAATCCAAGTGGGAGGTTACCTAGCTTGAGGTAATCCCTTATGGGTGAATACCAATCCTGCTGATCGAAAACCTCGACGGTATGAATAGCCAATCCCTCTTGAAGTTCATCCCTAGCAAAAGTTGAATGGGAAAGAACTTGTAAGAATAGCATTGTGTTGCTATTAATGGGAGTAGGGGAGAACAAGGACCCCTAGTTAGCATGATTCAGACAATCATGGATTCGAGAGAACGTGTCCATGGATGGTTCAATCTAGATCAGGTGGATTCCTGGCGTTAAGTCAGAGCTTGCATGCTCCATCGTGGATCGTGATAGAGTTTTGACTTGAATGGTTGTCATATCACCAGAAATGTCTTGCGGGATTAGTGACCCCAAGGAGGCCATAGTGTCCACAAAATGATTCGATGATCGAGGGAGTGCCTCGATGTCGTACCATTCAAGATTTTCCAAGAATTTGTCCACAAGGGCTTTGTAGGCCTACAAAACTGGGCATTTACATTGGAATACCCCTTTGACTTGGTTGACAATTAACAATGAATCACCAAAGATGTTCAATCATTTGATGTTCATGGTGATTGCTATCTGAAGACCTATGAGCAAGGCTTCGTATTCTGCATTGTTGTTGGTGCACGAGAAGTCTAATTTAAATGATAGAGGCATTGGAGCCCCTTGCAGTGTGAAGAATACAATTCCCATGCCACCCCCTTGCTCACATTTAGAACCATCAAAAAATAGGGTTATGTCGGCTTGTGACTCAGGCTCATTGGAATCTGGCGATTCTGAGACATGGAAGACCCCATCATTGGGTAGTTCTATGACCAGAGGTTGATCGTCTTCGAGGGGAGCCTCTGCTAGTTGATCGGCTATGACTTGACCTTTGATGGATTTCTATCCAATGAACTCTATGTCAAACTCCATCAACAACATGATCCATTTCTCCGTGCGGCTACTATGATAAGTGCGACTCATCATGTACCGCAATGGATTCTCCTTAGACACAACATACGTTGTGTTGCTCAACATGTAATGGCATAACTTTTTTGTAGCAAACACCACTGCCAAGCAGAGCTTCTCAATGTATGCATAGTTAAGTTCATAACTGACCAGGGTGCGGCTAAGATAATAAGTAGCCTATTCTTTGTGAAGTTCATTCTTCTGGGCTAACATGGCACCCAGTGCCACCTCAGTAGTTGAGATGTATAAGTAGAATGACACTCCTGGTCTAGGTGGTGCCAATACTGGCAGCGAAGCCAAGTATTGTTTAATGTCATCAAAGGCTGACTGGCACTCGTCATCCCAGTGAAATGCTACCCCCTTGTGCAATAATTTATTCATGGGTCGGCACTTGTCAGATAGCTACGCTATGAAGCGCTTGATTGATGCGACCTTTCCCTGCAGGCTTTTAAGCTGCTTAATGGTAGTTGGGGGAAGCATTTCAAGGATTGCCTTGACTTTGTTTGGGTCCACCTCGATGCCTCACTTTGAGACTATGAAACCCAAGAGTTTTCTAGATGTGACGCCAAATACACACTTCTTGGGATTCAGTCTGACTTTATGTTCCATGAGGCGATCGAGGATCTTGCTTAAGTCATCGAGATGATCTGGGCGCAAAAGAGATTTGGCCAACAAATCATCCATGTAATCTTCCAAAGTTTTGTGCATGTAATCATGGAAGATGTATGTCATGGCACGTTGGTAGGTGGCGCCAACATTTTTAAGGCCAAAGGGCATGACCTTATAACAAAATGTCCCCCAAGGCGTTGTGAACGCCATTTTTAGTTGGTCCTCGGGATTGATACGAATCTGATTGTATCCTGAGAAACCATCCATGAGGGATAGCATTTCGTGACCTGCTATAGCATCTACCAATGCGTTGATGCTTGGCAAGGGGAAATCATCCTTAGGACTCACTTTGTTTAGATCTTAAAAATTAGTGCATATGCGAATCCTCCCATCGAGCTTCTTGACGGGCACCATGTTGGACAACCATGGTGGGTAATCCATGCAGATGACAAACTATGCATCCAAAGCTTTTTTTGCCCCCTTTCCCCCCCTCCTTCTTCTCTTTGAGAAGGGTTAGGTGGGTGGGGGGGATTACTCCCATCTTGATATTAATTTGGGGATATTGGATTCAGCCCTCCCTCTCTTCGACATGTTGGGCTCTCTCCACCATTGGTGTGGATTTGGGATCAAGTGGATATCATTTGTTGAGTTAAGATCATCATTAGGAATCTCGGGTTCCTCTTCAGCATGGAAGACATCCTGAGTTGGCCCTGGGGTGCAATGAAGCATCTCACCGAAAGGCCAGTACTCTGATGGGGATGGTGGTGAATTGACGTGATCCCAGTCTATGGCATCTATGTCTAGATACAATGACTGTGTTGGATCGGCCAGATTGTGGATGGGGGCGGTTAAGTCAATGGAGATCATGTTGATGAAATGATTTTGGTCTCCATTACCATGGGTGTGGTGACTCAAACATTCTGGATGTTCTTTGTGCTCCGGATCTGGCTCTGGAGGTATAGGCATGAATGGATCGGCCCTATGTGTAGATAGGAAGACAGGGTCTGCCCTCGGCACTGATGTTGCTATAGGGTCTCTAGGTAGAAGGTGTTCTCCGTATGCCCAAAGTGGCGGATTCAACACTTGGTCCCACTGCACTGGGTCTATGTACCACTCATGCCCTGGAACTATGTTTAGTTGTTCAAATATGTCATTAATCTCCAAGGGGTATTGTTGCTGTCACATATGATTGAGATAGGCCATCTCCGTTTCATCTTCATAATCACTGTCAGAGATCCAAAGGCCTTCGTTGGCTCCAACAACTGTTCGTGACATTAGAGGCTCATCTTGCTCGAGCAAATTGATCTGGCCCCATTGGGGTTGTTCCGCTCTCTGCGGTGGGGCCTGATTGTCTTGTGGTGGCACTTGCTCGATGGGAGCCACCAAAGGGAACATTGTCAAGAGGCTTTCTTGATAATCATCCATGGGGGTCACTTGTGAGTGATTGCTATCTGATTCAAAGGGATCCCATGGTGCTACCTCATATTCTGACTCATCTTCTAAAGATCCTTCCTGACCTTGTCTATATCCCCTTTGGAGGTGAGCTCTCAAACTTTCTCCTCTCTCGAGCGAAGGGAAAGGGTTGTTGAGGCTAACAAGGTTGGTGGTCGACCATGGGAGATAATCCTCCAATGTATATGTTGTATTAGGATTGGCATAGGGATCTAATGCCAATCCACCCTTGTTGCCTATCCCTAGGCCTTGCATGTTCTCTACCAAGATGTCCAGGGGCAGGGGGTGGTTGAACCCTACTCCTGACTTGTCGTATGGCATCTGATATCTTGGTTGGCAAAGAACACGCACTCCTTGCTCATATCTGCCTAACCCATATCCATGCCAATTGCATTGGCCAAGGTATCTCAAAGCAAATTCTGGGTTGGACAAATAGTTGACATCTTCTACAAAGGGCTCTTCATCTTCATCCTCTTGCATGTATGGTTCAATACCATGATCAAGGCCCCCATACACAAAGTTTGTCTGGTTCGGTGGGTAGCCTAGAGGAACAATAGTACCAATGGGGAGGCGAGGTCTCCCCATGTCTTGCATGGACTCTAGTGCGGGTGTTGCTACAATATTCCACACCAGATACTCCCCCAGGCCCATATTGGCCATTTCAATGATGATTGTTGGTGATTGAGGGGGAGGGAACGAAAGTTCTTCCAGAGTCCACTCCATGTCGGGTGAACTAGGAGCCTCGACTTCCATCCTGCTAGGCATTTCCTCAGTAGAGATAGTTGATACTGATGGCGGTGCCTCTTCCAGGGGTTTCTTCCCTTTGTCCTTCTGTGTGGCCATCGTAGGTGGCATCGTTGGTGAAGGACCAGCCGATGAAGATGGACCCGACTATGGTTTTGATGGGTTTTTCAATGGGGATGCCTATAGAATCGGACCCTGTTTAGATGGATTCAATTGAAAATCCAAATGCGTTGATGGAAGGGTCGATTGTGGCATCAGCTACACCGCATTGCAATACTTGAAGGGTTCTAAGTCCGTCGGGACTACATGCACCTCCCCTTCAAATGTATACTTCAAGCACTGATGAGCTATCGAAGGGACACACTTCATGTCCCTGATCCATGGCCGACCCAGCAAGATGTTATAGGCCATCTCACCTTCCAAAATATGGCACAATGTAGGTATAGTATTTTGTCCTACCTGGATGGGTAGGACAATTATGCCAACTGTCGAGCATATCGCATCATTGAATGCTCGTAGAGTGTAGGTGGAAGCCATGATGTGAGATGCTGGCAACTTTAGGTGTTTCAATGCCACTATTGTGATGATATTATTGGATGAGCTAGTGTCTACCAACACCCTCTTATACGAAATCTCGTTGACCCATGTGATAATGTGCAGGGGTGGATCTACCATATCATCAACCACTGATTTCACTTCATCTTCTCGAAAGGTGATGACTGGCTCAGTGCATCGTTTGACATGTCCCACAAAGTTGTTGAAGGAATTTGCTTCATGGGGCTGCAACTCGATGGCTTTCAATATCTCCATTAGAGCCTCCCGATGGGGCATTGATTGTTGTATGAGCTCGTATATGGAGAGCCTAGCCGACGTGGTCCTCAAGATCTGAGTGAGTTTGGTCCAAATTGTGGCCATGGGTCTAGGCGAAGGAGGTTGTGCAAGGTGCTGTTGTGGTTGTGACATTGTTGGCACCTCTCCTGTAGTTTTCATGGGGGTAGCTACACTCGGATACCTCCTGTTCTGAGTCACTATACTGATCATCCCTACATACCCCTGCATGGGGCAGTTCTGTGTGATCTCATTGACTTGTAGGGTCTTTGCCTATGCATCATGGGCAGGCAAGGGGTCCTTAAAGACCTCCATTTATTGGTTGCTTGGTGCTACGGGATTATCCATCGCTAATGTCTTGTTATCTATTAGGTCTTGCACCAAGCCCTTAAACTTCCAATATGCATTAAGGTCATGTCCCTTCTGCCTATGGAACCTACAGTACAAATCTTCCCTGTAGCCCTTAGGTTTTGGTGCATGTTGGGATCTATGGGTTGAATCTCGGGCAGGTTAATCAAGTTTGCCACTGACAAGTGATCAAACAGGGAGTCTCTGGACTCTGTGTAAGGTGTGAATTGTCGCCTAGGGCGATGCTGCTGATTTTGTTCTTGCCTCTAATTTTCTCGGTCATAACTGTTAAGAGGCACCGCCTGATAGTTAGCCTTTTGGGGTTGTGTTGCTTGTGCAGGCTTGGGGACATTTATAGCAACCTGATTGACCGCAATGGGTTTCTGTTGCGTGGTCCCTATTTTGGTGTTCTTAGACCATTCTTTCTTCTTTGGCTTGGCTATCTCGCCATCCTGAATCTTGATCTCTTCAATGATTCTGGCTTGTGCCAGAGCTTCCTCTAAAGTGGCATATTGTTGCAGCTACAATAGCATAGAGATCGATCTCAAATAGCTCTTTGAGAACATTTGGGTGAGGTCGGACATAGGAGGGAGGTAGGGCAGCTTTGAAAGCAAAGTCCTCCACCGGTTCCCATAGGCCGCCATGGTTTCTTCCTCATACTTCCTGAGGCTGGCTAGGTCACTTAGTGACGCCTTCTTCTTAGTGTTGAAGGTGAAGCATTCGAGGAATGCATCCACTAGCTGATCTAAGTTGCTAATGTTGTGCTTTGGCAATTGAGTAAACCAATCCGAGGTAGGGCCTACGAACGTGGTGATGAATGTTCTTAACAACAAAGCATCATTATCCTGAATGCCAAAGCATTGGCTCAGGAATCTAGTCACATGCTCTTGGGCATCCTCCTCACCTCTAAAGATTGCCAACTGAGGTAGCTTAAAGTGTTCAGGGTAAGGGGGTGCAGGCACTGATGGATGCACAGGATGACTACGGAGTTGGTGTAACATGGGCTTTTGGGGCCCAGAAGTCTTGGTCTCCATAGACTCCAAGCGCTCTAGCAGTGCTTTATATGCATCGAAAGATTTAATCTCTTCCTCCTTAGTTTTCTCCCATTGTGGGTTGTGGGAAACTTGAGGCCTATGGAGGGGTGGTCGGATAGCGACCCCTCCACCTTGGTAGGGCATTTTGGCCCACTCTTCTTCTTGTTCATACTCCTCATAGGCTTCTTGAGGAGTTTTTGGATGAGACCTATGACCATGGGTGGGTCCCCACGGAGGGTGCCCATCATTGTTCCTGGGAGTGGCCTCCCTCTCAGGTCTAGGAGGTCTCGGAGGTAGCACTTGGTAAGGTCATGGGGACCTATCTCACACCAAGGGGTTGCACCTCTCATATGGTTCTGCTCTTTGGGTGCGAGGGGTTGGGACCCTCTCAGGCATAGTGTTATGGAGCAGCTCATCTGTTTGGCACCGAATGCACTCTTTGCTAAGGTGATATAGATGCTCTAGCTATTGTTGGTCTTGCTCAAGCTATGTAATCTACGCTTGGTGGGCGGCATGTCTGGCGACTTCCAGGTCAATTTGTTCTACCATATTGAGTCTAGGAGGCCTAGATGCCTCTCCTACACATTTATCTCGGTCATGATGATCCGAGATCTCTATAGGTCACTTCCCTCTATCGAGGTTGGTGGCATTCACTCGAGGCTCTGGCCTCGGTAGGTGATTCTGGTAGATAGCAGGTGCGGAGGTGCATTGCTCCCACGCTGTGTATTGCTCTTGAGGAATGTAATGATCTTCCTCATGTTCCCTTTCATATACGTGAAAGGGGTGGGCAGAGTTGGCTCACCCTGTTTGAAGCACCTTGTGCTCTGGATTTTGTCTATTGTTCCTAACAGTGATGGGGGGTAAAGGAGGGATGACATAATCATGTGGCCTCTCCTCATGGACCCTCTACTGTTCTAGCACTTCATCACACGGTGGCCACTCATACCGAGCTTCCAAGGGAGCCTTCCCATTTATATTGAGTGCCACGTGTAAGGACTCCTCTTGAAAGGGTCTATGTTGGATGGGAGTGCCCCTCGAAGGGGTGCCCCTATAGTCCCATTCTAAAATGGCACGATGTGGGCTCTCTTGGGGGCCAGGCCACCAAGGTGGAATGACCAAGTCCTTGGGGCTATAGCGGAGGTGACTTGTCCCCCCTTGTACACTCTCCGTAGCTTCCGCCCTTGATTGGGCTTGGCTACGGGTGTACACCATGGTGGTGCTTTTTTTTTTGATTTTTATGCTACACTAAACAAAAAATATCACACATGCAAAACAATGATTATCTCATTTTAAAGATTAAAGGTGTGGTCTAAACCTGGTTTAGTGTGTTTTGATTTTTGTTTTGAGAGCTTTTGTAAAGAATGTTTAAATGCAATATGATGGCTCTTATGGCTCCCAAAAATGGTCACCCCTTCGATATACCATTGCCAGGCCGATATACCAACCTCTCTATATACCCACCCTTACGTGAGGGAAACTGTATGGTACATGGAACGTAGGTGGTACGAAAGGGGAATCACCCTATTTGTGACACCTACCATAGAAGACTTATCCTCATGCACTGGGAATCACCCCAGCTACACTCGGTCAGCTTTCATCAGGATTTACGTCTAGCAATAGTAGCGATCGGGGTTATGAATGCAAAATTCAAGCCAAGGTGGTGATGAAATCCACCGTTGGTCTTGATCAAGGGCTGGGGTTTTACGACTAGATCCTTGGTGTTTATGTTGCCACGTGATGTGTGGGGTTATTTTTATTTTGCATGAAAGAAAATAAACATGCAGTACAAATTTTCCTAAGCAAGCAAAGAACCAGAAAAATAGGAAACAAAAAATAAAAAATGACAGAAAGAGTTCAAGACCCTTACCTCTTCTCTGCCCAAATCTGTTGGTTCTGAGTTTCTATCCTAAAATTGCATAGAGAGCTATTCATCCCTAGGTGGGATGAATAATAGAACTATATTCATCATAGGGTGGGGCAACTACCCATTCGTCCCTGGGTGAGACGAATTCCAGCTCTGTATTCGCCACAGGTTGGAACGAACAGTAGTCCAGTGCTTGAAAACTCGGTACCTGCAAGCAAAAACAATCAAGTTTTGATCAGATTTCTGATCTTACAAATAGAGGACCAAGGTCCCACCGTGATCACCACTGAAAGCATGAGGATACAAAAACAAAAAAGGAAAATTCCAAGTGCGATGCAAATGAAACTAAACTTAACGCTAAATCCTATGAACTGAAAGTGCATGAAAGGAGGGAAAGCATGAACGAATCGAAATGAAACAAAAAGCCAATAAGGAAGACAACCCTTTTTATTGATATGTTTCAGAACTCAGTTACAATCCGCCTCCTCCCCTTCTAAGGGATAGGAGCGTTAAGTATGTTTCTTGTCACATCCATGGATGCTATTCCTTCTTCCGCGTGCCCACATGTAAGATGGGCGGACCAAAATGTCACCGCCACTTGTGTATATGAATGTTGACTCCTTGCTGCTCCTCCGATGTTAAGACCCTACATTCAAGGAAATAGAAAATAGTCAATAGCACCTATAGATAAAATAAAACATGCAATCCCCACGCCTTCAATTAGTGCAAGCAAGATGTAAATAAAATGATAACTAGCATAGCTCCAAATGAACTAAAAATTTGACAGGGGCATCAAAACCTCACAAAGAAAACACTACAAATGGAACAGTCAGGAAATTCATCACAGATTTGTATTCGCTCTGGGGCGGGACGAATAGACCTGCAACAAAAATGTCAAAAGGCACGGTCCCAAATGTCACATCTGGGAAGCTCCAAATCACCTGCAAAGTTGGGATTAGCTAATTGGGGGAATTTTGGGAAGACCCAAAAGGTCATATTTTCCCAATTTGGCCTCTATCACTAGGAATTTGATGATGCTACCTGCATGTTAGTAAAAGCGAGAAATGATAGAAACATGATCAAAATTGCTCAAAACAATGTGAAATTTAAATGGAAACCTATCTAAGCAGCATAGAATCAAATGCAAAAATAATAGAAGGGAAATCTACCACAGATTTCTAATCACTCTAGGGCGGGGCGATTAGGACTGCAGCAGTATGGGGGTGCCTCGGGGTAGGACGCCCACCGTTTGGGGCCCGATTTTGGCACCAATCCACTTGGGATGGGTCCAAAATATCTTGTGAGGTGTTTTCAAAAAATTTGGTAGGATGTTGTGGCCAAATGTCAGGTTTTGGTTCCGGATTTGCGCTTCCAATAACCACCCTATGACCTCTCTTCCAAAAGAGATCAAGGATGCGAAAGGCACAAATCAAAAGGTGTGTGTGTGGAAGTAAAATGACAGCACTTCATTGCTCAAAATGCTCCTTCTCTCTATCTTTTGTGGTGAGAAAACTCACCAATTTATAGACCTGGAGGTCTCTTGTGATTGAGCATGTAGAGGCGCCACTTGGCAATCATGCCTTCCTAGGAGGGAGGAGATTCCTCCCTGATTAGGGGCTCCATGGCTGCCCCTGTAACTGCCTCTAATACTCAAAAATGCTCACTCACACTCCCATGCAAGGAAGGAAGAATTAAGTGGTGGATCTGAGCTGCCATTTGTCAAGATTTGACTTTTTGCCCGTCAAACCTGCTATTCGCCCCACCCTGGAGTGAATACTACTAATCGTCCCTGGGTGGGGCGAATAGAAGTTTGTAATCATCCCTAGGTGGAACGAGTATGAAGCAGAGTGCCTGAAGGTGCCAAATTGACTCCTGACCTTCCAAAACTACTGTGAGAGTGGTTAGGACCACTGTTTGACCTCTAGGGGCTGCCCTAGGGGCTGTGTGTGTCAATGCGATCAGTGTTTGCAGTCACATAATCGGATTGGTGTTGTTTTGGTGTCTACATGTCTATACAACACTTTTTTATAATTATATATATATATTTTTTGTCCCATACAACATGTTTGTATGGTGATTATATGGTTGTGTGGTGCATTCATACTTGCATATTTAGTCTTTGTATTGGTAATGAATGATATCTTATATGTTTGCTTATATATTCCTGAAAAGTAGTGCTAAAATGTTAGGAGAAGTGGACTCATGCATTAGACACTATGTAGGGTTTACTGGACAAGGATGATTATTGCCAATTGATAATTATCGGGTTGTGTCACATAGCACATATGCCAAAGGTGGAGTTAAATAAGTTGCTCTTGATGATTTTGACTAAGTAATGGTACTTGAAAATAAGTATCTTTCATTTTTATATAGGGGATATGAAAGCTACCCAAGAGGGTGTATGGAGCATCCTACAGATACCAATCAAGAGTGCTACAATGGAGGTAGGAGAATATTAGAGGTATTGTTTATGGAGATTGACAGGGCAAGAGGATTTTTTAGTGATACACTCTAGCACTGGCATAAATGTCATATTTATAGGATGTTGGTTAGATTGAAATATGACTCTCTTATGTGCATTGGTATCAAGTGTCCTTATCAAAGACACTAGTAGGAGAGTAGTGCATTGGGGATTTAGGGTGCGGTAGAAAATATATAATATGATTAAGTGGTGTTTGCTTGAGGGTTGATGGTATGGTTGTGATTGTATTAGATGCTCCACTGGGTGGTTTACAAAGAGGGGTGTAGTTTTTTGCATTGTGCACTTTTGTAGGTCTATGGAGAAGAGCATATGGAAATAATGCAAACAATAATACTCCAAGAGATAGTATATGATTGGTAGCTACCTATTACCTTTATGGCACATCACTTTAAGACAAGGTAGGGTGTTTCAATTGGCACCCATAAGGAGGATGATTAATGACCTTCAAGTAGATTATGTTATATGATAGCCATAATAATTACACCCAAGATGGAGTGATGATGAATATCACTTGAAATAAGTCAGTGGGCTAGGTGGATAGTATGGTTATAGGGTGAGATCATTTTGAATGGATTTGACCAAATGATAAGATAGTTTGGTAGAGTGTAGTATGTGTCATAAGGGCTAGTGTGGCTTAGGAGAGCCACACAAGAAAGAAAGAGAGAGATTAGTCAATGGTATCCATGAACCTAACAATTTTAAAGAGGATGATGTTTTTGATCCTATGATCCTATATCCTAGGCAACACAATCTACGTGTGGTTGAATGTCATTGTAAGTACATAGGTGAAAAATTTACCCATAAAAATGAGTCAAGCATTCCTTATCCCCTTAGACAACCACCCAATCTTACTAAGTGTAAATTTTAGTCTTTTTTTACTTCTCCCTTTGTATTGTTTCCTTATATTTATTAAATCCATACCCATTCCATATGAGGTATATATTTGGCTTACCATATTCATGCCCTATAATGTTGAGGTGTAAATTTTGTGTTCTATGGGTTTTTCTCACTAAAACCCCTCCCCTAATTGGCCCATTTTAGGATCGACCCTTGCCCATAGTGAAATTTTATTTTCCCACATATTTTTCCCTCCAAACCTCTTATAAATAGAGTAATGGATTCCCTCTTTGATCCCATTGAATTATTTGGATATTCTAATTCTTTATTCACTCATTTGTTCATGCTCAGAAGTGCCCTTCTATTACAAGTTATTATTTTGTTATTTTGTACTTTGGTATTGCTGCCCTTAGGGATTGAGTGGAGGAGTCTTGAAAATTGAAGATATTGACCATTTTGGATTGCTTCTCCCACTTCTTCATCGCTCCGTACTTTATCCATTAGCTCATCAAGTTTTGCATTTACATTAGTTTCTTTACAAGTTTACTTTTTGTTGTTTTGCACTTTGTTTTTTGTTGTTTTAGGGCCCAAAAAGGGAATCTTAACATATTTGCACCCTACCTATATAGGGCATAAATTTGGAAATTCTGATTTATTCTCCTCTTTTATTCGGCATGAATTTCTTAAATTAGGGCTTGGGGATAAATTTTGCACCCCAAAACCCTAATTTTGCACTTGTATTTTAGTGTTCTGATGTGCCCACTCTGTCTACATTATATTTCATTGTTATCTATCTAATTGGATCTATTTGTGCATGTTATAAATTTCAAATATCATTTTGTTTTAATAATCAGTTAAAAGGACCAATGGGGCTTAATTGATGCACCTCCAAGCTAAGTTAAACAGTAGCCTAAGTAAGCCTCCAAACATTGATAAAATTTTGTAATGTTTGTGAATTTATTTTGTAGGTTTGAAGTTGCTTGATATTTTGAATGCGAGATAAAGCTTGGATCAAACCCCAAACTAGATAAGTGCCCTAATAGATCTTTAGATTGTTTGGTGTTTGATTTTGTTCATTTTTATAGAAAAACTAGACTACAAGTAAAGGAAAATATTTGATCGAATTTCTAGGCATTTGAAATTATAAAAGAAATAATATGCATCTAGAGTTTTCAAATTGTTTTTCTGTTCCCTTGGACCCTTTCTCAAAGAATTTATTTTTTAACCCTAGTGTTAAACATCATCGAATTATAGAATCATATTACGGTTAGTCCTTGTATTTTTGCATCTTGTGTGTCTTGAATTGTTCTTTCATTTTCATAGCTTTAGTTTAGAAATATCAAACTATAGGTGTATGCTTAATTGACACACCCAAAATTTGTACCCCAAAAATGGAGCGAGTTCTAAAACCATTCCTGAAAGCACGAGGATACGAAAACAAAAAGGAAAATGCCAAGTACGATGCGTCTAAAACCAAACTTAACGCCAAAAGCCTATGTATTGAAAAATGCATAAAAGGAAAGAACATGAGCGAATCGACACAAGATAAAAGCAATATGGAATAGGGTCCTCTTTATTGATATGCTTTCAAAGTCGTGTTACAATACGTCTCCTTCCTTTTTAGGGGATAGGAGCGTTAAATATGTTTTTGATCACATCCATGGATAGCAATCCTTCTTCCGCGTGCCCACATGTAAGATGGGCGGACCAAAATGTCACCGCCGCTTGTGTATATGAATTTTGGTTCCTCACTGCTCCTCTGATGTCGGAAACCTACGTTCAAGGAAATAGAAAAGATCAGTAGCACCTACAGACAGAATAAAACATGTATTTCCCAAGGCCTACTGTTAGTGTATGCATGAAAATATTAAAACGATAACCAAATGACCTCAGATCGACCTAAAAATTTAACAGAAGCATGAATATGTTACCAGGAGGCCACTACAAAAGGAACAGTCTAGAAATTCCTCACATATTTGTATTCGCTCCGGGGTGGGACGAATAGACCTGCAATAACTTGTCAAAAAGCACCCTCTTCAATGTCCTATCCAAAAAGCTCCAAATGACCTGCAAAGTTGGGGTTAGCTAATTGGGGGTGTTTTGGGAAGACCCAGAAGGTCAGATTTCTCCAATTTGGCCTCTATCACCCAGATTTTTCTGGTGCCATCTGCAAGTTAGTAAAGGCGGGAAATGATAAAAACCTGGTCAAAAATGCTCAGAATGAAGTGAAATTTAAACTACAGCCTATTTAAATAACCTAGAATAAGATGCAAAAGAAAAATCAGAGAAATCTATCACAGATTTCTATTCACTCTGGGGTGGGGCGATTAGGGCTGTGACAGTTTGGGGGGCACCCGGGGGCAGGACGCCCACCGTTTGGGACTCTGTTTCGGCACCAATCCACTTGGGATGGGTCCAAAACTTCTTATGGGGTGTTGTCGACAAATTTTGTGGAATATTGTGGCCAAATGTTTGGGTTTGGGTCTTAGAATGCGCCTCCAATGATCACCCAATAACCTCCCTCCAAAAGAGAGATCAAGGATGTGAAAGCACAAACAAAGGGTGAGGATATATTTTAGCAGCACTTCGTTGCTCCAAAAGCTCCTCTCTGTATATCCTTTGGGGTGAGAAGACTCACCAATTTATAGACCTAGGGTCTCTTTGTTTGAATTGCGCATGCGAGGGCGCCACTTGAGTTGATTGTCCTATTTTGAGAGAAAAGATAATTCCCTGATTTAGAGTCTCCTTGCATGAGGTCTCCAAAATCAAAGACATGCATGACTGAAGTCTCTCTCCTTGATTTAAAGCTATTCCTCGCAATTGCATGGCCTAAAGCTTCAGTTAACTGGCGGACTTGTCGAGGTTTGACTTTTTGCCAGTCAAACTTGCTATTCGCCTCACCCTGGGGTGAATGCTGATATTCGTCCCTGGGTGGGATGAATGCCAGTTTGTATTCATCCCTGGGTGGGACGAGCAGAGAGCAAGGTGCCAAAAAGGTGCCAAATTGACCTCTGACCTCCAAAACTACTTTTGGAAGTGGTTAGGACCACTGTTTAACCTCTGGGGGCTGCCCTAGGGGTTGTGTGTGTCAATGCGATCAACGCTTGTCGTCACATAATCGGATTGGTGTTGTTTTGGTGTCTATAGATGCCCCTTTTTGGGAAGCACTGTGCAAGGCGCAATGCCGAGCAAAAATAGATAACCAAAGCACTAATGATTAGGGTTTCTCAGTAACCTAACCAACTCTTGATGCCCCAAGTATGGAAAGGGCACGCATTCTTGAATCCTTGCTTCTGACGAGCTAAGGAACTTAATTCAAGTGTTAACCTTTTTTCGGTGAGGTGTTACTTGAGCTTGGACATTGATCAGTCATGAATAGGCAAAGGGCGCAACCTTTTGTCTGTGGGAACCTTGAGTTCATGATTCATGAATGCCAAGTGTTTGATCAGCTTGTGATTGTTGCTTGTTTGCTGCCCCAAGCGGGAGCATGATTGTCTTTGTCAATGATCCTTTGAATGCGTGTCATTTCCTTGATTGGGTATATTTTTGTTGATTGGTGACTAAGTGTGACTACCCCCTCAAGCGACGAATCGATGAGGGAATGACCGACATGAGAAAAGTGATGAGTCACTTGACCCAAGATGACTTAGGTAAGGGTGCCTTCAATTGTTTACCGTTGAATGCTTAAGCAGTTTCCGAACATTCTGACCTATTTTTGGTGGGTTTTAACCCTTTTTGTGACGCATTTTGGAGCTGAAATTGTCAAGAATTCGTCCTCCCGTGGAGCGGTCCGGCTATGGTAGCCTTCTTAGGGAGTAGGATAGTGACAATTTGTAACCCCAACATCTATTTTGGATGCTAAGAATTTTAGGCGCAAAGGACCTTCGTTCGGCAATGTTATTGCTATTTTTGGTTGGGTTTTGACCCTTTTGGTGATGTCGTTTGGGGATGAAATTCTTAAAAATTCGTCTTCCCATGGAGCGGTCCGGCTATGGTAGCCTTCTTAGGGAATAGGATAGTGAGGATTTGTGACCCCGACGTCTATTTTGTATGCCCGAAATGTCAAGTGCAAAAGCACTCTCATTGGACAGTTTTAGTGCTTGTTTTTGTGCATTTTGGTGCATTTTTTTTGTTGTTTTGAAATTTTTGCTCTGTATTCATCCCTGGGTGGGACGAATACCAGTTTAGTAATCATCCTAGGGTGGGACGAGCACTATACAGAGCGCTCATCCCAGGGAGGAATGATTACAGGCTCAAAAAGCCTATTTAAATGCCAAAACTGGGTTTTGGGCTCATTTGCATTTGTTTTTCCTGGCGATTTGGAGCTCTGAGGAGGAGGAGGTCAATTCTGCGAAGCGAAGCGCTGCCAATTTTTCCTGTTACCATGAGTTCATGGATGGGATCATCCAGCGGTGGATCCGATGTGAGACCAGTGAGTGCTCTTCCTCTTTATTGTTAGTTGTTTTTGTTCTTTTGAAAACTTGCAATTTAGTTGTTTTTTTGTCTTTTTGTTTGTTTTGTTTTTCAAATTTAAAAATGAAACCCTAGTCTAGCAAAATTAACACTTAGCTTAGAACTTAATTGAACCCTAGTTACACAAAGATCCAAAGTTAGATGAAAACTGAGCTAAAAAACTTAGTTTAGAACATAACTTAAAAAAACTTTGCTTAACCTGAATTGAACAAAGATCAAAACTTAGGTTAGAAACGTAGGGTAAAACTGAGCTTAAAAACGTAGCTCAACCCTAGTTATTTGTTGTGGTTTGTTTTTGTGTTTTTAATTTACCAGTTTAGAGTTAAAAACCCTAGGTCTGAGAAATTATTTTTTTGAATTTTTTTGTTTGTTTTGAATTTATCAGTTAGAGTTAAAAACCCTAGGACTAACAACTTATTTTTTTGTGTTTTTGTTTAATTTATCAGTTAGAGTTAAAGTGAAAAACCCTAGGACTGAAAAATTAGTTTTGAATGTTTTTGTTTGTTTTTTAATTTATCAGTTAGAGTTAAAAACCCTAGGATTGACAAATTATTTTTTGAATTTTTTTGTTTGTATTTATGGACATTTATGATTATATTCATGTTTTTGTTGTACATTTTTCATTGTTTTAATGTGTTTGTGTTGTTTTCTGTTGCAGGTTGTGAAGAGCCGGTACCGTGTGCCCATGGTTTTCATTGAAGCACGTGTGGCACTGACTTTGGCTGACTAGGATTGGCTTGACGCCCTTGGGCTCAAGTAGGTGACTCGATTGGAGCCGGTGGTCGGGGATCGGGCCTATCTGATGGCCCTGATCAACTTGTGGGATCCCCGACCAACACCTTCCATATCCCAATAGGGGAGATGATGGTGACCTTGGAGGATGTCTATCGGATCCTTCGGATTTTGATAGATGGACTACCGATCCGGACGATGCCATGGGATCAACGGACAACAGTGTTGACACGCTACTTTGGACATGGAGAGGAGATGGGGGTGGATAGCCTAGTGGAGAGGGCAGAGGGCGACTGCCATATTGGTGGCATATTGGTTCGATGGTGGCTAGAGAGGGGTGTGTTGGGAGTGAGGCACGCATTACTTATGGGCCTCATTTCCAACATGCTTCTCCCTGACTCTTCGGGTGTGAGGTTCCCATGGAACCTGCTAGAGGTGGTGTTTCGGTTGGTGGAGTGTCCGATGGAGGCACCTATGATCATGAGATGGGGATAGACTCTGCTGGCATAGCTCTATGATGAGTTGTATGAGGTCCACTATCGAAGGTGGAAGGGGATTAGTTGTAGCTACTTGTTGCAGTGTTGGGCTTGGCAACACATAGTAGTGGAGAGGCCGGTGGGGCTGCCCTGGATGACTCGGGTAGAGATGGTAGATCGAGAGATTGGTTACGGGGCATTATGGTGGAGGTCGAAGGAGTAGGGTCAGAGTCGATGATGGGCAGGTGTCGTAGGGCACTATGTCGATGCCTTCGCTCGACTTGCTCTATGGGAGGTGTTATGGCGCCCCTACCGGGACTATCCAGCTTGGCCTGAGGCTGGAGAGTGGCTCTGGTGGGTACGGAGGGGGTGATGGCTGATTGGGCATCATGGGACTGAGCAGGAGTTTTTCCCATATGGTCGGGTGACATGATAGTTTGGGGTGCGCCAGGGGTTTCCTGGTGAGCCCGTGGTCTATCGGCATCGAGGAGACGAGAGGACTCTAGCTTGGCCAGTCATTGCACCACTAGGTGAGGATGCAGATACAATGATTGATGTCCTAGATGTGGATGATGTCGGGGTTATCGCTGAGTATGAGCAGTGGTGGACTTTGCGGCGATGGCGAGGCGAGGGGCCTCTAGGGGGTGCAGAGGTGGGTGCAGTAGGGGATGAGGGTGCAGAGGCACTAGGAGAGGGTTGGGGGGTTCTGTTGGATGATGCGGACATGGTGGAGGTTGAGGATTTTGGGGGGGATTTTGGGGTTCCAGATCAGCCGAAGATGCAGGACGTCTCGGAGCAGTGGGAGCTAGAGCATCCTTTCTAGAGATGTCGATGCACCAGGATTTTGAGGGTGTGGAGGCAAGGCATCGTGCTGAGATAGCACGATTGGAGGACCTACTATGGAGATGAGATGAGGAGCTGGGAGAGGCTTTGTAGGAGAGGGATCTCCTATGGACTTAACTGGTGGAGCGATAGAACATGTTTGCTGCATACCACCAGGGGGATGGGGACACCAGTGCTGTAGGGGAGAGGGATCTCCTACGGGTGTAGCTGGTGAAGAAGGAGAAGACATTGGCATAGTACGATGATGTAGCTTATTATCGTCGGTAGGAGAGTGGTTTCGACATCGGATGGATATGGAGGGAGAGATTATTCACCTCGATGGGCAGTTACCTGAGCCCCCTAGAGGTGGTTCTTCACGTCGGACGAGAGACAGTGATACTGAGCAATCAGCATCATCTCATCGTAGGCGGCTAGATGAGGGGGGCACTAGTGGGCATGATGCGAGGGCTAGCAGTAGTCACCCTGAGAGGTCCCATAGGACCCACACCATGAGGGGTAGTTCCCGTCGCACCGATCTTGCATGATCATGGTGGCCGACGCCCTAGGCTTGGGGGTTTTTGAGTTTTTGGCTTTTGTTGCGGGGTCAGAGGACCGGTTCATTGTAGCCTACGGGCATTTTTGATGATATATATACAGATGACTTTCTTTGTGTTTATACACTTTTCATGGTTTGTTTTTATGTACATGTATTTACATTGATGTATGCATATGCTATTATGAATGCGATGTTTCTAATTTATATGATGTATGCATATGGAATGAATGAAATGAGTTGTTGATAACTTGTCGATGGCACCATAGACTGTACAAGATTTACTGGCTTGTTGTACTTATGGGATGGCTTTGTGGAATGACTTTGCATGGAAAACTTTGTTTTTGTATTTTGCATATTTTTTGATGGTGATGTATGGAATGAAATGTACCAGTTGTTTTAAAATGTAGTTAAGCTTTTCTGAGATTCAGATATTTTAACTAACTAGCCAAAACTGTACATTTATCTCGCAAGACTTTTGAACAAGGTATAAATCCGACTTGAGTTTAACCAAGTTATTTCACATCCCTGTGTGTGCAATTGAGTTCGTTTATGTGGTATTTGTCAGGATACCGCCAGTGCCAGATAGGCTATCAACCAAACCTGTATTGAGGATCACCTAATTAACTCCACTAACTCCGTTGTTGTATTTAGTAAGATTAATCCATGGGACAATCTAAGGTACCATAAGCTAGCTCATCCACATGCAAACATTGGTCTGCTCACATGCAAAGCTAATGTGATAGACATATCGTCATGCGTTTAGGATACCACCATTGCCAGGTAGGTTGTCCACCAAACCCGTAATGAGGATCACCTAGATGGTTTTCGAATGCTGAGAATTCCAGGGATTCAAGTTCAGGATTTTAATTTGCTCAACGGTTTAGGATACTTGCTCGTATACATAGTGATGAAAATCACTGTTTATTTTTCTTCTTGTTTTTCTTTTTGAGCAAGAATTTTTGAATAGTGGTGATAACCACTGTTATTTGATTTTGGATTTTTAACTTTGTAAGGTTGAGCTTGTGAATGACATTGATCCTGTTGGCCTTGGGGATGACTACCCATCCTGTGCAGGGACGTGTAGTACGAATCCTTACGACTTTGGGAACCAAAGGGGATTATGGAGATGATGAAGTAAGGGCATTGATCTTTTAGGCCTTGGGGATGACTACCCATCCTGTTCAGGGACGTGTAGTACGAATCCTTATGACTTTGGAGACCAAAGGTGATTGGAAGTGGTCATGATGATGGCTTGTAGGGATTTTTCTTTTGAATGGCATCGATCCTTTGAGGCCTTGGGGATGACTACCCATCCTTGGCAGGGACGTGTAGTACGAATCCTTACAACTTTGGGGACCAATGGTGATTGGGATTTTTGGTAGTGGTGAAAACCATTGTTTATTAGGGGGAATTGATGGGGAAGAGCTCGTCCTTTTGTCAATTCTCAGCACTCTTAAACCATTCGCACAGGGGGATGAATAGACTAATCTTTCACCTATGGTACCCTAGACTACTTTGTAGGTTTCTCTTGCATTCACACAACTTAGGAATTATTTTATGTGTTTTAACTTGTGTAAGGATGTTACATAACGAGGCATGATCCAAGTAAAACTTTCCCTTGTAAAATCTGTTTAACTTTGTACAGTTTTTGGCTAGCAATTTAAAGACAGCTGAATGACGAAAACCCTATATACATTAGGAGACAACTGACTATGCTAAAAATGACGATGGTGTTATTCTGGAGGTATGCGTTTATAAAATGGATTTGATGTGGAAAATGATGGAATTGCCAAGTAATGACAGTCTATGGTGCTCTTGACTTGTATGACCTAGCAAATATGCAATGTATGGATGTGATGCCTAATGCAACCTATATTTTTGTATTTTGATTTTTATGAGTATGCATGGAATTGAAATGCAATTTTTTTTGTTATTTTTGATGATTTTATTGTTTTTGTTTGTTTTGAATATTTGTTTTGACCAAGCGGTTATGGTAACCCTTGGAGCTTTTGGTATTTGACCAAAGGGTTTATGGATACCTTTGGAGCATTTTTGGGGTTGACCAAGCGATTGTGGGAATCCTTGGAGCTTTTGGCTTGACCAAAGGGTTTATGGATACCTTTGGGGAATTTTGGGGTTGACCAAGCGATTGTGGGAATCCTTGGAGCTTTTGGTTGGACTATGGCTCTCTAGATGTGGAATGGCCTCAAATGACTGATGTTCAAGGGTTCTAGTTCCTTGATTCCTTCAAGAGAGGCGAGTCGGTATGTTCTAGGTCCTATTTTACTATCAATCACATAAGGACCTAACCAGTTTGCCATGAACTTGTCCCTTAGATGGGATGACAAATTAGAATTCTGTTGGTTCTCTTTTAAGACCAAGTCACCAACCTAAAATTCCCTTAAGTGGACCTTCATGTTGTATGCTTTCTTAAGTCGCTCTTGATAGATACGCAAATGCTCGAGAGCATTGACGCGTCGTTCATCGAGCAACGTCAGTTGGTCTAACCGGGCCTACCGTGCAGTGTCATCATCGATGAACTCTTGCATTGATATGCATAGCGAAGGGATTTCCAACTCAAGAGGCATGACTGCCTCGGAGCCATACACCAACGAAAATGGAGTTGCCCTAGTGGGCATCCGAATGCTAGTGCGATAAGCCCATAGGGCAAGCGGGATTTGAATGTGCCAATCCTTATGACTATCTGTGACTGTCTTTTTGAGGATGGCAACTAGCATTTTGTTTGACGCCTCTGCTTGCCCATTTGCCTACGGATAATAGGGTGTTGAAAAACTATGCTGAATTTTGTACTTTGTTGTCAAAGCATGCACATCCTTATTCTTGAATGACATCCCATTATCCGAAAGAATCTTGGATGGAATACCAAAATGACATATGATGTTATGCAAAATAAACTCCATAATGCGGGTTCCAGTCATAGAGGTTAGCGAAATTGCTTCCACCCACTTGGTGAAGTACTCTATGGCCATTATGATGAACGTGTGATGACCGGACGACGTAAGGGAGATCTTTCCGATTAGATCGAAGCCCCACTACAAAAAGGCCAAGTCGATTGGATCGGTTGCAAGGCCTGAGAAGGTACGTGTGTCAAATTAGCATGGTGTTGACACTTCACGCACTTCTTTACATATGCACAACAATCTCGCTCTAAATATGGCCAATAATAGCCCATGCAAAGAATGCGCTTTGCGATGGCCATACCACTGAAGTGGCCACCACATGTACCATCGTGTGCTTGGGTGATCGCCCAAGCGGACTCTTGCTGGTCCAAGCAATGGAGGAGGATTCCTTCATAGCTCCGACGATACAAAATGTCTCCTAACAAGACATGTTTTGCCGCTTTCTATTTAAATGATCTTTTCATGGCTTGTGTCAATCCAAGTGGGAGGTTACCTAGCTTGAGGTAATCCCTTATGGGTGTGTACCAATCCTGCTGATCAAAAACCTCGATGGTATGAATGGCCAATCCCTCTTGAAGTTCATCCCTAGCAAAAGCTGAGCGGGAAAGAACTTGTAAAAATAGCGTTGTGTTGCTATTAAGAGGGGTCGGGGAGAACAAGGACCCCTAGTTGGCTCGAGTCAGACAATCGTGGATTCGAGAGAACCTATCCTGAGATGGTTCAATCTGGATCAAGTGGATTCTTGGCGTTAGGTCAGAGCTTGCACGCTCCATCATGGATTGCGATAATGTTTTGACCTGAATGGTTGTCATCTCACCGGAAGGGTCTTGCGGGATTAGTGACCCCAAGGAGGCCATAGTATCCACAAAATGATTCGATGATCGAGGGAGTGCCTCGATGTCATACCATTCAAGTTGTGCCAGGAATTTGTCCACAAGGGCTTTGTAGGCCTACAGAACTGGGCATTTACATTGGAATATCCCCTTTACTTGATTGACAATTAACAACGAATCACCAAAGATGTTTAAACGTTTAATGTTCATGGTGATTGTTGTCTGAAGACCTATGAGCAAGGCTTCATATTCTGCATTGTTGTTGGTGCACGGGAAGTCTAATTTAAATGATAGAGGCATTGGAGCCCCTTGTGGAGTGAAGAATACAATTCCCATGCCACCTCCTTGCTCACATTTAGAACCATCGAAGAAGAGGGTCATGTCAGCCTGTGACTCAGGCTCATCAGAATCTGGTGATTCTAAAACATGGAAGACCCCATCATCAGGTAGTTCTATGGTCAGAGGTTGATCGTCTTCAAGAGGAGCCTCTACCAGTTGATCGGTGATGACTTGACCTTTTATGGATTTTTGTCCAATGAATTCTATGTCAAACTCCATCAACAACATGATCCATTTCACCGTGCGGCTACTATGATAAGTACGACTCATCATGTATCGCAATGGATTCTCCTTAGACACAACATACGTCATGTTGTTGAGCATGTAGTGGCATAGCTTTTTGGTAGCAAACACCACTGCCAAGCAGAGCTTCTCAACGTATGCATAGTTAAGTTCATAACTGACCAGGGTGCGGCTAAGATAGTAAGTAGCCTATTCTTTGTGTAGTTCATTTTTTTGGGATAGCATGGCGCCCAATGCCACCTCAGTAGCTGAGATGTATAAGTAGAATGACACTCCTGGTCTAGGTGGTGCCAATACTGCGGCGAAGCCAAGTATTGTTTAATGTCATCAAAGGCTGATCGGCACTCGTCATCCCAGTGAAATGTGACCCCCTTATGCAATAATTTATTCATGGGTCGGCACTTGTTAGATAGCTGCGCTATGAAGCGCTTGATCGACGTGACCTTTCCCTGTAGACTTCTGAGCTGCTTGATGGTAGTTGGGGGAAGCATTTCAAGGATTGCCTTGACTTTGTGTGGATCTACCTCGATTCCTCGTTTGGAGACTATGTAACCCAAGAGCTTTCCAGATGTGATGCCAAATACGCACTTCTTGGGGTTTAGTCTGACTTTATGTTCTATGAGGCGATCGAGGATCTTGCTTAAGTCATCGAGATGATCTAGGCGCAAAAGAGATTTGGCCAACAAATCATCCATGTAATCTTCCAAATTTTTGTGCATGTAATCATGGAAGATGTACGTCATGGCACGTTGGTAGGTGGCACCAACATTTTTAAGGCCAAAAGGCATGACCTTATAGCAAAATGTCCCCCAAGGCATTGTGAACGCCATTTTTAGTTGGTCCTCGGGATTGATACGAATTTGATTGTATCCCGAGAAACCATCCATGAGGGAGAGCATTTCATGGCCCATTGTAGCGTCTACCAATGCGTCGATGCTTGGCAAGGGAAAATCATCCTTAGGACTCGCTTTGTTTAGATCTCAAAAATTGGTGCATATGCGAATCCTCCCATCGGGATTTTTGATGGGAACCATGTTAGACAACCATGGTGGGTAATCCATGCAGATGACAAACTATGCATCCAACAACTTTTGTAGCTCATATTTGACCATTAAGGCTACTGTTGGGTGCATCTTACGTAGTTTTTGCTTTACTGGCTTGACTGTCGGATCAAGCGTTAGATTATGCGTGACTAGCTGTGGGTCTAGTCCCGGCATGTCTTTGTATGACCATGCAAAAACCTCCTTCTTCTCTTTGAGAAGGGCAATGTAGTCGGCTTGCTCTTCGAGGGATAGACTTACCCCCAACTTGATGATTTGCAAATTCACTGGATCTGAGCCGATGTCTACGTCAGTCATCTCCTCGATCGACATGTGGGACCCGTCCTCCAACTGGTGTGGAGTTGGGATCAAGTGGATATCGTTTGCTAAATTTAGATCATCGTTCGGAACATCAGGTTCCTCTTCAGCATGGAAGACATCCTGAGTCTGTCCTGGGGTGAAATGGAACATCCCACCACAAGGCCAGTACTCTGATGGGGATGGTGGTGTGTCAGCGTGATCCCAGTCTATAGCATCTAGGTCTAGATGCAATGACCATGTCGGGTCGGCTGGATCATGGATGGGGGTGGTTAAATCAATGGAGATCATGTTGATGAAATGATTGTGGTCTCCATTACCATGGGTGTGATTGCTCGGACATCCTAGATGATCTTTGTGCTCCGGATCTGGCTCTGTGGGTACATGCACAAATGGATCGGCCCTATGCATGGATAAAAGGATAGGGTCTACCCTAGGCACTGATGGCTTTATAGGGTCTCCAGGCGGAAGATGCTCTCTGTGTACCTAGAGTGGCGGGTGCAGTAATTGCTATAAATGTACCTGGTTGAGGTGCCACCTATGCCTTGGCCCTATGTGTAATTGTTCAAACATGTCATCTATATCCAAGGGATATTGCTATTGTCGCATATGATTGAGATAAGCCATCTCAGTTTCATCTTCATAATCACTGTTAGAGATCCAAAGGCCTTCGTTGGCTCCAATAGCTATTTGCGACATATGAGGCTCATCTTGCTCGAGCAAATTAATGTGGTCCCATCGAGGTTGTTCCGCTCTCTACGGGGGGACCTGATTCTCTGGAGGTGGCATATGCTCAATTGGAGCATCCAGAGGGAACATTGTCAGGAAGCTCTCCTGATCATCATCCATGGGATATACTTGTGAATGATTGCTATCAGACTCGAAAGGATCCCAAGGTGCTACCTCGTACTCCGACTCATCCTCTGAAGACCCTTCTTGGTCTTGTCCATATCCCTCTTGTGGGTGAGTCCTTGAATTGTCTCCATTTTTGACCGAAGGGAAAGGGTTGTTATGGTCAACAAGGTTGGTTGTTAGCAATGGGAGATAATCTCCCAATGTATATGTTGTGTTAGGATTGGCATATGGATCTAATGCCAACCCATCCTTGTTGCCTATCCCTAGGCCTTGCATGTTCTCTACCAAGATGTCTAGGGGCAAGGGGTGGTTGAACCCTACTCCTGACTTGTCATACGACATTTGATATCTCGGTTGGCAAAGAACACACACTCCTTGCTCATACCTACCCAACCCATATCCATGCCAATTGCATTGGCCAAGATATCTCAATGCAAAGTCTGGGTTGGACAAATAGTTGACGTCCTCTGCAAAGGGCTCTTCATCTTCATCTTCTTGCATACAAGTTTCAACGCCATTATCCAGGCCCCCATAAACAAAGTTTGTCTGATTGGGTGGGTAGCCTAGAGGAACCACAGAGCCGATGGGGAGTCGAGGCCTCCCCATGTCCTGCATGGACTCAAGTGTAGGCGTTGCAACAATGTTTCACACTATATACTCCCCCAGGCCCGTGTTGGCCATCTCAATGGTGATTTTTGGCGGTTGAGGGGGAGCGAATGGGAGTCCTTCCGAAGTCCACTCCATGTGGGGTGAACTAGGCATCTCGACTTCCATTCTGCTAGGCATCTCTTCGGTAGAGATGGTTGAGACTAGGGGTGGTTCCTCTTCTAGGGGTTTCTTTCCCTTGTCCTTTGATGTGGCCACCGTAGGTGGCATCGTTGTTGAAGGACTAGATGAGGAAGATGGACCCTACTGGGGATTGGATGGATCCGACATAGGGAGGCCTACGAAATCGGACCCTGATTAGATGGATTCAACTAAAAATCCAAATGTGTTGATGGAAGGGTCGATTGCGGCATGAATTGCATCGTATTGCAGTACTTGAAGGGCTCTAAGTCTATCGGGACTACATGCACCTATCCTTCAAATGTATACTTTAGGCATTGATGAGCTATTGAAGGGACACACTTCATGTCCCCGATCCAAGGCCGGCCCAATAAGATATTATAAGCCATCTCACCTTCCAAGATGTGGCACAATGTATGAATAGTCTTTTGTCCCACTTGGATGGGTAGGACAATTGTGCCAACCGTCGAGCATATTGCATCATTGAATGCTCATAGTGTATAGGTGGAGGCCACGATGTGAGATGCTGGCAACTTCAGATGTTTCAATGCTGCTGTTGTGATGATATTACTGGATGAGCCAGTGTCCACCAACACCCTCTTATACGGAATCCCGTTGACCCATGCAATGACGTGCAGGGGTGGATCCGCCACATCACCAGTCACTGATTTCAATTCATCTTCTCTAAAGGTGATGACTGGTTCTGTACATTGTTTTACATGTCCCACAAAGTTGTTGAAAGAGTTCGCTTCATGGGGCTGCAGCTCGATGGCTTTTAATATCTCCATTAGAGCCTCTCGATGGGGCGCTGATTGTTGAATGAGCTCGTATATGGAGAGCCTAGCCGACGTGGTCCTTAGACTTTGGGTAAGTCTAGTCCGAATCATGGCCACCGGTCTAGGTGGGGGAGGTTGCGTAGGGTGTTGTTGAGGTTGTGACATCGATGGAACTTCTCTAGTGGCCATCGCAGGGGCAGCTCCTGGATACCTCTTGTTCCTAGTCACTATGCTTATCATCCCTACATACCCCTGCATGGGGCAATTCTGTTGCACCTCATTGACTTGAAGGGGTTTTGCCTATGCATCATGGGTAGGCAAGGGGTCTCTGAAGACTCCCATATGTTGGTTGTTTGGCGCTACGGGGTTGTCCACCACCAATGTCTTATTGTCGATTAGGTCTTGTACCAAACCTTTGAACTTCCAACATGCATTGAGATCATGTCCCTTCCACCTATGGAACCGACAGTACAAGTCCTCCCGGTACCCCTTAGGCTTTGGTGCATTGGGGTCTATAGTTTGAATCTCTGGCAGGTTGATCAAGTTCACCGCTGACAAGCGGTCAAACAGGGAGTCCCTGGACTCTATGTAAGGTGTAAATTGTCGCCTAGGGTGATGCTGCTGATTTTGTTCCTACCTCTGGTTTTCTCTATCATAGTTGTTAGGAGGCACCGCCTGATAGTTAGCCTTTTGAGGTTGTGTTGCTTGTGCAGGCTTAGGGACGTTGATAGCAACTTGATTGACCACAACGGGTTTCTGTTGCATGGTCCCTATTTTGGTGTTCTTGGTCCATTCTTTCTTCTTAGGTTTGGCGATCTCGCCATCCTGTATCTTGATCTCCTCAATGATTCTGGCTTGCGCCAGAGCTTCCTCTAAACTGGCATATTGCTGTAGCTACAATAGCATGGAGATCGATCTCAAACAGCTTTTTGAGAACATTTGGGTCAGGTCTGACATGGGAGGGAGGTAAGGCAGCTTTGAAAGCAACGTCCTCCATCGGTTCCCGTATGCCACCATGGTTTCTTCCTCATACTTCCTGAGGCTAGCTAGGTCACTTAATGATGCCTTTTTCTTAGTGTTGAAGGTGAAGCATTCGAGGAATGCGTCCACTAGCTGATCCAAGTTATTGATGCTATGTTTTGGTAATTGAGTGAACCAATCCGAGGCAGGGCCTATGAATGTGGTTATAAATGTTCTTAGTAACAAAGCATCATTATCCTGAATGCCAAAGCACTGGCTCAGGAATCTAGTCACATGCTCTTGAGCATCCTCCTCCCCTCTAAAGAGTGCCAACTAGGGTAGTTTAAAGTGTTCAGGGTATGGAGGTGCCGACACTGACGGATGCACAGGATGACTATGGAGTTGGCATAAAGTGGGATTTTGGGGCCCATAAGTCTTGATCTCCATAGACTCTAAGCGCTCTAGCAACGCTTTATATGCATCAGAGGATTTAATTTCTTCCTCCTTAGTTTGCTCCCATTGTGGGTTGCGGGGAACTTGAGGCCTATGGAGGGGTAGCTGGATAGCACCCCCTCTGCCTTGGTAGAGCATTTCAGCCCGCTCTTCTTCTTGTTCATACTCCTCATAGGTTTCTTGAGGAGTGCCTGGTCGAGACCTATACACATGGGTGGGTGCCCGTGGAGGGTGCCCATCATTGTTTCTAGGAGTGGCCTCCCGCTCAGGTCTAGGAGGTCTTGGAGGCAATACTTGATAAGGTCGCGTAGACCTATCTCGTACCAAGGGGTTGTGCCTCTCATACCCTTCTACTTTATGCGTGCGAGGGGTTGGGACCTTCTCAGGCACATTGTTATGCAGCAATTCGGCTGTCTGATATTGAATGCACTCTTTGTTAAGGCGATACAGATGCTCTAACTATTGTTGATCTTGCCTGAGCTACATGATTTGCGCTTGGCGGGTGGCATGTCTGGAAAATGCCAAGTCACTTTGTTCCATCGTCTCATGTTTAGGAAGCCTAGATGCCTCTCCTACATGTCTATCTCGGTCATGGTGATCTGAGACCCCTATGGGTTGCTTTCCTCTATCGAGGTTAGCTGCATTAACCCGAGGCTCTGGCCTCAATGGGTGATCCTGATACATAGCAGGTGCGGAGGTGCATCGCTCCCACGCTGTGTACTGCTCTTGAGGAACATGGTGGTCTTCCTCGTACTCCCTTTCATATGCGTGCAAGGTGCGGGCAGAATTGTCTTGCCCTGTCTGGAGAGCCTGATACTCTGGATTTGGTCTAGTGTTTCTAACAGCAATACGGGATAGAGGAGGGATGACAAAATCATGTGGCCCCTCCTTATGGACCCTATGTTGCTCTAGCACTTCATCACTAGGCCACTCATAACGAGCGTCTAAGGGAGGCCTCCTGTCTATGTTGAGTGCTACGTGTAGGTTCTCTTCTTGAAAGGACCTATGCTGAGTGGGGGTGCCTCTCAAAGAGGTGCCTCTATAGTCCTATTCTGTAATGGCATGATGTGGACTATCTTGTGTGTCAGGCCACCAAGGCGGGATGACCAAGTCCTCAGGACTATAACGGAGGCGACTTGCCCCCCTTTGTACACTTTCTGCAGTGCTTGCCCATGATTGGGCTCGGCTACGGGTGTACACCATGGTGATGCTTACCTAAAGATGCATAGATTTTTATCTTTTTTAGGATTTCTTATGCTACACTAAACAGGAAATATCACACACACAAAACAATGATTATCTCGTTTAAAGATTAAAAGTGTGCCCTAAACCTGGTTCAGTGTGTTTTTAATGTTCATTTTGAAAGCTTGTGGAAAGAACATTTAAATGCAAAATGATGGCTCTTATGACTCCCAAAAAATGGTCGCCCCTTCGATATACCATTGCCAGACCGATATACCAACCTCTCTATATACCCGCCCTTACATGAGGGAAACTATTGGTACGTGAGAGCAGATGGTACGTGGAACATAGGCGGTACGGAAGGGGAATCACTCTGTTTATGACACCTACCATAGAAGACTTATCCTCATGCACTAGGAATCACCCCCACTACACTTGGTCAGCTTTCATCAGGATTTACGTCTAGCAACAATCACGATCGGGGTAATGTATGCAGTATCTCAAGCCAAGGTGGTGATGAAATCCACCGTTGGTCTTGCTCAAGGGTTGGGGTTTTACGACCAACTCCTTGTTGTTTTAACTTGCCACATGGTGTGTGGGGTTCTTTTTAAGTTGCATAAATGAAGCAAACAAGCATTCAAACTCTCCTATGCAAGCAAATAACCAGAGAACAGAAAGCAAAAATTGACAAAAGGTGTTTTAGGACCCCTACCTCTTCTCTGCCCAAATCGGATGTCTCTGAATTTCTGCCCTAAAATTGCACAAGGAGCTATTCATCCTGGGGTGAGATGAATAATAGATCTGTATTCATTCTAGGGTAGGATGAATTCCTATTCATCCCTGGATGAGATGAATTCTAGCTCTGCACTCGTCACAGACTGAAACGAACAACAGTCCAGGGTTTGAAAACTTGGTACCTGTAAGCAAAAACAAGCAACTTTGATCAGAAAGTTAACCTTAAAAATCAAGGGATAGAGGTCCCACCATGATCACCACTGAAAGCATGAGGATATGAAAACAAAAAGGAAAATGCCAAGTACGATGCGTCTAAAACCAAACTTAACGCCAAAAGCCTATGTATTGAAAAATGCATAAAAGGAAAGAACATGAGCGAATCGACACAAGATAAAAGCAATATGGAATAGGGTCCTCTTTATTGATATGCTTTCAAAGTCATGTTACAATACGTCTCCTTCCTTTTTAGGGGATAGGAGCGTTAAATATGTTTTTGATCACATCCATGGATAGCAATCCTTCTTCCGCGTGCCCACATGTAATATGGGCGGACCAAAATGTCACCGCCACTTGTGTATATGAATGTTGACTCCTTACTGCTCCTCTGATGTTAGAAACCTACGTTCAAGGAAACATAAAATATCAGTAGCACCTACAGACAGAATAAAACATGTATTTCCCAAGGCCTACTGTTAGTGTATGCATGAAAATATTAAAATGATAACCAAATGACCTCAGATCGACCTAAAAATTTAATAGAAGCATGAATATGTTACCAGGAGGCCACTGCAAAAGGAACAGTCTAGAAATTCCTCACATATTTGTATTCGCTCCAGGGTGGGACGAATAGACCTGCAATAACTTGTCGAGAAAGCACCCTCTTCAATGTCCTATCCAGAAAGCTCCAAATGACCTGCAAAGTTGGGGTTAGCTAATTGGGGGTGTTTTGGGAAGACCCAGAAGGTCAGATTTCTCCAATTTGGCCTCTATCACCCAGATTTTTCTGGTGCCATCTGCAAGTTAGTAAAGGCGGGAAATGATAAAAACCTGGTCAAAAATGCTCAGAATGAAGTGAAATTTAAACTACAGCCTATTTAAATAACCTAGAATAATATGCAAAAGAAAAATCAGAGAAATCTATCACATATTTCTATTCACTCCGGGGTGGGGCGATTAGGGCTACGATAGTTTGGGGGGCACCCGGGGGCAGGACGCCCATCGTTTGGGACTCTGTTTCGGCACCAATCCACTTGGGATGGGTCCAAAACTTCTTATGGGGTGTTGTCAACAAATTTTGTGGAATATTGTGGCCAAATGTTTGGGTTTGGGTCTTAGAATGCGCCTCCAATGATCACCCAATAACCTCCCTCCAAAAGAGAGATCAAGGATGTGAAAGCACAAACAAAGGGTGAGGATATATTTTAGTAGCACTTCGTTGCTCCAAAATCTCCTCTCTGTATATCCTTTTGGGTGAGAAGACTCACCAATTTATAGACCTAGGGTCTCTTTGTTTGAATTGCGCATGCGAGGGCGCCACTTGAGTTGATTGTCCTATTTTGAGAGAAAAGATAATTCCCTGATTTAGAGTTTCCTTGCATGAAGTCTCCAAAATCAAAGACATGCATGACTGAAGTCTCTCTTCTTGATTTAAAGCTATTCCTCGCAATTGCATGGCCTGAAGCTTCAGTTAACTGGCGGACTTGTCGAGGTTTGACTTTTTGCCAGTCAAACTTGCTATTCGCCTCACCCTAGGGCGAATGCTGATATTCATCCCTGGGTGGGACGAATGCCAGTTTGTATTCATCCCTGGGTGGGACGAGCAGAGAGCAAGGTGCCAAAAAGGTGCCAAATTGACCTCTGACCTCCAAAACTACTTTTGGAAGTGGTTAGGACCACTGTTTAACCTCTGGGGGCTGCCCTAGGGGCTGTGTGTGTCAATGCGATCGATGCTTGTCGTCACATAATCGGATTGGTGCTGTTTTGGTGTCTACACAAACTATAGGTGTATGCTTAATTGACACACCAAAAATTTCTATCCCAAACATGGAGAGAGTTCTAAAAACATTCCTAGTGAAATCCTTTACCTTATCCGCTAAATGTAGATATTATAACACACCCCTATCGTCACCTAAACTCCCAACGAATATATCCAAGAATCATATGTGAAGACACTTCCTAGTGGCCAAAATAGGAAGCCTCTTCATTTGTATTTTCTTGAAAACTTTAAACAAGACCACTACCTAATTTTTTTTAGTTAAAAAATTATTAAAAACATATTAATAATTTTCTTGTGTGTCTTTCCATCGTTTTCTCCTCTATCCTTTCATTTATCCTAATGTATTCATTTCTTAGGAATTAGTGAAGGCATTTGGAATTTGATCAAATTCCTTAAGAATATGATTAGGTTGATATTACTAGAACAACAAGAATATGTTAAAATTCATACTAACTATGATCCCTTTGAGAGACCTAATGGAGGCTTCACCTTTACATTATTTGATAATTTATGGGGTTTCATAAAACACCACAAGGATACTTTGATTAGAGTTATGAATGAGGAAGCCCAAATCGAAAGAGGTGAGGTACTTACTCCTCCTACCATATATTCTAGGAATGCTCATAACAACCCCTTGCTTGAATATTTACATCATGGTAATAATTTACATAAACCAACATATGATACTACTATGACCACCAACATTGGAAGAATTATACAAGTTCTTCCAACTAGTAGTGCATCTCATGATTATGTTTAATTTCCTCCCCATTTGGCTAATCTCAATATTTTTACTTCTATTATGCCATGTTGGTTACCCTACTTAACAAGATACCACATATCATAGCCCATACCATAATAGTTTCAATACCTCCAACATGCACAAAGTTCCCATTCAACAACATACCCTTACCCCTCCCTTAGGGAACCTACGAGTATTACACAACAACAATCACAAGATGAAAAGTTTAACAAATATGGTGTAACAATTGGTTTTAAAAGTGGATATGATTCAGATGCTTAGTTTAACCTACAACTATAAAAAAAATGTGCCCCTTAGATCCGATCATCACCTCTATGTCCTATCCGAAGCATTTTCCAATGTTGGCTTTCCCTATCTATAAGCAAATAGAAGATCCAAGAGAATATCTAAGGATGTTTAGGATATCATGTCATGATATTATATATGATTACATTTTGTTGCTAAAGGTATTCCAGAAGAGTCTTGGTGGCATGGTATTAGAATGGTATTATCAGTTTCCTAACCATTTTTTAAGGAATTATGAAGATTTTTTTTTTGTTCAAAAATTTGGAGCTTATGTCTAAACGAATGTGACTATGAAAGATGTCTATATGTTGAAATAAGCTAAATATGATTTTTTTTTGGAATTTATATCCCATTAGAGGAGTCTAGGTGGACACTTGAGATCTACCTATCCTCCTTGAGATATGTTGAAGATATATATCAAAAAACTATAAGAACAAATCTCTTATAAATTAGAAACTGCAACTATCACATTTTTTTGTCAAGCTATAGATCTAGAAAGAAGGGTAGAGCAAGCCCTTAGTAAAAGAGGTCAACTTAACATAAAATGAGATAGGACCACAAAAGTGTAGTATAAGAACAAGCATGTAGTTGATGATGGGGTAATAGATAGTAATCCTGTTAATAGTACAATTAACAACCTACAAAATATGGTGCTTTACCAGCATCAAAAAATCCCACCAAAAAACTTTACAAGACTCAACACACCTATGAATGTGGTCCTAGAACAACTTCTATAAGCTAACATTATTTAATTACCACCTATAAGGAAACCTGATACCATAATTGATTGGTATATCCCTAGTCAGCATTGTGAGTATCATAGAGTTGAAGGGCATATGACAAACTCATGTAAGAAGTTGAAACATGTGGTTCAAGACCTAATTAATGGACACATTTTTATAGAATGTTCTAAACCCAATATTCCAATAAAAAATAAACCTCCTACACAAAAAGCACCCAAAACTAATCAATATGTGGGGATATTCCAAGATCCAATCCCTAATCATGGTTATCAAATAACTAATCAAGTATCATATTATAATGTACCCCCTCCCTATGATTATATGGTTGGTATAATAACAATAACTACAATGCAACAAGCATAGAATCAATAGATTGAACATTTTTAGTAGGAGATGAGTTCTTCATCCAACCCAACTTCAAAACTTACCTTAGTTTTGAAGAGAATCGAGAAAAGGAGCATGAGAATAGAAAACCCACCTTTAGTGTTGAATCCACAACCTAAAGTCTCCTTTGATATTCAGCAATATTTAGCTAGTACCTCGACCAAAATATTCCTCTTAGATATTTTGCAAACTTCTCCTATTCATAGGGAAGCTTTGTTGAAACTTCTAAGACAACAATTTGTTCCTCAATATATTTCCCCTAGTGCTATGGATAGTGTTGTGAATTCTGTTGGGGTGCATCATATCATATTATTGGATGATGATATGCCTTCCTCAAATTTATGAGGGAATTATTACCTTTACATAATTGCATTTATTAGGGAAATATTTATCAAATGAATTCTAATTGATAATGGTTCTTCCCTCAATTTATGCACTTATAAATTCTTCCAAAAGTTTAGATTAAAATAAGAATACTTAACTAAATCTGATATCATCATCAAATATTTCAACAATGATTTCCAAGAGGCTTGCAATATTATATCCCTCATCCTTAAGGCTGGACCTAAGATCTTAGATACCTTGTTTTATGTGGTGTCTTGCCCTACATATTTTATCTTCTTGTTGGATGTCCTTGGATTCATGCGATGAGGGTAGTTTCTTCTAATTTTAATTAATACTTGAAATTAAAATCTAAATATCGATTTATCACTATTCTTGGTAACCCTCATACATTTCAATATTATTCAATGATTAAGCAATATCAATCTAAACTCAAATTGTGTCTTTCAATTTCCTCATCTTACATAATTAAGCAATTTGAAAATTTTTAAGTGAGTGAGGAACCTCTCATCAATGTTTCATCACGAAATAAAGTTAATCCATTTCTTCAAGAGCCTCCTCTAGTGTAGACACTAAAATCATGTAAATCAGATAAAAATTCTATGCGCCACTCTTATGGATATCATATGGCCCTATTTGGAAACCCTTAGGGGTTAATTAGGGATGCCAACCACTTTTGGGAGGGTTTACCCCACTTTTGGGAGGGTTTACCTTACTTTTTGGAGCTTTTGGGCCATGTATCCGTGGTCATCCCACCCAAGGATGGCCACAGTTCATGGTCGTCCCACCCAGGGATGACCATCAATAGTCATCCCTGGGTGGGACAACCATGAACCAGACCCTCCAAAATTTAAAAAGTGGGACAAATAGAAATCAATTCCTATCATTTATCCCACCCAATCACCCAAAATTGATTTGAAGGTTGTCATAAATATCAAGCCCTAAAAATTGGAGGTCCAAAATGGGTAAGATTTCCCACCTTGTGCATGGCAAGGGCATTGACAAGTGACAACACTTGCCCTACATTCCAAAACATTCCCCTTTGCACACTTGTCCTATTTTAGCTATAAATTGAGGTACTCCTACCCAATTTTAGGATGAGATAATAACAAGCATTTCTCATGAAATGCTGCTAACATTTTTACTCAATATTTTCCCAAGTATTTTCCTCGAAAACCTCTTCATTCAAAGGTTCTTTCAAGGGCATCCTAAAATACATTAAACCAATTCCAAAACCAATCAATTTTGAGAGTTAGTTTTCAAAATTATATGACAAGACCCCTAGGAGGTTTATTGACTAAATCCAAGTGGAATTGGTGGCAAAAACCAACCTAGTTTATGGTCGTCCCCTAGGGATGGTTAGTAGGACCACAATTTTCATCTAATTTCTATGTAGATCATTTATATAGCATTATATTAGCATCATATCCAATTTTGGTAAATTTTTGAGTAGATTTGACAGGTCAATATGCTTTTATGATTGTAGTATTACATTCTCTTGCCATGAACGACCACTAGTTATGCTAACCATTTCATTATTATTTTTTCTCATATCCTTCAAAAATAACCTATTAAACATCATAGTAGAATTTAAAGTCATTTGGAGTTGTTTAGAATAATAAAAAAATAATTTTATATTCATAGATGCATATTATCTATGATTTTCCTAGTTTTTATCACTAAATGCATATGCCATTAACATCATTAAATCTCTTGTGTGTAGGTGTAGGTATTCTAGACATGAGGGAGGAGCTAAGGATAAATATAAATGAATCCTAAGATTATCTCTCAAGTGTGGGTTGCAAGAAGAACACTGGAATATCTCCATTAAGCTCATGAAGGGATTTGATCCCTTGTAATTTGTAATCTGAAATGTATCAAAATGAGAAGCCCTCAAGGGGATGTATTGTAACTATTGAATTTATGAATTTATAAATACAAGGAGAAACACCCCATATTTTACTTCAAAGCATTCGTCATTTCAATAGCTTGCTTTGTTTACATCTTTTGCATCTTTCTATTGCATGCTTTCTTAGAAACACTAGATCGCATTTCAGTTTCAATACATTTAGGTGAGAATTTTTTGTGCTTCTTCATCTAGATATTGCTAAGCTACCATATTAACTAAATACTATGGTTTTAAGTCATAAGAAGGGTTAAGTTGTACACATTGGCATATGTACATTTATCTTTGCAAGTATGTCCCTTGAAGAAAAGATTCATGGTAGAAATACTTGTCCTATCAAAATTTAATTTGCCCATTATTATCTATCCAATTATTACCCACTTCCCAATAAAATGCTATCTAGTATGGGATATATAGGTAAATATTTTATGCCACACTAGAAAGGTATTCGAGAGTCTTTAGAAGTAAACATTTGTCTTGGGCGATGTGGTGTAGGTTACATCCCTAGTAAAAACCAACCTTTTCCCTATGATGTTGATGATCACCTTATTACTTATATTGAAAATTTAGATCATCAAAGCTTGAAGTGGAGTGATGATGATGAGGGACCTCCTTATCCCTTAGATATTCTATTTTATAATATGGTAACCATTGGGCATCTTGAGTCTAGTGTGACCCCAAAGGAGTACGTTAAAAGGACTACCCTTTATGACATAGTACATAAGGATATCTCCTAGAATAGATTATCCTTTTATGGGTCTATCCCTTGTGTTGTACCTATCGAGTATTCTCATCCTCAAGGGGATTTTGTTCCTCTATCTCATGGAGACCTTTAAAAGTTGGTAATTTCTTCCCCTTTCATAAAAATGATGGTATAGTCAATTTTTGCAATGACATTTATGCAACATATCCTAGACAATGTACTATGGGTGATACCCTTTGTAATGAAAATCATGAATATGTCCTCCATCATATTATTTTTTTTAATAAGTCAGATCCTTGCACCACCATCATTTTTGTTAAAATAGGTAGCACACTCAAAATTTGTGTCAATTTTAAAAACCAATTAATATAATTCAACTTAAAAAAAAACAATACAAATCAATGAAATGCTATGCATGGCATTACATATTCATTTTTACCTAGGTTGCATTTGTTTTGCTTGATTCATACTACATGATTTCTTGTCATGCCTTGCATGGTTTTCTTGACATTATGTTCCACTTACATGTTGCTTGTTCATACTTGCATGACTACCTGATCATATAGATTCTTGAGGACTTTACAACAATGACAAGTGATGACACCTATCTAGGTTGTAGCTCATATGCATTGCACTCATACTAGGGTTCTGATGCCTAGAAAATTCCCAACCTAGGGCCCATTTTCATGAATTTTTCATCATTATATTCACCCATCCCATATTCTATTTATATTCCTTACCCTTAAAAGTTTCCATTAATTATATCTCTCCAAGTCAAGGGATACGGTTCCTTTTTGGTATATCCTTGTCCTTTGTATGTTTTCCCTTCTTCCTTTCATCAAGACAATGATATACATTTTTTCTTATTTTCTCATCCATGCTTTTGCAGTTTTCCTTCTTGATCTTTTGATGGTTAAATGGTCCTCGTGGGGTGTGATAGATACCACATAAATATATTTTATGGTGTTCATATGGTCATTGACTATCTTACACATACCTTTTAGCCATTGAAACTTGAAGATAGATGCATAAACTAACTTCTTGTTCTACTCCATTGGATTTATACATACATCTTCTTGCATACACCACACTCCTATCGGGTAGTTCTCACTTTGGCACATCATTCACATAATTTTAATGTCCCATACATAATAGCTTCATGGTCACAAGTGAGGGTAGCCTCCATTCAATGATTTGTGAACATACATTCTAGCAGGTATATCTCTTTTTCTTTGGCTATCTTAGTGAGCACTACACCCATAATGGGTAAAACTCCACCTTGTTAATATTTGCAAGCTTTTAGACCCTCATAGGCTAGATTCATGGCCACACACGAGGGGTAGCCTCCATCCTGATAATTTGTGTGCATACATCCTCACAAGGTTTTGATATTTTATTTTATTCTTTGGCCTCTTTGGAAATTTTTACCTTCCTCATTGCTTCACTTTTTGCTCTCTTCATGTACCTTTTTTTTGCACATCCATGTATTTCATTTTGCATCTATTGCATTTTAGTTAGAATCATGTTCTAAATTAGTTAGATTCACTTTTGTATTTCATTTAGTTAAATCATGCATTGCATACATTATGTTTGTGCTCACTATCCATAACTAATTAAACACACAAAAATAAACACAATCACATGACACATTTCAATTGCACCACGACACATAAATAAACTACAACTGGTATTACTTGATAGCACTAAGTGTGTGTGTATTGGTCATTGTACCACAAAAGAGAGGTTGGTACACTCAACCACACCTAGGGGTGCATGCCACAATTAAAATTAACATGCCATCCCAATACCAATCCTAGGTGTGCAATCATATCCCCTCTACTCTACCTACTTGAGGTGGTGGAGGAGTCATGTTCATAGATCATGAACCAGTTCACACTTGCAACTATAAATGAATCTATGACCACAAAGAGGATGATTTTGGAATAATTTGATCAGTTGGGATGGCATGGTACTAGGCCATTTAGTTTTAGGTTTATATTCGTACTTCCACCTCATATGACTCCCTCATCCTATACAACTATCGTGGCTACCTAACATGATATATATCCCCTCTACCTAGGTCTGTCAATTCATATATCCTTTGAGGTGCTCTACCTTATCTCATGTCATCTATCTCTTTGCTTAAGCTTGGTCCAACATACTATAAATGGACTCCATCCATATTTGTATCATTTCCACTATGGCTAATAGTTCCTCTATCTCCCTTAAACTTGTTACCTTAGGTCCTACTTATGCCAATATGGGGAAACCCCTCCTTTTGAACTAGAGATCGTGATGATTGTTCTCATAATTATCTTTATATTCACTCAAAAATATTCTTGAGATGGTCTTTATGGTATTGTACCTCTATGTTACCTCTTAGTAGCACATTGCAAGGCCTCTCAAAGTACCAAATACATTCATTGTCTTACAATATTTCATCTCTACAATGGCACCAATGGAAAGATCCTCGAGGGTATAATGCTCCTATACCATATCTTGCACCAAAATGCCACCTCAACATTGTCCACCCATAGATACAAAGGGTCATCTAGGTTCTCCTCTACCCACCTAGCCACATCAATATTACCTCTGCATCCTAGTGGATTCCTTCTGACCCATCTAAACTACTAGTCTCCCATATATAGAATCTACTACAGAATATCAAACTGGCACTATACTTGATCAAAATTGAATAGCTCCTACTTGTCCTTCTTAATGATAATCCACTAGATCCTCCTCACGTGAGCCAACTCCTCTATGTCTTCCCTATAGTCTTGGTGTAGATACCATGGTTTTTGTATAATCCAATTCTCTCATAGATCCTCTATCACCTACCTCCCTAGTGGTAAGACACAAGTGTACGATCTATCCCTACACTCGTAGTGTTAGCTCCACCTATATGTTGTTGGTTGCTCCATGTTGGGCAATGGTACTGGTAGTGCATTCAATATTCAAACTACTATGTTTTTCCAACACCACACCTTGAGAAATATCATATAAATTATTCCTACCTATCATTTATACACGTCATGTAGCATCATGTATAAGTAGGCCAATACATATAGTGCCCATGTGAGTCTCACTCCTTGATCCTACATATCTACCACTACTCCAACTAGTGCCTATGATAGATGTCACAAATTGGTATGGTACACCAACATCCCCATGACCATTTTGCATAGTATGGATGTTAGTGCACCAACTCCATATCGATATGGCATCTCATCAACATAGAATCCACTCTATTGGGTCACATATGTTGGGTCTCTCAATATCATATTTGATGCCACCATCAACACTTGTACCATGTAAATAGTCCTCCCCCTAATGAGGATCATCAAGAAACACTCCAGAACCTCTACTATGATTGTCATCTCCGTAGTCAATATCTAGAATGTAGATGATTCTAGATACCATAACTCCACTAGAGCCATTAGTAGGGCTTGATCTACCTCAATTTCGGGCATCTTTATTAAGTGTGGTAGCTCCATATTTTCAAGTGTCTTCCTCTCCTCCATTGTGAGTTTTTCTAGGGCAGTCTCTAGTGTGCCTGACAACCACTCTCTTCTATTGAGTACATATAGCTACATAATAATATAATTTTATTATCAGTTCATCATTTCACATATACAAATCATAAACACATAAAATTAAGAAATAATTATATATTTTTTTGTGTAGAATTCACTTAATTCATACCATGGAATGATCAGGCATGAATTTGGCAATTCCTCCTAACCAAATTCATACCCAATATATACATGGTTTGAATTTAGCTTGGCTAGACTACCAAATTCATGCTCCACAACTAGATTTATATCCCACGGTAAATTTTGCCAAAAAATGACTAAAAACAAAAAAAAATGCAAAAACTACTAGAATTTTTTGTGTGTGCAAATGCAAAATCTAAAATTAGTAAGTGGGTCTTGATCCATAACTTTGCCTATTCAGTATCGATGCTAACCTCACCACTCACCATGGTAGCACAGTGAATCGGTAGTTCCATTATTCTCTTTCTTCTGTAGAGCTCTTTTCTCCTTCTTGCACAATGAAATGAGCCTCTTTTCCCTCCTTTTTCTACATTTATTTCCTCCTTTTCTTCTTTTACCTCCTTTTCTTCTCTATTCTACCCGTTCTTCCTTTTCTCTCTCCTTGTCTTGTCTTTTGCTCTTTCTTTGTTTTTTTCGCTTTTTGCACCCTTTGTTCGTCTTTTTCAAATTTTTATCTAGAATTTTGTATTCCTTATAAAAAATCAAGGGGGAACCCTAGCCTTATAGTAACTAATGGTAGTTATACCTCATTTTTCATGTAAATTTATGATGTTTAGGTTAACACCCTTTTTGCACTACCCCTCTATCCAAACTCGACCACCCATTTTTGTGTTCATTATTATTTACCATAGGATTCTACATATTTATTTGATTCATTTATTTATATATAAATGCATCAAAAAGAGGGAGAAATATATACATAGAAAATTGACCCATTAGAATGAATCAATTCTTCCTTAGCCCCTTGGCCAACCACCCAACCTTACCAAGTGTAAATTTGGGACTTTTTTGCCTTCTCCCTTTGCCTTAGTTTCTTAGCTCTACAAAATTCACACCCATACCATAAAGTGCATACATTTGTCTTACCTAATTTATGTCCTCTAATGGTAGGGCATGAATTTGGTGTTCTAGGGGTTTTTCTCACTAAAATTCCTCCCCTTATCAACTTATTTTGGGGTCGATTCTTGCCCATGGTGATATTTTATTTTCTCACATGTTTTGCCATAAGAACCTCTTATAAATAGCGGATTGTATTTTCTCTTTAAAATCAATGAATTATTTGGATATTATAATTCTTGACTCACTTATTTGCTCATGCTAATAAGTGCCCTTTTGCTATAAGTTATCATTTTTTTGTTTTGTACTTTTGGTTTTTAGTACCCTTAGGAATTAAGTGGAGGACTATTGATGATTAGAGAGATCAACTATATTAGAGTGTTTCTTCCACTTCTTCATTTTTATTTGTTTTCTCCATCATATCATGAGGTTCTAAATTTATATTAGTTCCTTTGTAAGTCTAGTTTTTGTTGTTTTATGCTTTATTTTTTTTTGTTTTAGGGCCCAAAAAGGGCATCTGAATGAGACTTATGCTCTATCTATATAGGACATGAATTAGGTAAGCCATATTCATGTTTTCATTTCATAGGGTATGAATTTTGTATATTAGGGTTTGGAGGTATGTTTTGCACTACAAAATCTTAATTTTACACTTGCATTTTAGTGTTATGTTGTGCCCCCCTTGTCTAAATTATATTTCATTGTTATCTATCTATTTCCATGTGTTTGTGCATATTTCAAAGGTCAAAGATCATTTTTATTTCAAATAGTTAGTTAAAAGTACCAAGAAGGCTTGACTATTGTGCCTCCAAGATCAATCAAATAGTGGCCTAAGTATACTGCTAAACATTGATCAATTTTTTAGTGTTTGTGAAGTTATTTTGTAGGTTTGAAGTTGTTGAATATTTTGGGTACAATATAAATCTTGGATCAACCATTGGATCAAATAAGTGCCATAATATATCTTTAGGTTGTTTGGTGTTTACTTTTATTCATTTCTATCCAAAACCTAGCCTATAAGTAAAGGAAAATTATTTGATCAAATTTATAGGTATTTGAAATAATAAAAGCATATATTGTGCATCTAGGGTTTCAATATTTTTTGTACATTCCCTTGGACCCTTTCTCAAAGACTTTATTTTACAACCCTAGGGTTAGATATCATCAAATTATAGAATCATATCAGAGTTAGTCCTTGTATTTTTGCATCTTGTGTGTCTTGCATTGTTCTTCCATTTTCATAGCATTAGTTTAGAAAGGTAAAAAAATAGGTGTATGATTAATTGAAACACCAAATATTTCTACCCCAAACTTGGAGCAAGTCTTAAAACCATTTCTTGTGAACCCCTTTTCTTTGTTCATTGAGTCTAGATATTATAACACACCCTTGCAGTCACCTCGGCTCCTAGTGGATCCAAATGAGAATCATATGCGGTAGGGTAGTTTTCCCCCTCTACAATAAGTAGCTTAGTAAAAGGAATCTTTAACACAATGGTTAAAGCATATAGGGAGCAGTCATCAAAGTTGAGGTCATGGGCTAATTCAATCTAGTAGAGGCACTTATAAGAAGTGTAGATAAGACAAAGGTAGAGACAAGTTCTAGTAGTTTTGTGTCCTCTTCATAAACTACCACTATTGAAGGGTGGAAGACATAAGGTAGGGGGAGCAAATCACCTCCTAATGATTTTGAGAGAGAGAAAGAGGGCTTGCAATGATGGATAGTAGAGCTAGAGGTAAAGAGGGATGACTTGATAGGATAGGTGACAAATTGAGAGACTGACCGCAATCTAGAGGAGGAGGAAAGGGGTAAAGGATAGCCTAGATGCAGATAAAGAGAGATCAATTGATGAAGGAGAGAGATAAGAGGTGGCTAGGTTACAAAGATAGGTGGATGAACTAGTTAAAGTATTCCTAGATAAATAAAATATTAATTTAATTTCTAACAAATTTAAGAGGAAAAAATAATGTTTAAAAATAACCATTATTATAAAATTTGTGTTCAAAGTTTTTACTACAACAATCAAATCTTAAAAATTAAAAATTAAAATGAAAAAATGATGAAAATGGTATAATGGATAAATTGTAAGTGAGAAATTAATCACCACTTTATTATTAAACTATTAAAACCCTTATTGTACTTTTTATTATAATTTTTAATAAAGATGAAGGTTCTTTTTATCATATTTTTTATGTTCTTATGCCTCTCCCAGGTATAAATACCGAGTTTTAAAATATCGTTTAGGTGGAGTTGGTAATCTAATTGAAGATCTGAATATTAAAAAACAATTATAAAAAAATCAACTGCTTTGATTTTTAAAGATCTTTACAGAGTGCAACGATTCCAATCTTTTTATATATCATCTTTTGAATTGTCCATATCTGTCGTTGAACTTAACTTCCCTCACAAGGTTTCTGATATTCTGAATTGTTTATAAAAGAAGGGACGATTGCAAAACATCAGAGTTGGTGAAGAAATGACACATTTAAAATTTTTTATTTTCCTTCCTCCCTTCTCTTCTTTCTCCCATCTCTATTAAAGCAATTGTTAGATGTGAAGATTAGGTGTGGTCGACAGCCTAAAATTTGTTGGTTAGGCACATTATCCATGCAATGGATGTCATTAGGATAAGATTGCCTATGAATGACTGGTTTGACACACAGCTTGAATAGATAATGAGAATGTAAGGATCCATCTCCACAATTATTACTATCCCATTCTTCTTAAGAACATAACAACGCAGAGGTAGACTTCGGAACTCAGAGTGTAATGTATGAATCCAACTTTAAGAAGAGAACATAAAGAGATTAATCTTATGACATTTTTCCCGGCTTAAACTATATTCAATTAAAGATCTACTCTAGTCATTTAAATACTTAAAACTATCTAATATACTAGTCATATCAAATACAAGATAGATCAGACAATTTTTAAAATGTCGGGATAAAGACTATTCTAGCGACATTGGTCAAATTGCAGAAATTCTTACTCTGCTTTCACCTGTATCCTGAGTAAATTTTCTATTGTCCGTTGAAACTCGTGAACATATATTATTGTTTAAAGGTATTTGTTGAAGGATAAGACAATATATTATCTTTTAAAGGTATTTGTTGAAGGATAAGACAATATATTATCTTTTAAAGGTATTTGTTGAAGGATAAGACAATTTTTTAAAGGTCGGGATAAAGTCTTTTATAGCGACAATGGCGGAAATTACAGAAATTCTTACTTCTGCTTTCACGTGCATCCGGACAAACATATATTGTTTTTTAAAGGTATTTGTTGCAGGATATTATAGTTACAAGAGTTTGGGTGGCTAGTGAGAAACCGTTGACAAGCCCACTTTTCTTAGGTTACATGTGATTCCTAGAGATGTTTCAATGATTCTCTCCACATTTAAAGGCTTGTTTTTATAACATTTAATATTATCGTTATTATTATTTGTTGGACATTTTTTAGGAATTTGTTTATCAACTAATTATATGACTTCAGAAATTACAAGGAATTTAATTTTAGAAAATTATGTAGTTTATGCAGTGAAACTCAAGATAAAACATGCAAGACAATATTTTCTTATTACATTACTCCTACATTAGGAGCGGAGAGCTTATTAGTGGAATCACCTTTGAGATTAATTTTTAAGGGCACTTGAGGGACAACAATCTTACTTGATGTATCTTCCAAATGGTTTCAACAGTGGAAAGGGTAAAAAAACTAAGCTGAGTAAATTCCTAGATGACACCATCTTTTGAATTTTGCTTATAGTATAGCATTTTTTAATAAATTTTTTATAAATTTTATGAATTAGTTGATTTAACAAGTATTAGCACTGCATTATGAAAGAGATTAGACATACAATATATCTTATTATTTGTTTCTTTCTTAATTATTTATACCCAAAAATTATTCTATCTTAAAATTAAAATGACTCAATAATTTGCAAAATGTTAGTCCCAATATTTCAATCTAACAAATATAATTGATAAAACATTTAGCATTGAAAAAAAAAAAATCCCACAATTAAGCTTTTAAAATATCTAAACTATACTCCATTAAATGGAAAAAGGGTAATATTGTATATGAATAGGACAACAAAGTTAAGTAGGTCAATTTTGAGCTCAATTTTTAAATTAAAAATAACCAATATGAGTACCAAGTCTTCCACTTCCTACAAATCCACTTGATCCTAATTAATTTTCATTTTTTTCAAAGAACTTAACATGATCAATTAACTTATAATATGTATTAAAGAGTTAAAAAAAACACTTGAATTTTTGAAAATTGTTAACATGAAGTTTTCTCAAATATAGACATATTTTTCTATATGAAGAATAATATACTCAAAACATTTTAGTTGTGATACTTAGATAAAATTAGGTATCATTAATTTGGTGAAAACAATGAGCAATTAGAACAACTACACAATCTTGAAAATTTAAAATAGAAAATGAAAAAGGTAAATATAATGGTTTTCTAATTCCTAAAATAAACGTGTATTTCATGACTTAACCAAGATACATTAAATGTTCGATTTTCGAAAATAATAAGAAATTATGTTAGTCTAAGAACAAAATGATAAATTACTTTAAAAATATAAACAATTATCTTTTATTTGTTTCTATTATAAGGGATAAGAGAGATATATATGATCAATTTCTCCAATATTTAACCTTCAGGATTATTACTATTATATCTTTTATTGCAGAGCAACTAAAAATGTGATGTTAGAATAGACAATCTAAAATTCTTGGTTTAATATTTCAAGAGACAAGAGCTAAATTTTTTTTTACCTAAATCTTATTCAAATAGATTATCCATACTGATAATAGATATAAAAGTATAGTTCACCAAAGTTTTTAGTACAAGCACACTGTGGAAAATATTCCTATATTTAAAGTCCAAGGCACATATGAGGTTCTTTTTAAGTAGAAAAATATTTGAATATGTGATACCTCATCCAATTCTTTTGGATTAGAGCTATGAAATATAATGTTAATAATAAAACCTTGTCTAATTGGAGGAAACATGTGGTTAATCATATTAAGTGAAGAATGATGTGCTCTTATTTCTCAAATAAAGTATTAGAACTTATGACTCAATATATCCTAAGGAATAATAGATCAAAATGAAAAGTAAACATTTTCTTTCAATTTTTAATATGTTATAAAAATACACTTAAATAAAGAAGTAATGTAATAAAAAATATTATCGTGAGGAGTAATGTAATAAGAAAATAATGTCCTATATGTTTTATCTTGTGTAATAAGAAAATATTGTCTTACATGTTTTATCTTGATTTTCACTGCATAAACTTATTATCCTTTCCCTACCCATTCTTTAAAAGCTACATATAATTGGATTACTTCATATGCATTGTCAGATTACTTTGTCAGCCATATCCCCAATGAGTCTATTTTGAGGTCTTGGATCAATTATGTCTAGACCCCTCATGGTGTTCAAGTTACCTAGGTTCTAAACCTTACCAAAGGTTTCTTCTTTTTATAATTTTCTAATCATGCCCAAGTTAAGGAGATTCATCAATGTGTTCCATGACACCTCTGAAGCTCTTTTCCAGCTCTTGTAACACCCCAAGTCTACCCACATGGTTGTCCAATCACCCCAAGTATTCCCACTTGGTTTTCTAATATCAGAGGTTTCAATATGAGATTATTTATTTCGTTCATTCTTGTTTCATTTTCTAGTATGAGCACGTTAAATCCATATTCATGAGTGCCATTCTGCTGTAGCTAAAATACTCATGAGATTGAGATTGGTCAAATCCCGTATAGTTGCCTATTTTCAACTTCACTCTCCACCTGAGATCCCAAGGTTAGGTAATGGGTTTCTTTTCCTCTAGGGCTACATCCAAACTATGTCGATGTGAGCTAAAACTAGTTGTATTAAACATCGACTCTAGGCAAGATATGTTCTGAATAAATAATAAAAGAGACAATATTCGTTGCATGTGATTATAAGGCTTCTAGTTTGTAATAGATATCAAGTTTGTATCTTAAATAGAAGAGTTTACCATTTTCTGGAATATTCACCACTTAGCTACTGAATTGCGTTAAGGATAAACACATCCTACGTTTCAAAGCTTCCCTAAACAAATGCCCAACATTATAATTTAAAATATCATAGTCCATATTAACCATGCTCAATGTGATATCAAATGAAATAATCATTCTTTGTTTTACAACAAAGTCATACACAAAGCAATAGCTTTTAAAAACAAAACACAAATTACACTTCACATCAAGCAGTATGTTTATGAAATAAAATTGCAGTATATACATTTGAGATTGCAATTCACACATTATTTCCTGAATTCAACCATGCATGTTTTTCTCAAGCTACGTTTTCAAATATCAATACAAAATATTTCAAACTCTACCCTGCGTTTCTCCCAAGAGCTACATATTCGATTACAAATGCATGTAACATGTTTGGCTATATTCCCTTAATGACTCAGGCTTTGGTATACCCCTGAGTAAAATTTCCAAGTTACACAAAATATACAATAATTCCCTTTCTTATCTATACACAATTCTTTGATGCTTGGACATTGACATAACTGTTAATAGATAACTTGCATTATGTTTTGTAGTGTTCTTCAGAACTCTTCCTCCTCATACCGATTATCCGATGGTTTCCAAGGGTCATAATGGTCGTTCTACAATGATGTGCAGCTATAACTAATATGCATACATCATTTCCATACTAAATTCAACATGCAGAGCTTTTCAAAATTTTCCAACATGTCATACAAACATCACAATATCTTTTAACACAACATGCAACATCAAATAAATTTCAGGAAGGATAAATTCGGTCTTAGGTTCACAACCAACCAGACACACAACAAAACATTAATGCTTAATGTTTCCAGCAATCCTTCGAGCGCATGCAATACAAACAATCCCATATCACACAGAATAATTTTGATTTTCCTATAATGCAATTAATATTCTGAATTCTCACACAGAGCATCATCATAATATATTTGAGCCATACATTTAGATTTTTCCATTTGGTTTTCCTTAAAAATTTCATCAGATTAGACTTATTGTTCTCTCCTCGCTTCCAACACCTCGCTCTCCTTTCACCACTCTCTATTCTCGCTTCACCTCTAGCCTAGCTCACCCTTCATAGTTCTCCTTCCTTCATCGAAACCATGCACTCCACACCATGCACCCCACTCCTTGTCTCCATATCTACCATCTAGAAGATGGTTCCCCACACTTCACACGTAAAAACTGGCGTTTGGTTTTAAATCAGTCTATTCTAAATATGCCAGGTGGTATCCACTTTTCCACGTTCAACAACCACTATAATATCCATAAAAATATTGACAATTCCCTAATTATCCCTTTTAAAGAATGCAAAACAATATTTCTTTGATAATCATATTATATTATTATATTTTAATATGCCATTATTTAAATTATTTTATTTACCTTATCTCAAAAGCAACCATAAACATTAAATATTATTTACTTTCATTATACTCATATGTTGATGTTTATACAATTAGCTATATATATATATATATATATTTAATTTTTAAATAAATAAATTTCTTAAGAACACACATTTCCCTTTTTAACCTCAAAGCATTATTAGTCATATATTTATTCTATATTTATTTTATTAATTTTAAACTATGGCTCCCATGCATTAAGCATTTTCATTGCCATCCAAACATCACAAATTATCAAACATCAAACACTCCTACATATGCAGCTACATGATATGCATTCTACATGGACCATTGGTGAATGCATTGCCTATAGGGTTCTTTGCCCCTATCAACTGGCGAATACACCACCGCTCATCATCTCCCTTGACTTACCTTGCATCGGAATAATCCTTCTGCCCATTGAGGAGACCTCCTTCCTTTGCATTGCCCTACTAGTAACAATACATGTCTCCTACATCCACAAATACATTAGCAGTATCTCATCCTTGCAGATAAATTAGGCGTATAATAAAATAGGTTTTTGGAGGGTTGTTACATACTTCCCCCCTAATATTAAACACAGTCCCTGTGTTTGCATTTACCATTTGAAGCATAAATAATAATAAAAATATTGCCATGATAATAGAAAATCGATTCATTACATCATCAAATTTACATTTTTCCAAATATGATTCATCATCTATTATCAAAACATGCATAAATATTAAGTATATGTATCATACTTCACAAACCAAGATATGATAATATTGTTGTTCAGTCAAAATAAAACTATGTCATGATGATAACAATGTTCAAACATTATTCAAACAAAAATGGAAACTGTCTTTTCATGATGGCCACATCTTCCCACGTGGCACTATTTTCAAAAAATTGGTCCCATTGGACCTTGCACTATTCAATGTTCCTCTTTCTCAATTATTTTGTTCGATATCCAAGGATCTTAACTGGTCACACTTCAATGCATAGGGGATCATCCATCTGCAATTGATCAACATTCCAAACATGTGAGGGGTCAGGAACATATTTCTTGAGAAGGGACACATGGAATGTATCATGAATTTTTGACAAATTAGGTGGCAAGTCTAATTTGTAGGCGATCGGGTTCAGTTTTTCAACAATTTCAAAAGGCCCTACAAATCGTGGACTAAGCTTAGAGGATTTGATAGAAATTTTAGTAGGTTTAACTCTTAGGAATACTCTATCTCCCACAGAGAATTCCCTTGGTGTTCTCTTAAGGTCCGCATAACTCTTTTGTCGATCTGAGGCTTCCTTAAGCCTTTGACGAATTTCATTGAGTTGGTCTTCCATTTCTCTGACCATATTCGACCCGATCATCACCCGATCCTCCGGATTACTCCATGACAATGGCATTCTGCACCTCCTCCCGTACAGAGCCTCAAATGGAGCCATACCTAAAGAAGTATGGTAACTATTATTATAAGAAAATTCAACTAGAAAAATATAATCTTCCCATTTCGTTTGATGGTCCATACAATACATGCGGAGCATATCCTCTAAGACTTGATTTACCCTTTCAGTTTGTCCATCTATTTTTGGATGATAGGTAGTACTAATATTGAGTTTTGTTCCCCATGCCTGATGCAATATCTACCAAAACTCAGATGTGAATCGAGAGTCCCTATCTGATATAATTGTTTCAGGGAATCCGTGTAGCCGTACCACTTCCCTAGAAAATTTTTGGGCTACAATGGGAGCTCCATATTTTATATTTCCAGGAAGAAAATGTGCCACTTTAGTCAATTTATCCACTACTACTAGAATGGCATCATGTTGAAAATGATTCTTAGGCAATCCAACAATAAAATCCATAGTTACAACCTGCCATTTGTATTGTGGAATGTCATGCAAAAATAAGCATCCAGCTGGATGTAGATGTTTCGCTTTCACCTTTTGACATTCTAAACATTTAGCCACAAATTCAGCAATGTCCTTTTTCATTCCCGGCCAATAATACTCTTTTCTCAAATTTTCATACATCTTTACATAGCCTGGATGAGCGGAATATGGAGCACTATGTGCCTCTTGCAGGATCACATTTCTCAGGTCCTGATCATTAGGTACTACTATCCTATTTTTTAAGAACAATGTATCCTCCTAGATTCTAAATTCCTTCGCTTTATCAGAATCTTGTTGAACCATTTCTCGATACTTCTGAGAATATTCATCTTGAATCTGCAATTTTCTTATTTGATCAATTATAGCAGATTGACAATGTGACATAGCATTGATATGCCTTCTTCTACTTAAAGCATCTGCTAATTTATTTTCTTTTCCCTTAATATACTCTATGCCAAAGTCATATTCTGCTAGAAACTCCATCCAACGCCTTTGTCTAGCATTGAGCATTGGCTGAGTAAAGATATATCTTAGACTTTGATGATCTATTCTAAGCTCAAAATATTTACCAAGTAGGTAATGATGCCACATTTTTAAAGCATGCACTACCACAACCAATTCTAAGTCATGTGTGGCATAGTTTAATTCATGTTTCTTAAGTTTTCATGACTCATAAGCAATAACACCATCCTCTTGCATGAGAACCCCACCTAATCCTTCCATGGAAGCATCAGTACATACAATAAATGGTTGTTTGGGATCTACTATTCTAAGAATAGGTGTTGATGTTAACTTTTCTTTAAGAATTTTGAATGCTTCTTCACATCTTTCTGTCCATTTAAAAGATTTTCCTTTCTTTTGGAGATTGGTTATTGGATAAGCTATCTTAGAAAATTTTTGGATAAAATGATGATAATATCTAGCCATCCCCATAAAACTTCTCACCTCAGAAATATTTGTGGGAGCAGGCCATTCAATAATAGCCTCAATTTTCCTTGGATCAATAGATACCCCTTCAGCAGAAATTATATGACCCAAATATTGTACCTGGGTTGCATAAAACTCACATTTGGACATTTTTCCATATAATTGATTCTTTCTAAGTATTTCAAGAATAGTCCTCATATGAAGATCATGCTCTTCTTTGCTTTTGGAGTAGATCAATATGTCATCCAGGAATATCAACACAAACCGATCTAGTTGCTCTCGAAACACACTATTCATCAAATTCATAAAAGTTGTTGGAGCATTGGTCAACCCAAAAGGCAACACTGTGAATTCATAATGGCCATATCTAGTTCGAAAAGCAGTTTTATGGGTATCTTCCTCTCGAATCCTCAATTGATGGTATCCAGATCTAAGATCAATTTTGGAGAAAATTGTGGCTCCTTTTAGTTGATCAAAAAAATCATCTATTCTGGGTAGAGAGTACTTATTCTTAACAATCATCTTGTTTAACATTCTGTAATCAATACATAGCCTTAGTGTTCCATCTTTCTTTTTCACAAACAACACTGGTGCACCCCATGGTGAAACACTAGGTTTAATATGTCCTTTTTCTAAAAGTTCCTGAAGCTGAGTCTTAAGTTCTTGCAACTCTATTGTGGTCATCCTATAGGGTGCTCGAGCTATTGGCATTGCTCCTGGAAAAAGTTCTATAGTAAAATCAAACTCCCTTTGGGGTGGAAGACCAGGTAATTCTTCAGGAAAAACATCTCGAAAGTCATTTAACACTGGATAGGTTTGGAAAAGACTTGCTCCGGATTCATTTTCTTCCTTTTTATTAAGTTTAACCACAAAGACTCTACTACCCTTTCTCAGAGCTCTTTTAACTTGCATTGTAGTTAAAATATGTGGTTCCACTGATTCACATCCGTAGTGAACCCGAATCCTTTTCTTGGTGTCATCAGTAAATTCCATCCATCTTTCTTCAAAATTTAATAATGCTTTATGTACCTTGAGCCAATCCATACCTAAAATTATATCAAAGGCATGTAAAGGAGCTACATATAAATGCCATCGGGTTTGCCCTTGAGGTAGCATTATTTGAGGGTCAAATAGACATTGGTTAATGGTATAGGTTTGCCCAGACCCATACTCGACTTTCCACCCATTAGCCATAAATCCAGGTGCTTCCGGTATGTCCCTCAAAATATTTGGTGAAACAAAACTATCAGTTGCTCCGGAATCAACCAAAATACAAACATTTCTATTATAAATTTTACCTTTCAACAAAAAAGGTGTTGCTTGACCATTGAGTTTAGAGTTACCTATTGTTGCATATATCTTATGAGCAGGTTCCACAGGTTCTTTTCTCTTATCTGCTCGCAAAGGATATTTATCAGCATAATGAGGTTCTTGACAAATCCAACAACCAGTTCGTGGTGCCCTCTCTTTCTTATTTCCCTCATTATCTTCCTGAGTACCAACTCTTGGTGCATTAGCTCTTTGATCATACCTATCCCTAAAATTTCTTTGGCCACCCCGATAATTTTGATTTCCCCTGTTTCCTTGGTACCTATTCTTATTCTTGTCAAACCTATTTTTGTTCCCATTACCATGATTCTTGTTCCAACTCTTGTCTCCTTTGGTTGGACCCACGTTTTTCTTTTTCTATGGTTCTTCCTTTTCTTAATATTGTTGATAATAAGCTTTCTTGGCCTTAAAATTATCCTCTTCTTGTCGAGCCAAGTCACAAGCAGCAGTTAGGGTAGCAGGTTTTAACATAAGAATCAGGTGTCCAATTTTTGGATGTAACCCTAGGAGAAATTTTTGAATTTTAATCTCATTCCATTGCTCATATTCGGGCATGTATTTGAGCAATTGCACAAATCATTGATAGTACTCAATTATGGACATACTACCCTATGTTAACCTTGAAAATTTTGTAGTCCTTTCAAGGTAAAATTGTGGTGTTAGGAACCTATCCTTGAATGCCAATACAAATGTATCCCAATGAACATCGACAGCCTCCACATTGTGAGTTTTCCTATATGTATCCCACCAATCAGTGACAGCTCCAATCAATCAAAAAATTGCCCATGAGGTTTTCGATTTAGATGAAAGGGTCCTAACCGCAAAGTATGCCTCTACACTATTCAACCATATTTCAGCCTCTTCCCCATCACCTTTGCCATCAAATTTGGCTATATCAATTCTTCGCATATCCTTGTCCAACTCTGAACCTACTTGTTTCCTTCTTGGGTCAATAGTTATCTCATCCTCAACTATTACTATTTCTTTTCCTTTGGATAAATTTTCTATTATTTTCTGTTGATGGGAAATCATTTCTTGTTGTTGAGCCAATTGAGCTTTTTGTTGCTCCATGTGTTCTATCATTTGGGTCTTTTTTTGAGCTATGTGTTCAGCCATTTGAGCACTTTGCTGCTCCATTTGCTCTTTCTGTTGGCTCACTTGCTCCCGTAATAATTGCACCATCCGGACCATTTTATCCTCTTTGTTAACTAGTTCTTTTTCCTTCCTCTTTTCTTGAGGATGTTCTACGGCTTCCTCTGATGCCCCAATCTACATAACTTTTTGAATGACCCTTCTAGGGTTCTCATTCAGCCCTTCCCACTGAACCTCCATAGTTATTTTTGAGGAACTAGCTTTTTGTTCGGATGCCATTGCCTGCCCAACAAAACAAAGAGCCTTGTCAAATTTTTGAGTCTTAGGTGAACACATTGGTAACATCAAATTAGATTTGACATAGATTTTCTAAAATTTTATCACCTAAAATATTCACAACCTTGGCTCTGATACCAAATGTAACACCCCAAGTCTGCCCACTTGGTTGTCCAATCACCCCAAGTCTTCCCACTTGGTTGTCTAATATCAAAGATTTCAATATGAGAAATTTTTTCTTTATTTTATTCATTCTTGTTTCATTTTCTAGTATGAGCATGTTAAATCCATCTTCATGAGTGCCATTTCACTATAGTCGAAATACTCATGAGATCGAGATTGGCCAAATCTCGTATAGTTACCTATTTTGAACTTCACTCTCCACCCAAGATCCTAAGTTCAGGTAGTGGGTTTCTTTTCCTCTAGGGCCCATAACACCTAGAGGTGTGATACATAACTTTCCCATGTCTTAACATGAATTCATGAACTTGTGTCTTATATTTATGTCATGTAAGACTTAGCGCATACATGCTCGAGCTAAATGATCAACCATTCTTCATGGAGCATCATCTAGGGTCTTACCAATGCCCTGGTAACCACCCGATGTCTTGTGTTGATTAACCAACATGATATCCCATACCATCATGTTGTCGATAACACCTAGTCAAGCACAATTCACCACTCATCACTAGCAGGGATAACCTAGAAGAGATGCCCATACAACCCTTCGTTACCTCCCATTCTGACCTTTTTCAGAAGTATAGTTAGAGCCCTGATCCATGATGATTGCCTACCCGCAAACACCATTAATATTTGTCTTCACAAGATTGTCCTTCCCATAATATTGAATTTCTATCAAGGTTGTCCTGCCCACAACCTTAGGTTGCATTTTAAGATTATCTATTCCACAATCTTAAATTCCTTTTTTTTAACTTAACTATGGTTTGAATTGTCTAAAGGAGTTTGACTAAACAAAGGTTTGTAAACAAACACCATCTCCTAATGGTTTTGAGATTTAATAATGTAACATAAGATAACTAGTTTCCATCTCTCTATTATAAGTTTTTCACTAAGGCTGAATAGAAATCATTGAACTTTGGAAACCTTGCAAACAAATTAAAGAACCTTAAATCTACAATACTATTTTATTTTATGATTCCTTCTTAATTCATTTTATTTAAAGGAATAGAAGCTACTTCTAAATTAAATAAAAAAAACACCTTCTCTTCTTATATTACTCCATAAAATTTATGCTACATAAATAAGAGATAGAGTGGCTTGCTTGCATCAGAATAAGTATTGTGGCAATGGTTCTAAAATATTTAATCTAAAAGAGTTTTTAAAAGAAATTTAAATCATTCTAGTTTTAAATAAGAAAAATAATACCATCTGCAATTCTTGTAAGGCAACTATACACCAAACACCTTTGTTGTCTTGCTTTAAAATAATGATGATATACAACTAATATACAAATGTATCTATCCACCGTATTTTTCAAGCTTACATAGTGGTTTCTATAGTAACATTTCCCCTACTAACTCTCGGATTTGTCCTTGGTTTAAGTTGAATATTTTTAAAATTGAGAATAAAGCTATCATTGCTTACTACGTTATAGCTTCCCTATTAGTTGTTTCCTCATTTTCCAATGCATATACCCTTAACCTAAGCTTTGTATAAAACTTGAAGATAAACTTATTAAAACCTCAAACTAGATATCATAATCAGGTTCATTTAATACATAGTGAATTGCTTATTTCCTCAATCCACCATAATGTTTTTAATCTATTCAGGGTATTTAAGCTAGAATATTTTACATCCAAACTATGTCAGTGTGAGCTAAAACCAGTTGTATTAAACATTGACTCTAGGCAAGATATGTTCTGAATAAATAATAAAAGAGACAATATTCGTTGCATGCAATTATAAGGCTTCTAGTTTGTAATAGATATCAAGTTTGTATCTTAAATAGAAGAGTTTACCATTTTCTGGAATATTCACCACTTAGCTACTGAATTATTTTAAGGATAAACACATCCTACGTTTCAAATATTTCCTAATTAATTTGCCCAACATTATATTTTAAAATATCTTAGTCCATATTTAACTATGCTCAATGCTATTGCAACCAAGCTCAACATGATACCAGATGAAATAATCATTCTTTGTTTTCCAACAAGGTCATACACAAAGTAATAGCTTTTTAAAAATAAAACACAAATTACACTTCACATCAAGCAGTATGTTTATGAAAGAAAATTATAGTATATACATTTGAGATTGCAATTCACACATTATTTACTGAATTCAACCATGCATGTTTTCTCAAGCTACGTTTTCAAGTATCAATACAAAATATTTCAAACTCTACCCTGCATTTCTTCCAAGAACTACATATTCGATTACAAATACATGTAACAGGTTTGGATATATTCCTTTAATGACTCAAGCTTCCGTATACCCCTGAGTAAAGTTTCCAAGTTATACAAAATATACAACAGTTTCCTTTCATCTCTATACACAATTCTTTGATGCTTTCACGTTGACAAAACTGTTAATAGACAACTTGCATTATGTTTTGTAGTGTTCTTTATAACTCTTCCTCCTCATACTGATTATCCGATGATTTCCAAGGGTCAGAACGGTCATTCTACAATGAAGTGCAACTATAACTAATATGCATACATCATTTCCATACTTAATTCAACATGCAGAGCTTTTCAATATTTTCCAACATGACTTACAACATCACAATATCTTTTAACACAACATGCAACATCAATTAATTTTTAAGAAGGATAAATTTGGTCTTAGGTTCACAACCAACCAGACACTCAACAAACATTAATGCTTAATGTTTCCATCAATCCTTCAAGCGCATGCATTACAAACATTTCCATATCACACAGAAGTAATTTTGATTTTCCTAAAATGCAATTGATAATCTGAATTCTCACATAAACATTCATCATAATATATTTGAGCCATACATTCAGATTTTTTCATTTGGTTTTCCTTAAAATTTTCATCAGATTAAACTTATTGTTCTCTCCTCGCTTCCAACACCTCACTCTCCTTTCTCCGCTCTCCATTCTCTCCTCGCCTCCAACACCTAGCTCACCCTTCACTGCTCTCTTTCCTTCTCTGAAACCATGCACTCCACTCCCTATCTTCATATCCACAATATATAATATGGTTCCCCACACTTCGCACACAAAAAATGGTGTTTGGTTTTAAATCAGTTTATTCTAAATATGCTAGGTGGTAGCCATGTTCTTCCACATTCAACAACCATACTATAATATCCAAAAAAATATCGACAATTTCCTAATTGTCCCTTTAAAGAATGCAAAACAATATTTTTTTGATAATCATATTATGTTATTGTATATTTTAATATGCCATTTGTTTAAATTACTTTATTTACCTTATCTCCAAAGAAACCATAAAACATTAAATATTATTCACTTTCATTATAGTCTTGTGTTGATGTTTTATACAATTAGCTATATTTATATTTATATAAATTTATTTTAATTTTTAAATAAATAAATTTCTTGAGAACACACAATTCCCTTTCAAACCTCAGAGCATTATTAGTCATATCTTTATTCTATATTTATTTCATTAATTTTAAACTATGGCTCCCATGCATTAAGCATTCTCATTGCCCCACATTTACACTCATTAAGCATTTCATTGCCATCCAAACATCCACAAATTATCAAACATCAAACACTCCTACATATGCAGCTACATGATATGCATTCTACATGGACCGTTGGCGAATGCATTGCCTATAGGGTTCTTTGCCCCTATCAACTGGTGAATACACCACCGCTCATCATCTCCCTTGACTTACCTTGCACCAGAATAATCCTTCTGCCCATTGAGGAGACCTCCTTCCTTTGCATTGCCCTACCAGTAACAATACCTGTCTCCTGCATCCACAGATACATTAGCAATATCTCATCCTTGCAGATAAATTAGGTGTATAATAAAATAGGTTTTTGGAGGGTTGTTTCAGCTCTCCCACCATGGTCTTCTGACTTTTTTGTCTATGGACCACATAAAAAAATTATCAATCTAGATTGTGCTCCCTAACGTTCCCATTTTATTGTGGGGTGGCTTAAATAAAATTTCTAGTATGCTCAAGAATGTTGTTATGCTCAACCCTAAAAAGTATTTAAATGTTCGTTCATCCATGCATGTATGTGTTAGAATATATTACATCATTTGGGTCATATAAATGTACCACATTTTGTACATAGTTAGAGTAGGATATTACTTTAGGAAGAAGTTAGCTAGTTATTTCAAGCAATGTAATAAATGCATAAGTATCAATGTGCAAGTTGTAATGTGCAAGATGTCCCTTTGTATATCTTGGTAGAGTGTTGGCCAAGGAATCTATCTTCCTATATAAAGGACCTCATAGTGATACATCAAGAATATCAAGTTCATTATAGTAGCGAGTACTAGATAGTGGTAGAACTCCTTTATGGAGCACAATGTAATTCATTATCTTATATCAATAGAATGACCATCACCTCCATATTACATTGTATTTTCACCACTTTCTATTTATAGTATATTTCAGTCATATTGCATAATTCTATTCTTTCATATTTTTTACATCTTATTATATCCTGTGATAGATCTCTCCTAGTGCATATATTCTCAAAATATAATAGTGGTAATAGAGCCATGGTGCATCTAAATAGGAATACGAAGAGTCATAGGTGAGGACTAAAATAAATCTTAGTTACAAAAATTTTGAGATTAAATTTTTCTAGAGTCTTTCCATAGAGTTGCAAGAAAACTTGTGAAGACTAGGACTCAGTATTCATTCCACTAGTTTGATGAATCAACTAGTGAAGACTATTGATCTCAACAGATCCATAATTTTTCATGCTAACTACTATCTAAAGTTTCTTTGTTGTAGAAAATTAACTCTCATAAGTTGGGACACTTCCTACAATAGATAGAGAAGAATTTTACTTTTGTTGCCTAAAATTATATGTGCTTTCCTCGTGTAGAAATTAGTTTTTTATTGCAGAAAAATAAAAACTACAGATCCATGTAGGAGAGACTCAATGAGAAGATTTTTGGTCATGTTTAGAGATTGAATATATCAATTGCTAGATTATAAAACTTCACATTGCATAAGAAAGGCCATAGAAGCCTTGTACTAGAATAAAATGCCACTAAAGCCTTGATATAGAAGAAAGGGCCACAAAATATTTAATCAAGGTTATGCATAGTGACTATTTATTGCTAAACTGGCTAAAATTAGGATTTTCAAAATTTGGAATTGGCTAATATTTGGTACCCTTGACCAGTCCCCATTAGACAAAAAAATCTAGGTGCAATTGTTTTTTGGGTTGATTCACCCAAATTTTATAATAATTTGACCATTTTAAGTTAAATTTCCAACATTACCCCTAATAATAGTGAACCTTCTACATGCCTTTCGACACTATTTTCTTGTATTTCAAAACTAATTTACCAAGTTTTTATAAATACATTTTGGGGACAATCCCTTATGCATAACCCTAGAATTAATTCTAAAAAAACACCAGAGAATATTTTTCAATCTAAACGAAGACTCCAAAGAAGAGTTGCTGAAGAAAAATCTAGGGAAGAGTTCCTGATCTAGAATAAAATTCAAGAGAATATTTTTTGATCTAGAAGAAGACTCGAAAGAAGAGTTCTTGAAGAATACTATAGATAAGAGTCCATGAAATAGGATATTGGTGATCTCTTTTAATGATTAAATACTTCTTTCTGAAAAATCTAAATATATCTATAGAATATATCATTGGAAAACTTCCAATCATGAAAGAGATAAAGTGAAACTAGCAAAGTCTTGTTCTTGATCAGAGAAGCAACAAATTTTAGAGATCTTAGAACTCGATCTCATTATCAACACTTGCAAAAGTAGAAAGTTGAAGAAAAGGTCTCATTTGGAAGACCATAGAAGTTGCAATATTGAATACCTTTGAGAGGTATCCAGGAGAAAAAATAAGAAATATTGGAGAGTCTTGTTGTATATCTCGAAGAAGCATCATCAAAGGAGTTTATTGAATAACTCATTAGAAAAATCCACTACCAAATAGAAGCTTCTGATAGTGAAGGAATTGTTATAATTATCATCATCCAACAACAAGTCCAATAGGAGAAGAATTTGGTAAAGAGTACCAAATATCGAAGAAGAATCTAGTGAAGACCTCAAGATATTCAGAATATTGATAAGAAGATCTTATTTGAAGTTAGAGTTCAACAGGAAGATTGAAGGAATATTGAGATAGAAGAAGCCTACAAAATCCAATAGATTTAGATATTACCTCTCATAGCAATAAGGAAGATTTTTTAAAATCTACTACAAAAAATTGAAGACCACTGGAAGGATCAAGCCACAAAACCCTAGGCTCAATATAGAAGGTTTGATACCATAGTTTGGTGAAGTAAGAAGTTATTTTTTATAGCCAAAAAGAAGTTGTCGAATTCATTCATCTCAAGGCAACAACTTGGTGAATATAAACACCAAGATCTACATAATCTACAAAATCCATTAAAGGTAAGAAATTTGGGTGCAATTAGTTGAAATTTAAATAGGGTTGATTATCAAGTATCATTAAGCACCATATTTGCATTAAAGTTACAAAAATAAGGGCTCATATTACAATCTTCAAGAAGGTGTAAAAGATAGTTATTTTAAGAGATTTACTTGCATATTAAAATATTATTTCTGTGTATATTAAAAGAAAAAACTATCTCATCTAACTATTATCTATCTAGAAAGCAAGAAGACTACATCCTACAACACTGATTTTAGTGAAAATTTACAAATTGTTTTTAAGGATTCATTATAATTCCTCTTAAGAATTGTAGAGCTTATTAAATGCATTAGAAACTACTTTGATATTATAGGATTAATAAGGTGATATTATTTTTAGCATTAAATTGCATTAAGTTGGATGTATTATTAATCCATTTACACTATACTAGTTGATCTTTAACTAGTTACTCTCAAAAAAGGGTTAGTTTGTATGTTTTGATTGTTAAGATCAAGAGCACAAAACTAGTAGATTATCAAAGTGTCTAGATAAACAATTTTATGGAAAAAATCTATAAATATTTGTGGTCCAAAGAAGACACTAAAAATAGACCAGATTCCCCCAAGGAGTGAAGAAGAATGCCATTGCCAAAATCAATAAAAGAAGATTCAAATCAAGACTTGGTGAGTCTCAGATTCGAGGTGCACTAAGGGTTATTTACAAGTAAAAATTTAGTATAGAAACTACTTCTTCAAAATATTCTATCTATGTGGTTATTAGCTTGGATTTATTACTAGATTAACCTAGAAAAAGGAGAGAGTTATCTAGAAAAGGAGACAATGTCAAATAAGCCCTTGCCTACAAGAAAGCCCCCATTAAAACCAGTAAAAAATGCTTGCAAAAGAAGGTGCAAAAATAAGGTATTCTATTAAAAAGTTTATTTACATTATCTTGCACCATAATATTCTTTCCTACATAGGAAAAAGGACAAGGTCTAAGTGTCATAAAGATACATTCTTCACAAATGAGGAATATCTCAAAGCGGAAATAGAGAAGAATCATCCAAGCAAGGTCAAAAGATCCTTCAAAGAGCTCACATCATCCACAGTTTGGAAAGCCACAATAAGCAACCTACAAAGTATACATAGCATAGAACAGGGAGAAGATATCATCCACAAAGGTAAAAATACAACTTGAAAGTAGGATAAAATCAAAGCATAAAGCAATACCCAAGAGCTAGATGTATGTCTACAAGGAGAATTTTAAATCACCATTGGAGTGTCACAAAACCTCCACCAAAGTATTTTTAATTATACTAGATCAAAGCCACTCAACCTCCACCAAAGTGTTGCTCATTATATTAGTTGAGAAACAACTCTCATACCAAGTGCCATCAAAGCCTTGAGGAGGAAACACAACAAAGAAAGATTTGGTAATAATACATTGAGAAAGCGTACAAGAATATGTTGAAGAAGAACCAAGAGGAAGGTACATGCAAAAGAAAAAGGGTACCACTTGTATTAATTAAATAAATCCTAAATGTCTTCGATATGAGCTCTCAAAATTATACTTAAATCTTGCACACCTAAAAGGAATAATAAAAGGAAGCATTATACACAAAGTATTTGGTATACTAGATAGGAGGTGACATGGGTAACCAAGTCATATTAGTGCTCAATAAATTATTTAATATTCATCCTCCATCCAACAGTAAATATTACAAGTGTCAAAAAGAATCTACATCCACCAAGCATTGAACAAAACTCCTATGACACTTGTCCCTCATAAAAATAACTCCTTCCTATTTAAGGTGCCTAAAACCAAGTAGTGAAGCACAGTTAGAGTAGCTAGGAGTTTAGCATGTAAAAAAGAGAAGATCATTTAAAGCTTTCTATCAAGATATTCAAAGCAGGTCAAAGAAGTCAAATTTGAAGCACCACCATTCAAGGATGGAAGTCAAGGAAGAATCAAAGTCTACCATTGGTTACAGTACCCAAGAGAAGTGTTAAATATTGCTTTCATCCAAATATAAATCCAGTGTGAATTACTTAAGGTTTACTAAATTATAAAGGTGAAAATTTACCTTATTTTAGTTTTCTTTCATCAAAAGGAGTTATAAGGGTATAATATAAGGTTGAAACTATAGGGAAATCAACCACATTTGTAAGAAAAATTAAAGGATAATTATACACCAGAAATATCTTAATATTTATAATTTATAACATAGGAGAAATAAGGATTTCTACTTGGAAAATTAAAATTTATATTATTGCAAATACTATTTGTGAAGACAAACATGCAACACCAAATACATAACAGAAAATGAACAAATAATGATACAAGCTATTGCACAATGAAACAAATAATATAATTTTAATGTCGATGGATCTCAATACAATCAAATATACCCCAAATAGGGGTTTACACTGTTTATTCTTTGATACAATAAATACAATATGCTAAGGTTCTCCAAAATTATAGCCAAATATATTGGTGGTGTCTTCAAAACACATATTTACTCCCAACAGAGGTGAGTGGGCTTCAAATATCCATTGTCTAAACCACTCCAGATTAAACAAATGCTCAATACCTATATATATCTAGATCTGCACATAGAAAATGATAAAAGAGGATTAGTAGTAACTATGAGGGCTCCTCTATGTGAGACCCTCATAATTCACAAAAACCTAAATATCAAATAGTAATAATACATGTAAATAACAAAAATATATACAATAATGGAAGATTTACCTTGTAAACTTATCGCTTTTCTAATATGGCATTGTCATAATTATAAGAAACAGGTGCGCAAATGCCCCAATGACACCTGAGGGTTTGATAGTCAGTAGAACTAGGGTTTGAGATGTCCGCAAGTGCTCAACAGTAGCATAAAGTTCCTAGGGATGCTCAGGGATGGCATAAAGTACCCAGAGGTTATTGATGATGGAGATAAGGCATCCATAGGTGTTCAACAATAATAGGAGATGCCCAGAGGTGCTCGGGAACTGGAACAAAATCTACAAAAGCATATCTGGTTGAGTGAAGTAGGCGGTGGTGAATGCAGAGGCTATAGTGAGCGAGGGGAGATGGAAAAAATACTTGGGTTATTTAGGACTTTAAAAATATAGGATTCAAGGTATGAATTGCTTAGGGGTTGAGCCATCAAAATGACTCCTATTTATAATATTCCCTAGGGCACATTAGGGTTTTGATGACATAATTTATGTGGTCAATATTAAAATGTGATGGAGGGTGGAGATTAAATTTTGGCATGTGACACAAATCAAGGTGGATGAATGGCTGGGATTAAAATAATATGGATTACTAGGATTAATTCACACATATGTATACACATTTATTAAATATATATAAAAATATAATATTAATTATTAATATTTAAATATATATTAAATATATATATATATATATATATATATATATATATATAATATGTAAATAATGGGTAAAAATGGTAGGAAAACCTGGATGGATGACAAGTGGCTAGATTTTTGTGTCTACATTATTATTTTATAATATTCCAAATTAGGGATTCAGAAGGAATACTACAATAAAATTCAATTATTGGAATTTAGAAACATGAAAAGTCTATAAAAGGAAGTTCATCAAGGAATATCAAGGACTGGAATTAATTAGTATACTTGTCTCAAAATCACATTAAAGGGATAAAATAAATCCAACCATTAGAACTTCATCAAATTAACAAGTGCTTAGTTCAATAGGAGAAATAAGGAGTAATAGAAGTTGATTTTTTTTATTTACAAAATCAACCCAAAATTGAACTACTATTACCAAAACCACTTTACCATATCTAAAATCACAAGGAAGACATAAGGCATTCTACAAAACTTGATAATAATAGCATTTATCAAATTTTATCAAGTACTCAATTCATTTGGGAGTCATAAGGAAGTCCACAAAACCTAAGTTCTATAAAGGTTTTATCAAATTAATTCACATCTCTTAACTAGGGAGATATAAGGACTCTAAAAAATCTAAGCCTAGGATAGGTTTATTATGATAATTTACTCAATTTATTTGAGAAAGATATAGTATTCTACAAATATTAAGGAAGCAAAAAGAATACTACACTCTAAACTAGGGAGTACTAAGATAGACTACTACAAAATAGACTACTACAAAGGTTCTATCAAATCCATTTCTACAACCCTAAGGAATAACAAGAAACACTAGCAAGAAGGAATATGGATGAAATATTAAGAACTATATTTATTAATGAAGAATTATTTCATGAAATGGAATTGTATTCTCAAAATTTGATAGATACCCTTGAAGGGTATGAGAATATATCAACTTTTGATAAGGAGAGATTCTTCTTATTTATTAAAGAAGCAAAAGAGGGTAGCTTTGAAGAATTATTTTGTTATCTTCATGAAAACTTCTTCAAGGCATGGTGGAATTCACAAAATATGGTTATGTTCACATTCGAGGAGTGTTTGATGATTTACCTATCATTAATTGTATTTGTACTCTCTCATCACTTGAAGCAAGCTAGTAATACAAATCAATATTATTGTGATGATACACTAACTCCTCATAAAGCAAAAATTCCACTAGTATCAATGCAAAATGACAAGAGAAGGAGGAAAATGAAGAAAAGATATGCTAGAAGATATCATAGCAAAAATATATGAATAGCAAAAAAACCACAAATATTGAACCAGACAAGCATTTTTAAAATACAGAAGCTACAACTTTCTTTACATCATATGAAGACACTAATCACTTTCTTGATCAAGTTACAATAAGCAATGAAGGAGGATACAAGTTCCAGTACCCAATAGGAGAAGATCCATATTGAATATTTATGTCTTCAAATACCCAAATAATGTAATATAAGGGGGTGTTAGAAAATATTACAGCATTTTAGTCATGTAAACGTACCACCTTTGGTACATAGTTAGAGTAGGATATTACTTTAGGGGAAATTTAATTAGTTACTTCAACCAATGTAATAAATGCACGAGTGTTAAACGTACCACTCAAAATTGCTGGAACTTCAAAAAATGTAGGGCATCAGCTGGATTGCAGAAGTGCTTTCGGGGTACGGTGGATCTGAAGGCTAGATTGGTGCCCCAGGAGGGTCCAATGGGGACTTCTCCGGCTCCTTTTCTAGGGAGTAGTAGCTCATACGCATATTTTTTTAAAGAAGAATCTCCTCCAAAGAACGACGAAGTTCAAAAAATGGCATATAAAATGCTCTTCACGACTGCTGGGAATAGGTCGACAGCACATCGTGTGAATGGATGTTTGCCACAGGCCGAAACCAGGACAAAAATTGTCATCGAGCCAAGTATGGTTGAATAATCAGTAATTTACAGAGCTAATCATGATTTAATCTGCAAGTTCATGGGTATATGTCCTTCCCTGAATTTTTTGCACTCTTGGATCTACCAAAACTGGGAGCCTCACGGTGAGTATTCATTGTTGTTTAATAGCAATGGATATTTTATTGTTATATTTTCATCTTTGGCCGATATAAATAGGGATTTTGGGTCAGAGAAGAAAAATCATGGCCCATCAGGGCTATTCGTTCAACCATGGAGAGTGGGATTCGATCCCCGAGTTCAACCTACTGCTGTCCCAGTATGGATCCGACTATATGATCTTCCAATGGAATTCTGGAGTGAGCAGGTGTTGGCAAGGATTGGCAATTCTATTGGAAGACATCTGGTTGTTGCCAGATACACAATTGAAGGGAGCATGGCGGTGTGTGCAAGAATATGTGTGGAGATGGATCTCGACCAGCCTTTGCCTAGCGAGATGAAAATTGAATTGGCAGGACTCTCCTGGATTCAACAGCTGGACTATGAGGCCCTACCCTTTAGATGTAGGGTTTGTCACAAACATGGACATTTGGCCCGTTTTTGCCCTAATAATATGAATTCTAAAATGGATGCCCCTTTAGGAATGCCAAACCTGCCTAAAGAGGATAAGGCAACACTTAATAAAGATTCTAATAGCACCGTTTAGGGCCAAGAAGCTCAGAGAGAGGGTTTTGAACAGCTTAGAAGAAAAATACGGATAAAGAAAAAAGAGGGAAAGGAGAAATACCATCTCAGACTTGCCAATAGGTATGAGATATTTAAGTCACTGGTTGACGAAGAGGAACAATTTATGGAGGGCATGGAGGGTAATAAGGAAAATTCTAATATTCCTGTGCAACTCCCCCTCTCATCTCCTCCCATCATACAACAGGTAGTTGAACTCTATGAGGTATCACAACTAGTGTGTTCAGGGGTTTTAGTAGTGCATAACCGAGGAGCGAGATAGTATCTCGGGATGTCGACGTGGGAATAGCGAGAAAAGAACAAGGAAAGGCCAACTTTGGGGATAACCCAGGTAGAAAAAAGATCAAAAAATAGGAATTCTCATGGAGTAGGTAGAAGATCCAATAAGGAGTTGCTAGCAGTCCAAGGAGACAAACTGATCACGGGAGGATCGGTGATGCCAATAGATTCATATTTCTCCCAGGGTAACCAATGATTATACAATCATGGAATGTGAGGGGTTTAAACAGCAGAACCCATCAATATTTTGTTCGAAGACTTTTAGAGAATCATAATACTAATTTTTTGCTTTTACAGGAGACTAAGATGTCATTAGATCTTATGTCCAAAATAGTCAACAGAATTTGGAGGGGTGCTGGTCATATGGATGTGGCTGCCCAAGGTGCCTCAGGGGGGATTGTTACTCTGTGGAACTCTCTTGAATGGTCTGCAATAGAACATCTTGCCTGGAGGGGTGTTCTCACTTCTATTTTTAGGAATAATGTCACTGCAGAACACGTTCTAATCATAAAATTTTATGGGTCTCAAAACCTAGATGGTCAGAGGCGGTAGTGGAAGGCTGTGCATAACATGCAAACCTCAAGGGAAGATCTAGACTAGATTATAGCGGGGGAATTTAACGCTAAATTATATTCTAGAGATCAGGAAGGGGGAACACCATTTTTGGACCCAGGGGACCATTTCATGATTGCTCAAGTCCAGGCTTTGCACTTAGTGGACATTAAATGTCTTGACATTAACTACACTTGGACTAATAAAAGGCGGGAGCCACATAGCAGGAAGGTTAAGCTAGATCATTTTCTAGTTTCAGAGGAGGCATTTGTAAAATGGAATATAAATTTTCAGATTTTAGAAGGCCCAGTTTTAGATCACTATCCCATTCTATTGGAAAGCGGGACTAGGATGGGGTAGCATCACAAACCTTTCATATTTGAGAATTTTTAGCTTCAGAAAGAAGAACTTCGGGAGAAAATTCCATAGTGGTGGGAAGAAGGCCACCCAGCTTATGGGAGAGCAATGTTCAGAATCCACAAATAACTACAATATGTCAAAACTCAGTTGAAGTATTGGAGGCGTGCCAATAAAATAGACTTCCAGGCCCAAAGAGCTCCATTGGTGGCCATATGGGATGAGGTCCAAAAATAGTTTATAGGAGTAATTACAAACCAGCTCAAAGCTAAGGATGATGCCCTGCGTACAACGGTTGAGGACATTGACAACCAGGAGGAGACCTATTGGAAGTAGAGAGCAAGAACCACCTGGTTATTAGAAGGGGACAGAAATACAAAATTATTTCATCGGACTGCTTGTGCTCGAAGACAGATGAACAAGATGGAGGCCCTTCAATATGAGAACGGTCATTCCTTTGATACACTTCTAGGTATGCATTCCCATGCTATGGATTATTTCTCTAAGATTTTTAAGGAAAGTGTGGTACAAGATGTAGAGGCCCAAAATGAAGTTATTTCAGTCATACCTGCTGTTATTTTTGAGGATGAAAATTAGGCCCTCCTCAAACCCATTGATAGAGATGAATTGAAAACTGTGGTCTTTGGAATGAGCACTGGTAAAACTCCAGGTCCAGACGGCTTCCCAATTGAGTTTTTTTAGGATTTCTAGGACTACTTAGAGGAAGATGTAATGGCTATTGTAGAAGAGTCCAAAGAAAATAAGAGAATGCTTAAAGCTATAAACCACACTTTCATTACCTTAATTCCAAAATGGGAGGAGGGGGTTCATATTTCAGATTATAGGCCTATTGCCTTATGTAATGTGTTGTACAAAATAATCACAAAGGTAATGGCTGAGCGCCTATAACCTCTTCTTCACAACATTGTCTCCTCTGAGCAAGGGGGTTTTGTTGAGGGACGATAGATTCTGGATGGGGTGGTTGTAGCCCAGGAAGTAATCCATTCAATGCACACTTCTGGTAATAAAGAGATGTTCATAAAACTGGACATGTCAAAGGCTTATGATAGGGTTGAATGGAGTTTCTTGGATAAAATGATGGCAGCCTTTGGTTTCTCTCAGGACTGGATAGAGTGGGTCATGAGCTGTGTCTCTACCCTGACTTACTATGTGCTAATCAAGGTCCTTCCTTCGCAACCATTTGGAGCTAATCGAGGACTGCACCAAGGGGATCCATGTTCTCCTTATATTTTTCTAATTTTGGCTGAAGGTCTTGGAAAAATTTTCTTAAGGAGAAGACAACAAGGTAGATTATTGGATATCAGGGTGGGTGACGAAGTTTTAACGCACCTGCAGTTTGTGGATGACACTGGTTTGGTGGGAGTGGCCAGCTTCAGGGAAGCAAGAATGATTAGGGATACTCTTAATGTCTATCTCAGGGCTACTCAACAGGTCATTAATGACAAGAAATCCAAAGTGGTTGCTTTTAATCTAGAGCAAAGGCTTCAGAATAGAATTTTAGAAATCCTGGGATTCACAAGGACTTCTTTCCCAATGGTTTACTTGGGGGTCCCCTTGCACTTTAAGAAGCTGAAATTAGACACATGGAGGAATCTTCTGGAGTGTATCAAGGACAAAATTAATCACTGGTCTCATAAGTGGTTAAGTTATGGTGGCAGATTAACATTCTTACGAGTCAATCATTCAAGCCATGCCAATTTACAAATTCTCTATCCTGGCTGCCCCGATTACAATATGGAAAGAGTTGGACAGGATGGCTAGAAAATTTTTATGGGAAGGAGCAAAGGGAGAGAGAAAGTGGGCCTTAGTGGGCTGGGACAAAGTTACCCAACCCAAGGTTAAAGGAGGTCTGGGTTTAAGAAAATATAAGCTTAATAATAAAGCTTTGGCTGGAAAGTTGTACAGGAGATGGATCTCCCAACCCACCTCCCTTTTCAGTAGAATCCTAACTAGCAAATACTTGGGATAGGCCAACCCAAATGATGTAGCTTGCATCCCCTTGGATGGTACTGGGTCCCTAGTTTGGTAGGCTCTCAAGTTAGGGTCTTAGGTTGTTAAAGACCGCTTATTTTGGAAAGTGGGAAGAGGGGAGAAGGCTCGTTTTTGGATAGATTCTTGGGATCAGTTCCCACCCATCATTGCTAAATTTCTAGAATTATAGCCAATAAAAGCAGCCATTGAATCCAAGGGATGGATTCGTATTGAAAGTTATTTCACAACTACTCAGCTGGGGGAGTGTAAGTTTAAGCAGTTCAAGAAGTTGGATGAGTGGCCCATTTCAATCCCTCCGGATTTGACTCCCATCATGACTAAAATTTTGACAAAAATATTTCTTACAGGGGGAGACATGGAGGATGAATTAGCTTGGGGCTTTGGGAGTCTTGGCGTCTATACAGTAAAGGACGGATATGATAGCATTCTTCGAGAGCCCCCCCTCATCCTTTTCAGGTTGAGGACTGGAGGAAAATCTGGCACTCTAAAGGCTGGCCGAAAGTTAACTTTTTTGCCTGGCAGTACATGCACAATGGAATCCTAACTTTTGATAATCTCAGATCAAAAGGAATCATCGGCCCTTCTCAATGTGTACTATGCTACAAGAGCGAGGAAACTGCTGACCATTTGCTGTTTGGTTGCCCTTTCACTCGACAGATTTGGCTACGTTGGTTTGCATACTTTAAAATTCAAGTAAGTGGTGACCTGAACCGGATGAATATCTGGGAAAAATGGCATAAAGGGGGAAAAATGGCATAAAGGTAGATTCAAATCTAAAGCTCTTCATTTTGGCTGGGAGCTCGGTTTAAGCTTTATCTGGTGGCAAGTATGGCTAGAAAGAAATGCCAAAATTTTTAGAGAAACTTTTACTACTCTAGATGGGGTTTGGCAGACCATTTGGAGCAAGGTTACCGAAACTATGGCTATTCATGCTGAGGAGGAAGCTCAAATTGACATTGGAGCTATGGAAGAACGCGTTGAACTGTAAGAGGGACAGGACAAAAATTGTTGGAAACCTCCCCCTGAAGGTTGGATTAAAATCAATACTGATGGAGCTGTAAAAGGCAATCCGGGTAGAGCCAGAATTGGAGTGGTGTTCCGAAACCATGCTAGGACTGTGCTCTATTGGGAATTGCAAGACCTGGGAAGAACCACTAACAATGAAGCCGAAGCCATTGCCATCAAGTCTGCTTTTGTTTGGGCAGTGAAACATGGCCACCGCAAGATTATTCTTGAATCAGACTCGCAAATAATGGTTGGAGCTCTAGACTGCATGAGGAAATTTGATCTGAAATATTGGAGGTTGAGGGCTCTTGTTACCCAAATTAAAGAATTATGGAATGAATTGGAGGACGTGATCCCAGTTTATGCGAGTAGATATTTGAACAAAGTGGCTGACTTTCTAGCTAAGATGGGTGCATAAAAGGAGGTTGGAGTTCAGTTGCACAGTGACATGGATATTGAGGATGAGGTGATTAGAAAGGGTCTTGAAAGGTCCTTGAGCTAATGACCTTCAAAAAAACAGAGTACGATGGGGGACCCCATGGAAGCTAGTTTTTGGTTCACAAAAATTGGTTCCAGTGTAGTTCTTCCTTTACTATTGTATGACTGTGTCATCTCGGACCTCGGCTAGGAAGAGGCTCTTCCCACATTGTAATTGATCTATGTATTAATACAAGTTTTTTTTCAAAATTAAAAATAAAAATAAATGCACAAGTGTTAATGTGCAATTTGTAATGTGCAAGGTGCCCCCTTGTACAACTAGGTAGAGTTTTGGCCAAGAAATTTATCTTCCTATATAAAGGGCCTCATAGTGATACATCAAGAATATCAAGTTCATCAAGTTTATTATAGTAGAGAGTATTAGATAGTGGTAGAACTCCTTTATGGAGCATAATGTAGTTCTCAAGTTTATATCAATGTAAACTACCATAATCTCCATACTGCATTATGTTTTTACCACTTTCTATTTATAGTATATGTCAGTCATATTGCAGAATTCCATTATTTCATATTTTTTGCATCTTATTAGAACTTGTGATAGATCTCTCCCACTCCATATATCCTCAAAATCTAACAATATATGTCGAAGTAGACATGTCTAAGGACCATAAGGACTTCGTCCACTTTCAAGTGGGGGATTATACTTTTTCATAGAGGGTTATCTACTTCAACCTCCCAAACACTTGTTTTCATTGCCAAGCCTCATACCAAAAGATAAAAAAAATACCCACTTATATTGCACAACAAGCCAAAGCCCACTTTTGCAGCCTCTATGGTTATAGACCTTCAGCCAATGAAAGACAATTGGACCACTATGGGTCACCATAAAATCAATATCCCATTATTGTTAAATTGCCAATACCTAATATGGTTTCATAGATGGTTGTCATTGTAAGTTATTTACCTTTAGAGAATGTGATAGGACTTTCAACAACTCATCTAGCTAATGGTCCTTCAGGAACAGATCTAGGGAATATTGGTTTCTCAATAGCAAAGGTGGGTAATAATTTTTCTTCCATAGTCGAGGTGGGGAACAACTAGGCCCTAACAACTCACCTAAAGCACCACTAGGGTTTATATTGCATTGTCCTCATTCAAGTATTAAAACTAGTTTCTCCTCCCCAGTCTCAATAAATTGGAGTTCATTAAAGGTGATTGTTCCAACTGGCCAAATTTTAGTATGGCATTTCTTGTGTCAACATGCACCGCTTCTACAACCCCTAAGAAGATATGAGATTGGGTGAGTCTTTCCAAAGAGACAAATTCATATTCAATTATGAAGATTCATTTGTTTTATTAAAGGCTCCAACTATTTTTAGGCATTGGATAGTAGTTTTAGAGATTACCCTAGATATTCCCATGGTATCAATATTTTGAAGGTCATGAAAGGTAATTTTCCTAACGGGCCTAATTTTGGTATGGCATTTATTTTTTCCAATATTATTGTTTTCATAATCTATAGATATTATCTCTATATTTTTCATTTAGGTTAACAGTGGAGGGTATCAAATGGTTTGTGTGTTCACTTTTTAGTTTCCTAGTTTAGTAGTGTAATCCTAGAACCCCCATTTTCTCAGTTTTGGATGGACTTTTTGATATTTTGGCACTAGTTTCTTGTGATTTATAGAGTGCTATTCTCCTACTCTAGACCGTTCCTTCATGAATTTTTGGGATATGTTCTTTTTTGTCACCCGTTTATTTTTAAGAACAAGTTTATTGTTTACTTTTTTATAAATACAAAGCACTTTTTATTAAAATGGTATACTAGATTGTCCTATGAATGAATATGATTCAAACTAATGCTAAATATTTTTATTACCATTTGAAAATTATTTCAACAAGTTGTATTTCAAACTAATGGTTATATGAAAACCTCATGTGAAGATTTTGTATGTAACCATGGTGTATAATGAACTTAACAAAAATGATTTTATGGTCACTTGGAATGCTAGTTATATATCCTAAAATAATTCTAAAGTCCTTGCATAAACTAGAGTGGAAATATCATGAAATTCTAGGAATTGAGAAGAATAAATTTAATTTTCCAATGGATAAATATATATTTGGAATATAAGAATTTTGTAACTGATTGGGCATGTTTTTAATGTTGTTTACTTTAACAGAAATAAATGGTAAATCAACCTTATTTCAAGGTTATCAAGAATGAGTATTTAATTGTGTCTGAGATGTAAAAGGTATCCTAAATTTTTTTTTTTTATAAAATTGAAGGCCTAGGATGACAATGGTTAAATATTTAACCTTTAAGATGAAAACATAAGAGGTTTTATCAATATTTTTTTTTAAACATTCAAATGACATGACTTTCGAGGATACCCACATTCAAATATTACAATGTGTGATACATGCATAAGATTTTATAATACCACTATGTTGTAAAATGTAATATGGGTAGGACTATTTCAATCTCTTATAATTAATTTAAAAAGAAAACAATCCTTTTTGAACTAAATATAAGTTGACTTTATAAGTGATTGAAAATATAGTCTTTTATTTTTTTTCTTGACCTTGTAATAACCTTTATATTATAATCATATATTATATAGATATTTGTGCATGTGTGTATTATTTGAAACCCTAAAATCTACTTCAATTAGAACACGAAATATGATCCTTATATATCCACTCTAAATAGTGTATACTTATTACAATCCCATGATCATCAAAGTAAAATATAAATATTGTATATTGTATTTAATGCACATAATTGGATAATGCATAGCATGGCCTCAATGAGGAGACTACAAATTATTATTTTGTAATTTCATTTTTAGGTAGATTAAGAAATAATTTTCTGTCAACTATTTTAAGAGATAACTCCTTTTATATTTTAAAAATTATATTGTTTTTATTACTATAGAATTGTGGAATAGTGAATACAATAACATAATATTTTATTTGATATCTATCGTACATACTTCATAGATATCCTAAATTATTCTTCCATGAATTTTAAGGAAGTTATTCAATATAGATTTATTGATAAATAATATTTGGTTTATTTTAAATTGTTAATGTTAGGATACCTTGAACCTTAGATTGGAATTTGATTTTGGTGTTCTTTATTAAATGTGTTGATGAATTAAAGTTTCTAATCATGATTGTAAAGTATGTATTGTAGTAAATTTTGATTATTCAATGACTTCTATATGTAATAATATAATTGGTTGACATAGATTCTTTTATTGAGACATATAAGTGTCTATCTACGTATTGGAAATATGATGTAGCATGGTGAGAATAGGATTTGAATCATGGGATAGGTGTCCTATACCCAACATTATAACTTGAGATAATGAATTTTAAACATTATGTAAATGTAATAATAAGTTCAATAAAAGGATAGCAAATTTTTTTATATTAATCCTTGAGTGAAAAATATAAATTTAAGTAAATATTAATTATATGATAGTGGTATGGAATGGAACATAATTAATTTATTCATCATAATTGTGTTCTTCCTTGCATTACCTAAAATTAATATTATTTTGGTAAAAGTAGATATTGTCTACTACCGATTCATTTGTTCATTCTAAGGGTGAAGGATGAGGTTTCTATATTTTAGGGACCCAATTATTTTATATGAATATTCCTATTATAGAAATGCATGCTTATAAAATATGCATCCCTTGTCTTGTTATTTTATGTAGTTTCAATATGATATCCAATTAATCTTGTTGAATATTTCTAGTATTATACTAGATGGGTATTCAAGAAGTACTATATTTATTGTTGGTTTATATATGAAAGGTTTTTTTTGGTCTACCTCTCTCTATAATTACATCAAGGATATTATTTATTTTTTTTTAAATTTGGGACATTGTAGATATAAGTTGGTTAGTTTTATTGATGATGAAGATACCTATCCTCATGAGAGTTTTAAAACCTATAAGTGAGTGATGTTATCTTGGTATGATTATTTATTTTGCAGACCATCAAATCCATGTTTGCATATTGTGATTTACATGGTTTTAAATTTAAGGCTATTTATATGGCAATTGGATGGAGTTATATTATGTTTCTATAAGCATTTATTATGTTGTGGATCATAAATATATTTTTGTATTGGATGGAAATATTGTGGTGGTGGATGGATGTGTCCCTTGTCTTATTTTTTGAGGTATTTTACAAACATGGGACCTGATGATAAATTACAAATAAATTTATTAGTATGCTTCTATATGGATACATAAAATATGTTGTTACGATTGTGAATTTATGGGAAAGAGGATATGCTTATTTTGTCCTAATATATTATTATGTAAGTATTTTATTTTGCCTATGCAATTGTAGATAGAAGATGATAGATTAGACATTTATTATTAATGAAAATATATTTATGATATTTTAAAAGATCCAAACCCTATAATCTAATGATATTTATCATGGTATGAGTACTTGTCATATGTATTGTTGCATCAATGTTTACACTATTGTGATTAGTGAGGTGCTAGATTCATGGTTACTAATATGAGATTGAATGAAGACATGTTATGGTTATGGATGGATATGTTTTAATTATTGACAAATATATTTTCTTGCAAATCATAAATAGTTTCATAAGATATAAATATCAAATATTATCAAAATATGCACATAACATTGAACAATAAACTCACTAAATATTATTGATAATCATCTACTTTAACCAATACATAAATGCAATATCAAATTTTTGATATTGTATTACGAAGCTTTTTTTTCAATATGTACATACATGCGACTCTTCATATTAACATGACTCTTGACCTTTGAACTTACATAAACTCTTCATCTCATCATACTCACGAGAAATCCAACTTTTCATATTTCTTCAATATATAAATCTCACATTATTACATAAACACAAAGACTCTCATGATTATACATAACTCATAACTCCTCACTTATAAACATGGCACTTCAAATACACAACTCCACATTTATTTACATGACATATAAATCACTCAATAACATGACATCTACTATAGACTCAAACATTAACATGACATCTACTATAGACTCAAACATTAAACACACTTTAGATTAAACTATTTACATAGTCCTTGCATTAATGTTGCAAGGTAACAAATAATGTAATACCTCTAACACCTCCTCATATTAAATTATTTGGTATGAAGTTCTTTTTCCTTCATGTATTTTAAATATTTGATTCTTGTCTTTGTCTTCTTACCTTGGCTTTGGTACTGCTTTAGGTTTTGGCATTGTATTTGTCCCACTAAGATGTTATCTATACCTTTTGTTTTCTACGAAACTTAGATACAAACCCATGCTTGTCACACTTATTTTTTTCTTGTAAAAATATTTTAGCATTTCCATAATTTTATTCCATTTTATTTTATTTATCCATCCATAATGTACTTCAATTTTCTTTTCTTGACAAGACTTTTATTTGTTCTTTTCACAAATTTTATAATTTTGAAGCATCCATCGATATTTTTTCTAGTCCATTCTTTTTATTCTTTTCCCTTATTTTCTTTTCAATAATTATTGTTTTGTTTTCAATACTATTATTTTCATTGAGTATTTTTGTGTGGCTTGTATATTACAATGTTTATCATATTGCTTCACAATTTTATCCATAAATTTATTTTTTCAACCTATATTGTCAAGGATGGAGAGATCTATAATTTTTCCCATGAGAGATCTATGATTTTTTTTATTTTATTCCTCATTGATGTTCTTTTTTTTTTATACTTATTAAATTGTGTTTCCTTTGATTTTTCTATTTTGGATATCGTTGTCGTGTTGATGTGTTTCACTCTTGATATTGTCTCTATTGCTATCTTTGAAAATGTTTGTACAATTGATTACAGTGATTTAAAGAATTGTATCTACATTAACTAGTGCTATGACCTTCTTTATTACATATGTGACAATATTTTTTCTCCATTTAGGTTGATGTTGTGAAGATGAAGTAATATTATTTGGCACATTTTTTGTTGAGATAAAAGTAGTCTTTGTCATTTCATTTCCATCTTGCTTTTCTATTTCATATTCTTCAAGTATGTTAACCAAATCATCAAAGGACATGGTTTCATTTAGCACATGAACAAATGTGACTAATGCTTTAAATTTTTCTAGACGTTATCTTAGTGTAACTTGAACAATAAATTTTTCTTCCACTTTCTCTCCATTAGTTTATAGTTTAGATTTCAATTTTGCTTCTCTTCAAAGAAAATGTTCTATAATTTCTCCATCATAAACATTTAGGGAATATAATTGTGATTGCAAGTGTAAAATAGTAGTTCCATTATTTATTTTAGATATGTTGCATAATTTAAGCTAGGCACTTTTTGAATTTTAGCCTCACTTGTGTGCCTGAATTTCATGTGATACACCAAGTGTATTTAAAATAAGAGCTTTGCATCATCATATTTAGATTTATATCTTACCATTATATATTTTTGAATGCCTCTATTTACTACTTCCCAAAGTATCTCAAAAATAAGTATTAGTCACATCTTATTTTTCCATAGGGTAAAGATAGGTCCTTCTAGAAATTGAGATTCAAAAAGGAAATCTTTGTATTTTCCATAATAGAAGTTCACTAATAATTTTGCTTGTTGTATTCCATATTACTCCAATATATATATATATATATATATATATATATATATATATATATATATATATATATATATATATATCATTGGGGTCTTTTCTCCGATCTTCCGCATCGCTCTCCTCTCTCTTCTATAGAAAAAGGTTTTCCGATCAAGGATCCATGGATTACTTCAAGCAGCTTAAAGGTTGGGCCGCCTCCCTTTTTGAAGCGTCCTTCCCCTTCTATGCCACTTCAGCCTGTTTGATCCATATCCCGAAGCAGAGATGAAAAGGACCGGATAAAGGAAATACATAAATAGACCGAGAGATGCGCAAATCCTTACCTCAATCCGAGGAACCTTTGAAATAGAAAGCTCGTCACACCCACGGAGGGAAGCGGGGTAGGGTGCCCCTCTCCATTTTAAGGTTGACTAACTTAAAGAGCCCTTAAGCCGATTCGAACCCGGCGCTTATCAGCTTTTAAGGACAGATTAGACTTTCATCGATCGGAGCGGAACCTTTTAAAATAGAGAGGAGGGAGCGGGAGAAGAAAGGCGTGCGATGAGTAGTAACTATATATACCAGTCTGGGAGTAGCTTTAAAAGGTTATGAAAGGAAGGAACTTCTGGTGAATAGAACACACATGCCTACTGGACGGATTGGATTCATATACGTGGAAAACCTCCATCAACAAATTTACAAGTGTCAATTTGAAATACATGGATTTTATTAAAACTCAATCTTATCAAGATGATTTATGATTCATTTTTGAAACCTTATTCATGGAAATGAATAAGAAGTCTGTAAAAAAATATAGTTCAACAAAAATTTCAAAAAACATAACTGAAAACAAAGCCAAATATTTTACTTCTCCATGGTGGAAATGTTTTGAGGATATACTTTTAGATACTTATATGGATGGAACCTGATCCCTTTTTGGAGTACGGTGGGGACCCCTTGAACCATAACCGGATCTATTTAAATCTATTTCTTAAAAGGAGGCCAGGAGGGATACAGAGAAGTAATCCTCCCCTCGGTCAGGAGTAGTTTCAAATTCCCGAAGGGGCATCCGAATAGCGAGCCAGTATGAATTATGATTGTTAATACGTATATAAATCGATATTCTTTCGAGAAGGTTTCTTAATATCAATATTTAGAATCTCTAATATCAATTAAATCAAATTCTTGCATTTAATGTTGAGAGTTGGGTTGGTCATTTGCCTCGAGGGATGAATTTAGAATTTCTATTTGATATATATATATATATATATATATATATATATATATATATTTCTCTTATTTTCAATTTCATATTGGATATTCTTTTTCAATACTTTTGTTCAATCATTTCTTTCTTTCTTCAAACTTTCAATAGAATTTTTCAATATTAAATTTCTTTCTTCAATATTCTTCAAATCAATTTTATTCATGTTCAATTATTTTTTTCCTTAATGTTTTAATTATTTAATATTCTTCTTCAAATTATTTTCTTATTCAATATTCATTCTTCAATAATATTGTTATTTCTTCAAATTTTAAGTTTTTCCTTCAATTAATTCTTTTCTCAAGAATACTCTTCTTCAATTTTTTAGTCTTTAATAAATTATCTTCTTATAACTCCCTCAATTATTTATTTATCTAATGCATCTTAAATATTTCATAGAAGTCATTCTTATTTTATTTAAAATTATAATAACCCAATGTTATGAGTCAAATTAAAACCTTACCTTGTTTGGTATCGATTTACTTCTGAATCTTAAGTCTACAAAAATTGCATGACTTTGGTCTATTTACTCTGGTAAAATGATTCACGACTAGATGTTACAAGTTATATTGCACTTTTATGTCATTACACATTCTGGCCTACATGCACTCTCTTCTTTATGCTTTATATTCACACTTTATCTATTTTCCTTTGAATGTTGTCTCCCTTTGAAAATGTCCTACTTGCTTTCTGCATGCTTTGACATCTCCATTTTTAGGATGTTTACTCACCCAAATATAGTGTTCAATATGATGATATTTACTCCTCCAAATATAGCATTATAATAGGCATTTTCTCTAATATAAATACTAAACATGGCTCTCTGTCAAGGCTTTCAATGTTGCTCTCACTACAATGTTACTCACACTAGGCTCTTTTCATTGCTCTCATTGTAATGTTACTTGTACCAAGCTTCATGTTTTCTCTAGAACTAAAAGACTCTTACCAACCATACCTCTTACCTATTAAGAACTCTCACCTCTTCATTGAAAATCCCTCACACCAAATATCTAACTTATCCTCTCTATAGCTCAATATTCTCTCCACCATAGCTTAGTCTTGTTTTCATCACAGCTTAGCCTTATTTCCACCATAGCTATAAATCCACTATTAGAAAATCACTAATATTTCCATAAGATCTTAACTTCAAATATTCTCAAAATATACACATAAAAATTAACAACAAATCCATTAAGTATTGTTGATAAACATCTACTTTAAGCAATTCATAAATGCAGTGCTTATTCTTTGATACTCTATTACAAAGCTTTATCTTCAATATATAAATACTTGAGACCCTTCATATTCACATGATTCTTGAACTTTACACTTACATGAACTCTTCATCTCCTCATATCCATGAAAGATCCAACTCTTCATATTTGTCAATACATAAATCTCACATTTTTACATAAACATAAAGACTCTCATGATTGTATATAACTAATTACTCTTCACTTATAAGCATGATAATCTACCTACACAACTCCAGGCTTATATATATAACACATAAATCAATCTTAATAAATTGACATCTACTATAGACTCAGATATTAAACATACCCTAGACTAAACTATTTACATAGTCCTTGCATTAATATTGTAAGGTACTAAATAATGTAATACCTCTAACAATATTTTGGTTATTGAAAATATTGTAGGTATGGATATATGTTATAGTGATATATGGATGTGCTATAATGATAGATATATTTATTATATTGGTGGATGTCTATTTTTAAGATAAAAATGATATATTTAATATGACATATGGTAGTCTAGGATCACAAGAGAATCATTAATAGTCTTGGATCTAAAGAACACACACATAATATCAAATCATATACTTAATCTGGATGCAATAACACTACAAAACTATTTCATTGAGTTAATTACCTTTGTTACATATTTATTATCATCCAATTTCATACAATATTCTTCATAGAATGTCATAGGTTTTGTTAGGTTGTAGGCTATAATATTTTATTATTACATTATTTTTTATTAGGTTAGTGCACATCTAGTTGGTATTCCAAAAGCCAATATGCAAATAATAATTTAGTATAGACTAAGTTAAGCATATTTATTTTGTGTAGCAGTTATTTGTTATGTCCTTTTTAACTTCATCTATTATGGACTAATTTAAGCGCTCATTTGTAAATAAATTCAACACTCATGAATGAAATATTTGGTTCATTTACCAACATTGGTGTTAGAGCATAGTTTTATGGCTCTCGAATGGTGGATTTCCACTAACAATAGTTGATTAAGTGCTCATCTTGATGAGCGTACAACTGGACAAAGGATGCAACACAATTTACTGTTGAGAACTTGATTTCCGCTATTTACTAGTATTGTTAAAATTTATTTATAAAACAAATCAAAGTAGGGGAGGTGAATCCCCTATTTTTCCATAATTTATACCAAGTTTTCTCCATCATCTAGGGTGTACCCATAGTGTTCAGCCACATTCATAGCAAATTTTTCTAGTCTAGGTCATAGGCTAGATCAGCCCAACCCAATCCATCACTGTAGAAACATAGCCCAACCTAGGTCGTGATCTGATAAGGATGTAGCAATACAAAAAAAAATAGGACTAGTGTAGCATGGGATAAACCAGAGCAACCAAAGTTGTTGTAATGCATTGATTGTAGCCTTGTAGCCACATGATGGGGGACGAAAAATCGCACTTGCCTCAGATCCAAATTTTCATTCATTAATCTAGAAAATTCTATAGTAATAGCCTACAGGCTTTACAGAAACTAGCACTCGGCATAGCTTTCACAACAACAACCCATAGGCTTTACAGAAACTAGTGCACCGACTCAGTTTTCACCTACACTCTAATTCTACGTGCGATCTCCAATCCTCCACCCTTAACCTATTACAATGACTGGGTTTTTATAGATACCCCGACCCTCTAAAACATCTTTTCATGAAATTCGAAGCACAATATCCGACCCATGGCTCCACTCCGCATGGCTCCTGTCATCGTCATCTGACCGTCACTTCTTGTCAGATCACTCTGTGCGACCCTTCGTCTCCATTCCTCAATTGGTTGCTTTCATTTTTCATGCCTCTTGGTATTCTCCTGCTTTTACTGCACCTTGGTGCCACATGTTGTCCTTGCTCTACAACCGTCACCTGACCTCTGTCATCTTCTTCTTCCAGCTGCACTGTAACAGCCTCTGCATCCGCCACCTGACTTTCATGAGCTGTCACTGTCACTCTGTCGTGGCCCCCAAAAATACAGTATGTCACGATATCGCGACATCTTCTCCCTCTTTCTCTTCTTCTTCTCTTCCTGTCTGTCATGATATCGCGACAATTTTGCTTCCTCTCATTGGCTTTCCTCCTTGGGTCGTGATATCACGACATGTCGTGATATCACGACATGTCGCGATATCATGACATCTTTCGTATCCTGCCCTTCCTTTTCCTTTTCGGTCACGATATCGCAACATGTTGCGATATTGTGACATTTCTCTTCCTCATTCCTCTTCTCCACTTCGGGTCACGAAATCGTGACATGTCACGATTTCACGACATCTTCCCTTCCTGCTTTCTTTTGCTCCTTCGAGTTGTGATTTCATGACATGTCATGAAATCGTGACATATTCTTATTTTGTCTTCTCTCTCTTCGCGTCACAAAATCATGACATCTTCTCTTTCCACCTCCTCTCTATTCTTCTTATCGCAACATCTTCTCTTTCTGCCTCCTCTTGCTTCTTCCTGTCGTGAAATAGCGACATGTCACGATATCACGACATCTTCTCATTCTGCCTACTTTCTCTTCTTTGCATCGCAAAATCATGACATGTCGTGATATCGTGACATCTTCCTTCCTTGCCTCCTTTCTTCTCCTTCAGGTCATGAAATCGCGACAAGTCATGAAATTGCAACATTTCGACTCCCTTGCCTTCTCTTCTTCATCGGGTCGTGAAAATGCGACATGTCATGAAATCATGACATCTTTCATCCTTTGGCTCCTTCGCTCGCTAGCTGATCGTGAAACTGTGAAATGTCACAAAATCACATCTTCCTCCTCTAGCTCCTTTGCTTGCTCTCTGGCCATGAAAATACATGTCACAAAATCGTGACATCTTTCTTCCTTGGCTCCTTCTTCGCCTTCTGGTCGTGAAACTGTGACCTGTCGTGAAATCGTGACATTTCTTTCTCCTGGCTTTCTCTCTCCTTGGCGGGTCGTGAAACTATGACATGTCACGAAATCGTGACATCTTCTCCTCTGTGCCTTCTCTCTCTTTTGCGGGTCATGAAACTGTGACATGTCACGAAATCGTGACATCTTCCTCTTTCGCTCTTCATCCTGCCTTCGGGTCATGAAATCGTGACATCTTAGCTTTCGGTTTTCTCTTTCTTCCTCAGGTCGCAAAACCACGACATGTCACGAAATCACAACATCTTTGCCTTCCATACTCTCCTTCTGCTTTTGGGTCGCGAAACCATGACATGTCATGAAATCGTGACATCTTTGCTTGCAGCCTCCTCTTGCCTATTTGGGTCATGAAATCATGACATCCTTGGCACCCTTGCTTCTCCTATGAAACCTGTCACGATATCGTGACAGTTGGCCCTACTGGCTTCTTTCTTCATTTTGTGTCGCGATATCATGACACATTTTTTGTCGCGATATCACGACAGCTTCTCCTCACTCACTTCTTTGCTTCACTTGTGCTGTGATATCGTGACACATTTTTTGTCATGATATCATGACAGCCTCTCCTTGCTGACTTCTCTGCTCCACTTGTGTTGCGATATTGCAACACATTTACTGTCGCGATATCGTGACAGCTCCTCCTCGTTGGCTTCGTTCTTCTCTTGTGTCGTGATATCGTGACATATTTTTCTCCTTGCCTTCTTCTTCTTCTTCTATCATGATTTTGTGACATGTCATGAAATCGTGACGTCTTTCCTCCTTAGCCAACTTTTTAGAAGTGGCCCTCCTGCCACTGGATGCTTTTGCATTAGGTGCTACTAGATGCTCTTGCATCAGAAACCTGGGGTTGGTGGATAAGTGACCTTCACTTTTGTGCTGTTCGGTCATCGCCTTCTATAACATCTCCAAACATGCACCTGCCTCTGCAGCCTGCTCAAATCCCGTCTCCTGGCCAAAATAACTTCTATCTTCCTCTAGACAGATTCTACCACTGCTGCACACTTCCTCTTCTACAACCCGCTTACATTTTATCTTTGGCCTAGAAAGAATTATGTCTTCTACCAGGTAGATTATGGCACTGTTGCACACCTCCTCATCTGCAACCTACTTAAACTCCTTCTCACCCACTGCCTTTGATGGCTTCAACTTCTGGCGAACTCCATCTTCCCTTCCACCAGTTCTTTCTCCCTGGCCTCTTCTTTTCTGTTTATCCTCATGCCTTCTACGTAGCTCCTCTTGCAGGGCTTGCACTTGCCTTTGTAAGGCTCTGAAGTCTTCCTCTGGCACCATATCTCTCTCACTACCATGGCTTCTTCATGGATGCATTTTTTTTTCTCACTTTCCTCACAACCCTAATAGATCTTGGTGTAGTCGCATCACTGTCGATGATCCAATCACACGCTCAGGGATCCTAAACTCTCTCTTCTCTTAGAACCCTTCACCACAGATCTTGGTGCAAACTGCCTCACATTCGGCGAATCTACTTGTGCACTCAGGAACATTAGCTCTGATACCACTTGATGGGGGACGGAAAATTGCACTTGCCTCAGATCCAAATTTTCATTCATTAATCTAGAAAATTCTACAGTAACAGCCCATAGGCTTTACAGAAACTAGCGCTCGGCTTAGCTTTCACAACAATAGCCCATAGGATTTACAAAAACTGGCGCACTGGCTTAATTTTCACCTACACTCCAAATCTAAGTGCGATCTCCAATCCTCCACCCTTAACCTATTACAATTACTGGGTTTTTATAGAGGCCCTGACCCTTTAAAACATCTTTTCATGAAATTCAGAGCATAATATCCAACCCATGGCTCCACTATGCATGACTCATGTCACCATCGTCTGATCGCTACTTCCTATTAGATCACTCTACACAACCCTTCGTCTCCATTCCTCAACTGGTCGCTTTCATTTTTTGTGCCTCTTGGTATTCTCCCACTTTTACTGCACCTTGGTGCCACGTGTTGTCCCTGTTCTGCAACCATTTCCTGACCTCTATCATCTTCTTCTTCCAGCTACACTGTAACAGCCTCTGCATCCGCTGCCTGAATTTCATGAGCTGTCACTGTCACTCTATTATGGCCCCCAAAAATATAGTATGTCACGATATCGTGACATCTTCTCCCTCTTGCTCTTCTTCTTCTCTTCTTGTCTATCGCAATATCGTGATAGTTTTGCTTCCTCTCATTGGCTTTCCTCCTTGGGTCGCGATATCGTGACGTGTCGCGATATCGCGACATGTCGTGATATCGTGACGTGTCGTGATATCGCGACATGTCGCGATATCGTGACGTGTCGCGATATCGTGACATCTTCCTTATCCTACCCTTCCTTTTCCTTTTTGATCGTGATATCGCAACATGTCACGATATCGTGACATTTCTCTTCCTCATTCCTCTTCTCCACTTTGGGTCATGAAATCGTGACATGTCACGATTTCACAACATCTTCCCTTCCTACTTTCTTTCGCTCCTTCGGGTTGTGATTTTGTGACATGTCACGAAATTGTGACATCTTCCCATTTTGTCTTCTCTCTCTTCTTCATGTCGTAAAATCGTGACATGTCACGAAATCATGACATCTTCTCTTTTTTCCTCCTCTCTATTCTCCTTGTCGTGAAATCACGACATCTTCTCTTTTCGCCTCCTCTTGCTTCTTCCTGTCACGAAATCGTGACATGTCACGATATCGTGACATCTTCTCATTCTGCCTACTTTCTCTTCTTTGCATCGTGAAATCATGACATGTTGTGATATCACGACATCTTCCTTCCTTGCCTCCTTTCTTCTCCTTCGGGTCACGAAATCATGACATTTTGACTCCCTTGCCTTCTCTTCTTCATCGGGTCGCAAAAATGCGACATGTCATGAAATCGCGACATCTTTCGTCCTCTGGCTCCTTCGCTTGCCAGCTGGTCGCAAAACTATGACATGTCATGAAATCATGACATCTTCCTCCTCTGGCTCCTTCGCTTGCCCTCTGGCCACGAAAATGTGACATCTCACGAAATCACAACATCTTCCTTCCTTGGCTCCTTCTTCACCTTCTGGTCACGAAACTACGACCTGTCACGAAATCATGACATTTCTTTCTCCTAGCTTTCTCTCTCCTTGGCGGGTCGCGAAACTGCAACATGTCATGAAATTGTGACATCTTCTCCTCTGTGCCTTCTCTCTCTTCTATGGGTCACGAAACTGCGACATGTCATGAAATTGCGACATCTTCCTCTTTCGCTCTTCATCATGCCTTCGGGTCACGAAATCGTGACATCTTAGCTTTCGGCTTTCTCTTTCTTCCTTAGGTCACAAAACCGTGACATGTCATGAAATCACAACATCTTTGCCTTCCGTACTCTCCTTCTGCTTTTGGGTCGTGAAACCGCAACATGTCATGAAATCGTGACATCTTTTCTTGTAGCCTCCTCTTGCCTATTTGGGTCGCAAAATCGTGACATCCTTGGCACCCTTGCTTCTCCTATGAAACCTGTCGCGATATCACGATAGTTGGCCTTGCTAGCTTCTTTCTCCATTTTGTGTCGTGATATCACGACACATTTTCTATCACGATATCGTGACAGCTTCTTCTCGCTCACTTCTTTGCTTCACTTGTGCCGCGATATCGTGACACATTTTCTATCGTGATATCGCGACAACCTCTCCTTGCTGACTTCTCTGCTCCACTTGTGTCACGATATCGTGACACATTTGCTGTCATGATATCGTGACAGCTCCTCCTCGTTGGCTTCATTCTCCGCTTGTGTCATGATATCGTGACATATTTTTCTCCTTGCCTTCTTCTTCTGTTGTGATTTCGTGACATGTTACGAAAACGTGACGTCTTTCCTCCTTAGCCAACTTTTCAGAAGTGGCCCTCCTGCCACTGGATGCTTCTGCATTAGGTGCTACTAGATGCTCTTGCATCACCACACAACCATAGGAGGGCCTTGCAAGCCCAAATTGAAGTCCACACAACCGCACATGTCTTGATCTACTGGTAGAAATCCAAAGAGGCAAATTCATGTAAACACGTGCATACAAAAAAATAGTGAGTAAAAAAATAAATCACTTTCTAATATTACAAATACCAAGAGAATGTGTCACCACGTGAGATTGGGAAAATTTATAACTTGAGGGGAGGATATATTTTTTTGTTTATTTTTTTTTACTCCACAAATAAGGCATGAACAAAGTTTTATTTTAGAAATATTATCCTACATGTATTTTGCGAACACACATATTTATGGTTGACCACCCGCAAGTGGTCGGGATCCCCTCGTGAGGAGCCCCTTCTAGTTGGAGGAAGGACTTCGACTCGTGGATGGTAGATGTTATCTTATTAGCTATTTTGATTGATCTTTTGTGGTTGATACTTCATTTTTAGTGTTTTTATTGGTCAGCCTATAGGAGCTAAAGCCCCTCCTAGTACAAAACAAACCCTAATTAAAAAAAAAAAATTATTGTATTATTTATTTAAATTAATAAATTTAATAATTTTTTGTTTATTATCTAATTTAATTAGTTACTTAGCTAAGTTTAAATTAATTAATTATTTAATTTAATTAATCTAATTAAAGTTAAATGCATATTTTTTAAGGAGGGACGACTATTATTGGTTTTTACCATCAAACCAAAACACAAAGAGGGTTACAAAACTACAAAACCTTGTTATTTTACAAAACCAAATCAAATGGGGGAACAAAATTGTTTGGTTTTTTAGATTTTTCAAATCACACTCAAACAAGGACAAAATATAGTGAATATCATTGTTTTTTTTGCAACTAGACCTCAAATCAAAACCTAGTGCAAAAAGAATTTTGAAAATTAGCAATGTAAAAGGTGCATTTTTTATGGAATTCTATACCTTAAAAAATCATAAATTTGTGGGAATGAAGAAATTGTAAAGATTTTATACATTGAAATATATATTGTGGTAGAATAGACCATAAATTTATACACTATTTTTGTGCAATTTATTGCATAAGGAAACGCTCGGTAAAAATGGTACCTCTGGCCCACACTTATAGGTGATGTTGTCATGCTTTGGGCTATTGTATCTAACACCTAATATAGTTACAATAATGATGTCTAGGATATTGTTCCCTATAAACCATTAGAGATAAATAAGGAAATATAATATTGATATTCACTCCATCATTACCTTGTTCACTGCTATCGCTTGATGTAAATCCTAAAATTAATTTCTTCCATGTATTTAAGAGTTTGGTTACCCTACGTATGAAAAAATATTTTTAAGCATGTGTAAAATATAAAGTGAATCCATTTTAGTACTACTTATGTACCATAGATCGATCTATATAAAATACCTTTGAGTCTCCCTTACGTACAACCACATATATTGAGGAGATGAGCTTATTCCTCGTGCAAACAAGTATTATAGGAAAAGTAGGTATATCAAATAGATCATATATATTATACTAGCGATATAAATAAAGGGGGACAATTTGGTGTTATAAGGAACCCTCACATTGGCCATTACAAAAGCATATTTGTCATAGTCATAGCTAATCATAGGTTCAAATTTTGCTCCATGGAAGACAAATATGAGGGCAATATTGCAGGTTGAAAAGGTGTGAAATATCATGACTGGAAAAGTCACATGCCCAATAATATTAGATGATACACATGAAGCATATGATGATGCCAATGCTAGAGCACCTATGATCATAGTCCTTGCCACTACTAATGAAGTTCGACCACACATCTATGAAAATGAAAATGCAAAAGATGCATGAGATACATTAACAAAAATATATGAGGGAAAGAACCAAGCCATAATTCTTTATCTTCAATCAAAACTTTACACTCTTAGTGTGAGTAATGGAGAAAATATAGAGGTGTTTCTTTGCAGAGTTGCTGATCTGAGAGCCAAGTTGCATGCAATGGAAGAAAATATGGAATATAAGATCTTAACCTCCATGATTTTGAGAGCTTTATCAAATTCTTTTAGAATGCTTATCACTTTCCTTCAAGTGTCCAATAGAAAAGTCTCTTTTGAAGATTTGGTTAATTGCTACAATAAGAAGAAATAAATAAAAACCTAAGAGATCAAAAATCCAACACTCCAATCTTTTCTAAGTAATCTAGAGCTAAGAAACAAGTTTACTTTCATAAGAGATATTCCTATAAGGGTTCAAACACAACTCCCTCCTAGAAGACACATCAAAAATAGAATACAAACTTCCATATTTGTGAGATGGATAGTCATGATACAAATAAATATTGGATCAATTCTTCCAACAAAGGTGACAAAAATAAATAACCACCATATAAAAAATGGCAATAGAAACCACATAAAATAAATAGGCAACAAAGAGGAATTGTTATTGAAGAATCATATTCAAATTCTAAGAGAGCATACAATGTGCTCATGACTCAAAAAAATCCCAAAAAAAAATATCATGTTTGGTATATTTATTTTGGTGCCAACAAACACATGACTAGTGATAAAAGGTGGTTTGACACATTTGAAGCCAAAGAAGGCAAATCGGTAACCATTATCAATGATAATATCTATACAATCCAAGGAGAAGGAGATGTTTTAGTGATACTTCTATATGGACAATGCAAAATTAAGAAGATGCTTTATGTACCAGGATTGGCCAACAATTTGTTGTCTATACCCCATATCTTGGATAAAAATATGGTGATTGAGATTAAAGTCATTGATGGAAAAAAGTGTTGCTTCATTACCTATTGGAAATTTGAGCATAATATATTATCATTGATGTAAAAATGGCATGGGATATGAAAGCATGACAAGGAAAAGGTTGAAGTCCAAGTTTGAATACTGTGCAAAAAGAGAGAAAGTGGAAAAAGACTAATATTATAGGCCAATAGGGCCTTTCAAAAGGAAAAGAAAGCAAGTTTGAAAGAATTAATATTATAATGATTTGCATTATAATATATGGGAAAAGGTTAAAATATTCATTAAGAGGTGGCAAAATATTATCCTTAAGAAAATACCCAAAAAGAATGTTGATATTTAAGTTATAATATTTAAATTCATTGAAATTAAATAATTATAAATATGTGTTGACGTCACAAGGTAACTCGAATAACATATAAATATTCAAAGGTTTACATTGGTAAAATAATCCCACTAATTAAATCTCCTTCGCATGCGCTCGATTGACTTTCGAAAGGGAGAATAAGACAAAGGTTTACGTTGAGTTTGAGGTAGATGTTGTAGTATAAAATGAGATGATGACAGAATTAGTTTTTTCCATACTGGCTAGCACAAACAACATTTTAGGCTTGGCTAAGGCATTCATGGATATTTTTGTTAGTTTTGATTTCCACGCAGTTCATTTTTGGTGGAGGAAAGAGCTATTTAATTTTCAGTGAAACTTGTGATAAGAAGACGTTGTATGGGAAAGAATGCATGGTGATTCACATGTGGACACATAGTGCGGGTGGTCCTCTAGCTTTAGCTAGGGTGTTGGTTTTGATTTTAGTGGTGGTTGTTGATACACGTGCAAACATTTTTGTGAAGTGGCCAAATATTAAGGTATGCAAAATTTGAGTTAAACTTGTCAAAGTCTTTGGAAAATGAAAGATGTTTTGAGGCTATGTAATATTGAAAAGGCCAAGTGTGGATTTTTTTAGGGAGTCATAAGGTGTGTTAATTAAATATTTTTCTTTGGGTTCTTAGTAAATAAATCAAGCATTAGAGACTATAAGGTGTAAACAATGAACTTTATTTATGATGTGTGTTGAATATTATTTTTGAAAGAGAAGGAGATGATAAGGTGTAAATAAGGAAATTTATTTTTATGTGTGTTGAATATTATTTTGAAATTGAAGGAGTGATAAGGTGTATCTGTGACTTGATATTTTATTGTATTTCTCGTATGGTGAAATAGTTGTTGAGGTAAATATTCTTATGGAGATTTTGAGATAGACTATTGCTATGTATCGTAGAATTGGCAAAAGGATTTGGTTACAAGTAAAACAAGTTTTAAATACATATATCCATCAAATATAAAAGGTATGGTAACATCATCCTTTGTTTGAAATATTGGAATGAATATTGTGAAATATAACATGAAGTGAAAAGGATTGTTTGATAAACATTGTTGGAAATATTTGAGTGAATTTTTGTATGCTTCATTGGTGAATGTTTAGAGAATATTTGAGATAAATATTGAGGATTATTTGAGTTAGATTTTGATACAAGTTTTAATATTGGTTTTGAGACAGGGTTTGAGATAGATTTTAAGATAGATTTTGAGATAGGGTTTGAGACAAGGTTTGAGATAGATTTTGAGATAGATTTTGACATAGGTTTTGAGATAGGTTTTGAGATAGGATTTTGTAGCATAGGGGTGGTGTATTCCTATCAAGAAGGTATGTTCTAATACTAAGGATTATCAATCTACTAGTCCCAATTTGCTAACCAAATTATACAACTGTATGATCTCTCAACTAACCTTTTATGCCCAATGATCAGCTTGTACAGAGGTCAAATGCATACACTGTATGATCTCAAATTGTACAGTATCATAACATGTATGATGTTCCATTCAGCCAAACTAACAAATTCAATTTTGGAGGCCATCATACATAGTTTTGTATCCATTCAAGTTTATTTCCCAAAATTGACAAATCAAGTAAATTGCTCTCAATCACCTATTTTACCAAATTGGTTAATTTTGATTTGTATGATTTGCTGCTGCATTGTAAATTTATTCATTTGTATAGTTTACACCTACTTATATGGTTTACAACACTTGCGTAAACTATCAAAACTGTCAAAATTGAGCAAATCCTTTTTTATCACTTTCTCTTCTCCTAGGAGGTGGATTTGCTGCCTAGAGATTTTAGATAGGGTTTGAGACAGATTTTGAGTAGAATCAAAGATATATTTTTGGTGCATATTTGATACAGAGTTGAGAGTAGGCTTTCGAGGTGACAAATTAGAGAACATTAGTCTCTAGTGGATATAGATCCATTAGCCAAGGGTAGTGAAGACAAAGGTCTTATGTGGAGAGATATCCAAAAGCTAGAGTAGTGGAGGTAGAATTCTTCTATAAAGAAGCACAAACCAAAGCAGAGGGGAAAGATTTCTCCTATGGATAGGAATATATGAACCTAGATAGAGGGGAAAGAGTTCTCCTATCGATAGGAATATATGAACCTGGATAGAGGGGCAAGAGTTCTCCTGTTGATAGGGATACACAAATAAAAAAAATGGTATTGGTGTCTCCTTTTGGCAAAGGTCCATAAACATTGTAATAGGGAATGGATTCCCAAAATAATTCATTGAGAAAATTTATAAGGAATATTTTCTCCGTGGATTATCCCACATTGGGTTAACCACGCTAAATCATGTCTCTCATGGGTGTGATTATTTATGTAATGTTTACTACTTTGATATTGTTGATGCTATCATATGGAATGAAAAGTAAAAATTTTTATCTTATATTGTTCACCCTCCCTCTTAGTATAAGCTTATGTTCTTCAATTGGTATCAGAGTGGGTTCCTTCGTAAAAATCCTAACAACTTGAAGGAATATCCCACAAGAACATATATGATATTAGAAAATAGAGAAGAGGTCATGCTCGACATAAAAGAGGAATTATTTGCTGCTCTTAGAAACTTGGAAAAGGTTGGAAAGGAACACAAGTTTGAAGGATCAAATTCAAGAGGATGAGGAAGCAAGGATGGAACTTCTACAAAATCTCACATAATTTAAGATAAAATTTGAAGAGGGAAAGAAAATTGAATAATATATGACATAATTTTTAAAGGTAAGAGAAGTAGAATGTGAAATATTAGAATCATAAATTGTCTCTCTAAGGAAGGAAGTTGAAAATACTAAGGGTTAATTACATCAAGACATAAGGTTAGGTACATAGAAAGAGGATTCAACCTTCCAAGAAACAAAGACATAAAAAGAAGAAAAACCAGTGACTTATGCCGATGTACTAAAAGGAAAAAGCATCAAAGAATATCTATGAACAAAATTTAATTACAAGAATAGCAAAATAAGAAGCACACACCCATATTATTCAAGGAACTCAAACAGGTTACACAATTTCTTCCATGGCTATTGTTTTTCATGTAACAAATATGGTCATAGATTTGTACATTGCACTAGTTATGTGAAAGAAAATTTTGATAGAAATTTTAATTCTTTTGCACCTCTTATGAATGAAAATATCATATGTTACAAATGCAATAATTTTGGGCACAAGGCAAAATGGTGTAAAACGGTATTTCTTGAACCAAGCAAAAAGAATACAACTTCAATAGTTAGGAGAGAAAGAAAAGAGCAAGAGAAAGTTAAGTCAATGTTAGTACAAACAACCCTTCATGTACAAGATAAAGGAAAACAATGGTTCCTTTATAGTGGTTTTTATAGTCATATGACATGATACAAAAGTAAATTTCTTGTACTTAAAGAAATCAATGGAGGATCAGTTAAATTTGGTGACAATGATTCAACAAAAATCTGTGGGAAAGGAACTTTAAGTTTAGATAATAGAAAAACAAGGATAGAGAATGTATTGTATGTCAAGGAATTGAGACACAATTTACTAAGTGTAAGCCAACTCTGTGATTAGGGACACATGGTTATGTTTCATCCCAATAGATGTGAGATCAAAAAATATAAAATTGGAAAGCTCATTGCAGATGCAAATAGAACTACAAACAATATTTACATGCTAAATGATATTAAGGAAGAAAAGTGCTTCTTATCACAAGAAGATGAGAGTTGGTTGTGGCATAGAAGAATGGATCATTTAAACTTCAAAAACATAGTGAATATAAGGAACAAGCAGGCAGACAAAGATTTACCCAAGATAAAAAGGCCATAAAACACAATTTGTGCACAATTTTAGCATGGGAAGCAAACTAGAACAAGTTTAAATTCAAAAAAAATTATATCATCTGAGCCACTCAAACTAGTGCACACTGACCTATGAGGTCTTACAAGGACAAAGAGTCTACAAGGTAAAATATACTTTATATTATTCATAGATGATTATTCCAAATGATTTGGATAGCTTTCATGAAAGAAAAATCATAAGGTCTTGAGAAGTTTAAAGCTTTTAAATAATTAGTATAAAATGAAATAGGTAGAAGGATTAAGGGTTTAATATCAGATAGAGGAGGATAATTCACCTCAAATAAATTCATAGACTTTTGTGAATAACATGAGATAAAGAGAATATTTGGCAATAAGAAATCCTCAACAAAATGGGGTAGTTGAAAGGAAAATTCATGACTATTAAAAATATGGTCAGAGCCATGTTAAATGAGTCTAATATTTCATATATATTTTTGAAATAGGTAGTACATATAGTAGTTTATATCATAAATAGAGTTCAAATAAGATTAAATCACCATAAAACCCCATATGAGCTCTGGAAAGGGAGACCAGCCACAGTAAAATATTTTAAAATCTTTGGAAGCAAATGTTACATAAGATGAGAAGAGAAAAATTTGGGTAATTTTGACTCAAGATGTGATGAAGGTATTTTCCTTGGCTATTCCACTAAGAGCAAAGCCTATAGATTCTATAAGAAGAGGAAACATACAATTATAGAAAGTATAATGTGACAGTTGATAGCAAACTGGATAAAAAATAACCAGTAAAATAAATTATGTATGAATAAGAAGAGAGTTGCCAAGAAGAGTTGGGTGAAGAATTAGAAGAAGAATAAATACAAAGAATACTACCTAAAACTCCATCCAGTTATGTGCAGAAAAATCATCCAAAAGATCTAATAATTGGAAATCCAAATGAGAGACAAACAAGGAGGAATATAACAGGAACAAGTGAGTATGCAAATTTTTCCTTATTATCTAAATTGATCCTAGATATTTCAATGAGGTAAGAGAAGATAAGTTTTGGATCATGGCAATTAATGAGGAAATAGATCAAATAGAAAAAAGTGAGAACTAGGAACTTGTCCCATGACCAAAAGGTAAGAATGTGATTGGCACTAAATGGGTTTTCAGAAAAAAGTTAAATGAAGATGGGTAGGTAGTCAGAAAATAAATCAAGATTAGTATGCAAAGGTTATGCGCAGGTTTAAGGGATTGACTTTGATGAGACATTTCCTTCAGTTGCATGACTTAAGGCCATAAGGATATTTTTAGCTTTCTCAAGCTTCAAAATTTTTAAAGTATATCAAATGGATGTTAAATCAACCTTTCACAATGGTGTCTTGGAAGAAGAGGTTTACATTGAGCAACCTAAGGGATTCAACCTAAATGATAAACCAGAATATGTATGCATATTAAATAAGGTACTTTATGGACTAAATAAAGCTCCTAGAGATTGGTATTCAAAATTGGATAAGTATATTTAGTAATAGGGTTTGAGGAAAGGAATAGTGGGCAATAACTTATACATAAAAAAATAATGAAATGAGTTACTAATTGTTGTTTTTTATATGGATGATATCATTTTTAGAGGAAACAATGATAAGATGTGTTAGAAATTCACAAAAAGCATGCAAAATAAATTTGAAATATCAATGCTTGGTGAGTTGTCTTTTTTCCTTGGACTACAGATTTCACAATCAGATAAAGGTGTATTTCTATCACAAACCAAGTATATAAAATATATGCTAAAGAAATTCAAGTTATAATATTGCAAACCAATAAGTACCCCCATTATTACAGGATGCAAATTAAGTAAATATAATGAATATCCTGAGCTAAATCAAAAATTGTATAGATCTATGATTTGCAATCTACTATATGTCACAACTACAAGACCAGATATAATGCAGGTAGTGGGACCAGTGGCAAGGTTTCAATCAATACCAAAGGAAACACATGTTATGGTAGTAAAAAGGATTCTCAATTATTCAAAAGGAACTATGGATTTTGGGCTATGGTATCCCAAAAGTGATAATTTCACTCTCATAGCATATACAGATGTAGATTGGGCTAGCAACATTGATGATAGAAAAAAAATAAGTGGAAGAGCATTCTTTCTTAGAGATTGTTTAGTCTCTTGGCTAAGAAAGAAATAGGTATCAATATCCTTATCCATAGTAGAGGCAGAGTATATTGTAGTCGATGCTTGTTATACATAGGTGTTATGGATGAAGCAAACTTTAAAGGACTTTAAGATAGAGAATGATCATCCTATCTCCATACTATGTGATAATCTAAGTGCTATAAACATTTAAAATAATCCAGTAATGCACTCCAGGACCAAGCACATTCCAATTAAATATTATTTTTTTGAGAGAGAAGGTGACATATAATCAAGTCAGATTGAAATACATTACTACAAAGGAGCAGATTGCGGATATCATTACCAAGTTACTTCCAAAAGATACTTTTGAGTATCTTAGAGGAAAATTAGGAGTAACTTTACTCCCACCTAAAAATTAATCACCTCAAAGAGAGGAGGTGGGGAGGGGGTTGATCTAAGAGTCTTATATTTATCCCCAAAGGAGTTCCTTTTCCATTGATCACAAAGGCTGAGAGGTTTGATTTAGGGGGAGAACATTCTGTTAGGAGGAGCAGTTTCTTAGGGGGAGCAAATTTGAAATCAAGTGTTTTGAAAAGTTGTTGCCATTAATGACAAACAGAGAGATTGTTGGAAATTTGAGCATTATAGATTGTCATTGATGTCAAAATGGCATGGGCTATGAAAGCATGGCAAGGAAAATGTTGAAGGCCAAGTTTGAATACTATTTGCAAAAAGAGACCAAGTCGAAAATGACTAATATTATAATATTTTAATATTATAATATCCAACCAACAGGGCCTTTCAAAAGGAAAAGAAGGCAAGTTTAAAAGAAATAATATTATAATGATTTGCATTATAATATATGGTACAAAGGTTAAAATATTCATTAAGAGGTGGCAAAAGATTATCATTAAGAAAATAACCAAAAAGAATATTGATATTTAAATTATAATATTTAAATTCATTGAATTTAAATAATTATAATTAAAATATGATATAAATCAAAAATCCAAATGTTTTTGGCAGAATGGATACCCCTGCCTCCTTGGGTCTTACCCGAAAGTGGCATCCCTTTTGGGATGTTTTCCACAAATAAAATAAAATAAAATAAAAAATCCAAAAGTTTGATTTCAATATGCACCAAAGTCACAAGGTAACTCGAAGCACGTATAATTATTTGAAGGTTTGCATTGGTAAAATAATCCCATGAATAAAATCTCCTTTGCATGTGTTGGATTGATTTTCGAAAGGGAGAAGAAGAGAAATGTTTACACTGAGTTTGAGGTAGACGTTGCAGTATAAAATAAGATAATGAAAAACTTAGTTTCATTTGTGCTAGCTAGCACATATGGCAATTGAGGATTGGCTAAGGTATTCATGGAGGTTATTCTCAGTTTTGAATCCCACGCAGTTCATTTTTCATGAAGGAGGAAAGATCTTTTTCATTTTCAATGAAACTTGTGAGAAGAAGATGGACTATGGGTGAGAGTGCATGTTGATTCATGTGTGGATGCATAGCACAGGCAGTAGCCTAGCTTTGGCTAGGGTGTTGTAGTCGCTAAGGTCACAGTTTAAATTTTAGCTGTGGCTGTTGATACACATGAAAATATTTTTGTGAGTGGCCAAATATTAAGGTATGCAATTTTTGAGTTAAATTTGTCAAAGGCTTTGGAAAATGAAAGTTTTTTTGAGGCCAAGTAATATTGAAAGGGCCAAGTGTGGAATTGTTTAAGGAGTCATAAGGTGTGTTAATTAAATATTTTACTTTGGGTTCTGAGGAAATAAATCAAGCATTGGATATTATAAGGTTTAAACGAGAAAATTTAATTTTTATGTGTGTTGAATAATATTTTGAAAGCATTAGAGATTATAAGGTTTAAACAAGGAACTTTATTTTTTATATGTTTTGAATATTATTTTTGAAAGAGAAGGATATTATAAGGTGTAAACAAGGAACTTTGTTTTAATGTGTGTTGAATATTTTTTGAAAATGAAGGAGTGATAAGATGTATTTGCGACTTGACATTTTATTGTATTTCTTGTATGGTGAAATATTTTTTGAGGTAAATATTCTTGCGGAGATTTTGAGATAGATTGTTGCTATCTAACCTAGAATTGTCAAAAGGATTTGGTTTCAAGTAAAACAAGTTTTTAAGATATATATACATTAAATAAAAAAGGTATGGGCACATAATACTTTGTTTGAAATGTTGGAATGAATGTTGTGAAATAGAAGGTGGAGTGAAAATGATTGTTTGATAAGCATTCCTAGAAATATTTGAGTGAATTTTTATATGCTTCATTGGTAAATGTTTAGGGAATATTTGAGATAGAGATTGAGAATTATTTGAGTTAGGGTTTGAGACAAGTTTTAAGATAGGTTTTGATATAGGGTTTGATACAAATTTTAAGACAGGGTTTGGGACAGGGTTTGAGACAGGGTTTGAGACAGGTTTTGAGACAAGTTTTGAGATAGATTTTGAGACACATTTTGAGATAGGATTTGAGATAGGGTTTGAGATAGATTTTAGGTAGAATCAAAGACAAAGTTTTGGTGTATATTTGAGACAGAGTTGAGAACAAGATTTGGAGGTGACAAAGCAGATGATAGAAGTCTCTAGTGGATAGATATCCATTAGCCAGGGGCATTGAATATATATGTCTTCTATGGATATATATCCACAAGCTAAAGTAGTGGAGCCATAAGTCTTCTAGAAAGGAGCACCAACTAGAGCAGAAAGGAAAGAGTTCTCCTATGGATAGGAATCCACGAACCTAAATAAAGGGGAAAGAGTTATCCTATGGATAGGGATCCATAAATCAGAACAAGGGGATTGGTGTCTCCTTTGGGCAGAGGTCCAAAAATATTGTAATAGGGAATTGATTCCCAAAATAATTCATTGAGAAAACTTATAAGGAATATTTTCTTCGTGGAGTAGCCCACATTGGGTGAACCATGTTAAATCATGTATCTCATGTGTGTGATGGTTTATGCAATGTTTACTACTTTGATATTAATTATACTATCATATGGAATGAAAAGTAAAAAGTTTTATCTTATACTGTTCACCCACCCTCTCAGTATAAGCTTATGTTCTTCATTACCAAAAAGGGTAAAAATATAGCAATAGCTTCCTATAAATATGAATTGTATATTTTATATGCTCTTTATACCCCTCATGTTGCCATGGATGCCAACTCCAAAGAAACTACCTCTTTATGGCACAAATGGTATGGGCATCTCAGTTTAGGCTATTTTATTTAGATGAGTAAGCATGATATAGTGTTAAGTTTACCCAATCTCTTATATACTTTATTTGTATTCTTGGATTTATTAGAAAAGAAGCAACATCGAGTTCCAATTGAGTTGAGCTCTTCATGAGCCAAAGAACCATTGGATTTAATCCACATAGATCTGTGCAGACCCATGCAAAATAGTTGTGGTGGAAATAAGTACTTTTAATTATTTATTGATGATTACTCTTAAAATATGTGGGTTTTATTTTTACAATTGAAGTCAGATATCTTCCTGTATTTTTAATAGTTTCAAAAGTTTTTTGAGAAAGAATCAAGATCCTCTACTCATATTAATGGGGATAATTAACCTCCAATTAGTTCTCAAGGTTTCTTACCAAACATGGGATCAAAAGATAATTTACTACAACCTATACTCCTCAGAAAAATAGAGTTTCTAAGAATAGGAATCATTCCATAATGGATATAGTTTGTTGTATGCTCATAGGTGCACATATTGGGCAACAATATTGGTTAGAAGCTATCACTATAATGGTGTATCTCCTAAATTGAGCACCAACAAAATCTCGTCAAGGAGTTACACCAGAAGAAGCCTAGAGTGGAAGAAAGGCCTCCATTTCTCATATAAGAATATTTGGATGCAAAGCCTTCATGCACATTCCAAATAAGAAAATGAGAAATCTATATAAGAAAAATCTATAATGCATCTTTCTTGGTTATGATGAAGAATCCAAGGGATATCGATTGATTGATAACATAATCAAGAAAATACATATAAGACAAGATTTTGTATTCAATGAAGATTCCAAATTGGATACACCAAAGTCTAGCAAAGACACATCTCTTTCTACACACCTATAATTTGAGGAGCCTAAGTCGAGAACTCTTCCCAAATAGAATAAATTTTCAAAATGGTATACTATCACAATAAAATATGAAAAATTAGATGCACATATTGATCTCAATTACAATCAACCACGTACTCAAAGTATCTCATGCCATAAAATATAAAAATATGATGAAGAAGAAGATAAGAGTGAGGAAGATAGAATTTTGATGACTTTAGTGGTCGAGCATGAACCCACTTTAGTGCAAGAAGCACTTATTGTACCTCAATGGAAGGCAAACATGGATGTAGAACATATATGTCTTATGAAGAATAAAACTTGGGAGCTAGTTGATCTACTTTCTAGAAAGAAACCCATTGGTTGCAAATGGGTATACAAAGTCAAGTATAAGGTATATGGAACTATTGACAAGCATAAATATAACCTTGTTGCAAAGGGCTATGCTAAAAAATAAGGCATATATTATGAAGAGAAATTCAAACCAACTACACAAATTATAATGATCCATGTACTTTGTACAATGGTAGCTTAGTTCAGATGGAAGCTTCATCAAATGGATGTGAAAAGTACCTTCTTGAATGGTGATCTCAACATGACCCAACCTGAAGGATATGTTATTGAATAATAAAAGTAAAATATTTTCAAATTGATAAAGTCCTTGTAAGGGTTGAAACAATATTCAAGATCTTGGTACATTAAGATTCATAATCACCTTCAACAATATTTCAAGAGAATTCCCTTAGATGCCAATATTTATTTCAAGAAATTTGGTTATGAAATAGTGACACTCGTGCTCTACGTTGATGATCTAATCATCACTATGAACTCAAAAAATATGATAGAAGTAGTGAAGGATGACTTGATAAAGTCATTTGAAATAACAAATATAGGACTTCTACATTATTGTCTTGGATTAAAATTTGTGCAAAAAAAGAACCACATTAGGTTCACATACATGAAGTATGTCAAGGCACTAATTAAAAAATATTGTATGACATATTGTAAACCCAAAGCAATACCAATGGAAATAGGGTTACAACTATCTAACTAAGAGAAATATCCTCAAGTAGATGGAACTCTCTATTGATAATTGATTGGGAGTCTCATATATTTGACTAATACTAGGTTGGATATTAGCTTTATTGTGAGCTATCTTTCAAGGTTCATGCAGGAACCTAAGGTCAATCATTGAAATACAATGAAGCGAGTTTTACACTATGTCTATGGCATAATAGAATATGGCCTAGAGTACAAGAAGAATCATAAGTTTTTCTTCCAAGGATACACAGACTTAGATTATGCTGGATCTATAGATGATAAAAAAATCAACATCATGATACATATTTCATCTTGGATCTGGACCTATCTCTTAGCACAACAAGAAGCAGCAAGTTGTTACACTTTCATATGTAGATGTAGAATATCCCATAGCATGTGGAGTTATGCGTAAATATATATGGTTATGTCATATTCTTTCAAGTATGGGTCTTCCAAAGAATCTTCTAATACAATTGAATTGTGATAACCAAAGTGTTTTGAAACTAGTTAAAAATTGAGTGTTCCATAAATAAACAAAGCATATTGACACTCAATGTCATTTTATTTGAGATGAAGTTCCAAAGCACAAGATGCGGCTCTAGTACATTCTTGTTGATGAAAAAGTTACAAATATTTTCACCAAGGCACTTGCACGTGTCAAATTTAATTTGTTTCACAACTCTCTATGTACTTCAAATAATGTAATAAGGGAGGAATATTAGGCTGCAGGTTATAGTATTTTATTATTACATTATTTTCCTATTAAGTTAGTGCACATCTAGTTGGTATTCTAGAAGCCAACGTGGAAATAATAATTTGGCATAGCCGAAGTAAAGTAAGTTTATTTTGGGTAGAAAATATTTGTTATGTTGTTTTTAGATTCATCTATTATGGGCTAATTTGAGCCCTCATCTATAAATAAATTCAGAACTCATGAATGAAATATTTGGTTTGTTTACCAACAAGCTTTATGGCCATCTCACTTGAGACCATCTAATCTAATCCAATTATAGACCATGCATAGGTTGGATGATCCACAAAATAGAAGATGGATATATAGATCAATGGATGTTGAATACATGAATATATGCACTCATTACAAGTGGATCTTTTAAACTATTAGATCATGTTTTTGTATCATTATATTTATCATTTTATATTTGCATTCACCTTTTTTATTTTACCATTTATATTTCTAGATAACAATTGTATTTCTATGTTTTAAACTTAGTTTCTTCTTTGTAAAACACTTTTATATAAATTTTCACATTAAACATTATTTTTTCCAATATTCTTCCCCTTAATGCTTAATCTTCTAATTTTAATATCTTGAATAAAACTCTCTCATAAATTATTTGTACATGCATCTTCATTACTATCCAAATATATTCACATATATTTAAACTTCCAACTATTGGATTTCTTTTCTTCTTAAACATGGGTGTGATCTGATGACTCAACCAAAAGTGTCCTTATGATAATATTCTCATCCTACAAGATTTCGTGGATAACCAGTTACTACAATTATCAAGTCTAATAGAGTAGATCACTACTTACAAGATTTACTCTATTATTTCCCTCATTACTCTCCCTTTCTCTTTTCGGGATACTCCTACTACTTCTATATTCATTGATTTTAATACTTTAGCTCTCATAACTTGTTAAATATATGGATCAACTATGACTTGAATCTAGGATCTCCATGTATTGAGGTTGCTCTAAAAACAATATTTTGGATCCTTCTTGAACTAGTATGTGATTTAGATGTAATATTGCTTCTACTCATTGCTCCAACATCCCCCTAAGCCACACCATGAGTACTCAAGACTAGTATATTCAACACCAACTCTAATCTTTGGTATCACCTTTGATACCAATTGTAAGAATATAAATATTCGATACCATTTATCAAGACCAAATACTCTAATAATCAAATTGTTCTTATATCCAAAACCTAGAATCATTAAATTTATCCCACAACTTCTAAAAATAAACATTTCTTTATACACAACATATAAAATATTTTCATAATATAAATTATATGCTCAATTTGGGTGCAACTACATTGCTCAACTATTCCATTGAATTAATAACCATTGTTTCATATTTTCTATCATCCTAATCCATAAAATATTCTTTACTATATTTGATAGGCTTTGTGGCCATCTCACTCAACTCTATATAATCTAATATAACTATGGACCATACATATGTTCGATGATCCACTCAATGGAGGATGGATAGATCAACTAATATTGAATACATGAATATATAGTCATTACAAATTATTTTTTTTAACTAACAAATCATGCTTTTCTACCATTAGGTTTATCTTCTATTCTAAGCATTCACCTTTTTAATTTGCAATTCGTATCTATATATCAAAATTGTTTTTCTATTTTTCCACTTGAGCTATAAATTCATCTAAATTGCTTCTACTCATTGCTCCAACAACCCCCTAATCCACACCATGAGTACTCAAGACCAGTAGATTCAATACCAAATCTAATATTCAACATCACCTCTTGAAGTTGCTCTAAAAATAAGCTTTTGGATCCTTCTTGAACTAGCATGTGATTTAGATGTAATATTGCTTCTACGCATTGCTCCAACAACCCCCTAATCCACACCATGAGTACTCAAGACCACTAGATTCAATACCAACTCTAATATTCAACATCACCTCTTGAAGTTGCTCTAAAAATAAGATTTTGGATCCTTCTTGAACTAGCATGTGATTTAGATGTAAGATTGCATCTACTCATTGCTCCAAAAACCCCCTAAGCCACACCATGAGTACTCAAGACTAGTAGATTCAATACCAACTCTAATCTTCAACATCACCTCTGATACAAATTTTAAGATTCTAAAGCTTTGATACCATTTATCAAGACCAAATACTCTAATAATAAAATTGTTCTTATATCCAACACCTAGAATCATTAAAATTATCCCACAACTTCTAAAAATAAACATTTATTTATACACAACATATAAAATATTTTCATAATATAAGTCATATGCTCAATTTGGGTGCAACTACATTGCTCAAATATTCCATTGAATTAATAACCATTATTTTATATTTTCTATCATCCTAATCCATAAAATATTATTTACTACATCTGATAGGCTTTGTAGCCATCTCACTCCACTCCATATCGTCTAATATAACTCTGGACCATACATAGGTTGGAAGATCCACTCAATGGAGGATGGATAGATCAACTAAGATTGAATACATGAATATATAGTCATTACAAATTGCTTTTCTTAACTAAGAGATCATATTTTTCTACCATTAGGTTTATATTCTATTCTAAGCATTCACCTTTTTAATTTTATAACTTGTCTTTATATATCAAAATTGCTTTTTTATTTTTCCACTTTTTTTCTTCTTCTTTAAGAAAAGCATTTTCATGTACTTTTTAATAGTATGCACTTATTTTTTCTACAGTGGTATTGGTTCATAAGAGAACCATTATCTATGTTGTACCATGATGTGTATTTCATTTTTGCATGTTAGAGCTATCATATCACTTATATATGTGAATTGCATGATAAAAGTTATAGTATATTATTAAGAAGTACTTTTGTTATAATTAATATATGGATAAAAGACATGCATGGTTTTGACTATATTAATGGGTACGTTGAAGGAGGCGTTAAATTCTATTGGAAAATAATAATTAAGATATTACAATAACATAGTTAAGATCTCCACAACCAAAGAAAATATGTAAGATTCATCTATACCAAGAATATAATATATATCATGTACCTTATCTAATATTCTAGATATGTATGCCAAGAATAGATTACTAGACTTATTTCATGTCATGTAATAATCTAGATATGTATGTTATGTAATATATTCATGTATACCAAAAACACAAAATAAATCATGTGCCTTATGTAATATTCTAGCCACACAAATGGTGTCATAATTTGGAATATGACATGTTTAGGATAAAATTATTTAAAATTCTCTCTAGAGAGCTATCAAAGGATAACTTGAATGTGTTTTTCTTACCTACTCAAAACAAAACTAGTGGAGGCCAAGTTGTGAACCACATTTTTGGAGCATTGTGCTATGACAACTAGGTTGTGAAGCAGATATGTGTATATGGGTGTTGTATTAGGTTTTGTTCTAGGTTGTAGAGCGAATTTGTGCAGATGAGTGTTGTACTAAGGTCATGGAGGCCACATAATAGATTTGTGTGGATGGAGAATAAAAGATCATGGGTGTTGTATTAGGGTTGTGATGTGAAGCAAATTTGTGTAGCACTATGCTTTGACATATAGGTTATGAAGCATATCTATGTAGATGAATGTTGTGCTAGGGTTGTGGAGGCCACATAATAGATTTATGTGGATGAACAATAAAAAATTACTCATGTTGGATTAGGATTGTGGAGGCCAAGTTGTGAAGCACTATGCTACAGTGTCTAGGTTGTGAAGCAGATCAATGCAAATTTTTAGGTTTTAGAGGAGCATTGCAGAGAAGGCAAATGAGAATTACAGAGGAGGTGGATGTGTGGTTAGGAAAATTTAACCCCATTACTGAAGAAGCTAGGTTCATGAAGGCGGATCTATTTGACTCCTATGACCCCTTCTTTTCATTTAAATAGGAGAAATGGGATCTTAATAAGCTCAAATGTGGGACTAGTGGAACCTATGGGGATGATCTCATCCCCTCTAATATTCCTTCATATGAAAAAGTGGTCGTTGAAATTAATGGATGATCCAACACCCTCTTCAACATTTCTCTCGTGTCGAACCAAATCCATATCCCCGATAGCTTGATTGATAATATCCAAAAATATAGGTTGTGGAATCTCATGGGAAAATTCCAACGTAGGAGGTTAGGTAGTGATGATTTGAGGAGATGGGATTTGGAAATATGGAGACCTATCGGTTCTCTTGAAATTGTGGTCATCCCAAGAAATTTTGTCCTTATCAAACTAAACTATGAGGAAGATTCTAATCAGATCTTGGAAGGGGGCCCATGGATTTTTGGAAAACAAGGTTTATTTTTGTGTAAATGGGCCTCAAATTTTAATCCCCTAATGTAGAGCATTAATATTTTCCCACTATGGATCAAGCTACCAGACTTCCCACTTCATCTCTAGCATGAGAGCATCTTCCAAGATATTTCCAAGATGATCGGGTATTTTATTTCCTTTGATTAGACTACCAGTTCCAAATCTTGAATGCTTTATGCTAGAATGTGTGTGATGGTTGATATCGAGAAGGATCTACCAAGATCCATTGAGGTATTTTTTGACCTTGGCACCTGGTTTTAGAATATTGAAAATGAAACTAAACCCCAAGTTTGCTAGGAGTGTGGTAAGGGTGGGCACCATAAAATATTATTCCCCCTGCATCATAAAGCTCTGAGTACTTTGGTGGGTCATAAGGAAAATAGTAAGAAGCTAAGTGAAAAGTGGGTACCTAAGCGAAACCCTCAAAAATTGAAAGGAAAAGATCTTATTTTTATTTTTCAAGTTAAACTTAGTGAGTAATTACAAGAGGAATTCCTTCTTTCATAAAACATGTTTTATGGAGAATAGGAGTTGAATAGGGTTCATATGAAGAGAAGGGAAGTGATCCCAATAGTAGGGGATATTTTTAAACTTTCTAAATTTGAGGAGAGTGAAGAAGAGGTAAGTCCCTCTAGTCTTATCCTCCAAAATTGCTTTGATTGTCTTGACATGGATGATCTGACTCTTCAACAATTATTGAAAATTTCTCTAGCCTCTCCAAAACCTATGTTTGAGAAATGCTCTCCAGTTTCTAATACTAGAAGTCACAAGAAAGTTTGTATTGATGTAGGGATCGAAAGGAAAGTGGGAAGACCTAGCAATAGAGCACTCAAGAAAAGGGATATTGACTCTAAAATTTTTAACGGAGTACAACCCCTTCTGATAGATAGTTTTGAGGCTCTGCATCCTAGAGAGAATGAGGTTGTTCCAATCATGGAGACTTGGAACAAATGTGTTGAGGAGTGTGGCCTAAAAAAATGATTTCTTTATTTTGGGGTCAAAAAACGTTTGGCAAACCTCCCAAAACCTCATTGAGAAGGGATTCTAGCAAGTGATTTTTGGTTGTTTTTGATTTAGTTGTTTGACAGGACACATGTTGTTGTTGTAGATCTACTCTAGTTTTAGGCGGGATTCTTGGCTCTTTGGTTCTCTGAGCACCCTTGGGTTCCAATGGTGAGGCTTGGTTCCTAGATTCAAGGCCCTAGTGGTGGGCGGGATTTTCAAATTTTGAACTTTGAATTTGAATGTTTTTTTGGGTGTCGGTTTCTCTTATGTTGGTCCTTATTGCCAGCTGGTTTTTTTACCGTGACAATATCTTGTATTTTCTTGATAAAAATATGCAGCTTATTTGCTAGGAGGTTGCTTCATTGGATTTTTGGGTTGGATTTGTGGAATCCGACTTAGTCTTTCTTGATATCTTATTGCTAGTTCTAAGTTTTGGGGGTGCCTTTCAAAACTCTGCTTGTAATAGGTTAGGGGACTCTTTAAAAACCCCTTCTACTATCACTAAAAAAATCTAATATAATAATATGACAAAAAAGAATACAAATTTTTTATTAATATTTCTAAATTAATATTTTTAAATTAAAACAAATTACATTATATTCTTGTGGTAAATAAATAATCTTAATTTTATATTTAATAAATGAAACTATTAGTATCATTTATAATAAATAAAATTATTTGATTTTCTAAAACTCATTAAAAATTTATAATAATGAAATAACTTAAATTTTTCAATATTATTTTTATTATACTTTTATAATAATAATAAATTAATAATAATTCCTAAGCCAACAAAGGTAATAAATATATTAACAACAATGCTTTCTTTAACATCCACAAGAAACTACCACAACCCCACAAAAAATAGCAATATGGTGTCTTTCCTATTGAGTTCCCAAAACTTAAAAAAAAAAAATCTTATAGCATAAGTTGATGGATAAAATAATAAAACTAGATATATGTTATAAAACCAACAATATTCTTAATATTTTCAAATCTTAAATTGCATGTACTAACTTTACATTTAAAACAAGAATTGCATTGATTATACAAAAGTATTTTATGTTCACTTTCTGTAGATTCTAAGTTCAATGTTAAGTGGTAAGTGAATTTTATCAATGTTCAATGACAATTTCTTGCTACTCAAATTTGGAAAGCTTCTATTGAATAAAAAACTCAACTTCTTGGTTGGCAGATTTTGCATCAAAAACTGCCAACAGCTAAAATTTTAGTTGTGATTTTACACATTCCTCCTCAATGCAATTTTTGTAATTCTTTAGAAACTCTTATTCACTTGTTTTGGTTTTGTGGCATGGCTAAACAATTTTTGGATATCTTCTACTCTTTTATTATTCCCTCTTTCACCAGATCTTGGAAGTTTTCACTTGGTTTTTCTAGCTAGATCAATGCCCCAATCTATGGGATGTTTGTAGACTCATCCTTCTCAAGCAAATATGGAAGTACAGATGTAAAAAGGTGTTTACTGTATCTACTCCTCCATGGGATATATTTTTGGCAAACTTAACCTTTGATCTTTTGTTACATGTAGGACACTTTCATTCCCAAGTCTATGTACCTTCCAACACGCCTCGAGATGTTATTCACAGACTTCATCAACTTTCTCATATGATTTAATATCTTTAGAAAGTCCAACAGGAAACTAAGAAGAATACAGTTAACAATGATAAGAAGGTTCAGGTTTGATTACTTCTTTTTCTTCTTTGAAGACTTCAGAAGATGTCAAGGAAGACATGCCTAGAATTTTTCATTTAACAGACTCTCCCACAGATGAATGTTGATATATGGTGTATTGCAGCAAGATATAGCTATAGGTTTTTTTGTTGATATTAGATTGTATTCTTATGTATATTCAGTTATGGATGCTTTACTCCTTATCCAATTCATTTTGTTTTTAAATAATGAACAATGCTAACACCAAAATATTAAAATGTTCCAATTAATAATATAATATAATTTTAGCTTTAAAAAAAAACACCTTTTTCTATCTATGATCCCCAATTTCGTATACATGATTCAAGGGACTACGCGCACATAGAAAGAACCACGTCCTTGTCACCAACTGCTCTGCCTTTGCCACACTAAAAACACTAAGCAGTAGCCAGCGTAAAACAATTATACACTAACATTATAAATATTACCCAATACATCACAATGTCTTATTTATTCATTCTGGTTCACTTCACTCCAATAAGGTTTGAGATATCCACTAAACTCCAACAAAGTCTAAGATATCCACACCGACTTTCAGATTACATAATATATGTTTTATTCGATTAAGAGAATGTGTAGCTTTTTAAAATATTATATTAAAAATTAATAAAATATATTTTTATAAATAAAAAAAATATTTGGTTAATGTTATTAGTTGAAAAACAATTACCATTAAAATAGAGGGGAACTAAACAAACAAAACTAACCTGAAACCGATTTCCACTCCAACAATAGCTAATTTAAGAGCTTCGATTGCTTCCAGCTAAAAACCATTTGTTTAGAGCTGGAAAGATGTTCCCAAGTGGAATGTATAACTTTATCACTTACACAGCTTTAAATATTAAATATAAAGATTAGCTTAGTGTATAGGCTAAACATTTGTTGGTTATCAACTTAGAGGAGCTACCTAGGCTTTATGTTGTTTATGAACGGTTGGTTTGAAGGGTAAGTAGAAGGGACGGTACCCTTGTTTATAACAACGGCATTACCTGGGCGTAGACTTCAGAACTCAGAGAAGGACGCTCTGCAATCTTTCTTTTTTTCTTCTTAAGATGTGGCGTCTGTTAGATCTCTTTTTATCTTCGCTTTCTTACTTTCCATGGGGAAGCAGAAATATACCGTTAATGCTCACCCAACTTCGCTGTCTAATTCGTAGTCTCTCCTCCTTCGTGCAGAGATCAGCTTCAGATATGCGCCATAGTTATATGCTTGGAGCTTTTCCGAGTTATCCAAACCCGTATGCCATGTCTCCGAATTATCCTGGTGTTGTTTATGGGAACAGACTCATGAGTGCAAGAGTGTTCTTTTAGAAGAGCAGGATTTGAGATAATCACTTGTAATATCCTTAAGATGTGGCGTCTGTTAGATCTCTTTTTCTCTTCGCTTTCTTACTTTCCATGGGGAAGCAGAAATATACCGTTAATTCTCACGCAACTTCGCTCTTTAATTCGTAGTCTCTACTCCTTCGTGCAGAGATCAGCTTCAGATATACGCCATAGTTACATGTTTCGAGCTTTTCTGACTTATCCAAACCCATATGCCATGTCTGCGAATTATCCCGGTGTAGTTTATACCGACAGACTCATGAGTGTTCTTTTAGAAGAACAGGATTTGAGATCACCTCTTGTAATATTCCAGTAATGCTTATCCTGGTGATGCCCTTGTTTTTATTTTATTGCTTTTGTTTTTTTAATATTGTTATGTATATATATACAGAAGTTGAGACTACGAAAATGTCTGTTTATAAGGAAAACTGCATGGCCTTTTGTCAAGGAGCATGGGCCTCGGCTTTAAAACGGCTCCGTTTTGTTTTTATAACGTCTGGGCAAGGGAGAAGCGGCTTTTAAAAGGGCGGCATGGCATAGCATAAGTTGGAGCGGGGCGGGAGGAGGTCAGGAAGGAAGCGCCATAGGTCATGGGGGCATGAGTATACCCGGCATGAGGCGAAGCAGGGCTGGAGCGGCATGAGTAAAGGGGAAATAGTGGATCTTTGCGCCAAGAGCTTGTTTGATTAATAAAGCGGGTCGAAGCCTTTTAAATTGAAACGAAAATTTAAACGAGCAGCTTCGAACATGGGAGAAAGCTCTTTAAATATAAAAAAAATTAATCCTTGACAATCCTAATGATGCACCCTACTGGTAGTGATGCACTTGCAGGCAATCTTCCAGCATGTTGTTCAATTCTTAGTAATATTATGATTAGTATTAATTGTGAGTTTAATGAATTATATTGTGGGTTTAATTGTGGATGAGTTGTATATCATGTTTAACAACATCTTTATAAAAATATCTATATAATTTTGTATTCTTACTAAATCTTATTTTACTTATTTATTTATTTATTTATAAAGACTTCAAGGTGGATGTTGGCATTCATATATATTATGAATTAGTTTTTATATCTATATATCCATCCAAACTTCAAGGCAGAGGTTGGCATTAGTTTAAAGTATTTGAGAATTATTTTTATACATTATAAAAATAAATAAGTTGAATTACAGAGAGTTAGAAACAGGTGTGACTGTACAACAAATGCAATGGAACTCCTTGAAGAAAGATAATAACTATAATAGAACTCGTGAAGAAAGAGTGTCAAAAAAAAATTGAGATGAAAATTAGAGGATTCACTTATAAAATAGACTCAGACTTAAACCATGATATATATAGTCTCTATGTTGTGGCTTACATCTTAAAGCTTAGGTCCGATTTAACCGAAATAGAACTGTTAACTGGAGCGTTTGGTCGACGTGCATTGTTAATTTTTCAACGTTCAACGTAGGGGGTCAGCAATTTTAAGAAACCAACCGAATTCCCTGTGACCATGCAATACAATACGTTAAAATTTATGGTTTGCCTCTCACTGCATCACATTGTTTCTCCTGTTATCTCCTTGTATTAAAATATCGCGACAGGTATTTTGTTTGTCACGTTGAAAAAGATGTACTAAATTAATAAAATATTTAATTGTCTAATCTATATTTAATTGTCTAATCTACCCCTATCTCTGTGTTAATGAGACTGTCAGTATTATAACTTGTTTTAAGAGAATTTTCAAGGGTTATAGCTATTTTTGAGATTTTCAAGGTTTAAAGATTATATGATTTGAGTAGTTGTATTTTTATATTTGAGATCCTATAAACCATATTTGAGTCTCGCGAACTTAATTAAATCATTCATTTGACCAAGTTGTATGCTTCAACTCAACCCATACCAACAGTTTGCACTCGAAATTTGTTTATTGGATTCTAATCCACCAAGTAAACAAAGCACGCCAATCAAAATTGTGCGCGCTATTTCAACCAATAAATGTGAAAAGTCCTAATCAAAATATTTTAAAGGTTGATTTTGAAGTACAAATGGCACCTTATAAATTATAAATTTTTACTTATATGCTTGGTTTACCCCGTCTTTCTCACACAATAGGCTATGGGTTATACGCATGTTTATATTTTTTAAAGAGTAAATGGCTTCTAGCTATAATAACATTCAATATAAATAATTTTCAACCCGTACAAGTTGGGTACACCTATGAAAGGTCTGAATCAGGCTTGAAATTAGATGTTTTGAACTACAAACATCATTATACACGTTCTTTAAAATTATAAATCGTTATTTATATGCTTAGTTTGCCTAGCTTTCTTATATAATCTGTTATATAGGTTATAGCGTATTTATTTATTTATTTATTAAATAAATGGCTTCTAGTTATAATAAGATTCAATAGAAATCATAGCAATGAATTTTCTTTAATTGTGTATAAATGATATTGAGTAATTTGAGAGCACAAATAAGATGACAGATATATATTTGGAAAACTTGTTCCCTCTTTCGAATTCTAGTGCGTAAAGATGTATATAAAATTTTAAGCCTAATCGCAACAAATGTTATGTTATTTATATGATGCTTAAAACAAAAAACAAAAATTCAAGGAAAATTGTGTGTTCGAGTCCCTATATATTTAAAAAACAATAGACAAAGTGATTTTTTTTTTTTTTTTTAAATTTACATTTGGCATCGATGGAAGTCTTACGGACTTATTATCCATGCTAGAAAGTCTTTAACACTTTAACATCATCTATATCAAACATAGACTTATTTATTTTATTTTTTAAAAAGCAAAAAATCTTTTGTGGGGCAGCCTTGGTCTGAGAGACCACGAACGGGGAGTTCTACACCGTCAAAGTCACCCGGGGTGCGACGGGGAGTTCTACACCGTCAAAGTCACCCGGGAGTCGCACCTGACCCTGCCCCCACCAACATTATCAATTGGATTTTGGATGCCCAATTCAGCTTTTTGGTAGGGTGCAGATTTGAACCTGGGACCTCCCTTGGAGGATTGCCCTCTCCTCTCCAACTCACCTACAACACCTGGGTATCAAACATAGACTTATTGATCTAAATTTATGTGCTTCATTTCAATTTGTACCAACTACAATTGATATTCTTAATCTCTAAAGACTCGTTATGTCCAATAAAAAAATTGAACTAAAGGTTGTATAGTGTGTTGGAATTCATATAGTATTTAGCTTAGTTTTTTTTCCATGTAACAAATCAACATGAATATCATACATATTACATTTAATATCTTAATTTTAATTATCATTTAGTCTTTTTATCCACTAAAAAAAATAATATTATGACAATCAATTAACTTTGTTGATGTTATCATGGAATAATCATAACAATACTTATAAATTGAGGGAATGGAGGGAGTTAGAATTTACAATATATTTGAGAACAAACAATATCAACATATTACTTAATAAAGTAAGAATAAACCACAGCACAACAAAAATTCAAAGATGACCTTAAAGACCAAATAATCTTAGTGATGAATAAAAGATGTTTTCCAAAAAATAAAAAAATGGTTGGACAAGGTGGGGTATAAATAGCCATGATCAATTGATACACGCATCAAGAGAATAAGATGATTGGCATGGAGGATAATTTACAGATCATCTTATGATACCTACAATTTATATCTAGAGTTGTGCTATAGAAAATATAATATTCTACTTGTAGCCAATGAGAAATGCATCTTTACCAAAGAACTCACACAAGAGAATGTTACATCTATAAAAGTATAGGTCAGAATATAAGTCACATATTACTTCATAACATGTTACAATATGCCTCATACAACAATATTGTACTATGAGATATAGCTTGCTATGTTATATAGTAGAGCATAGGAACAACTAGTAGGAGATAGTGTTCTATGAGAGATATATTGTTATGTTATATAGTAGAGCTATATAATAATGAGAATAGAAGAATGGGTTCTTGGATTCCTAGGTTTATAAGAGAAGAAGTACATACACTATATTTATTTATATTATACAAGATTACTAGATATTTGGAATGTGGGATGCTTCCTTCCAATAATTTTCAGAGTAATTCATCAAATGAACATAAAATTATTTATTTAACTTCTATAAATGAGGTGCAACTTGAAGTGTACAAGTGGATGAACTACTCTATGGTTTCATGTTGTGGTTACAACTATCATTCGATGATGATGTGTTGTTGACATTAGGTTTTTATCATTTTGTCTTGCACACCAAGTGGATGGGTGTTAAAGGTTTGAATCTAAATAAATTACTACACTAATGTACCTCTTGGAACTAACCTATCTGAAAAAGTTATGTGTCTCATAGTAAGTGATTTTATAGAAAGCTCAATTGGTTTATCTTCTATTATGGAATCCAACTATGTCGGGCCTATATCCATTATCTATTGTACTACCATTGGTTCTATAAGAAGAGGAAGATATAAATTAAGAAGTTTTGCATGGAATACTAAGTGCATCTAAAGTATGATGATAAGTTAATAATATGGGCACTATCTCTTGACTAGTATAGAATTGTGTAACCATAGAAAATAGTTTGATATTTCAATGAGGACCTAATAATTGATCTTTGTTCATGTGGAGCAAAACCTTATCTCCCATTAAAAAATATGTGGTGTTTTATGGTGGTCATGTCATACTTTATACTTCTATTTTTGAAACTATAATATCTATTAGAGCTAGTTATACATATTCCACACTTGATATAAGAATTACTTCCCTATATTATTGGCCTCCTTGACTTGGGCTAGTATAATGGCACTATACATTATGTGGATAAGGATGTTCACTTTGGTGCTAGGTTGAAAACTCATATATGCATAACAATTTTTATATATTTGTGGATGAATTAATAGTCGTATTGTAAGAAATTTAAATCTATGATATGCCTTCATTCCATATATGATGGAGGTTATGGTTGTATATAAAGAGTAGATGCACTAAAATATTATTAACCAACTAATTTACCATCAATTTATGGATGGAAGCATCTACAATACTAGAGCTTGTAGTAAAATTGGTAATTTTGGTGATCCAAAATTTGTTAAGGAACCTAATATTACAGTCTAATATAATAAAATTAGGTAGACCAATGTGAATCCAAACCTATTGAAAGTGTAGCCAAGAAATGTCTAAAGTGTTAATGTTTTTGGTGCATGCAACCATGATACTCATTTTGCTAAACATATTAATAATCATGTGTATCAGTATATAATATTCAAATAAATTCATGATAATATAATCCTAGGGCCTAGGGGAAACATGGAATTATGTATAAAGTCCTATTGTCTTGCTTAATAATTTGGAAATGTTACAATGACTGTAAGATGTAATACAGATTTCCACTTCTTAGTATAAATGTAACTATTAAAAGTACTATTATAGCATTACAAGCATCTTATTGATGCCAAAATTCTTAACTACCTTCAAATAGTGTGTTTTACATATCAATAGCTAGCATGGTGCACTTGATGATACATAGAGCTTGTCTTAGATAATACACTAATGTATCATGGATATGTTTAATAGGTGATGATTTACCTTCTATGAGTTGGCAATGGATATTAGAAAAGTTAATATATGAAGGACACGTCATATATAAATAGTTGGGATTATACACTTTGGTATTAATAATAGATAGTAGAGCCTATACAAGTGGGTACCTTGGGAAATGTACCACCTAGTTCTTATTTTATTATATTTTTTAATCACATGGATCTATTATAGGTGAGTCATCTATTTCAAATTTCTAGTATTTTCTATTGTGCTCTAAGAATGGTGATATCAGAAAGGTATTTGAACTTAGTGAACCATATTTTCCTTACCTATAATAGAGTTTCTTACATAGGGAATAATTACATACAACTCTTTTGAATAGGTGGAATATAGTTGATATGTGTCTAAAAGTATATTAGAATGGTATGAAATTATATGCTCATTTTGGATCAAGAAAGTGCATAGTCAATCTAGTTAGTTTCAAGATTGAATGATCGGGTGATGTGTGACATGGATAACAATGGTGCTAAATAGAGATAAAATTTAGTTCTTAAAATATCTATTGTTGTTATGAAATCTAGTGAAACATTAAATTCTAATATATGACCTAGTTTACATGCAATGAAATATTGAATAACCAAATATGATGTTATAGTATAAGTAAGTGGGGGTAAGAAAACATATGAGATATGTTAGGATTTTAGGAATTGATCATTATTGAATGACACAAACCTTTTTATATATACGTGAATTATTTTTTATGATACATCCTAGATAAGAATATATATGTTGTTAAAGATACACTTGCCTAGATATGATTGAAGCTTGTGTTGGCATAGTGTTGAAAACTTGGAACATATGCTAGGGATGGTTTTTTCATATCTTGATAAATGTGAGAATATCATCCAAGAACACAATGATGAAGGACCCAATGAATAGATATATAACATCATTCATGAGTTATATGAATGTTACCAAATAGTTACTTGCTAAAAGGTATAACCAACAACTAAATAACCCTTCCTAATTCTTTCAAGTCATATTCCATATATCTTTTGGGTTTATAGGTATATTATGATAGCTAGGCATGATGTGTATTTTCTAAAATCCTAAGCGCCCTATATCTTATCTAGAAAGTCATCAATGTTCAATAACAAATACTTATCCTTAATGGTAATGTTCTTGACTATTTGAGAGTAAATGTATATGTGCTAAATGAAATTCTTCTTTGGTGCTAACATAATGGGACTCTTGTATTACAATGATCTAGGCTAACTATTTCCTTAATCTATTAGCTCTTAGATCTGATATCAAATATCATTGTTCTCTTAGATTTATTAATGATATGAAGGGTTATTAGGAATATTTAACCATGGGATTAGGTTGATCTATTTCTCCATTGAATAATATAATGAAACTTCCTTGGGATATTAAAAAATTAGTATATGGGTGAATTGAAGTGTCTATTTACTAGTATTTTAAAAAAATAGTTTATGGTTAGCATGTCTAGGGTGAACTTCTAGATGCATTGGTTCATATGTTGAACCATTGGGAAAATAAATGTATCAACATGCAAGATCATATTTATAAACTGCCTTGTTAGGACTAGAGTCACAACCTCCTTTGAATAAGGTACTTAGGAATATAAGCTAATGTGACACTTTAGCTACACTACTCCACACTTATTTACATGATACATAAAACTCTTTTAATAACCTGTGACACTTTAGATACATAACTTCACACTTATTTACATGATACATAACACTCTCGTAATATCCTGACACCTACTATAAACTCAAATATTAAACAAATCCTAGACTAAAGTATTTACATATTGTTAGAATAAGTGAATATTCTCTTAAGTTCTACTAGGATCAACACACTTGAGTTTCCATTCCTCCATGTGTCAAGTGAAATCTCAATGGTGTCCTTATCAGACTTGATGAGTTGTTATAATCCAACGACTCTCAATGATCAACTTTGCTATTTATACAAAGTTGATCCTTGGAATAAATCAATTAGTTCTATTTTATTTCTTAAAATCTTGTAATGCTTTGTAGTTCTACTCTTGGGAATTCTAACATGGTATCATAGCAGGGTAGATTTTGCTAGCATTCTCTCTTGAAGGAGGTTTCTCAAACTAGTTTTTAATCTCTTATTCTTTGTTTTTTTAAAGAAAGAGGTTTTTTTTTTTCATATTGTAGTATGCTCAAATATGCAATTTTTTTAAAAGATATTTTCTTATGGTAATACCTATTGGTTTATATAATCTTGTTTGATGATGCAAATATTTCAAAATATATTTATTCACTACTTTGTGTATGCATATTGAAATATTTTTTTGCCTCTATAAAAATACTCCTTAACGAACACAACTTGCTTTAAAAAATTAAAGCAATGCTGCATCCCGTTCTAGGTGTTTTTTAATTTATAATATTTCTTCCACTCTCGAACGTAGCCATCACTGCATTTCACTCAAGAAGAAAACTAGTATAAATTAAATAACCAACAAATATGAGCTTTATGATTTTCTTATCTAGTCCCTTCCTTTTCTTCATTGGGATGTGCGCCCAAGCAGTACACCCAAAAATATTGAATAAGGAAACATCTGGTTTTGAACCAGTCCATTCTTTTTCAAGAGTTAAATGATGAAGAGCTTTATGAGGTGTGAATTTTTGAATATAATTGGCACAGTTAATAGCTTCTGCCCAAAAAACTTTTGGAAGATCTCTTGAATGGAGCATACAATTTGCCATTTCCTTTAATGTTCAGGGTTTTCTTTCTGCAATGCTATTTTACTAAGGATTATGGGAGACATAATGTTGATGAATGATGCCATCATTTGATCGAAATATGGATAGCTCATTACTGCAGTATTCTCCCCATTATCTGTGCAAATTTGTTTGATATTGCAAGAGGTCTTATTTTCAACTAAGGCTTTGAAGACTTTGAAGTGGGATAGAACATCACTTTTATATTTTAGGAATTAGACCCAAGTTCTTATAGAAAATTCATAAATAAAGGATAGAGCATATTTTGCTCCTTTGAAAGAAGGTTTTGGAAAAGACATCGAGTCACTATGGATTAATTCTAGAGGGAATGAAGTTTTTAGAGAACTACTTGGGTGGAAAGGATCTTGATGTTGCTTTCCAAGAGCACATCTAGGACAAAATCCATAAATAGAAGAGACTTGAGATAAACCTGTTACTATTTCATAGGTGCTCAATTCCTTTAGGTAGTTGTAACTAAGATGACCAAACCTTTCATGCCAAATTTTGCTTTCAAGATCTCCATGAGCCACAAAACATGAGGCCTCTTCTGGATTTTTGAATCCTTTGAAGTGAAATAGGCGAGTGTTGTGATCAATATCTCCTTTGGCTTTGAGAGGATGGGGATCTTGAAAGTCTCTTATCTCAACTCCTATTGGAGAGAAGAGAATAGTTTTCCCTTTTCCATAAGTACAAATCTGATAGATAGAGAGGAGATTTATGGAAATATTTGGAACATAGATAACATTATTGATAGAGCCACCATAAATGGTTATATCACTCTTTCCTTTGACGGGCATGAAGGAAGAGTCAACAACTTCTATGCTACAGGTTGAACTTTAGGAGATAGAAGAGAATGACTCATCTAAAGTAGTCATGTGATGAGTTGCTCTGGAATCTAGGACCCAGTGATTAGAAGAAGAATTGGAGGTTTTCCTTTGAAAATTAAGGGCTTTTCGTATTTTATTTTTATTGTCTATATTTTGATCCTTCATAGTTGCCTCTAGTTGTAATATTTTCCAGCATTTTTTTATAGAGTGACCATTCTTTTTGCAGTGAGTACAAGTTATGGGATTATTTTCCTTCTTTTTGAATTTTTCTTTAGAAGAGGTGGAGGCTACTAAGGCTTTTGAGGAAGAGGAATAAGAAGAGATTTCATATCTTGCAAGTTTTGTTTCTTCCCTAGTTAATCTGTCACAAAACTCTTCTAAAGAGGGTATTTTAAAGGTTGCACTAAGAGCATCTTTGGTAGATAGAAAGGTGGTAGCAAAGATTTGAAATACACCATTTAGTTTAGAAATAATTAGATAAATGTATTCTTATTCATTATTAGTCTTCCCACTACCTTTGTATTGAGTGAGGACCTCTTTGAATTTGGTGAGGAAGTCAACAATATTTTTGAAGTCCTCATGAGATAGAGTTGTTAATTCTGCTTCTAGTTGCATTGATCTGATTTGATCTACTTTCCCAAACAAGGTCTTTAGTTTCTCCTAACTTTCAAAAGGAGTTTTACAATCTGTAATGTGAAACCACAAACTGTCATGCATATTAGATCTTATAATACCCATTTTTTAATATATTTTCCCTTTGTGAACAAATATTTCATATTATTTTTTGAACTCATGTTGGTTTTCTTCTAATAGGTGTGTGAGCCCTTTCTAAGAAATGAGATTTAAAATTTTGGGTTTCCATGTATGGAAGTTGTGAGGAATGAAAGGATAAATTGTACTCATTGAATTAGTCAACAGAAGCCTATAAAAAATACCAAATTGCTCAAAAATACCCGCCCTAACGAGAGGGAAACTATAAGTAATTTTGAGGTTATTTGATATTTATTGAGGTTAATTAGATAAATATGCCAAAGCTTTTAGGAAACACCAAATAATTCAATAAATACCCGCCCTAACGAGAGGAAAACTATAAGTATTTTGAGTAAATTTGATATTAATTATGGTTAAGAGAACAAATATGTCAGGCCTATATATATATTTTCTTCTCAAATACCTTCCCTAACTAGAGGGAAACTATAATTATTTGATTATATATGATACTTGGAACATAGATGAATATAAACCAAGCTTGTATTGGTTACCAAATAACTTGCCCTTACTTGAGGGAAACCATAAGTTAAATAGTATGTACAATAAGGTGAGTAGTGATATGAATTATTTGTTATCCTAGGGTGTTTAGAATGATAAATAATGCTTTTAAAGAGAATTAAAAAATACTCTTTGTGAACAATAATAAATTGAACACATAAATATTTTTAATTGCTTAAAATGTTAGATTGCAAACCTTCTCCTACACCTTTTCAATCTGGCATAAATCTAAGAACTTCCTGCTCATCCCCACTATGTGATGCAACTCTATACCATAAAATTGTAGGGATTTTGTTATACCTTACTCATACTTGTCAAGATATCTCATATATTGTTGGTCATATCTAGATTCTCCCATCAACCTCACTTCAGTCATTGGCAAGCAGCAAAAACAATCCTCTGCTACTTGCAAGGAACTACTCAATTTGGGCTCTTATATAAGGGAAAATCCATGGATATTATTGGCTACACAGATTTAGATTGGGTAGGTTCAGTAAAGACAGATGTTCAACTTCTGGTTATGTCTTTTGTCTTGGTTCTTCACCAATATCCTGGTTATGCAAAAAATAACAAGCAATAGCCTTATCATCTATAGAGGTAGAATACAGGGCAGTAGTTTTAGAAATTCAGGAAGCTCTTTGGATTCATCAAATTCTAAGGGAATTTGGTTTATCCCATGATAAACCTATAACTCTTTGGTGTGAAAATAAGAGCACAATTCACATTGCATGAAATCTAGTTGAGCATTAGCGCACCAAGCACATTGAGATACATACCTACTTCATTCGACAACACATTCAGAATGAGGACATATACTTGGACTATATTCCAACTGAGGAGCAAATTGCAGATATCTTCACCAAGTCATTTCCTTCTCCGCGTTACATATAGTTGTGAGAGAAACTTGGAGTAATATAGCTACATTGACATAGAGGTCTTCCACCTCTCCTTTTACTATTGTATTCTTTGGAGGATGGTTTTTTCCCTTGTGGTTTTTTTCATCATCTCTCCAAAAGTATATATTGTTCATGAGTACCTAATCAGGCCAAGTTTCTGGGACTCATTCTTTTTTTGTATTGAGAGGACAATCTTCACCATCCAAAGACATACCTCTATCTTGGATATTTTTCTTGTAACATATGGTTTTTACCCAAGGGGTTTTTCATCATATATATATTGTAAATGACTACCTCATCAAGCCATGTTACTAGGACTCATCCTTTTATTATTTTAAGAGGAAAATATTCACTATCTGAAGACAAGTCTCTTCCTTATTTATTTTTTGATTGATGGTTTTTCCCATTGGATTTTTACCATCTCTTCAAAAAATAAATCATTGTACATGAGTACCTCATCAGGCCTTGTTGTCGAGAATCATTTGTACAAATCACCCCTAGTATCATTTAAGGGGGGTGTTAAAAAAAGTGAATATTCTCTTAAGTTCTACAAGGATAGACACACTTGCATTTCTACTCCTCCATGTGTCAGGTGAACTCTCAGTGGTGTCTTCATCAGACTTGATGAGTTGTTGTAATCCAATGGCTCTCAATGATCAACTTTGTTATTTATACAAATTTGATCCCTGGAATAAATCAATCAATTCTATTTTTTTTCTTCAAATTTTGTACTGCTTTGTAGTTCTACTCTTGGTAATTCTAACACATATTTGTTGCATTATATTACAAGGAACAAAATAATATAATACCCCTAATAATATTTTTTTGATTGAAAAATGTTTTAATTGTGGATGTGTGTTATAGTGATAGATGGAAGTGTTATAGCGATAGATATATTTATTATAATGGTGGATGTTTATTTTGACATTAAAAAATTATGTATAAAATATGAAAAATAGTAGTTCCTTATCATAAGATAATTATTGATAGTATTAAAATCCAAAGAACACACATATCATAATTACACAATATAAATTATATGCTCAATTTAGGTGTAATTGCACTGCTAAACTATTCCATTGAGTTGATAACCAATGTTATATATTTATTTTCATCCAAATCCATACGATATCTTCAATGCATATCATAATATTTGTGGCTATCTCATGCCACTCCATATAGTATAATTCAATTATAGACCATGCATAGGTTATATGATTCACCCAAGGGAAGGTGGATATATAGATCAACTAATATTTAATACATGAATATATAGACTCATTACAAGTGGATTTTTTAAACTATTAGATAATGCTTTTCTATATTTATATATATCTTCCCATAAGGGATATCATAGTATTATATCTTAAGAATTTCATTTAGGAGAGCCAAGTTTAAACCCTAGTGCAAGAAGATTAGGACCCCTCATAAAAACCCAATGTTTTCAAATTATTTTATTTTCATTAATAAAATTACTTTTATATATTTTTTCACATTAAGTGTTACTTTTTCTAGTATTCTTCCCCTTAATACTTAATGTTCTAATTTTTTATTTCTTGAATAAAACTCTTTCTTCAATATGTTGCACATGCATCTTCATTACTATCTATATAGATTCACATATCTTTAAAATTCCAACTATTGTCTTTATTTTCTTCTTCAACATGGGTGTGATCCTATGACTCAACCGAAACTATCCTTATGATAATATTCTCATCCTACTAGATTGCATGGATAACCAATCAACACAACTACCAAGTCTAATATAGTATATCTCTCTTTACAATATTCACTCTATTATTTACCTTATTACTCCCGCTTTCTCTTTTATGGATACTCTTAATTCTTCTATGTTCATCAATTTTATTACTTTGGATCTTATACAATGTGAAAGATATGAATCAACTAGAACTTGAATCTAGGATCTACATGTATTGAGGTTTATCTACAAATAAGCTTTTGGATCCTTCTTGAACTAGCATGTGATTTAGATGTAAGATTACTTTTATTTAATGCTTCAATTGATACCAATTATTAGGACCAAATACACTAATGATAAAATTATTATTATGTCAAACAACATATGGAAGCATATAAATTATCTCATAATTGCTTAACCATAAAAATTTGTCCGTACACAACATAAAATATATTTGATAATACAATTTATATGCTCAATTTATGTGTAATTACACTTCTCAACTACTCCATTGAATTAATAACTATTATTATATATTTACTATCATTTAAATCTATAAAATATTCTTTACTACATCTCATAATATTTGTGGTTATCTCACACCACTCCATATAATCTAATCCAACTATAGACCATGAATAAGTTAGATGATCCACTCAACGGAGTATGGATGGATAGATCAACTAATATTGAAAACATGAATATATAAAGTCATTACAAGTAGCTTTTCTTAGCTAATATATCATATTTTTCTATTTTTAGATTTATATTTTTATCTTAGCATTCACCCTTTTTCATTTTATAATTTATCTTTATATATCACAATTGCTTTTCTATTTTTCAACTTATTTACTTTTCCTTTAATATAACTACTTTCATGTGTTTTTTCACATCAAGCATTATTTTTTTTATAATGGTATTGGATCACAAGAGAATCATTATCTATGTTTTTCCATGACGTGTAAGTCATTTTTATATGTTATACCTATCATATCACTTCTATATGTGAATTGAATGATAAAGTGGTAATATCTAATTAATAAGTACTTACTATTATGGTTTATATATGTATAAAAAACATGCATGATTTTAACTATTTCTAATCATATATTCTAAGAAACATCATATTTACCTTTGAGAAAAGCTATTGGAAGGCCATTATTAAGAGATTACAATGACATATATAATCTCTTAACAACCAAAGAAAGTATTGGATATATTGCTTACACATAATATTACATAGACATCAATATAATTATTTTGTATCCCAAGAATACAATATATATATATATCATGTGCATATCTAATATTCTAGCCATGAAAATGGTGTCATGATTTCGAAAATAATATATTTAGGACAAATGATTTAAAATTATCTTTAAAGACCTATCAAAGGATGACTTAAATATATACATTAAATTAGCATCATCTAAGAATGAAGAAAATGGGGTACAAACCCTAGGTACAGTCTAGCATTGCAAGAAGAGGATTATTCATTCATTGTCTCCTCACTATACTCATGAGGATATGAGGATGGAATAAAATGAAAGGGGTCCAAACCCTAGGTGTAGTCAAGAGTTGAAGAAGTAGGATTATTTGTAACCCACTTGTTGTACTCAAGAGGACATGAGGATGGAATGGGGTGAAAGGGATGCAAACCCTAGATTCAATCAAGCATTGCAAAAAGAAGATTTTGAAAGTGCTCTACTAATATATCATGTTTTAGAATTTGTTTTGTTAATATATAGTATTCTAAGATTCAATCATAGTGGTAAGTGGATGATAGTATTTTATAAAGTTGTTGGTGCATATTGTACTATCTTACACAGAGCTTGATGTACACGTTTGGGATCCTAAAACCTCTTTTTTATCTAATAAAAAATTTATGTTTTTTATAGTCCCAACAGGAACACCACAATGGCAAAAGGTATTTGGCTCTCCTAAGGAAGACCCAAGTTCAATTCATGAGGAAGGTAACCCCCAACTTTTCAACCTATTAAAAAAAGATCACTTAAATATATTATTTTTTACTACTCAAAACAAAACTAATATAATAATACAACAAAAAGATACAATATTTTTTTAAAAATATTTTTAAATTAAAATATTTTAATTTTAAAATCAAAATACATTACAATCTTAATTTCCATATTTAAGAAATAAAACTATTAATATTATTTATAATTAATAAAATCATTTATTTTCCTAAAGTTCATTAAAAATTTTATAATAATCAAATAATTCAACTTTTCAATATTATTTTTATTATACTGATAACACTTCTTAAGCCAACAAATGTAAGACAGATATGGTTCTTTAGCATCCTCAAGAAACCACCACAAACCCATACAACTTAGCAATCTATGTCTTTTCTTATGTCTTTTCTGTTAAGTTCCCTCAAACATTTAAAAAAAAAAAAAACAGAGCATAAGTTCTTGATGGATAAAATAATAAAACTAAACATAAGTTATAAAATCAACAATATTCTTATTATTGTCAAATCTTAAATCCTATGTACTGACTTAACATTAAAAAAAAAAACAGCTTTTCTATGTATGATCCGCAATTTCGAATACATAATTGAATGGAGTACGCACCCATAGAAAGGACCACGTCCTTGTCACCAACTTCTCTGCTTTGCCACACTAAAGACACTAAGCACTAGCCGGGCTAAACAATTCTAAACTAACATTATTAATATTACCCAATACATCCCAATGTCTTATTTATTCAATGTAGTTCACTTTACCTAGACTAAACTTAAACAAGGTTTGAGACAACCACTTTCACATTAAATAATATATAAATTTATTCGATTAGAAGAATGTATAACTTTATCACTTACACAGCTTTTTATTTTAAATCTTATTTATTTTAAAACTTTACCTATGGAAACTTTATTCTTTAACAATTTAAATATAAAGATTAGGTTAGTGTATAATCGGCTTAGAGTGGTAGATTGGAGCTACTTAGCTTTATGTTGCTTAGGAACGGTTGGTTTGAATGCTAGGTGGAAAGGACGGTGCCATTGTTTTTAAGAACAGCATTACGGGGACGTAGACTTCAGAACTCATAGTCGAAGGACGCTCTGCAATATATTTTTTTTCTTCATTTTAAGATGTGGCATCTGTTAGATCTCTTTTTATTTTTTATTTTTTGTTTTTTCAATATTGTTATGTATATATACAGAATTTGAGACTACGAAAATGTTCGATTGCAAGGAAAACTGCAAGGCCTGTTGTGTGGGAGCATGGGCCTCTATAAGGCTTTAAAACTTCTCCGTTTTGGGCAAGGGAGAAGCGGCTTTTAAAAGGGCAGAATGATCCATCTCCTCAATTATTAGAATCTGATTCTTATTAAGACCATGAATAAGCAGCAGTAGACTTCGGAACTCGGAGTGTAATTACTTCCTATAATTCCTTCAGCACTCAAAGTAATGTATGTGCTTTCCATGGTAATTGAGTTAAACGTTAAGGTCTTTATGGAGTGGCCATGTGAAAAGAATAATGATCAAAGTTTTTTTTTTAATATTCACAATATTCTTTATAATCTTAAATCCTCGTAAAAATGGTTGTTAAATTTAAAATATGTTTGAACAGACGCAATTTGGAGTAATTTTGAAGTAATTTGTAACAGAACCTCAGACGCCTAATGTGGAAATAAACCACAATAATAGAAGGCGGATTAGGAATGGACTTTCACAACGTAGGTCACGGATTGCTAAAAGCTGTGGAATTTTCACTCCTCTGTTTCCATATGGGAAAGTCCAACATAGGTGACCTAGTGCTAAAAATTGTGGAATATTCACTCAACTGTTTCTATATGGGAATAGTTTATCAACTAAAGAAGAAAATTTTATAATAAGAATATATCAATAAAAGTAATAGGTTGCGAAAGAAAAAGAACACATTTTGTCGAAATAGTAGTTGTCTAATTATTATCATCCATGTGGTTATGAGGTCAATTCCTCTTGTGTTTGCTTGAACTTTGTAAAATATTTGTAAACCATATTCAATTAAAAAAAATCACATTTAATCGATTAAAAATTAACGAGATTAACTATTTCCACAAAATGATACTATCCACACAAGTGCCTTATCTCGACATAATAAGCTTGCAGTTTGCTATGTTCATGCCATATAGTATTAACATGTGTGTTATATTTGTCAGGAAAATACTATGAGCAAGCGTCTATGTTTCAGCATTGAGAATATGATTGGATTGTCATTGTATGTTGCCGGCTTTATTGCCTGACGTTGGAAAATTATTTGTGGTGCGAAGTGTTTATCCCAAAAAGATTGTAAAACTTCCTTAATCAGAAACCTAAAACGTTAGTACAGTAATGAACGGATTGTTATGGCAGTTTTCATATAGAAATACGAATCCAACTTAAGAAGAGAACAGAAAGAGGTTAATGTTATGACATTTTGCACGGCTTAAATTATATTCAATTTAAGATCTACTGTAGTCATGTAAATACTTAAACTATCTAATAGTATAGTCATATCAAACACAGGATGGATAAGGCAATTTCTGAAAGGTCGGGGATAAAGACTTTTCTAGCGACAATGGTGGAAATTACAGAAATTCTTACTCCTGGTTTCACATGTATCCTGAGTAAATTTTCTGTTGTCCTTTGAAACTCATGAACATATATTATTTTTTAAAGGTATTTGTTGAAGAATAAAACAATATATTAATTTTTTTTTTATGTTATTTGTTGAAGGGCGACAATGGCGGAAATTACAGAAATTCTTCTCTGCTTACACCTGTATCCTAACGAACATATATTATTTTTTAAAGATATTTATTTTATTGTTTTTCAAAAAAATTATATGTATTTGTTGAAGGTGGTTATACTTACAAGAGTTTGGTTGGCTAGTGAGAAACCTTTGATAAGCCCAATTTTCTTAGGCTACATGTGATTCCTGGAGATGTTTCGATGATGCTCTCCTATAGATTTAGAGGCCTGTTATTATAACAGTTAATATTATCATTATCATTATTGGTTGGACAAAATTCCTTTAGGAACTTGTTTATTAATTAATTATATGACTTTATAAATCATAAGGAATTTAATTTTCAAAATTTTTGTTAATTTGGTTTATTAATTAAAGTGTATTTTTATAATATATTAAAAATTGTTTGAAAATATTTTATTATTTTACCTTTTATTTCTTAGAACATATTGAGTCATAATTTTTAATACTTAGCATATCATTCTTCATTTGATATGATTAATTGTAACCACTCTCCTTGCACGACTATTGCTTATACATTAATTATTGGAGTATACTTATCTTTTTATTTGGAATGTGGTATTGCTAGTGGCCTTGTGTGGGGTAAGACCATGGACATTCCTTTGACGGATAGAAGAAAGTTCAAGAAAAAAGTAACATAAGTGGATGATTCAGCTCGCCAGTACACAAAATTTTACACTTTGCTTATCATATAGGTGCATTAAAAAAAGACTTGCATTATTGTGTGATTGAATGTGTGTTGCTTGTTGATGTGAAATGAGATTTGCATATAATTTTGGTGGCAATGAATATGCTGAAAACATGGGAGCCACCCTTTAAAAAAAAAAAGTTAAAAAATAGCCAAGAATTTTCATGTGTTTATTGCTTTATTAAATGAATTAAATTATATTAAGAAACATATATGTATATATAACTATTTATAATAGAACAATGATGTTGGATATAAAATAAAACCTAAGCTTAACTATAAGTTATTTTTAAATCTTGAAATATGTTTTTGAAGAGTGTTCATACAATTATGTAAAATGCTTTGGTAATATGCTTTGGTAAGAGTGCTCATATGATTATTTGTTGGATATTAGTTTTAGCTAAAATATAGTGAGAAATCATATTTGGGGATGCTTTGTCATGATGGCTATTGTAGTGTACTTCATGTCTATTTTAAATCCTCTTATTTGGCACCTTGCATGCATTTGGAGTAAACTAGAGAAGAAGGTAGAAGAATTTTGGAATCATTCTGCATTAGCAGGGTTAGGATAGAATAATTGAGCAAGAGTGCATTGGAAAATAAATTTTTGCAATAATTTCTAGGTTGGAATATTTATTTCGTGTTTATTTTTTATATTGGTTGACCAAAAATGGTTATCTTTCTCTCTGAAAATGATTGAATTGAAAAAATATGTTTCATTATGTGAAAAATATATGAGTTGATTATATAAATTTGACTGCTTGTGAATTAATTAGAAAAGAATTCAAGTAGCACAATTTACTGTTATTATTAGTGTTGTTTAGAATAAGGAAACGAATGACTGTGAAAATACCTGTATTAAAATTGCTTAACATGTTGAAGTAATGTGATTGCTACTATGATTTTTGTCATAAATGGGTTACATGTTAGCATAGTAGCATTTTAGAAATACATTCATAGATAAGGAGTCGATTTTGATCCCTGTTGATGTTGAACCCAAAGTCAACAAAGCTAGTAGTTATCGAATGAGAACAACACTGTATGCATGGTTGATGGATGCAACCAACAACTAGTAGGATCCTATAATAGTTATATGGTAGCCTAGATAACTGAGAAACCATTTTTGATATATTATTTCTCATTTGACTTAGTGCAGTGATTGTTGGGTGAGCGGTTGTTAATTACAAAAAAAGAGGCTATGAATTAATGTACTGTAACTTATTTTGTAGTAATGGAGAAATTTGTGGAAGAACTATTCTCTTGATCTAGTAAATGGATGTAATGTAACCTGGGAATAATTGTAATTCATTCAGTATGTATGCAAGGTCTTTCTAGTTGTTTTGTGTAAATATTTTTAGAAACTAGACTTAAGTGAAACCTATGCTCCAGTCGTATAATAGTGTAGACATTGATAAAATATTATTTACAAAGAAATATACAATATTGTGTTCTTTTTTATTAAAAAATACACTATGGTTTTCTTTGGTAGAATAATCTTTGTTCTTACAAATAGCCCAAATTCTATTTTTGAATTTATATACCTCTTTTGGTGTGAATAACATAGACATTGATCTAAATTTATATCACTTGTAGAGGTCATGATAGTAGAGTTGTAATGACCCTCCTCACATGATGAAGGAATAAAATAAAGAAATAGTAAACTTTCCTTTTCTTGTGAAATATGGTACTGCTGACGGTCTCTATGAGTACAAAATAATTACAAGATATCAATGAAAAGAAGCTAGTCAACAAAAAAAGGTAATAAAGGGAAGTGATGGTTCAACTCATGAGTACATGGATGCTCGCACACTTGCATATCATTTAGAGTTCTTGATTGAATAAAAAGTATGCATGTTCATTTTGAAGGTCTATTTTTTATTGGATGGCATAGAGTAGGATGTGATTGTGTCTTGTGTGACGATGATGATGGGAGCCACTTTTTATTTTATTTTGGTTATGCGTATGATATTTGGTCTAAGTTATACATATATAATCATAGTATATAAAGGTTAGATTATTTAGCACATGTGCATATGAATGTATCATTGGAATGTGTCCTTGTGTGTTTGTTATAAGCATTACTTGATTGGAATCATACGTGGAAATTATATATAGCTTCTTCCTAAATTTAACCATGTGGAAATATATATTTGCATTGAAGAATATTTCGTTTGAAGTATGGTGATTATGGAGTAGAGTTATTTCGGCTAAATCATGCGAAAACTAGGTGATTGATGCCATAATGGTTTTTAACTCCCTCCATACCTAACAATAAAAAAATATGGAAAATAAAAGAAATGTCCTTAAGTCAAATTGAAATGAGTAATGAGGGGAGAGGATGATTTACCAAATAAAGGAGAGGAAGACTTGTTGGAAAGGAAGTTTTAGGCGTGGAGAGAGCACTTGAGAAAACTTTCAGTGAATAATAATTCTAGGTGGAATTCCTTGTATATATATACTTTGCTTAATAGTTTTCTTTAAAAGAAAAATAATTTATTTTTTGGAAGTATCCCTGGTTGTTGTTTGTAAATGTATAGGAATGAAATACTCTCTATACTTTTGTATAAATAAAAGCTCTTCTATGTTCATTGTGTGTATATAAAAATGAAATATGAGTTCTATGACTTAATAGGAAAGATGATTTTGTTGGATAAGCTAGTTTGAATTGTTCCATGGAAGGGAATATATGTTTTGTGTTGTGCATGGTAAATGTTGTCTGGAAAATATGAACAACATATATTGAAAAACATGCATAGATTAATGGAATGGAGTGTTAATCATTGTTTTATTATTTGCAATAAGTAGTTGTTGCATATAGGAATACATTGGAGCCAAAATATGATCCCACATTATCTTAAAACCTCATCTTCCCACAAGTTGGAAATGGACAGTTCTAGTTGGTGAATTTAGAGGCAGATGAGTTGGACAATAGCTAAAAGAAGACCTGTAATGCTCATGCATTGAAGTCTAAATTATTATTTAAAATTCTTTCCCCTTTTATAAGTTTTAGTGGAGTCATCATTGTACAAAAATGGTCAAAATATGCAATTAACATCTAAAAAGAGAGTTTTGTGTTGTAAGTGCACTAATAAGTTAAAGTGGAAGTGTTGGTATCTTTCAGGTCTCGTAGATACTATGTAAACTAGGACCAATAGCTTTATTTTTTAAAAATAACTTGGAAAATCCTAAAGGAATTCTGGGAGAATTGCTTTGTATGCAAGTTCAATTGAAATGTCTAGAGAACATTGTGATATGATTCATCCTTCAGAAGTTTATATGAATGATAATCTATTTGGGATCAAGTATTGTGCAACCTGTATGCATTCACTATTGTGGTTAAACCATATGTTCTCTACAATTTTAAATAAGTATAATTTTCTTTAGTGAACTCTTCCTATTCTTATCTTTCAAAATAAATTTTTGGAGACGATAGAAAGTGTTTTTCTAAAAAAATTGAATTTGTATTGATTAAATTAACTTGCATATTCATTAAGAACCTTCAATACCCTTCATTGCTTGTGGATAAGTATTGTGATGGAGCTAAGGATAACCAAAGTGAAATAGTAAACCAATGTCGTCTGTTGTGATCAAACTCCAAAATTAAAATCATACTTTTCTCCTAGAATATGTTAGTTTTACGTGATAATGATAACCCGAGAAATAACCTCATGGTAAATGAATGGATTCTTATTAAATAATGTGGTTAATTTAAAAATTTTATTTGTAGTTGATTTCATTTGATTAGTTATGTAAAGAAAGCTAACAAGATATTATTTATCTTGTTACATGAGCAAACACTTTATGTTTTAAAATTTTAAAAACTTGAAAAAGTGATTACGTAGCTTACGAATTTAAACTCAAAGTCTTATAAATCAAATAAAGTAATATGTTGAATATTGAATGATTTTGTGAAAAAAACTTTAATTTTTGAATATCGGATTATGCCCACATTTATGTGGGATGTGGAACTTTTATTGTGAACTAAATTTTCAATTGGTTTCTATTTAGAACTTAGGGAGGGTGAAATTTTTAAGGGAAAACATTAGAAATGATGAAAACATTAAACCTTAGTTAGAATTTAGAACATCCTACCTTTCATAAGAATCCAACATCGAGATTTGAGGATGCTTTGAAAAAACTTAATATGTTTAGGTACGGGTATTCACGCAATAGTCTTTGAGAAAAATTTCTAGACTGACATAATTGGTTAGAATATATGACTCATTAAAATACTTTAATGTGAAGGTGGTATGGGATGCCATCCCTATATTACTACTCGATAGTACTGTGATAATTCCCATGCTTGTGTAACTTAGCTAAACTAGCCTCAATGTTTGTTATGGAACAAATGGTCGTGAGTTGCAATGAGTATGTGCAATTAAGACCTAGGCTAAGGTATTTGTATGGCTCTATCTAACTTCATAAAAAGGACAATCAGATAGACAAGGTGTATATTTATGCTAGAACTCTTAGATTTAGTAGTATAACATAATCGACAAAAAGGTCGAAAGTTCATAATGTCAAGGGATGGAGAAGCAAGCATCCACCCTCTAGGTTTTATGGGCCCTAGAGGATAATACCTATCGTGGATTGATGCTCATGCCAAAAAATGAGGATGATAAATGATTTATATCAACTCCACTAAATGGTGCAATTATAGGATGTGGCCTATCTTGTCCACTTGGATGACTCTCTGCAGTAGTCCAAATGTTGGTGAAATATATCATAGTAATTTAATTTCATGATAATGATTTAATGGGTGTATCAATTCTTGCTCTGTACCTTGAAGGTATACTCTTAACAAAATGTATATTGGAAACAACAAAAAAATGACCTTCTTATTTAACCTTGTCTGATTTAGTAGGGCAACCAAGTGAGCAGACTTGGGTTGTTACATATGGTATCAGAGCAAACATGATTCTAAGTTGTAGAATATGAATGTGAAATTGATTAGTTGATATAAACTAATGTACTACTTCTTTCACCTATAGGTTAAAATGGCACCAATACTACGTGGTGGGTCTTCAAGAAATCCTATGGGAGGCAGAGAGGAGGAAGACACTAAAAGACCTATAAGGAGACAAAGAATTAATTTAAGGTGAGAAGTATAAACACCAAAATCACGTAAATCAGATAATACTGCCAATGCACCACTTGTGCTACTCTTATCAACATCATATAGCCCCATTGGGCAATCCTCTAGGGTAATATAGAGCTCTATAGCACTTTTGGGAAGGTTCCCATAAGTTTTAGGAGTTTTAGGGTCATATCCTTATGACTTTCCCACCTTGGGATGATCACATATGGTGACCATCCCACCCAGGGATGACCACTCATAATTGTCCCTAGGTGGGACAGTCCCTAAACATAACCTCCAAAAGTCAAATGGGTGAAGAAATAGCAGTCAATTACTATCATATTCTCCATCCAATCACTAGAAATTTATTAGGAGTCTGTCATGGAGACCAGAAGCTCTAAATTAGAGGCCCCAAATGGGCAACCTCTCTCACCAATGCATGGCAAAGGTTTTGACAAGTGGCGGCACTTGCCTTGCATGCCTGAACTTACCCCTTTGCCCCAAATTCCCTACTTGGAATATAAATTGAGGTGTTCTCACCAATTTCAAAGAGAAGAGTTGAAGCATTTTCACCATGAAGTTTTGCCCAATTCTACTGTCACCTTTTGCTAACATCTTTACCCTCACTTTACCTTGAAATCCTCTTCATCCAAAGGTGCTTTCATGGGCATCCCAAATAACCTAAAACCATTCTAAAATTAGTTAAATTGGAGAGTAATTTGACCATATTTTTTGACACAACATATAGAATATTTTAGGACCAAATCCCTTTGTAATTGGTGGTAAATACCACTCTGATTGGTAACCGTCCCACCTAGGGATGGTTAGAAATTGATACTTGCACCTATGAGGGACAATTAGCAAATAGTAGGGAAATTTGATTCAATTATATCATAGTCAATTTATGAATATCTAGATTAGTCTTCCATCCAAATTTGGTGATATTTGGAGTTGTTTTGATGGTCCAATTGGAGGTTTCATTGTTGTAGGTCTAGTTGTCCCTATCAGGGATGGTCACAATTTTTGCTAATAATTTCCATTATATTTATGCTTATATATTTCCAAAACCATATAGATATCATCATGCTTAAATTATAGATCATTTGGAGTTGTTTTGATTTACTGCAAATAAGTTTTGTTAATTCTAGATGCATACTTTCTATGTTTTCAAGGTTTTCTATCAATAAACACATATGCTTTTAATTTGTTTCAATCTCTTGTGTGTAGGTGCAGATATGCAGACATTATGGAGAAGCTAAGAGGCACATAATGATAGGCCCAATACTCTCTCGAGTGTGTGGGATGTGAAATGAACATTGGAGCACGTCATCATACCCTTGAAGGGATTAGATCCCTTTTATCTTGTAGTATTGAAATGTATCAAAGAAAAACCCTTAAATGAGGGATGTATTGTAACCATTGAAATTTTGGAATAATAAATACAAGGATCAATTTACCTCTTTTATTGCACATTATTTCTCATTTTAGTACATTATATCTTTTATGCACTTTCCCTTTTAATGCTTATTTCAACACGCTTTACATTTCAATAACGAACATTTAAGGCATGCCGTAAATTTTGCTTCTTCAGTGGTGATCATGGTATTTGATATTATTTATATATCCCCTTTGAATGTGTTAATTTTGACCTCCATTTTATGTTTTGGATGTTGCAGGATTTGACCGTTCTGAGCAGAAACAACCCCTTTTCTACTAGTTGAACCTGCTAGGGACGGCCAACTAGGTGACACTTCCAGAGATGGTCCCCAAACTGCTAACCATCCCTACCAGGTATGGTTACAAAACCAAAGTTTTTCTACAAAAAATTGCAGAAATAGAGTTATAGGTCAGAAAATACACCTTTCCCAACCTTCAATTTGCATGTATACTGTTTAAATTACTAAAATTTTAAATTTTTCTTGTCTTCTTTGTGCATGTGAAGGTTAGATGTCATATTTCCCAATTTTGCATTAATTAGATTAAAAAAAAATAGGAAAAGGAATAGTAATTTACATGCTTTTTATCTAGTTAGCCTGCTTGAAACTTACCAAAAAGGGTTAAGTTCATATAGGGTGTCAATTTTATAGCTTCCTTTTATTAATACTAATGATTCTGAATATAAAATGTACTTTCATGCATTTAGTGAATCATCATTGAATGTTGTATTATTTTATTTCAATATTTTAAAAGGAATACACACACACCATGATCTACTTAAATGTTGGTGAGTTTGGATTCATTCCCAACCACTAATAGAGTACAATGACGGTGGGTTTCATCTCCATACATTGACTCAAAATCCCACGTACCTTATTTTATTGGCCAATAACGACTCCAAGATCTGTCCTAACCATGCAAAATAGCACACATCCCTCTTCAGATGGGTATATCACTATGTATGAGGTGTTGGGTGAGGATTGGTAGGACCTTTGCTCCCTAATCAGGTATGGATTCCATCACCATAGTTTGGTTTATTTACATGAATGGAATTTTAATACCGGTTGTCGAGTTGTGAGTGTATACGTGAAAACCACTTAAAATTTTGAGTATTACATCAACAAAATCAAACACGTCAAGCATCTTCTTTATAAAGCAACACATCTTGAAAAAACAACAAACAGTTTAGGGATTCACATCTAAAAGACTTAAAAGAGATAATCACTTTTATGCTTGTGTGTTTCTATTGTTTGTTTGTTTCAAATTCATAAAAATTGTAAAGGAGATAAGCATATAGTAGTCTAGAGTATATAGCTATGGTACATATCCATAGCCAAGCCCATTTAAGGGTGGAAGTTGTGGGGAGTAGGTAAGAGGGCATACAACATCGTCATATCGATCCCAAAGACATGGTCATACCTCCTTGGATACCACCTACTCATCCTGGACCTAGAGGGGATGAAAGGAGACATAGCCAACAAGTGACCCCTACATGGGTCACCCCTACAGGTGATGGTCCCAACTTAGGAAAATATATCCCTAATCACCAAGTGGCAGATGAATGGATTATCAGTCATATAATAGCAAGAACAGGATCTAGTAAACAAGGGACTCCCACATGGGGTACCCTCATAGGCAATAGTCCCACTTTAGGGAATCATTTCCCTAATATAGATATCTCTAATGCCTTCTTTTGAGAAGAGTCATCGTGTAATGAGGTGCTTCCTAATAGATTAATCCCATGCATTCGTGTTCCTACTCGGTCTACTCCTTTCATTGTTGCACAGGAGTATGACTTGTCACCTAATGTAGGGTTGAATGATCATCTTAGGATTTCAAATTGCCCTTCCCCTAGGTTCCACAATTACGATGAGTATGATAGTCGTCACCATAGGTGACCTTATTCTACCTTACCTTTCCTTGTTTACAAGGGAAGACCTAAGGAGCATCAAGATTATCCTCATTCAAACATGTCAATACAAGCACGTTGTACTTCTACACCAGTATATTATCAAGAACATCTATTTATGGGTGATCCTCAATTCAATGCAACCTCCCTTAATAACCCCCTTTAATAAGATAGATATCAGGGTAACCGTGCTAAGGCACTTAGACCTAACACAACTAATTAGATTAATCAGTTGGTAAAGAAGTATGTTGACCACCAGGCCAAGTTTAATCAACCTAGGTCTGATAAAAATTGCTTAGATATCTTAGATTAGTGGTAGTATTTAGATAAAGAAAGACTTGAATGCCAAATTCAATAAACTTTGTGTAATGGAGCTTCTACTCCAAATACGCATAGACAGGAGGCTCGCCCAAGTCAATCAAACTTCCAATAATATAGGTCTTCTAGACCTAATCCAATGTTACCTCCTATACCTACTAGGCCTAAAAATAATGTATATGATAGGCCAAACATAGATCACCTTCAATAGGTGTTCGTTCCTCCTTGTAGGCCCATACCTAATACACCTTATTGGGCTTACGATGACTTGGAATAAAATGAGGATTACATAGAAGCATCTTATGGAGTTATGAATGATGTTAATAAAACACCCCAACCTATGTTTAATATTCCTCGTTCACCTCAAAGAGTTCAAAAAAAAGAAGAGGAAATCAAATCCTTAGATGTGTATCAAGCTTTGCTTGCACGCTTAGAAACTATAGAAGATAAGACAAATTGGAATGGGCTTCAAAAATCCACTTTTAGTAAGCTAAATATTCGACCATTACACCCATCCATTCCTTCCCTAATATACCCTAAGCATTTCAAAATACCGAAACTTGATAGATTCAAGGGGGAAGAAGATGCTCAAGAGCATGTTACTATATTTTTAAATTTGTGCTTTAGCATACAAGACAATGATGCATTGCTCCTAAGAACTTTCCTAATTACCCTCTCTGGGCCCGCCATTGAGTGGTTCAACCAACTTCCAAAACATAGCATCTACACATTTGAACAATTCGCTGACACATTTTTGGAATAGTTCACCTTTAACACCAAAAGGAAGGTGACATTAACAGACCTTATGGGGTTAAAGCACTACGATGATGAGTCAATTACGTACTATGGAAATAGATGGCGGACGCTTCTAGCTAAGCTACCATATCTGTTGCCAACATCTGAATTAACTCAGTTATTTTTAAAGAGTTTCTTGAAACCCATGTCTAATATATTGCAACTACAGCAATACCCCACCTTGGAAGAATCCCTAACATAGGCTATAAATATAGAGGAAATAAAAATCCATGAGGAGGAAATATCCAAGCCTCATGAAAAGGAGTGGACAAATAACCCTAAAATTAGCTCGGCACCTGCAAAACTGGAAATGGTCAATTAAGTGGCCATAAATGTCCCTACACCTACACAAGTGATGCCTCCTCAAAAGGTGAACTATCATGCCCAACCTTCTCAAGAGGTCTATAATAATAATGGTCAAGTGAATCAACGACAAAACCAACAGTGTCACTCTAAGCGACAATTTACTCACTTAACTAGATTCATGGATTCTCTACTCGATATATTATGGGTTGCAAAAAAGATTAATCTTCTAGATATCAAACCCATAAATCCGAATACTGGTAAACCTAAGCCAATGGGACATCGAGAGGATCAATATTGCAAATATCATTGGCAGGGTGGCCATGATTTACCAATGTGCTATGGTTTTAAACACCTAGTACAAGACATGATTGAGAGGAATGAGCTACAAGTAGATGCTCCAATAGCTCCTAACAATCAGTATATGGGTATCTACAAGGACCCATTACCAACTCATGAGGTATAGGAAACACCTGCTAAACCAATGAATGAGGTAAAGACAACACCCCCCTTGCAAGCATATGTTGGAATGGTGAGTATTACAACTAGGAACAGAAGATATCCAAGCCAAGTTGCACCACCTGCAACTTCAAGTGATGTTCCTACTACGTCACAACCTACACCACCTGTAGTATAGGGCCTTCCACCTAATCCATCATTAACAATTAAGAACAAGCTTACACAGAGCTTTAGGATAACATCAATGTGATTTTCCATCTATGAGTTAATCCAACAATCACCTCCACATCAAGATGATTTTATGGATATTCTAAAGTCAATAGAGTTTCAACCAAGTATTCTAACTCCTTCATTTATTTTGTGGGTCATGTGCAACAATGCAAGGAACCAATAATAATATTTCACGAGCATGAGCTTAAGTGACATGGTAGATCCTCCTCTGCACATCATTGCATGTGTAAATGATGTACCATACAAGAGAGTTCTCATAGACACTTGTTCCTTTAGTAATATCATCACAACCAAAGCATTAAACCACCTAGTATTACCATCATCTCATGTTTTTGCGTCCACTTACACCCTTCACACATTCAATGATGCAATATGCTCTACCGTCGGTACCATATTCTTACCCATCCAGGTGGGGTGCAAGACTATATCAACATTGTATCATATGTTAGAAGGTTATATGGCCTATAATATTTTGCTAGGTATACCTTGGACACGGGATATGAAGTCTATCCCAACCATTGTGCATTAATGTCTCAAATACACTCATGAAGGTTAGGTGCACGTAGTCTCTGTAGATTTAGATCCATTCAAGTACTACAATATGGTATAGTATATGACAGAGTCTACATTACCTTCGACTCATGTAGACTTCCAAATGAATGCACTGTGATCCATAATTAGTCTAAACTGATTTATTCATGATAATTCATTACAATATATAGCTTGGGAATGTAACTGAAGAATCTCCCAAGTTAGTAAAAGATAGAATGAATCTTCCAAGTGGGTAAAGAAAACAAATATATGAGAATCAAATGTTCTCAACATCACACCAAACCACCTAAATATTACCTATTACAACTGGAGATATTCACAGGAAATATTGCCCCATGAAAATAGAAAAACACACTAATAATAGAAATCAATTAAACTCCAACATACTCCCCCTTGAAGTTGAGGGTACTGACAAGAAAGTTCCTCAGCTTCAAAAATTGAGCTTTGACAACTCCCTTGGTGAACAAATCTGCAATGTTGTCTTCAGTGTTGCAATGATACAATTCAATCACCTTCTTCTCGACCATGTCTCGGATGAAGTGATACTTCATATCAAAATGTTTTGACCTATTGTGATGAATTGGATTATATGCTAGTTGAATAGAACTCATGTTATCACAATACAATGTAGTAGGACCATATTGTTGTTCTCCAATTTCTTCGAGGACTTTTGTCAACCACAATGCTTGAGCACTAGCACTTGTGATTGCAATGTATTCTACTTTGGTGGAAGAGAGAGCAACTGTAGTTTATTTCTTTGAGCTCCAAGTGATTAAACTAGACCCAAGGCTGAAACAATTACCTGATGTAGAATTCTTGTCATCTATATTACTCCCCCAATCTGAATCACTAAAACCAAAAAAATTTACATCTTCATTTTTGCAATAATGGATGTCAAAATCCATTGTACCTTTTACATATCTCAGTATTCTTTTTGCAGATTTCATGTGTAATTCAGAAGGGTCACTCATATACCTTGATACAAGTGATACAGCACATGCAATGTCTGGTCTAGTATTGGTGAGAAACATCAAAATCCCAACCATACTTCTATATGTGGTCATATCAACTTTTTCAGTTCCATCATCCTTACTCAACAACTCACCATGAGCTATTGGTGTTGCAACAGGTTTACAATTTTCCATCCCAAATTTTTTTAACATATCATTCGCATATTTATTTTAACAAATGAAAATTTCCCTCACTTTGATACACCTCCATACCAAGAAAATAGTGCATCAATCCTAGATCTTTCATCTCAAATTCATGCATCATGGCATTCTTGAAGTCATCATTCAAATTAGGATTACTACCTAAGTAAATCAAGTCATCCACATATAAAAAAACAAGGAGAATGTCATTACCTTGTTTCTTATAGTATAAGGTTGGCTCACTCTTGCTTCTCACAAAACCATATTGATGGAAGTACCCATCAATTCTTGAATACCAAGCTCTTGGAGCTTGTTTAAGACCATACAAGGCCTTATTCAACTTGTACACAAGATTATCCTTACCTTGAACTAAAAATCCTTGAGGTTGTTGCACATAAACCTCCTCATCCAATAATCCATTCAAAAAAGCATTTTTTACATCTAAGTGATGTACATTCCAGATTTTATGAGCAGCAATAGAAAGAACCATCCTCACTGTTTCTTGTCTTGCAACTAGAGAAAAAGTCTCCCATAATCAATGTCATACCTTTGTGTGAACCCCTTGGCCACAATTCTTGCTTTGTGTCTCTCCACACTTCCATCAGAATTATACTTTGTTTTGTAGACCCATTTAGATCCCACAACTTTCTTGCATTTTGGAAGCTCAACTAGCTCCCAAGTATCATTCTTCTTGATGGATTTAATTTCTTATTTCATTGCCTTCATCCATACATCATTAGCACATGCTTGTTCATAACAATATGGTTCTAAATCAACAAGAAACATTAAGGCATAATTCACAACATCACCTTTGGGCTTACCATCATTTTCATCACCATACATATGCAAGTTTTCAAGTCTTTTCACCACTTGATCTACCTCTTGTGCTTGACTTCTTGTAACTCTTCTTTGAAAATTTATATCTAACATTTGAGAGGATGGATGTTTTTGTTGGAGCTTTTTACTTTTCAACACATTACTTGGAGAATATTCACTCAATAGTTTTAAATCTTCTTTTTTTTGAATAGTACTCCTTCGATAAATGTCACTTAAGGTTCTTACCTTCCTTGGTGGACTTGAACTTGCACTTGAAACTGAAGAACTAGATGAGGGGCTGCTTGGTGGAGAACTAGATGAAGGGCTTCTTGTTGGAGAGCTAGTTGAGGGGCTACTTGGTGGATTAGTAGCACTTGGAACTAAAATATTAGTGGGTTGCTCATCATCATCAATAATACCACCAGTCAAAACAGATTTTGACTTCTCAATATGGCCTTTTTGATGACCATAAACTCCCCCTTCATCAAAAATCACATATCGAGACACGAAAAACTTGTGTGTATTTGGATTAAATAGTCTATATGCTTTGGTATTTTAACAATACCCAAGTAATATGCATGCTTCACTTTTGGGATCTAACATATTCCTTTTTCATCAGGAACATGTGCATAAGCCAAGCAACCAAAAACTCTGAAATGACTTACAGTTGGTTTCCTTCCGTACCATGCCTCATATGGAGTGATGCCATACAAGCTAGAAGTAGTACTCCTATTCAAAATATAAATGGAAGTCCTTACCGCATCAGCCCAATACATATTAGTTAACCTCTTTGTTTGTAGCATGATTCTTGCCATATTTACCACTGTTCTATTTTTACGCTCAGCCACACCATTTTGTTGCGGTGTGTAAGCAGTTGTGAGTTGCCTTCTAACACCACAATCTTTACAAAATTGAAGAAATTCATTTGAACAAAATTCTCCTCCCCTATCAGTCCTTAAACATTTTACATAGTGCCCACTTTGATTTTCAACAAGATTTTTAAAATCTTTAAAACAACCAAATGCCTCATCCTTTGTCTTCAAAAGATAAACCCAACACATTCTTGAAATATCATCTATGAATGTGATAAAATATGAATTCTTACCAATACTTTGAGTCTGCATTGGTCCACAAATATCAGAATGCAGCAATTGAAGGGGATAAGTGGCTCTCCATGCTTTGCATTTTGTAAAATTCATCCTTGAGTGCTTGCCCAAAGCACATCCTTCACACACACCTTTTTTATCATCAATTTTAGGTAGCCCATATACCATCTCTTGAGAAACCATTTTCCTCAAACTAGGAAAATTTACATGGCCAAATCTTAAGTGTCATATCCAACTTTTGTTATCAATGGCTGCACATGCAAAATCATTCTTTTCTTCTCCAAATTTTAGAGGAAACAATCTATTCTTTGTCATGGAAATAGTAGTGACATGCCTATGCCCATGATTCTTATCAAAAATTTCACACTTATTGTTTTCAAACACAAGCTTAAAATTCTTTTCCATGATTTGCCCAACACTCAACAAATTATGTTTTAAATTTGGAGTGTAGTAAATATCAGTCACTTTCTTCTTACCTTCATTAGTGTGTACTTCCATGGTTCCTTTGCCTTCAACTTGCAATGCTTTATCATATCCAAGCTTTATATTGGACTTGTAGGAATTATCAATTGTAGATAGCAACTCCTCCTTGTCGATCATGTGATTGGAACATCCGGTATCAAGAATCCATGTCTCATTCATATTTTGATTAGATTTACCATATGACAAAAACAAAATTGATGAGTCCTCCTCCTCACCATAGTGTGCATTATTGCTTCTTCCAACATGTGATGCTTTCAATCTACAATATTTTTCAAAGTGTCCATACTTGTTACAATAGTAACATTGCTTGTTACTTCTTCCTCTTTCGTGAGAGCCACCTCTTCCTCTTTCTTGGAAGCCACCTCTTCCTCTTTCTTGGAAGCCACCTCTTCTTCCTATTGGATAAAAACTACCTCTACCTCTTGAATAAGATCTACCTCTTCCTCTCCATTGGCCTCTTCCTTGGCCTCTTCCTCTTGAATTAGATTCACCTTCTTTGGATGAAAATGCTTTTTCTTTGATTCCACCAACATTTGGAGTTGAAGAAAATCTCTCCTCATGGGACATTAAGGAACCCATGAGCTGATAATATGTGAGAGTAGTCAAGTCCTTACTCTCCTCAATTACAATGGATACTTGGATCCATTTGGGTAAAAGTGTCCTCAACACTTTCTTTACAATGACTTCATTATTCATTTCTTCACCAAGAGTCTTCATTTTGTCAACACATGCTTTGGCTCTCATGCAATAGTCTCCAACCTTTTAATTTTCCTTCATCCTAATATTTTCAAACTCCATTTTTTGAGTTTGCAATCTCACTTTATTGACTTGAGTGTTGCCTTCATAGCTCTCTTTTAGAGCTTTCCATGCATCTTTGGTTGATGCACAACTTGCAATCCTTGAAAAAATGCTCTCATCCAAGGTTGTTTACAAGTAGAATATTACAAGATTATTCTTCTTTTGTGCCTATCTTTTTGCTTGTCTATCAACATCTGGAATAGTACTCCAATCGGTTGGCTCTATGTAGCCATCCTCCACAATCTCCCAAGCACCTTTGCTAATGATCAAGTGCTTCATCTTGATTGACCAGTGGTCATAGTTGGCTCCTCTAAATTTTGGGACTGAGATATTAATGTTACCATTTGCCATTTTTACAAATCAATGGTTCAAGTACTTCCTTACTCACTGGTGGACTTTCAATCCTAATTATTGCTCTTCAAATGTAGCAGACAACACTGAATTCCAATGATTACATAAGCACGTGCTAATGTGCACATCAATTTTTATTTTTTTAATTTTTTTTTGTACTCTATTTTTTTTTTTGAAAAAAAAAATAATTACTTTACCAAGTGTTACAAATTCCAAAAATAATATCCATATCTACTAAATTGATGCTTAAACTAATGTGAAAAAGAACATCAGTTTTTATTTTTTTTTTCTTTCTTTTTTTCTTTTTTTTATTCATTTTTTTATATTTTTTTATGTATTCGTCTTTATTACTATTTATTCTCTTCAAGGTGAAGCAACCTCAGCCAGAAGATACTGTTGCGAGAAGCCTCAAATGATATAGTGGTGCATATCTACGAAATTATAATGATTACGGCTTGAATCCATCCTTTAGCTTCTGAATAGTTTTAACGTCTGTCTTGAAATACTTGGCGATGTTGAGCAAGGTGTAGTGACAGTATTGTCATTATTGTCAACACATTCAGATAGATCTGTTGATGCAGTGGACAGGAAGATCAAAGGCTAGTCAAATGCAAAAGACAGGAGTTCAAAGGTTACTCAGAGTATGTACAATGATTTTCCAAGAATACCGAAGTGGACCACTTGCAAAAGATCAAAGAAAAATACAAGTAAGAAAAGTGTCGCGATATCGCGACATATACAGCAGGCAAGAAAAACTGTCACGATTTCGCGACATGTTGGAAGAGAGAGAAGAAGAAAGAAAAACTGTCATGATTTTGTGACATGTTGGCAAGAAAGAAAAACTGTCGCGATATCACGACAAGTTGGCAAGAAAGAAAAACTGTCACAATATCGCGACAAGTTGGCAAGAAAGAAAAACTGTCGCGATATCGCGACATGTTGAGAAGCAAGCAAAACTGTCGCGATTTCGTGACATGTTGGAAGAGAGAGAAGAAGAAAGAAAAACTGTCACGATTTCGAGACATGTTGAAGGAGAGAGAAGAAGAACGAAAAAGTGTCGCGATTTCGCGACATATTGCAAGGAAGGTTGTACGGACGAAAAAGTGTCACGATTTCATGACATATTGCAAGGAAGGTTGTACGGACGAAAAAGTGTCGTGATTTCGTGACATATTGCAAGGAAGGTTGTACGGACGAAAAAGTGTCACGATTTCACGACATATTGCAAGGAAGGTTGTACAGACGAAAAAGTGTCACGATTTCGTGACATATTGCAAGGAGAGAGAGCCCAAGAGAAAAAGTGTCGTGATTTCGCGACATGTTACAGGAGAGAGAGTCCGAGAGAAAAAATGTCATGATTTCGTGACATGTTGCAGGAGAGAGATTCTGAGAGAAAAAGTGTTGCGATATCGTGACATATCGGGTTTTCACGACCCGAAGGTAAGTAAAAGCGTTAAGGATAAAAAGTGTCGTGATATCGCGACATGTCGGGTTTTCACGAACCGAAGGCAAGAAAAAGCGCTAAGAAGAAAAAGTGTCACGATATCGCGACATGTCGCATTTTCGCGACCCAAAGACAAGTAAAAGCACTAAGGAGAAAAAGTGTCGCGATATCGCGACATGTCACGTTTTCGTGACCCAACGACAAGATAAAGCGCTAAGGATAAAAAGTGTCACGATATCGCGATATGTCACATTTTTGCGACTAAAGGAGGAGAGAGAAAGTAAGAAGGCAAAAGTGTCGCGATATCGCGACATGTTATGTTTTTGCGGGGCCAAAGCTAAGAAATAGAGCAAAGAGAAAAAGTGTCACGATATCGCGACATGTATTTTCGCAAGCCAAAGCTAAGAGAAAGCGTTCTGAAGAAAAAGTGTAGCGATATCGCTACATGTTGTATTCTTGTAGGCCAAAACTAAGAGAAAGCATACAGAGGCGAAAGTGTCACGATATCACGACATGTGTTTTTGCGGCAATAGCAACAGAAGAGTTACAGGGGCAGTTGAAGTCGACGAAGACCGATGTTAGCCAATGAAGATTAGGTTTTGCAGTCGATGAATATTAGGGTTTGTAGCCGACTATGATTAGGGTTACAACCGACTAAGATTAGAGTTTTTCATCATGAAAATGTTGTTATAAAATCATGGTTGTTTAGAGAATTGAGAGTAGTCGTTGATATCATCGAATGCATCATCGAATTCATGTTGAAGTGTGAAATGTGGCCGTAAGAGCGTAGAAAGCATAGAAGTGGCGAGATGATGGCGAAGTGCGCATAGTGAGCAAAGAAGTCGTGTCAAATTATCCTAAGTGCATCTGTGAGTGCACAAAGAGAGCAGAGTATGCAAAAGGGAGAAGACGATCATGAGGTTTGATCGTAGTGAAGCAGAGTGTGCAAAGTTCAATCATAGTGCGTAGAGTGGGAGAAGACAATCATGCAATTCGACTATGACGAAGTAGAGTGTGCGAAGTGAGTGCACAGAGCGAGCAGAGTGCATAGAGAACACAAAGGTGAAGTAGACCAGTTAGGGTCTTGTAAAAGTGAAGGTATCTTACTATTAAACCCAAAGATTCAATTTGAATTCCAAGTTGGTGCTTGGCATCAGGGGTTGGTGCTCCTTCCATTTGGTGCTGGTAAATCAAGGGTTGGTGCTCCTTTCTGTTGGTGCAGATAAATCAGGGGTTGGTGCTCCTTCCAGTTGGTGCTGGTAAATTAATTGTAAATTTGGTGCTTTGCAAAGGATGAATTTGGATGGTAGTCCAAGCAGTCATTATTGAGGAGTAGCCACATTGGTGAACCTCATTAAATCTTGTGTTGTGTGATGTTCTCTTGTGATACTTGCCTTATCTATTTTTAAGGTTTCATTATTTCAATTTTAAGAGATGTGAATTTAAGTTTAAAAGTCTACACAGATTCACCCCCCCTCTCAGTACCATTGTAAACAATTGGTATCAGAGCCAAGTTCCTATACAATCTTAACTAGCTAGGGTGATCTTGGAAGTAACACAATGGCAGGTGGTGAAGGCTTCTCATCAAACAAAGCACCATTGTTTGAAGGATCTAATTATGCGTTCTAGAAAATCAAGATGCAGACATATCTCTGTGCTTTGGGATACGACGTTTGAGATTCAGTAGTTAGTGGATATACAATACCCATCACTCCTCCAAAAGAGGCTAACGAAAATAAACTATTTGAGAACAACTCAAGAGCAAAGAATGCTATCATGTGTGGATTAGCAGACAGTGAACTAGTAAATATCATGAGCTATAATACTACAAAAGAGATATGGGACAAACTGAGGAGTATTCATGAAGGAGACGACAAGATCAAGGAGGCCAAATTACAGACACATCAAGCTCAGTTCAAAGCATTGAAAATGAATGACGATGAAAACATTGAGGCATATATGCTGAGAGTTAATGGAATCATTAATGCAATCAAAGGGCTTGGCGAGGACATTGGAGACTCTGTTGTCGTAAAAAAGGTATTAAGATCTCTTCCTCAAAGGTTTGATTCTAAAGTCTCAACGATAGAAGAAGCTAAAAATCTAAACTATTTTAGTATAGATGAGATGTATGGTTCTTTGACTGCATATGAGATGAGGATAGGAATATCTAAACCCATAGACAAAGAAGCGTATTTTAAAGCCCTTAAAAATGCAAAACAAGAGTCTGAGGAAGAAGAGACATCAGATGAAATGGAAGCAAACTTTGTTAGAAAACTAGAAAGGGGAAAAGGAAAGCTACCATTTAAATGTTTCAACTGTGGAAGCATTGGGCATTTTGCGACTAATTTTCCACTTAATGAGAAGAACAAAGATGATGAAAGATCACACCAAGAAAGAGGTGACTGGAAGAAGAAAACAAATTTCAGAAAAGGCAACTTCAAGAAGAAAAGTTTCATTTCCAGGAATGCCAGTTCATCAGAAGACAGCTTTGGTGAGGATTCTGAAGAGGAAATAGGTGAAGCTCTTTTCATGGCATTTGAAGAAGTAGAATCAAAAAAGGAAGAAGAAGTGAACTCTGAAGAATATGGAGAAAACTCTGAGGCTGAAGTAGATCTAGAAGGTGAGTTGATCTCTGCACTTGAAGAATTGGGTATAGAAAGGAAAAAGAACAAAATATTGTCCAAGAAGTTGGAAGAATATAGGGATAATATTGAAGATCTCTTCTTACAAATTCATAAAGCCAAGAAAATAGAAGAAGCCTTGAAGTCACAGATCAATGAGAAAGAGATTGTTTGTTGCAAACAAGAAGAGGAGATTGTTTTATTGAGGAAAAAACTAGAAGATGCCAATACAAATCTCAAATTTGAGAAGAGCACAGATTTGCTAGATAAAATGATAAGCCATCAAAGAAACTCCATGGATAAGCGTGGTCTTGGATATGAATCTGAACAACCTTCATCTTCCAACTCTGCGAGAAGAAGAAGTTCACTGTTGAAGGATCGAAGCAAGAAAAGTTTGAAGCTGAATCTTCAAAAGAAAGAAAATATCAAAGGAGATCTATAGCAAAGCAACCACAACAAAAGAGGTTCTATCACTCTCACTCTATTCATAATAATACTCTCAATGGCTATTGTTTCAGATGCAACCAGTATGGTCACAAGGCAATTTATTGTGGATTGAATAATAAATCAAAGAGTTATGCTGGTAGAAATACATCTACGTTTCTGAGTGAACACTATGTACAATGTTTTCAATGTAATGGTCATGGGCACATAGCAAGGTTTTTTCCAAGCACTTTTTTATCTAATCTAAGGCAGAACAATAGATTTCATCAGATGTAAATAACGCAACACAGACAGGTAATAAATCATGTACATAAAATAAAGGAAAATAATCATTCATCAAGGATGCACAAGAGACAACCACTCAAGAGAAATGTTTGAGTTCACGAAAAGGTGCAAAATAGGGATGTAGTTGAAAAATCCAATCCCGAGTTCAAGAAATTCTAGAGAAAGATAGAAGAAAGGAAATCGTGTCTCCTTGGTCTGAAGTAGACTACTCCGCTATTGCACTAAGCAACTCCAGGTAGCACATCCTCAGGGGGAGAAATCTTGAAGTTTCATTTTAATGCTCCTATGTATTTGTTTGATTACTTGAGGATGAAATGAAAGAAGTCAGGGAAGTTGTTGTATAGTTGTCGAAGTATGTTTTCAGTTCATGTAGTTGTTTGTGGAAGTGTCGTGAAGGGTGGTGATTAAATTGAGAGTTGTCAGTATTGGTAGTATTGTTATATGTCATTGTTGTACTAATGATGGTTCTTACTGCCACTATCCTAAGTTAAGGATTATAACATTTTAGATAATTTTTTAAATAATGTTGCCCCATCCGCATATATGTGTTTCGATAAAAGCAGTGTGTATTTGAACTACTCATTGATGTGAAGATTGTTAGATCTATTATGACGCTATGGTGAAAAATATTGAAGTCTGATTATTGATTCATGTTTAGCTCATCAAGATGAGAAACTTTGCTTTGTGAATCATACCTGTCCGAGGTCCAGAAGTATAAGTTTGAGCAAGGTGCACTACAGTTTGCCATGAAGTGTTTTGACAAAACGTTGTCTCCTGATTCGAACAGTTGAAAGTAAGGTGTGACCAGCGGTGACTGTAGAAAACATAGACCAAGTTGAAAATGTAAAAAGGAATTTGATTGGTGTTGAGGTACAGTGTTTGATGCTTGCACAAAGTTGGCAGTAATATTACAGTTTTGAGGACAGTGTTGGGACAGATTTCTAGAGCAGATTTGGACTAGTTTTGTATAAGCTTGTTATTTAACATTGGACAAGTTCTATGTGAGCTTGTTAAGCAGGTTATTAGTGAGCCTATTGATAGAGCTTTGGAGGTGATAGAATACAGAGGACAGAGTCTCAATGGATAGAGATCCAACATCCAACACAGTTGAAGATAGATCTGAGTGAGGATTCCTCAAGTGGAGAGAGGTCCACCAGTCAGTGCAGTAGAGAGATAGAGTCTTCTATAATATCACAAGGGTACTATGGAGTATGAGTTATGGTATCCTAAAGATGAATATTGGGCAGGATGTGTAGATGACAGGAATATTACCAGTGGAGGCGCATTCTATCTTGGAGATAGTTTGGTCGCATAGAAAAGTAAGAAATAAGAGTCAGTTTTCTTATCCACAATAGAGGCAGAATATATTGTAGTGGCAACATGTTGTACGCAGGAGAAAGTTGTAGAAAGTGAGGTTAAGTTGGATTTTCATTTCAACAACAGATTGTGGAGTGGTCACGTTTCCCAAGAATTGACTAGCTATAGGGATCTCATTCTCAGGGGGAGCATTTAAGTATTTTTTTATCTTTTTGCTCATGTTCATGATTTTTGCTAAATGTAATAAATTTTGGCTGAGAATGTTGTGCATGGACTCGAGGGGAGTCTCGATGAGCCCTTTGGTATTATTGTAAAAGGGGGAGAAGAGTTACAGGAAAATTGCACATGTGTTGCCAACAATTCCAAAGGGGGAGATTGTTGAGCAAGGTGCAGTGACAGTATTGTCATTGTTGTCAACACAGTTAGATAGATCTGTTGATGCAGTGGACAGGAAGATCAAAGGATAGTCAGATGCAGAAGAAAAGAGTTCAAAGGTTACTCAGAGTATGTACAGTGATTTTCCAAGAAGACCGAAGTGGACCACTTGCAAAAGATCAAAGAAAAATACAAGTAAGAAAAGTGTCACGATATCGCGACATATACAGCAGGCAAGAAAAATTGTCACGATTTCACGACATGTTGGAAGAGAGAGAAGAAGAAAGAAAAATTGTCACGATTTCGCGACATGTTGGCAAGAAAGAAAAACTATTGCGATATCGTGACATGTTGGCAAGAAAGAAAAACTATCGCGATATCGCGACAAGTTGGCAAGAAAGAAAAACTATCGCGATATCGCGACATGTTGAGAAGCAAGCAAAACTATCACGATTTCGTGACATGTTGGAAGAGAGAGAAGAAGAAAGAAAAACTATCACGATTTCGTGACATGTTGAAGGAGAGAGAAGAAGAACGAAAAAGTGTCACGATTTCGCGACATATTGCAAGGAAGGTTGTACGGACAAAAAAGTGTCGCGATTTCGCAACATATTGCAAGGAAGGTTGTACGGACGAAAAAGTGTCGCGATTTCGTGACATATTGCAAGGAAGGTTGTACGGATGAAAAAGTGTCACGATTTCATGACATATTGCAAGGAAGGTCATACGGACGAAAAAGTGTCACGATTTCGCGACATGTTGCAGGAGAGAGAGTCCGAGAGAAAAAGTGTCATGATTTCATGACATGTTGCAGGAGAGAGAGTCCGAGAGAAAAAGTGTCACGATTTCGTGACATCTTGCGGAGTCCGAGAGAAAAAGTGTCGCGATATCGCGACATGTCGGGTTTTCGTGACCCGAAGGCAAGAAAAAGCGCTAAGGAGAAAAAGTGTCACGATATCGCGACATGTCGCGTTTTCGTGACCCGAAGGCAAGAAAAAGCGCTAAGGAGAAAAAGTGTCGCGATATCGCGACATGTCGCATTTTCGCGACCCAAAGGCAAGAAAAAGCGCTAAGGAGAAAAAGTGTCGCGATATCGTGACATGTCGCGTTTTTGTGACCCAAAGGCAAGATAAAGCGCTAAGGAGAAAAAGTGTCGCGATATCGTGACATGTCACATTTTCGCGACTAAAGGAGGAGAGAGAAAGTAAGAAGGCAAAAGTGTTGCGATATCGCGACATGTTATGTTTTTGCAGGGCCAAAGCTAAGAAATAGAGCAAAGAGAAAAAGTGTCGCGATATCACGACATGTTATATTTTTACGGGCCAAAGCTAAGAGAAAGCATACGAAGAAAAAGTGTAGCGATATCGCTACATGTTGTATTCTCATGGGCCAAAGCTAAGAGAAAGTGTACGGAGGTGAAAGTGTCACGATATCGCGACATGTGTTTTTGCAGCAACAGCAACATAAGAGTTACAGGGGCAGTTGAAGCCGACGAAGATCGATGTTAGCCGACAAATATTAGGGTTTGCAGTCGACGAAGATTAGGGTTTGCAATCGACTATGATTAGGGTTACAGCCGACTAAGATTAGAGTTTTTCATCATGAAAATGTTGTTATAAAAGCATGGTTGTTTGGAGAATTGAGTGTAGTCGTTGATATCATCGAATGCATCATCGAATTCATGTCGAAGTGTGAAATGTGGTCGTAAGAGCGCAGAAGCGGTGAGATGATGGCGAAGTGCGCACAGTGAGCAAAGAAGTCATGTCAAATTATCCTAAGTGCATCTGTGAGTGCACAGAGAGAGCAGAGTGCAAAAGGGAGAAGATGATCATGAGGTTTGATCACAGCGAAGCAGAGTGTGCAAAGTTCGGTCATAGTGCGTAGAGAGGGAGAAGACGATCATGAAGTTCGACTATGATGAAGCAGAGTGTGCGAAGTGATTGCGCAGAGAGCAGAGTGCGCAGAGAACGCAAAGGTGAAGTAGACCAGTCAGGGTCTTGTAAAAGTGAAGGTATCTTACTGTTAAACCCAAAGATTCAATTTGAAGTCCAGGTTGGTGCTTGGCATTAGGGGTTGGTGCTCCTTCCAGTTGGTGCTGGTAAATTAGGGGTTGGTGCTCCTTTCTGTTGGTGCAGATAAATCAGGGGTTGGTGCTCCTTCCAGTTGGTGTTGGTAAATTAATTGTAAAGTTGGTGCTTTGCAAAGGCTGGATTTGGATGGTAGTCCAAGCAGTCATTATTGAGGAGTAGCCACATTGGTGAACCTCGTTAAATCTTGTGTTGTGTGATGTTCTCTTGTGATACTTGCTTTATCTATTTTTAAGGTTTCATTATTTCAGTTTTAAGAGCTATGAATTTAAGTTTAAAAGTCTACACTGATTCACCCCCCTCTCAGTGCCATTGTAAGACTAACAATTGGTATCAAAGCCAAGTTCCTATATAAGCTTAACTAGCTAGGGTGATCTTGGAAGTAACACAATGGCAGGTGGTGAAGGCTTCTCATCAAACAAAGCACCATTGTTTGACGGATCTAATTACGCATTCTAGAAAATCAGGATGCAGACATATCTCTATGCTTTGGGATACGACGTCTAGGATTCAGTGGTTAGTGGATATACAATACCCATCACTCCTCCAAAAGAGGATGACCAAAAGAAACTATTTGAGAACAACTCAAGAGCAAAGAATGCTATTATGTGTAGATTAGTAGACAGTGAACTAGTAAAGATCATGATATGTAATACTGCAAAAGAAATATGGGACAAACTGAGGAGTATTCATGAAGGAGACGACAAGATCAAGGAGGCCAAATTACAGACACATCGAGCTCAGTTCGAAGCATTGAAAATGAACGTCGATGAAAACATTGAGGCATATATGCTGAGAGTTAATGGAATCATTAATGCAATCAGAGGGCTTGGCGAGGACATTGGAGACTTTGCCATCGTAAAAAAGGTATTAATATCTCTTCCTCAAAGGTTTGATTCTAAAGTCTCGGCGATAGAAGAAGCTAAAAATCTAAACTATTTTAGTATAGATGAGATGTATGGTTCTTTGACTGCATATGAGATGAGGATAGGAAGATCTAAACCCATAGACAGAGAAGCGGCTTTTAAAGCCCTTAAAAATGCAAAACAAGAGTCCGAGGAAGAAGAGACATCAGATGAAATGGAAGCAAACTTTGTTAGAAAACTAGAAAGGGGAAAAGGAAAATACAGAGGAAAGCTACCGTTTAAATGTTTCAACTGTGGAAGCGTTGGGCATTTTGCGACTAAATGTCCACTTAATGAGAAGAACAAAGATGATGAAAGATCGCACCAAGAAAGAGGTGATGGGAAGAAGAAAATGAATTTCAAAAAAGGCAACTTCAAGAAGAAAAGTTTCATTTCCAAGAATGCCAGTTCATCAAAAGATAGCTCCGATGAGGATTCTGAAGAGGAAACAGGTGAAGCTCTTTTCATGGCATTTGAAGAAGTAGAATCATAAAAGGAAGAAGAAGTGAACTCTGAAGAATATGGTGAAAACTCTAAGGCTGAAGTAGATCTAGAAGGTGAGTTGATCTCTGCACTTGAAGAATTGGGTATAGAAAGGAAAAAGAACAAAATACTATCCAAGAAGTTGGAAGAATATGGGGATAATATTGAAGATCTCTTCTTACAAATTCATAAATCCAAGAAAATAGAAGAAGCCTTGAAGTCACAGATCAATGAGAAAGAGATTGTTTGCTGCAAACAAGAAGAGGAGATTGTTTTATTGAGGAAACAACTAGAAGAGGCCAATACAAATCTCAAATTTGAGAAGAGCACAGAGTTGCTAGATAAAATGATAAGCCAACAAAGAAACTCCACGGATAAGCATGGTCTTGGATATGAAGCTGAACAACCTTCATCTTCCAACTCTACAGAGAAGAAGAAGTTCACTGTTGAAGGATCGAAGCAAGAAAAGTTTGAAGCTAAATCTTCAAAAGAAAGAAAATATCAAAGGAGATCTACAACAAAGCAACCACAACAAAAGAGGTTCTATCACTCTCACTCTATTCATAATAATACTCTCAATGGCTATTGTTTCAGATGCAACCAGTATGGTCACAAGGCAATTTATTGTGGATTGAATAATAAATCAAAGAGTTATGCTGGTAGAAATACATCTGCGTTTTTGAGTGAACACTATGTACAATGTTTTCAATGTAATGGTCATGGGCACATAGCAAGGTTTTTTCCAAGCACTTTTTTATCTAATCTAAGGTAGAATAGTAGATTTCATCAGACGCAAAGAACGCAACACAGACAGGGAATAAATCATGTACATAAAAGAAAGGAAAATAATCATTCATCAAGGATGCACAAGAGACAACCACTCAAGAGAAATGTTCGAGTTCACGAAAAGGTGCAAAATAGGGATGTAGTTGAAAAATCCAAGCCCGAGTTCAAGAAAGTCTGGAGAAAGATAGAAGAAAGGAAATCGTGTCTCCTTGGTCTGAAGGAGACTACTCCGCTATTGCACTAAGCAACTCCAGGTAGCACATCCTCAGGGGGAGCAATCTTGAAGTTTCATTTTAATGCTCCTATGTATTTGTTTGATTACTTGAGGATGAAAGGCAAGAAGTCAGGGAAGTTGTCGTATAGTTGTCGAAGTATGTTTTCAGTTCATGTAGTTGTTTGTGGAAGTGCCGTGAAGGGTGGTGATTAAATTGAGAGTTGTTGGTATTGGTAGTATTGCTATATGTCATTGTTGTACTGATGATGGTTCTTACTGCCACTATCCAAAGTTAAGGATTATAACAGTTCAGATAATTTGTTAGTGAAAGAATGTTGCCCCAGCCGCATATATGTGTTTCGATAAAAGCAGTGTGTATTTGAACTACTCATTGATGTGAAGATTGTTAGATCTATTATGACGTTGTGGTGAAAAATATTGAAGTCTGATTATTGATTCATGTTTAGCTCATCAAGATGAGAAACTTTGCTTTGTGAATCATACCTGTCCGAGGTCCAGAAGTATAAGTTTGAGCAAGGTGCACTACAGTTGGTCGTGAAGTGTTTTGACAAAACGTTGTCTCCTGATTCGAACAGTTGAAAGTAAGGTGTGACCAGCGATGACTGTAGAAAACATAGACCAAGTTGAAAATGTAAAAAGGAATTTGATTGGTGTTGAGGTACAGTGTTTGATGCTTGCACAGAGTTGGCAGTAATATTACAGTTTTGAGGACAGTGTTGGGACAGATTTCTAGAGCAGATTTGGACTGGTTTTGTATAAGCTTGTTATTTAACATTGGACAAGTTCTATGTGAGCTTGTTAAGCAGGTTCTTAGTGAGCCTATTGACAGAGCTTTGGAGGTGATAGAATACAGAGGATAGAGTCTCAATGGATAGAGATCCAACAGCCAACACAGTTGAAGATAGATCTGAGTGAGGATTCCTCAAGTGGAGAGAGGTCCACCAGTCAGTGCAGCAGAGAGATAGAGTCTTCTATAATATCACAAGGGTACTATGGAGTATGAGTTATGGTATCCTAAAGATGCAGATTGGGCAGGATGTGTAGATGACAGGAAGATTACCAATGGAGGTGCATTCTATCTTGGAGATAGTTTGGTCACGTAGAACAGTAAGAAACAAGAGTCAATTTTCTTATCCATAGCAGAGGTAGAATATATTGCAGCGACAACATGTTGTACGCAGGAGAAAGTTGTAGAAAGTGAGGTTAAGTTGGATTTTCATTCCAACAACATATTGTGGAGTGGTCACGTTTCCCAAGAATTGACTAGCTACAGGGATCACATTCTCAGGGGGAGCATTTAAGTATTTGTTTATCTTTTTGCTCATGTTCATGATTTTTGCTAAATGTAATAAATTTTGGCTGAGAATGTTGTGCATGGACTCGGGGGAGTCTGCAGTAGCCCTTTGGTATTATTGTCAAAGGGGGAGAAGAGTTACAGGAAAATTGCACATGTGTTGCCAACAATTCCAAAGGGGGAGATTGTTGAGCAAGGTGCAGACAAACAGTATTGTCATTGTTGTCAACACAGTCGGATAGATCTATTGATGCAAGTGGACAGGAAGTTCAAAAGCTAGTCAGATGCAGAAGACAGGAGTTCAAAGGTTACTCAGAGTATGTACAGTGATTTTCCAAGAAGACCGAAGTGGACCACTTGCAAAAGATCAAAGAAAAATACAAGTAAGAAAAGTGTCGCGATATCGCGACATATACAACAGGCAAGAAAAACTGTCGCGATTTCGCGACATGTTGGAAGAGAGAGAAGAAGAAAGAAAAACTGTCACGATTTCGCGACATGTTGGAAGAGAGAAGAAAAACTGTCATGATTTCGTGACATGTTGGAAGAGAAGAAAAAGCTGTCACGATTTCGCGACATGTTGGCAAGAAAGAAAAAGTGTCGCGATTTCGCGACATGTTGAGAAGCAAGAAAAGGTGTCACGATTTCGCGACATGTTGGAAGAGAGAGAAGAAGGAAGAAAAAGTGTCACGATTTCGCGACATATTGCAAGGAGAGAGAAGAAGGAAGAAAAAGTGTCACGATTTCGTGACATATTGCAAGGAAGGTTGTACGGACGAAAAAGTGTCACGATTTCGCGACATATTGCAAGGAAGGTTGTACGGATGAAAAAGTGTCACGATTTCATGACATATTGCAAGGAAGGTTGTACGGACGAAAAAGTGTCACGATTTCATGACATATTGCAAGGAGAGAGAGTCCGAGAGAAAAAGTGTCATGATTTCGCAACATGTTGCAGGAGAGAGAGTCCGAGAGAAAAAGTGTCACGATTTCGCGACATGTTGCAGGAGAGAGAGTCCGAGAGAAAAAGTGTCGCGATATCGCGACATGTCGGGTTTTCGTGACCCGAAGGCAAGAAAAAGCGCTAAGGAGAAAAAGTGTCACGATATCGCGACATGTCACATTTTCGTGACCCAAAGGCAAGAAAAAGCGCTAAGGAGAAAAAGTGTCACGATATCGCGACATGTCACATTTTGGGACCCAAAGGCAAGATAAAGCGCTAAGGAGAAAAAGTGTCACGATATCGTGACATGTCGCATTTTCGTGACCCAAAGGCAAGATAAAGCGCTAAGGAGAAAAAGTGTCGCGATATCGCGACATGTCGCATTTTCGTGACTAAAGGAGGAGAGAGAAAGTAAGAAGGCAAAAGTGTCGCGATATCGCGACATGTTATGTTTTCGTGGGCCAAAGCTAAGAAACAGAGCAAAGAGAAAAAGTGTAGCGATATCGCTACATGTTGTATTCTCGTGGGCCAAAGCTAAGAGAAAGCGTACGAAAGAAAAAGTGTAGCGATATCGCTACATGTTGTATTCTCGCGGGCCAAAGCTAAGAGAAAGCGTACGGAGGCGAAAGTGTCGCGATATCACGACATGTGTTTTCACGACAACAGCAATAGAAGAGTTACAAGGGCAGTTGAAGCCAACGAAGACCGATGTTAGCCGACGAAGATTAGGGTTTGTAGTCGATGAAGATTAGGGTTTGCAGCTGACTATGATTAGGGTTACAACCGACTAAGATTAGAGTTTTTCATCATGAAAATGTTGTTATAAAAGCATGGCTGTTTGGAGAATTGAGTGTAGTCGTTGATATCATCGAATGTGTCATCGAATTCGTGTCGAAGTGTGAAATGTGGCCGTAAGAGTGCAAAAAGCGCAGAAGCGGTGAGATGATGGTGAAGTGCGCACAGTGAGCAAAGAAGTCATGTCAAATTATCCTAAGTGCGTCTGTGAGTGCGTAGAGAGAGCAGAGTGCACAAAAGGGAGAAGACGATCGTGAGGTTTGATCGCAGTGAAGCAGAGTGTGCGAAGTTCGATCATAGTGCGTAGAGAGGGAGAAGACGATCGTGAAGTTTGACTGTGATGAAGCAGAGTGTGCGAAGTGATTGCATAGAGTGAGCAGAGTGCGTAGAGAATGCAAAGGTGAAGTAGACCAGTCAGGGTCTTGTAAAAGTGAAGGTATCTTACTGTTAAACCCAAAGATTCAATTTGAAGTCCAGGTTGGTGCTTGGCATTAGGGGTTGGTGCTCCTTCCAGTTGGTGCTAGTAAATCAGGGGTTGGTGCTCCTTTCTATTGGTGCAGATAAATCAGGGGTTGGTGCTCCTTCCAGTTGGTGCTGGTAAATTAATTGTAAAGTTGGTGCTTTGCAAAGGCTGGATTTGGATGGTAGTCCAAGCAGTCATTATTGAGGAGTAGCCACATTGGTGAACCTCGTTAAATCTTGTGTTGTGTGATGTTCTCTTGTGATACTTGCTTTATCTATTTTTAAGGTTTCATTATTTCAGTTTTAAGAGCTATGAATTTAAGTTTAAAAGTCTACACTGATTCACCCCCCCTCTCAGTGCCATTGTAAGAATAACAATTGGTATCAGAGCCAAGTTCCTATACAAGCTTAACCAGCTAGGGTGATCTTGGAAGTGACACAATGGCAGGTGGTGAAGGCTTCTCATCAAACAAAGCACCATTGTTTGATGGATCTAATTACGCATTCTAGAAAATCAGGATGCAGACATATCTCTGTGCTTTGGGATACGACGTCTGGGATTCAGTAGTTAGTGGATATACAATACCCATCACTCCTCCAAAAGAGGCTGACAAAAAGAAACTATTTGAGAACAACTCAAGAGCAAAGAATGCTATCATGTGTGGATTAGCAGACAGTGAACTAGTAAAGATCATGAGCTGTAATACTGCAAAAGAGATATGGGACAAACTGAGGAGTATTCATGAAGGAGACGACAAGATCAAGGAGGCCAAATTACAGACACATCGAGCTCAGTTCGAAGCATTGAAAATGAACGACGATGAAAACATTGAGGCATATATGTTGAGAGTTAATGGAATCATTAATGCAATCAGAGGGCTTGGCGAGGACATTGGAGACTCTGCCATCGTAAAAAAGGTATTAAGATCTCTTCCTCAAAGGTTTGATTCTAAAGTCTCAGCGATAGAAGAAGCTAAAAATCTAAACTATTTTAGTATAGATGAGATGTATGGTTCTTTGACTGCATATGAGATGAGGATAGGAAGATCTAAACCCATAGACAGAGAAGCGGCTTTTAAAGCCCTTAAAAATGCAAAACAAGAGTCCAAGGAAGAAGAGACATCAGATGAAATGGAAGCAAACTTTGTTAGAAAACTAGAAAGGGGAAAAGGAAAATACAGAGGAAAGCTACCGTTTAAATGTTTCAACTATGGAAGCGTTGGGCATTTTGCGACTAAATGTCCACTTAATGAGAAGAACAAAGATGATGAAAGATCGCACCAAGAAAGAAGTGATTGGAAGAAGAAAATGAATTTCAGAAAAGGCAACTTCAAGAAGAAAAGTTTCATTTCCAGGAATGCCAGTTCATCAAAAGACAGCTCCGATGAGGATTCTGAAGAGGAAACAGGTGAAGCTCTTTTCATGGCATTTGAAGAAGTAGAATCAGAAAAGGAAGAAGAAGTGAACTCTAAAGAATATGGTGAAAACTCTGAGGCTGAAGTAGATCTAGAAGGTGAGTTGATCTCTGCACTTGAAGAATTGGGTATAGAAAGGAAAAAGAACAAAAGATTGTCCAAGAAGTTGGAAGAATATGGGGATAATATTGAAGATCTCTTCTTACAAATTCATAAAGCCAAGAAAATAGAAGAAGCCTTGAAGTCACAGATCAATGAGAAAGAGATTGTTTGTTGCAAACAAGAAGAGGAGATTGTTTTATTGAGGAAACAACTAGAAGAGGCCAATACAAATCTCAAATTTGAGAAGAGCACAGAGTTGCTAGATAAAATGATAAGCCAACAAAGAAACTCCATGGATAAGCGTGGTCTTGGATATGAAGCTGAACAACCTTCATCTTCCAACTCTGTAGAGAAGAAGAAGTTCACTGTTGAAGGATCGAAGCAAGAAAAGTTTGAAGTTGAATCTTCAAAAGAAAGAAAATATCAAAGGAGATCTACTACAAAGCAACCACAACAAAAGAGGTTCTATCACTCTCACTCTATTCATAATAATACTCTCAATGGCTATTGTTTCAGATGCAACCAGTATGGTCACAAGGCAATTTATTGTGGATTGAATAATAAATCAAAGAGTTATGCTGGTAGAAATACATCTGCGTTTCTGAGTGAACACTATGTACAATGTTTTCAATGTAATGGTCATGGGCACATAGCAAGGTTTTGTCCAAGCACTTTTTTATCTAATCTAAGGCAGAACAGTAGATTTCATCAGACGCAAAGAACGCAACACAGACAGGGAATAAATCATGTACATAAAAGAAAGGAAAATAATCATTCATCAAGGATGCACAAGAGACAACCACTCAAGAGAAATGTTCGAGTTCACGAAAAGGTGCAAAACAGGGATGTAGTTGAAAAATCCAAGCCCGAGTTCAAGAAATTCTAGAGAAAGATAGAAGAAAGGAAATCGTGTCTCCTTGGTCTGAAGGAGACTACTCCGCTATTGCACTAAGCAACTCCAGGTAGCACATCCTCAGGGGGAGCAATCTTGAAGTTTCATTTTAATGCTCCTATGTATTTGTTTGATTACTTGAGGATGAAAGGCAAGAAGTCAGGGAAGTTGTCGTATAGTTGTCGAAGTATGTTTTCAGTTCATGTAGTTGTTTGTGGAAGTGCCGTGAAGGGTGGTGATTAAATTGAGAGTTGTCAGTATTGGTAGTATTGCTATATGTCATTGTTGTACTGATGATGGTTCTTACTGCCACTGTCCAAAGTTAAGGATTATAACAGTTTAGATAATTTGTTAGTGAAAGAATGTTGCCCCAGCCGCATATATGTGTTTCGATAAAAGTAGTGTGTATTTGAACTACTCATTGATGTGAAGATTGTTAGATCTATTATGACGCTATGGTGAAAAATATTGAAGTCTGATTATTGATTCATGTTTAGCTCATCAAGATGAGAAACTTTGCTTTGTGAATCATACCTGTCCGAGGTCCAGAAGTATAAGTTTGAGCAAGGTGCACTACAGTTGGCCGTGAAGTGTTTTGACAAAATGTTGTCTCCTGATTCGAATAGTTGAAAGTAAGGTGTGACCAGCGGTGACTGTAGAAAACATAGACCAAGTTGAAAATGTAAAAAGGAATTTGATTGGTGTTGAGGTACAGTGTTTGATGCTTGCACAGAGTTGGCAGTAATATTACAGTTTTGAGGACAGTGTTGGGACAGATTTCTAGAGCAGATTTGGACTGGTTTTGTATAAGCTTGTTATTTAACATTGGACAAGTTCTATGTGAGCTTGTTAAGCAGGTTATTAGTGAGCCTATTGATAGAGCTTTGGAGGTGATAGAATACAGAGGACAGAGTCTCAATGGATAGAGATCCAACAGCCAACACAGTTGAAGATAGATCTGAGTGAGGATTCCTCAAGTGGAGAGAGGTCCACCAGTCAGTGCAGTAGAGAGATAGAGTCTTCTATAATATCACAAGGGTACTATGGAGTATGAGTTATGGTATCCTAAAGATGCAGATTGGGCAGGATGTGTAGATGACAGGAAGATTACCAGTGGAGGTGCATTCTATCTTGGAGACAGTTTGGTCGCGTAGAACAGTAAGAAACAAGAGTCAGTTTTCTTATCCACAGTAGAGGCAGAATATATTGCAGCGACAGCATGTTGTACGCAGGAGAAAGTTGCAGAAAGTGAGGTTAAGTTGGATTTTCATTCCAACAACAGATTGTGGAGTGGTCACATTTCCCAAGAATTGACTAGCTACAGGGATCACATTCTCAGGGGGAGCATTTAAGTATTTGTTTATCTTTTTGCTCATGTTCATGATTTTTGCTAAATGTAATAAATTTTGGCTGAGAATGTTGTGCATGGACTCAGGGGGAGTCTGCAGTAGCCCTTTGGTATTATTGTCAAAGGGGGAGAAGAATTACAGGAAAATTGCACATGTGTTGCCAACAATTCCAAAGGGGGAGATTGTTGAGCAAGGTGCAAAGACAATATTGTCATTGTTGTCAACACAGTCAGATAGATCTGTTGATGCAGTGGATAGGAAGTTCAAAGGCTAGTCAGATGCAGAAGACAGGAGTTCAAAGGTTACTCAGAGTATGTACAGTGATTTTCCAAGAAGACCGAAGTGGACCACTTGCAAAAGATCAAAGAAAAATACAAGTAAGAAAAGTGTCGCGATATCGTGACATATACAGCAGGCAAGAAAAACTGTCACGATTTCGTGACATGTTGGAAGAGAGAGAAGAAGAAAGAAAAACTGTCACGATTTCGTGACATGTTGGAAGAGAGAAGAAAAAGCTGTCGCGATTTCGCGACATGTTGGAAGAGAGAAAGAAGAAAGAAAAACGTCGCGATATCGTGACATGTTGGCAAGAAAGAAAAAGGATATGCGACATGTTGAGAAGCAAGCAAAAGTGTCACGATTTCGTGACATGTTGGAAGAGAGAGAAGAAGTAAGAAAAAGTGTCACGATTTCGTGACATGTTGCAAGAGAGATTGTAGAAGAAGAAAAAGTGTCACGATTTTGCGACATATTGCAAGGAAGGTTGTACGGACGAAAAAGTGTCACGATTTCGTGACATATTGCAAGGAAGGTTGTATGGATGAAAAAGTGTCACGATTTTGTGACATATTGCAAGGAAGGTTGTACGAATGAAAAAGTGTCACGATTTCATGACATATTGCAAGGAAGGTTGTACGGACGAAAAAGTGTCACGATTTCACGACATGTTATAGGAGAGAGAGTCCGAGAGAAAAAGTGTCATGATTTCGTGACATGTTGCAAGAGAGAGAGTTTAAGAGAAAAAGTGTCACGATTTTGTGACATGTTGCAGGAGAGAGAGTCCGAGAGAAAAAGTGTCATGATATCGTGACATGTCGGGTTTTCGTGACCCGAAAGCAAGAAAAAGTGCTAAGGAGAAAAAGTGTCACGATATCGTGACATGTCGCATTTTCGCGACCCAAAGGCAAGATAAAGTGCTAAGGAGAAAAAGTGTCATGATATCGTGACATGTCACATTTTTGCGACCCAAAGGCAAGATAAAGCGCTAAGGAGAAAAAGTGTCGCGATATCGTGACATGTCGCATTTTCGTGACCCAAAGGCAAGTTAAAGCGCTAAGGAGAAAAAGTGTCATGATATCGTGACATGTCGCATTTTCATGACTAAAGGAGGAGAGAGAAAGTAAGAAGGCAAAAGTGTCGTGATATCACGACATGTTATGTTTTCACGGGCCAAAGCTAAGAGAAAAGCAAAGAGAAAAAGTGTAGCGATATCGCTACATGTTGTATTTTCGCGGGCCAAAGCTAAGAGAAAGCGTACGAAAGAAAAAGTGTAGCGATATCGCTACATGTTGTATTCTCGCGGCCAAAGCTAAGAGAAAGCGTATGGAGGTGAAAGTGTCGCGATATCGTGACATGTTGTGTTTTCATGACAATAACAACAGAAGAGTTATAGGGGCAGTTGAAGTCGACGAAGACCGATGTTAGCCGATGAAGATTAGGGTTTGCAATCGATGAAGATTAGGGTTTGCAACCGACTATGATTAGGGTTACAGTCGACTAAGATTAGAGTTTTTCATCATGAAAATGTTGTTATAAAAGCATGGCTGTTTGGAGAATTGAGTGTAGTCGTTGATATCATCGAATGCGTCATCGAATTCATGTCGAAGTGTGAAATGTGGCCGTAAGAGCACAGAAAGTAGAAGCGGCGAGATGATGGCGAAGTGCGCACAGTGAGCGAAGAAGTCATGTCAAATTATCCTAAGTGCGTCTGTGAGTGCGTAGAGAGAGCAGAGTGCGCAAAAGGGAGAAGACGATCATGAGGTTTGATCGTAGTGAAGCAGAGTGTGCGAAGTTTGGTCATAGTGCGTAGAGAGGGAGAAGACGATCGTGCAGTTTGACTGTGACAAAGCAGAGTGTGCGAAGTGAGTGCGTAGAGCGAGCAGAGTGCGCAGAGAATGCAAAGGTGAAGTAGACCAGTTAGGGTCTTGTAAAAGTGAAGGTATCTTACTGTTAAACCCAAAGATTCAATTTGAAGTCCAGGTTGGTGCTTGGCATCAGGGGTTGGTGCTCCTTCCAGTTGGTGCTGGTAAATCAGGGGTTGGTGCTCCTTTCTGTTGGTGCAGATAAATCAGGGGTTGGTGCTCCTTCCAGTTGGTGCTGGTAAATTAATTGTAAAGTTGGTGCTTTGCAAAGGCTGGATTTGGATGGTAGTCCAAGCAGTCATTATTGAGGAGTAGCCACATTGGTGAACCTCGTTAAATCTTGTGTTGTGTGATGTTCTCTTGTGATACTTGCTTTATCTATTTTTAAGGTTTCATTATTTCAGTTTTAAGAGCTATGAATTTAAGTTTAAAAGTCTACACTGATTCACCCCCCCTCTCAGTGCCATTGTAATACTAATAGGCGATAATAACGTTGCTTATGTCACTTCCAAACAGAGTATAAGGTATCGACATCATCCTTGTGCTTGTGCTCCCAAATGTGGAGATAGCGACGGCCCCACGATGGTTGTGCTTATTCTCTTGGAAATGGAGAAGCCCCTTCGGAAACACAAACACATCCAACGCTTGCAATGTCTGCGTGAACAGCTTGCCCGTGGTGTCCACGAAACCCACGTTAAGAAATCCGTCCAGAACTAACAAAAGTTCAGATGCGCGGGGGTGGGTGTGAGGAGGATTTATGCCCTTGAAAGAGCAGCACCACATATGTAATGGCCAGGCATTCCATAGCGGGGAACTCCACCTTTGAAACAACACAAAAAAATCTTAAAAACTAGCAAGGTTTCTCTCAAACCTAAATCTGATACCACATGTGAGCCAAAATTAGTCTGAACTGATTTATTCATGATAATTCATTACAATATATAGCTTGGGAATGTAACTAAAGAATCTCCCAAGTTAGTAAAATACAGAATAAATCTTCCAAGTGGGTAAAGAAAACATATATGAGAATCAAATGTTCTCAACATCACACCAAACCACCTAAATAGAAAAATATACTAATAATAGAAATCAATTAAACTCCAACATGCACCTGTTTAGGTTCTACGCACTCCACCACCATCTGCATATTTATACATGGCATCCTCATCATTGGCAGCTTCTAAGATGCCTTCGACATCATCAGATCCTCCATCGAGGAACATGTCAAAGAGGCCCATTGATGAGAGCCCACCTCTAGTTTCCACCATATCCACAAAATATATTCCTTGTGTAGTCAATGAGGAATCACTTCCAGAGGTTCACATTGAGTCACCTCAAACCTCACTTCCATATCATCCACCTTCACCATCCCAGGTCACAGTGCATATGTCTAGTACAGGGATAGGAGAATATCTGGTAATAAATATCACCACGGTTCCATCTATAGAGATAGTGCAAGATATGGGGTGACCTCATCTTCCCATAGGTAGCATCGTACCTCTTGGTCTACCCCCAAATCAAAAAAAAATTCATATATGGGGGTTTAGATTATGGAGCCCTGCCAATTCCTCTGAAGGAAGAATATGATGAACCTTTTTTGAAGGATGTAAATTATTTGTCGAATCTAGATTATGCATTGTGGTACTTAGATCACTATAATTGGCATGGTTTTGGTTTAGGCCTATATGAGTAGGGTACTCATGTTCCATGTCAGCCCCAATATCAGTTACCTTATGATAAATCTAGGTTGGGACACAATAAGCCAGTACCGTTGGATGTTCTCACAGATAGTCTAGAACACCTATGTCTAGGTTATCAGGATAAGCTTGCACGCGATCCATATGCCAATCCGAATCACATTCATTCCTTGGGGGATTATTTCCCCATAGACATGATAGATCAAGGGCTATCCAGTGATGTTGCTCAACCTCATGAAGTGGGGGAGAGCTCAAATACCTTGAAATATGATAGTGAGGAAGAGGATCAAGGTCCTCCTCATGAATGGATGAGTGATGATGAATATGATTATGGAATCACACCCATAAATTTTCCTAGCTCATATGATGAACATGAGAGAGTGTTCCCCTTGGATGACGAGGATGAGTATTATCTTCACATGTTATTCCCCATCCAAGGCCCCATCTGATGCCAACTTTTGTCACGAGAAGAGCAAGCTCACCCTCTTCCACCATGACCACCACCGTTCATTCCACTTCCACCAGAGCCACCCCCATGAGTTACGAGACAACATCAGGTCTCTAGACCCACTCGCCCTTGGATGAGAGATCATGTGTCCATCAACATGATTTCCATAGATTTAGCTACACCATTGATAGATCTAAATAACCCATCAAAGTCATTGCATCTCAACCTCGAGGTAATTGAATTTGATCGAGGAGATTCTTCCCCATCACCCTTAGAGTATTGGCCTTGCAAGGAAATGTTACAACCATTTCAATTTTCTCCAAGAACTACTCAGGATGTTTTTCAGGCTGAGGTTGACCCTAAATTTCCTATGGAAGAAGCAAACCCAGCTAATGACATTCACTTAATTCCCACTCCACATCAGTTGGAATATGGGTCTCATATGTCAATTGAGCCAACAATTGACAGGGATATCGATACAGATCCCGATAATCCCCATATTATCAAGCTAGGAGAAGGTCTATCTCCAGTTGAACAAGATGATTTCACAATAGCATTGAAAGCAAGGATACAATATTTTGCTTGGTCTTATAAAGACATGCCAGGACTGGACCCAAATCTAGTCATGCATAATCTTACATTGGACCCAAAGATCAAACCAGTCAAGCAAAAGTTATGTAAGATGCACCCAAAAGTAGCCTTAATGGTGAAATATGAACTACAAAAGTTGTTGGATGCTGATTTCATCATCTCAGTAGACTATCCACCATGGGTTTCAAACATGGTACCCATCAAAAAACTTGATGGGAGGATTCACATTTGCACTGAATTTAGAGATCTCAACAAAGTGAGTCCTAAGGATGAGTTTCCCTTACCAAACATTGATGCGTTGGTAGATGCTACAATAGGACATGAAATGCTATCCCTTATGGATGGTTTCTCTGGATATAATCAAATTCGTATTAATCCAGAAGACCAGATCAAAATGGCATTTACAACACCTTAGGGGACATTCTATTATAAGGTCATGCCTTTTGGCCTTAAGAATGCTGGCACCACCTACCAACGAGCCATGACATATATCTTCCATGACTACATGCATAAGATTTTGGAAGATTACATGGATGACTTATTGGAAAAATATCTATTGCATAATGAGCATATCAATGTATTGTGCAAGGTTCTAGACCGCCTCATTGAGCATAATGTTAGGCTTAATCCCAAGAAGTGTGTCTTTGGTGTCACATATGGAAAACTCTTGGGATTCATAGTCTCTAAGTGAGGCATAGAAGTAGATCCAAACAAGGTCAAGGTAATATTAGAAATGCCTCCCCCCACAACCATTAAGCAGCTACGTAGCTTGCAAGGAAAGGTCGCATCCATAAAATGCTTCATAGCACAATTATCAGATAAGTGTCGACCCATGAATAGGTTGCTACACAAGGGGGTCTCATTTCATTGGGATGAAGAATGTCAAAATGCCTTTGATAAAATTAAGCAATACCTAGCTTCGTCACCCGTATTGGCTCCTCCATGACCAGGAGTTTTGTTTCTATTTATACATCTCAGCTACTGAGTTGGCATTGGGCACCATGTTGTCCCAAAAGAATGAATTTCATAAAGAATAGGCTACATACTATATTAGCCATACACTAGTTAGCTATGAAATAAAGTATGCATACATTGAGAAGCTATGCTTAGTAGTGGTCTTTACCACTAAAAAGCTATGCCATTACATGCTCAATCATACCACGTATGTAATATCTAAGGAAAATCCATTGTGATATATGATGAGTCGAACATATCACAATAGTCACACGATGAAATGGATAATTTTGTTGATAAAATTTGACCTAGAGTTCATTGGACAGAAATCAATCAAAGGATAGGTCATAGCTAATCAACTAGCAGAGGCTCCTCTCTAGGATGACCAACCTCTGAATGTAGAACTTCCCGATGATGGAGTGTTTCATATCTCAGAATCATCTGATTCTGTAGAGCCTGAGTCATAGGAAAACATAACTCTATTCTTCGATGGTTCTAAATGTGAGCAAGGGGGTGGCATAGGTATCATGTTTTTCACACCACAAGGGGCTCCAATACCTCTTTTGTTTAAACTTGATTTCCCATGTACCAACAATAATGCCAAGTATGAAGCCCTCATCATAGGACTCTAGATGGCAATCACCATGAAAATCACTAAGCTAAACATTTTTGGTGATTCCTTGCTCATAGTTAATCAGGTTAAAGGGATATTCTAGTGTAGGTATCCCATATTGCAAGCCTATAAAGCCCTAGTGGATAAAATTTTGGTAAAATTTGAATGGTATGATATTGAGGCACTCCCTCGTTCATCTAATCATTTTGCAGACACAATGGCTTCCTTAGGGTCGCTAATCCCACAAAACCCCTCAGATGATATCATGACTATTCAAGTAAAAATGCTAGCATAATCTATGATTGAGCGTGATGAGCATAATGCCACACCAGTTGTTCACATGATTCAGATTGAGCCTTCACATGAACGGTTCTCTCAACTACACAATTATTTGAATAATGCCAGATGGGGGACTTTGTTCCCTCATAATTCTTTTGATACTAGCACAATGCTATATCTTCAAGTTCATTCTCAATCAGCATTTGCATGAGATGAACATCAAAAGGATTGCATGATTCATAATATTGAGGCTTCTCCAAAGCAATATTGGGCCATACAGATTAAAGATTACTTAAAACTAGGAAATATTCCACCTGGATTGTCGCATGCCGCAAAGCGAGCATTTAAGAAAAAGGTGGAAAAGTATGTCTTATTAGGAGACATAATGTATCATCGGAGCTATGAGGGTATTCTCCTTCGTTTCTTAGACTCACAAGAGTCATCTTGGGCCATTTCCCAAGCACACGATGGTACATGTGGTGGTCACTTTAGCGGCATGGCCATCGCTAAGTGCATTCTTCGCATGGGCTATTATTGGCCAACTTTAGAGCAATATTGTTGTGCTTATGTAAAGAAGTGCGTAAAATGTCAACATCATGCAAATTTGACACACGTACCTTCACAGGCCTTACAACCGATTCAATCGGTTTGGCCATTTGCACAATGGGGGTTTGATTTAATTGGGAAAATCTCACCTGCCTCCTCAGGCCATCACACGTTTATCATAATGGTGACTGAGTACTTCAAAAAATGGGTGGAAGCAATTCCCCTTACCACTATGATTAGACCTCACATCATGGAGTTCATGCTACATAACATCATATGTCATTTTGGTATTCCATCCAAAATAATATCGGATAATGGAACACCCTTCAAAAATAAGGATGTGCGTGCGTTAACAACAAAGTATAACATAAAGCACAACTTTTCCATGCCCTATTATCCGTAGGCCAATGGGCAAGCAGAGGCATCAAATAAGATAGTAGTAGCCATCTTGAAGAAAACCATTAAGGAAAATCATAAATATTGGCATAATCAATTACCTCTTGCCCTTTGGGCCTATCACACTAGTATTCGGATGCCCACTAGAGCAACTCCATTTTCACTAGTGTATGGTGCTGAAGCTATTATGCCTCTAGAGTTAGATATTCCATCATTGCGCATTTCCATGCAGGAATTCATCGATGATGATACCGCTAGGCAAGCTCATTTAGATCAATTAACGTTGCTTGATGAACGACGTGTCAATGCCCTTGAGCATCTACGTGTTTATCAAGAATGCCTTAAGAGAGCTTATAACTTGAAAGTACACTAGAGAGACTTTTAGGTTGGTGATTTAGTTCTAAAAGAGAACCAACAAAATTCCAATTTTCCACCCAATTTGTGGGACAAATTTATGGCAAACTGGTTAGGCCCATTCATCATTACAAGCCATATTGGACCTGGAAATTATCTCTTAGCATCTATCAAAGGAAGTGAAGAGCCTGAACCAATGAATGTTAGTCATCTATGGCCTTTCCATGCTTAGAGCACCATAAAATGCCCCTAGGTGGTCTATGACCATCTAGGTCAACCTAAAATATCCCCTAGGTGGTCTATGACCATCTAGGTCAAAATAAAATGCTCCTAGGTAGTCTACGATTGTCTAGGTCAATCCAAAATGTCCCAAAGATATCTATAAGCCCTTTGGTCACCATAAAATGTCCCTAGGTGGTCTATGACTATCTAGGTCAACCTAAAATTCCCCTAGGTGGTCTATGACCATCTAGGTCAAAATAAAATATTCCTAGGTAATCTATGATTGTCTAGGTCAATCCAAAAAGCTCCAAAGGTATCTATAAGCCCTTTGGTCACCATAAAATACCCCTAGGTAGTCTATGACTATCTAGGTCAACCTAAAATACCCCTAGGTGGTCTATGACCATCTAGGTCAAAATAAAATGCTCCTAGGTAGTCTATGATTATCTAGGTCAATCCAAAAATCCCCAAAGGCATCTATAAGCCCTTTGGTCACCATAAAATATCCCTAGGTGGTCTATGACCATCTAGGTCAACCTAAAATATCCCTAGGTGGTCTATGACCATCTAGGTCAAAATAAAATACTCCTAGGCAATCTACGATTGTCTAGGTCAATCCAAAAATCCCCAAAGGTATCTATAAGCCCTTTGGTCACCATAAAATACCCCTAGGTGGTCTATGATCATCTAGGTCAACCTAAAATATCCCTAGGTGGTCTATGATAATCTAGGTCAAAATAAAATATTCCTAGGTAGTCTATGATTGTCTAGGTCAATCCAAAATGCTCCAAAGGTATCTATAAGCCCTTTGGTCACCATAAAATGTCCCTAGGTGGTCTATGATCATCTAGGTCAACCTAAAATGCCCCTAGGTGGTCTATGACCATCTAGGTCAAAATAAAATGCTCCTAGGTAGTCTACGATTGTCTAGGTCAATCCAAAAATCCCCAAAGGTATCTATAAGCCCTTTGGTCACCATAAAATATCCCTAGGTGGTCTATGACCATCTAGGTCAACCTAAAATACCCCTAGGTGGTCTATGACCATCTAGGTCAAAAGAAAATATTCCTAGGCCATCTATGATTGTCTAGGTCAATCCAAAAAGCCCCAAAGGTGTCTATAAGCCCTTTGGTCACCATAAAATGCCCCTAGGTGGTCTATGACCATCTAGGTCAACCTAAAATGCCTTGTAAAAAATTCCTAGGTAGTCTACGATTGTCTAGGTCATCCCAAAATGCCCCAAAGGCATCTATAAGCCCTTTGGTCACCCAAAAAGCCCTAATGGCATTCATTAAGCCCATTGGTCAACCTGTATATACATATATCAAAAATACAAAAACATCATTATAATCATCAAAAACACAAAAATATTGCTTCATTGCACTTCATATAAATTGCATTAGGCATACTCATCATTGCATATATGCATCGTTCAAAATTGATCATACATGTCTAGCACCAGGTCTGTACACTAGGCATCTATTAAAATCATTGTTATTATATGTCAATATTACCACCTGTTTACATTACATATACCATTTACATTTACACTCCATATTATATGTCTGTTTCCCGTCACTTAGCCATTGTTAGTAAAACATAGTTAAGGTTTTTCGGTCACTCAGCCATATCTAGTTTTATTTTCAGATTTTGTAGAAAGCTATCATGATTTTTTATAAGGTAGAATCCTACTTAGATTATACCTTGTATACATCAAAATCCCAACACATTTTCACATTAATAAATCCAATTCTAGCACAAGGAAATATGAAATTACAAAGTGGTCTAGGTTGCTTTAAGAAAAAAGTTTATCTTGCTCATCCCCCTATGCGAATGGTTCAAAGATGCTGAGAATTGACAAAAGGACAAGTTCCTCCTTACCCAAAAATCCCTTGCCTCACACTGGGGCAAGTATCCAAAAGAGAAAAATCAAACAGTGATTATTATCACTTCAAAATATGCAAAAAGAAATAGTGATTATTATCACTTCGAAAAAGCAAAAATAAACAATGGTTCTCACCACTACCAAAATCCCTTGCTCAACAAAACAAAAATGAGCAACTCCCTTGAATACTTCAAAATTAAAAGAAAATAAAGGAGTCTTGAACTTGAATCCCTAGAATTCTCAGCATTAGAGAACCATAAGGTGATCCTCATTACAGATTTGGTGGATAGCCTACTTGTCAATGGTGGTAGCCTTACACATGATGATATGTCTATCACATAAGCAACTTGCTTAGGTATAGACCAATGTTTGAATGTGGATGAGCTAGCTTGTTGTAGCCTATATTACCTAGTAGTCTAATATAACCAAGTACAAAACTTAGGATAATGAGACTCGTAGGGTGATCTCTAGTACAGATGGGCTGAGTGAATCCCATTTGCACTAGGGAAACTTTATGCGTTATCATGGTAATGAACTCACATGCACACACATGGATGTTGATTATCTTGGTTATCTTAGTAGGTGCATACTTTGTCAAAAAGTCTTGCATAGTTATTATACAACTTTTTATTAGGTAACTAGAGTGTCTGAGTCTCCTAAAAACTACTAAACATATCATATCACATTACATTATCCATTCCATTTTACATCATGTTGTCACATGTTTGTCAAATTTACAAAATCCATCATATAATGTTATAATAACATGAAAATAATAAAGATACATTTTGTACAGTCTATGGTGCTAGCATATAATGTGTCAAATAGCCATCATAAATCCATCATATAAAATTAAACAAATCATCCATTGCATCATGCATATACACATCTACATATCATCAAATCACATCATAGGATAAATACATGCATCCATGTTAGGCATTTATCAAAAGCATCATAAAGCATAGCATAGCATACATATCATAAAGTAGTAAAATATGACATAATGATCAAAGCAAATTCATACATATATATCCATATGTAAAAGCCAAAAGCTACATCATAGTCCATAAGTTGCCTGTAGGCTACAATAAATGTGAGTCCTCAGACTTCACACTCCAAAAATCCAAAAAGTCCAAAAAGAACTATCAGAGTCTACTAGCCATGGTCACGTAGGACCGACATTGCAACTCTCTCCTCTACCCTCAGTAGGAGTCCATCATGAGCTCCCAGACCTGCTACCCCTAGATCTGCTCCCCCTAGACCTACTCCCCCTAGACCTATCCATCCTCCATGTAGAACTTGGAGCCCCCATCCATGCAGATGACTATCCTGTCTCGCTCCTCTGACTACGCTATGAGCCAATGGCCAATGCTCGATCTGGTATGCACCCCTTAAGGCACACTATCTCATCCTCCATCATATCCATATAGGTCCGATCCTATCGACATTGAGTCTGATAGGTCACCACTAAACCCTAGAGATGTACCATCTCCTCCCGCATCATGGCTACCTCACCACTACTGGACTCCCCATGGCTAGGGCCATGTACACCAACCTATGCTTGAAGAGTAGCTATCAAAGCTGCCTACCTCTCCATATTAGTCTGTGCACTCTACACCTGTGCCTATAGTAGAGCTCTCTCCTCTATAAAATCCCATTGCACCCTATTGAGATCACCCCGTAGCTCTATAATCATAGCATCTCATGCTACTAACTATGCCTACACACCCCGATCTCTAGGGTCCTCCTCATCAAAGTCTAGTGGATCTTGTACATCAATCAGCTCCACCCTATCCACTACCACATGATGATGCACAAACCACTCACCTATGTCTACCTCCTCATCATCCAAAGACTCATCCTAACCCTCCTCATTTGGAGCACCCCTAGCTGCATCCACTACTCTAGTAGCTGCATCCCCTCCTAGTGGTCCATCTCCTCGCCACTACCGTATAACCCACCAAGCATCATACTCCTCTATCGTACCAACATCATCCAAATCAAAAACTACCACCACAATATCTGACTCCTCTCCTAGTGCCTCCACAATAGGCCATGCTAGAGTCCTCTCATCCCCCAATGATGATAGATCATTGGCTCCCTAGGCAACCCCTGGCATAGCCCAAACTATCATAGGACATGATCATAAGGGAAGTACTCTCGCTCCATCCCATGTTGCCCTATCAACCACCTACCTCACCGAACTTGGCGTAGTTGTGCCTCAGCATCCCTCCATGCGGGACAATCCCTATAGGGCCTCCATAAAATTTTTACCACTCTAAGCCATGCAAAAGCCTCCACATAGTGCTCAACCTCCCCAACGTGTCGATGACTATGGCCTATCTCATGTGACCTCTACCATAGCACCCCATAACCAATCTCCCTATCTGGTAGCTCTACTCGAGTAGTCCATGGTAGTCCCTGTGGTCACTCCACAGCAATATGCTGCCAACCCCAAACCTGTAGTAAAAATCTATAGCCCAATCCCTTCCACCCATGAGAGTAGATCTCATATAACTCCTCATATAGCTGAGCTAACAATGTAGGACCCCAAGCCATCACTATAGGCTCATCCTCTGTACACTCCACAAGAGTGAACACCAGCTCTATAAGGTTCCATGGGAACTTGGCACTTGAAGAGTCAGGCAGTAACATGTTGTTGATCAATGTCATCAATAAAGCATGCTTAATCATAAGCACATCATCCTGAAACCATGATACCACTAATATCCCTCCACTGAGAATATCAACTATTGCATCCTCCCAACGTGCCCCAAAGTACCTCCGTAGTACGACCTCTCGTCGCTCTGTAGGAGTAGATACTATAGGATGCCCCTCTATCGGAATACGTAGTATCCAATATATGTCCTCTAAGGTCACTGTCATCTCCCCCATAGCTAGATGGAAAGTATTAGTATGAGGGTCCCATAAATCTATCAATGCAGTCAGATAGGCATGGTCGCTCACCACGGGATCTAACCGCGTAACATGCTTCAAGCCAATGGCATCAAGCCATCGCTAGTACGTAGTAGTCAATAGGTCTCTAGTGACCTAAAAGAGATTCAAAACCCTATACCAACTCTTCACTATCTGATAAAGTAAACAACTTGTCAAAAATACCCTAAAAATGCATAAAAAGACTCTAAAAATACCAAAAAAATGCCTAATAAAGGGCCCTTTTTGGCCCAGTTTTTGGTCATCCCACCCAAGGACGGCCCCCAATTTGGTAACCATCCCACCTAGGGATGGCCACCAGTGACCGTCCCCTATGGGGACGGTCCCCAAAAATGGCTAAAATAAGGTCATTTTGACCCCTAAAATAGCCCTAAAAAAGCTTAAAAAACACAAAAAAACTAGCATAAAATCCTAAATTAAACCATTTAAATCACAAATAAGAGCTCAATTTCATACATTATGCTATTATTCAGGTTTCTTAACCATGATTTAGTGTGTATTATGAAAATTGTAGCAGAAATTATGATTACACAATAAAACAGAGAAGAGAAGGAAATGTGTTCCATACCCATTTTGCACCGGCTCCACCGCCTGTCATGTCTTCTGGCTGGCTCATGTTGTTGGGTAGATATTTTTGCAGTGCTCCACTTCATAAAATCACCCTCCTACCTCTCACCTCTCCAACTCCTCCAAGCACAATGCACAAATGAGCCTATTTGCCCCATTTTGGGCTTATATAGCTCCAAAAGAAGCCGACCGCCCCTAGGTGGGATGAACGCACAATTGGCTAGCTATCCCACCCTAGGATGGTCATAAATAGTGTACTCATACCCCCTAGGATGGTCACCAAAACATTTGACCAAAACAACTTAAAAACATAAAAAATAGGGTCCAAAACCCACCAAAAATAAGGCAAAATGGTCCAAAAATTAGCAGGGATCAAGATTAAACCCACAATATTTATGGATGCTTTAAAAGTATTTATTTTATTCCCCAAGAAGGCCTCTATGGCTGGACCGCTCCCTGGGAATGAATTTTTTAGCCTTTTTCTTCCATAAATGTTCATCAAAATGATCAAAAATCCCCTCCAAATAGGTATATAGTACCATGGGTAAAACAGAGAGTTATCCCAAGTCAGTCATATGTGTCAAGTGACTCATCACTTTATCATTGGTCATGCCCTCATCGACTCATCGCTTGAGGGGGTAGTCATAATAACGATTTCATAAATCAAATCAACACTAAAACACTCAAAAGTGCAATTTTCATACATTCAAAAGAATCTTTGCAAAAGACAAATTTTCAAGCCCATGTTGGGGCAAGCAATCAGCATAAGCAAAAAAAATAGGGATTGACCTCCTTGAAGCCTTGGGAATCCACCCATGTAAAGGCTTACAAGAACACAAGGCATCAAAACCTAGTATACCTCAAGCCCTTAAAACTATCATTATAGTGTGGCTGAAAGGTATACCCAATTAATCCTTCGACTATGTCAAAAGCAAGGATTCCAAGAATGTATGCTCTTTCCACAATGGAGGCATCTAAATTTGGTTAGGTTAATGAATAACCTTAATCATTTAATGATTTAGTCATCTATTTTTGCTCAGCGCTTTGTTGCACATAGCACATCCCAAAAAGGGGCATCTATAGACACCAAAATCACGTAAATCGGATAAGACTGCCAATGTGCCACTTGTGCCACTCTTATCGACATCATATGGCCCCATTGGGCAACCCTCTAGGGTAATATAGAGCTCCATAGCACTTTTGGGAAGGTTCCCATCAGTTTTAGGAGGTTTAGGGTCATATCCTTATGACCATCCCACCCTGGGATGGTCACAGATGGTGACCGTCCCACCCAGGGATGGCCACTCCTAACCATCCCTGGGTGGGATGGTCCCTAAAAAGACCCTCCAAAATTCAAAGGGGTGGAGAAATGGCAATCAATTACTACCATATTCTCTACCCAATCATCAAAAATTGATTAGGAGCCTATCATGGAGACCAAAAACTCCAAATTAGAGGCCCCAAATGGGCAACCTCTCTCACCAATGCATGGCAAAGGTTTTGACAAGTGGCAACACTTGCCTTGCATGCCTGAACTTGCCCCTTTTCCCCAAATTCCCTATTTGGGCTATAAATTGAGGTGTGCTCACCCAATTTCAAGGAGAAGAGTTGAAGCATTTTCACCATGAAGTGCTGCCCAATTCTACCCTCGCCTTTTGCTAGCATATTTACCCTCACCTTGCCTTGAAACCCTCTTCATCTGAAGGTGCTTTTAGGGGCATCCCAAATCCACTAAAACCATTCCAAAACTGGTCAAATTGGAGAGTAATTTGACCATATTTTTTGACACAACATCTAGGAGAGTTTAGGACCAGATCCCTTTGGAATTGGTGGCAAATTCCACTCAGATTTGTAACTGTCCCACCTAGGGATGGTTAGCAGTTGGTAGTTGCACCTATGAGGTATGGTTAGAAAATAATAGGGAAATTTGATTCAATTCCACCATAGGTCATTTAGGAATGTTTAGATTAGCCTTGCATTCAAATTTGGTGAGATTTGGAGCTGTTTTGATGGTCCAATTAGAGGTTTCATTGTTGCAGGTCTAGTTGTCCCTGCTAGGGACGGTCACAGTTTCTGCTAACAATTTCCCTTAAATTCATGCTCATATATTTCCAAAATCATGTTAATAGTAGCATAGTAGATTTTCAAGTCATTTGAAGTTGTTTTGATTTATCATAAATAAGTTTCATGGTTTCTAGATGCATGTTTTCTATGTTTTCCTAGTTTTCAATCTATAAATGCATATGCTTTTAATATGTTTCAATATCTTGTGTGTAGGTGCAGATATGAAGACATGAGGGAGGAGCTAAGAGGCATATAAGGATAGGCCCAAGACTAGCTCTCAAGTGTGGGATGCAAAATGAATGTTGGAGCACGCCATCAAACCCTTGAAGGGATTAGATCCCTTGTATCTTGTAGTATTGAAATGTATCAAAGAAAAGCCCTCAAAGGGGGATGTATTGTAACCATTGAAAGTTTGGAATAATAAATACAAGGAGAAATCTGCCTCTTTTATTGCACATTATTCTTCATTTTAGTAGATTACATCTTTATGCACTTTTCCTTTTAATGCTTATTTCAACACACTTTACATTTCAATAAAGAACACTTAAGGCATGTCATAAATTTTGCTTCTTCAAGAATTTCCTCAACATGAAAGAAGAATGAAATGATTAAATGAACCACCTGCAAATAAAATTTATAGAGGGGGGGAACCTTACAAAGGTTGTGCAATTTCTGCAACACACATGGAGTAGCAAAGGGAATATATGACCCAACAAAAAATCCATATGGCCCACAACAAGAATTCATTACCCAACAAAGACGGGTAATAGAAAACTTAACTGGGGAAAGAGGAATTAGATTATACAGGGTAGGGGATGTACCAAGGGAACCTAAGATATCCAGTACTGGAAGGGCTATGGTGAGTAAGGAGTTGTATGGGAACCTAAAAAATGTCATGATATTCAAGTTTAATAGAAAGGCTGATGGTGAATCGGCTGAGAATTGGTTAAGTGAATTGGAGTTCTACTTATCTCTAATGGTCCTATCCTTTGAATCTAAGACTACTTTAGCAATTATGAATATGACTGAAGTTGCCCTAGATTGGTGGAAATATTATAATAAAGAGCATGAAGTAGAATCTGCTGACCACAAATGGGAGGAGATTGTCAAGGAATTTAGAGATAGATTCTTGAGAAGGAAATATTACGTAGAAAATTTGGGGAATTCTCAAATTTATGATAGGAAAGCATGTTAATAAGTGAATACCACCAAAATTTTATACAACTATTAAAATATGCATCCCAATATGAAAGTAATGAAGAAATGAAAACTCAAAAATTCATTCTGGGAATACATCCTAGAATCATGACAATGGTAAATATGCACAATCCTATCAATTTACCTACTGCATTTGACTTGGCAAGAAAATATGAATCCAATCAAAAAATGAGAAAGACATATTTTATTCATCAAAATATATCTAAAAAAGAAAGATATGAACTTAGTGTAGCACCCTAAAATTGGCGCAGTAAAATCTTAATAATTACAATTACTCTATTAAATAATTCAAAATCAAATATTAACCTCCAAAACCGCTCCCAAACCACCGCTTAATTCATTTCCTCGTTTCTCGTCCCATTTTTAGAGTTTGTTTTGATCGTTTGATGATATCGTCACCGATCAGACGATATTGCCTCAGATCGAACGATTTCGTCTAGGCTAGGACATCCAGACGATTTTGTCCCAAAACTGATTTTTCACAATTAGCTTATGTTCCAACGACGTCTCTAATCTGGGAAAAATCATGTCTACGTCGTTAGAGACCCTCCCCATTGGAGATCTCCCAAATATGGATGATCTCCAACCTCCTAACCTCCCTCCTAAGCCTATTTAATCCTAGGCCCTCCCCTTAGCATTCCCCTAGCTAAAATTTCCTATAAATCGACCTTCACACGCATTAGAATAATCTGTATTACCATCTACATTTTTTGCATCCATTTTTCTTGCAGGAACCTTGTCATTTTTCAGCCGGAGCAAGCTTACATCGTCACAGACGATCCTGTTCAGATCGGAGACGATCCTGTCAAATCGGAGATGATTTCGATCGCAATCATCATTAGGGGCAATCAGTGCCCTGAGTTTGCATTTTCCTCTTTTCAATCTGCTGTTTTATTCTGCAATTAGCTAGTTTATATATTATTTTCTGCTATTCTGCATTTTGGAGTTCACCCATGTAGCTTTAAATGCATAATTAAGTCACCAATTTTCATTAAGTAATTGTAGTACACTCGTATTTTTTTTATTATCATCATTTTAATGTTATTCCTATTATTCTACATCATTGCCCTTTGTTAGAATAGTTGTATTTTATGTATTTTGTGTCTACTTCTCTGATTGCAGGTCTTTGATGAATTCGTCGAATCTCAGATGATCTTGTCTGATAGCAGACGATCCTGTCAAATCAGAGGCGATCCTGACTACTTCAAGAATCAGAATCTTCATTAGACATCCGGATTAGGTATGGTCTTTAATCCATCTTGTTCTTTCTGTTTTTCTATCCAAATCTGTTTTTGTCTTCATTTAAATCTACATTTCATATAGAATAGCTTAGATTCATTTTGCCAAACCTAAGACTTGAATTTTTAAGGATAAAAATGAACACATAAAACACATTCCCAACCTAGGCATGGAAACTGCCATTCAAACATTTCCTGGTGAACCCACCATCCATCGAAAAATCACCATAATACACCTCCCCCGAGAGGCGGGACCTTCGCAAGGCCTCTCAGTTCGAGGTACCGCGCCATCCTTTTCACATCCCCCTTCCGGGCACGGATCCTATAGCCTGAAGGTAAGGGTGTGAAAAATTTGGAGCGATACATTTTGGTGAACCCGACGTGAATGCATTTAAAACCTTTTGAAAATAGAAAACAAAAAATAAAACAACCAAAACATAGATGCATTTCAAATAATTTAAAATTAATAAGTTGCATATCATGTTTATATGGTAGCTCCTAAGAAAAGATTAGCAGTTACTATAAATGTTGAAAACCAATTGGCAACCATAGAAATCAATTATGTGCTTAGTGTGCCTGAAACAGATAAAAATCAACTTTTGTGGGACGAACTTGATAGAAGACTAAGTGTCATTTCATCTAGGTCAAAAAAACTTAAACAAATCAAGAGGCTTGTCCTAGATAGAATCCTGGATCCTCATCAACTTGTCTTTTATCATGAACTTTAGATGGTTAGCTTATAGGAGAGCTCTTGTGTCTTCGTAATTGTTCACCTTCGAGGAATACCTCGAGAACGCAGCCATTATACACCAGTTCCTAGGTCGTGTAGAAGACCAAGAGGTTGTTCTTACAAATAGGGAAAGATGGAATAGAGTTCCTCGAGTCGTGTTATATCGAGAGTATTGCCACGAGCTTTACTTCTATCAACCAAAATCTGAGACAGATAATATCACTATAGCTCTTTTCATTAAATTTTTGAAAGAAAATTTTCAATTTGAAAAAGAACACTTCATGACTCCTGAAGAACTCGAGCCCATTAATGATATTTATAAATTGTTTGTAGAAAAATAGATCATTACTTTCAGTATTAGTTCTTGCATTTATTGTGTTGTTTGTTTATATTTACAATATTATTACAAAAACAATAAAAACTAAAGAACAAAAAAAAAATCAAAACATTTCATTTTAAATATTGTAGTAGGTATATAATTAATATATACCTCTTAAGCTTGTTGCATATATATATATATATATATATATATATATATATATATATATATATATATTTTCTGAAATATAAATTAAGCACAATGCCTAAACTTAGGAATGGTAAACAAACTGAAGGAGAAGAAGAAGATTGGTTAGAATATAAAACTAGAAACCCAAATCTCCTTCCTGAAGATCCAATTTCGGAAGGAGAAACTCTAGATCAACCAGAATATGACCTAGGTGAAGACAATGAACAAGAAGAAAATATTAAAGAGGATGGATCCTCATCCCCTAGAGTAGCTCCAGATGGAACTATTGCTTTTGACAACTTAGATCATTTCTAGAAATTTTTCAATAATAACATTGGTGCTTTTAATATGGCAGTTCGTATTGATAAAGGGCAAATTAGTGACACTCAAGCAGCCATGGAACATATGTTTGATGTGCACACTAATCCCTTGTCTTTCATTGATAAAAAAAGTGATAATGTTGGACCATCCAATAGAGATATGGTCACTATGATTCAGAACATGCCAAAAAAACAGGTTACCCAACCTCCTAAGGAACCTGTTATTGAGCCTAAAATCATTCCCACACAAAATAAAACTTCCTTCACTTCTTTACTTTGCCAAACTATTGATCAATATGCTTCAAGTAAACGAAAAACTAAAATGAAGCCAAACACCAATTTTCAACAATCTGGAATACAGCAGAATACAACTTCAAAACTCCTTCATAACACCTTTCCTACCAACAATTTACACAATAGCAACATAGCATCTAATATGCATGTCCCTCCATCATATGCTCACAAATCCCATATCAATACCCTACCAAACCAATATGGTGGGCAAACTAGTAATCTGGAATCCATGGTGAAACAGTTAGCTTCGCATATGGACCAGATAGATCCTTACCGTCCCTCGTACAATTATCGAGAGATATGTAGTCAACCTTTGGATCACATAGTTGTAGCACAACCGTACCCTAAGCATTTTCCCATGCCCATCCTGCCTATATATAAAGGAATCGAAGATCCCATAGAGCATCTTCGCATGTTTAGGATAGCATGTCATGATATATCACATGATGACTTGCTATTACTAAAAATGTTCCCAAAAAGTTTAGGTGGAATGGCATTAGAGTGGTACTATCAATTGCCCACTCATTCTTTGAGAAACTTTGAAGAAACAACTGAATCTTTTGTCCATCAATTTAGTGCCTACATTGAGAGGCATGTAACCATTAAATATTTATACAACTTAAAACAAGACAAGGATGAATGTTTTGCTGATTTCTTAGCTAGATGGAGGTAGTTGACAGGAAACTGCACTTTGTGCTACCTTATAGGGAAATGTTGGACATTTTTATTAATAATTTACAAGAACAAATATCTTATGAGCTATCAACTTCTACTTTAACTACCTTCGATCAGGCTATAGATTTAGCTTGAAGAGTAGAAGATGCCCTCATTAGGAGAGGCCAACTTAGGAAGAAAGATGATGAGAAAACATCCAGAAATCAGTATAAAATCAAACAAGTTGTAGGTAATGGAGTCACTGACAGCAAAAATGTTGCTAATATCAATGCAACGAAAATGACAAAAAAATTTATATTGAAACCGCCTGATAAGACTCCTCGAGAATTTACTAGATTGAATCAACCATTATCAACTATTTTACCTCAATTACTCGAAAGAGGTTTGATCCAATTACCAGCTATCCGGGAACCCGATCCAACTATACCCGGATACGTAGTCGACTTACACTGTGATTTCCATAGAGGGCCTGGACACTCTACCAACGCTTGTAAAAGGTTGAAGCATAAAATACAGGATCTGATTGATAATAATGAAATGGAGGTGCAAGACTTCCAACCTAAACAAAATTCTCCTAATAATCCTCAAAAGAACATTCCCCAAAATCAAAATCAAAATGCTAATCAATCATTAGACATATTTCAACACCCTTTACCAAGACATGGTAAAGAGGTGGCCAATCAAATCGAACATCATAATGTTCCTCCTCCTACCCGATATGTAGGAACTATTAGCGAACATTTACTTAATCATGATCCTCAAATATTTGACACAACTTTATCCATGGTTATGACCAGGCCCCTACATAATATTCAAACTCCAGATCCTAGTGATATAGAATCAGATACTGAAAGTGAAATAGACATCACTTCAAACCAATAGAATAGTTCTAAAAATGAATCAAATCCTATTCAGCCTATCATAGATGCTATGGTTCCAGAAGAACCATTTCCTAGAAGAGTTACTACTCGACCCTCTTCTAATCAATTCCTCCCAAATGAACAAGCCATAAATGCTCAATCGAGACCAGTTTAGCGTATTCAATATAATATTGTAGGTACCATTGGAGTCGTTACCCGACAACAGGCTCAAAATTATCAACAAGAACCAAACCAGAATGATGGATCAGCTCCATTCATTTTGAAAAATCCTAGTAAAGGGAATCATATTTCTAATGTTCAACCTAAACCCCCTTACAATATTAATGAGCAATTATCCAATACTATAGCCAGAATTTCCCTTTTGGATTTATTAAGATCTTCTCCTACCTATAGGGATGATTTGATGCTTACATTAAGCCAAATGATGGTACCTCAAAACATTCAACTTGAAGCCATGGCCAATACTATCATCACTAAAGAAGTCGATTGTATTGAATTTCGGGATAAATATATCCCACAACACAGTTTACATAAGGATAATCCCTTATATATTACTGCTCTAATTGGAAATGTAGTCATTAAACGAGTCCTGATTGATAACGGTTCATCTCTAAACATTTGCACATTTGACTTCTACCAACGATTTGGCTTTAGAAGTGATGAAATGAAGAAAACTGACATGATTATCAAAGCTTTCAATGACGAAACACAAGAAACATGTGGAGTTATTACCATCCCATTGCAAGTTGGTCCTCGAACTCTAGATACCACCGTGTTTATTATACATTGCCTCGCATTGTACAATATACTTTTGGGTCGTCCTTAGATCAATGCAATGCGGGCTGTCCCATCAACTTTACACCAATGTGTTAAATTTGAATTTAAAAATTAGTTGGTCACTATCCACGGTGATCCTAGACCCTTTGATATGTGTGCTTTGGCAGAACCTGTTGGAGTGCAATTTTGCCTTACTCTGTCATCCACACATCCTAATTCTTATTTTTCATCTAAAACTATGAAACACACACCCATAGCTTCATCTATTTCCCCTCCATTAATTTCATCCTCATATATAGATCAACAATCTTCTAAACAAACCACTCTAGAACCTTAAAAATATTTTCAATCTACAACCAATCCTTCATGTTCCATCCCTATAATTTCAAAACCTATAGACCCATCTATTAACACTTCCACATTATCAAAATCTATCATACCTTCCACATCTAAAGATATAGGGAATGATCCTTCTACATCTTATGCTCTTTTTGATGAACTTTTACCAGATTTATCCACAATCTTAATATCAGAAAAAACAAATGCTTTCATGCAAGATTCAATTCTTTTAAATAACTTGTTGCCATCTCCTCGTACTTTGGGCCTCCCACAACCTATGGGAAGTACTTACCAAGTCGGGAGTTGTGCCTTCATTTATAAAGGATATGACTGGGGAATAATCCCTTGGAATATCAAACCTCATCATGAGGGATATGCTCGATGTTATTTTTTCAATGAATATATTAAAGCTAAACCCATAATGCTTAAAATGGGATATAAAGGGAAAGGCTTAGGACCTTTCCAAAATGGCATGAAAGAACCTTTCGAGGTAGAACCATGGCCTGCCCGCTATGGTGTGGGCCCATTTCCTAGTAAGGGTCAACCCTTTCCTTTTGAATATTATGATCAACTCATATGTTATCCAGATTATTTGGATAGGCGTGATGATTTGCCTTTAAAAAATCAGCCATTTACATGTAACATGCTATCCATAGCTTACCCTGAAATGATTGCTGACTTCGATGAGGATTTGGAAGGAGATATCTTCCACGATGTCTCCATTGAAGAGATGTTACACAATGGATTTTACTTTGATGGTTCTATACAAACTATAGCCCAGCTTGAGACCACTAATCCTCAAGATGAATTATCCAAATTAACCTTACAAGAATTACAAGAATTGGTCATTTCACCCACCCCACCTAATTTTGAAAGAGATCTACACATGGAGGTAGAAAACGTCATTAAAATTAATGTTTGAACTGAGGATAGTCCTCACATAATCAATATTGGATCAAAATTAATTCAAGAAAAACAAGAGCAATACATTGCATTCCTTAAAGAATATGAAGATATCTTCGCTTGGACATACAAATATAAGCCAGGTCTAGACCCTTCTGTAGTCATGCATCATCTAGTGGTCCATCCGGATGCTAAACCTGTTAAACAAAAACTTAGAAAAATGCACCCCAAAGTGGCTTTGCTAGTCAAAGGGGAGTTAGAAAAACTCCTGAATGTTGTTTTTATACAAGCTATTGATTATGCTGAATGGATCTCAAATGTAGTTCCAGTCACCAAGAAAGAAGCCACCAAAGTTAGGGTTTGCACAGATTTAGAGATATTAACGTTGCATGCCCTAAAGATGATTTTCCTCTTCCAAACATGGATCAAATCATTGACTTTACTATCGGGAGTGGGATGATGTCCTTAATGGATGGATTCTCCGGTTATAATCAGATCATGATAACTCCTGAAGATCAGGCTAAAACAGCCTTTATTACCCCCTGGGGTACCTTTTGTTGGAAAGTGATGTCATTTGGCTTAAAGAACGCAGGTGCAACATATCAACGAGCTATGACTTATATTTTTCATGATATGATGCATGATATCCTACATGATTATGTAGATGATATTATAGCTCGCTCTATTAATGAAGATAATCATTTAGATGATTTGAGAAAAGTTTTTAATCGATTACGAGAATATCTTATTCGATTAAATCCAGCCAAATGCATATTCAAAGTTAAGTCCGGTAAACTATTAGGGGTTTTAGTTTCTTTACGTGGTATTGAAATCGACCCTCTCAAGATTGTGGCTATCACTGATATGCCCGCACCTACTAATATATCTGAGTTACGAAGTTTACAAGGTAAGCTTCAAGCCATCCGTCGCTTCATCGATAAGCTGGCGGACAAAACCGGTCCCTTTCTTAAACTTCTTAAGAAAGATGTCCCTTTTAATTGGGACAATGAATGTAAAGAAGCTTTTGAACTTCTCAAACAATACCTCCTAAACCCACCTGTGCTTTCACCGCCTAGACCTGATCGCCCATTTCTCCTGTATATTTCAGCTTCATATTCTGCCTTAGGAGCTATGTTAGCTTAGCTTGATGATGAAAAGAGAGAACGTGCTACTTATTATATTAGTCGAACCTTCATCAGTTATGAAACCAAAAATTATGCCATTATATGCTTAGTCAGAAAACTTATGTCATTGCTAAATATGATCCCTTGAGATATCTCATGAGTCAACCTTATTTATCGGGTCGCACAACCAAGTGGGTTCTTGCTCTAAGTGATTTTGATCTCACATTCATAGGAAAAAAGTCTGTTAAGGGTCAAATCATAGCAGATCAATTAGTTGCTACACCCTTAGAGTCTACCCATCCCCTCATCATTGAGTTTCCTGATGAATGCCTTCAATTAGAGGCAGACCATATTGAACAATGGTCCTTATACTTTGATGGAGCTCGATGCATGAGTGGGGCTGGTGCGGGTATTATTTTAATATCCCCGCAAAAAAATCTTATTCCTCTGTCCTTCAAATTGACATTTGCTTGCACCAACAATATTGTTGAATATGAAGCTCTAATCCTCGGATTACGAGCTGCCTTGGCACTAAAAATTAAACATTTGTTAGTTTTTGGTGATTCTCAACTTGTTATAAACCAAATTAATGAAGTTTATCAGACCATAGATGATAAACTATGCCCATATAAAGCCTATGTTTTACAATTAATGTCTCTATTTGATCAAGTTACCTTGGAAGCTATTCCTCGAACTTGCAATCGTGTAGCTAATGCTATGGCCACAGCTGCATCTCTTCTGCCCTTGGAGTTAGATGACGAATATGCCACTATTATTATTCATCGACTCCAGGAACCCGCTTCAAATAAGTCATGCTTAGAACCTTTGGATGTGTTTCTAATCAATGAAACTACTCCTGAACCTTGGTATAAGGATATATTTGATTTTCTCCAAAATGGGACTTTCCCTGCCAATTCTAATAGAAACCAGCATCGGTTATTACGTAGACGAGCAAGTCGATTTGTAATAATTGGCAATACTTTATATAGGAGATATTTTGAAGGTATCCTATTGAGATGTTTGAATCTAGTAGAATCCAAATCAGCCTTGAGTGAAGCCCACGATGGATCTTGTGGAGGACACTTCAGTGGTAGTGTCCTTAGGATAGGATACTTTTGGCCTACCATGGAGAATGACGCACATGATTATGTGCGCCATTGCGACAAGTGTCAGAAACATGCTGACCTTGTCCATGCACCTGCACAAGAATTGCAGGCTATTTCATATCCTTAGCCCTTTTCAAAATGGGGTTTAGATATTATTGGCAAAATCAATCTTGTGTCATCTCGATGGACACAAATTCATCATAACCGCCATCGAGTATTTCACGAAGTGGGTTGAAGCTATGCCTTTAGCTTCCCGTACTGGCACACAAGTCTCTAAATTTATTTTTAATCAAATCATTTGTAGGTTTAGAATTCCCGCAAATCTCATCTCCGATAATGGAACTTGTTTCAAAAATAAAGATGTTAAAAAATTATGCCAAAAATATAAGATTCAACATCGCTGGTCCACTCCCTATTATCCTCGGGGTAATGGTCAAGCGTAAGCATCTAACAAAACCTTAATCAAAATCCTTAAAAGATTGGTCAATAAAACTGGCCATGACTGGCACATTCAATTATATCCAGCCTTGTGGGCCTATCGAACTAGTGTTCGAACCCCCATGGGAACTTCACCTTTTGTTTTGGTTTATGGTGCTGAAGCCATTTTTCCCTTTGAATTAGAAGTTCCTTTTTTGGCTCTACTACTTCAAGATACCGAAGTAGGAGATGAATATCGAGCTGGCAGACTCGGTCAGCTATAAATCTTAGATGAAAAATGCATCAATGCTTTGGAGCATCTCCGTGCCTACCAAAACAAGCTTAAAAGATCATATGCTAAAAAAGTTCGTCATCGATCCTTTGAGATCGACGACCTTGTTTTAAAGGAAAATCAAAAAAATACTAATGCAACTAAGGACCTTAAAGGTAAATTTGAGCCCAAATGGCTTGGACCATACATTATCATTGCTAAATTTGAATCAGGAGCATACAAATTATCTACCTTAGATGGTAAAGAACTTAAATAACCCATGAACATTTTGCATCTTAAACGTTACTATGTATAAATTTGGTCATTTCATCCTTGTATATATTTGTTTAAAATATTTCAAAATCACTATCTTGTATTTCTTTCAAATTCAAAAACACCAAAAACATTCATAATCATCAAAATCTTCAAAACTATTTGTTGCATTTATTTATGGCACTTGTTAATTCTTTCAAAAACAAAAAAATAATAATAAAAAAAAAAAAAAGCAATATTCTTGACTCTTTCGAAACCAAAACAACATAAAGAAGAAAGAGAGAGTCAACATTCTCAAAACTTCTCAAAAAGTATTTATATATATCTTCTTACAAATGTTGCAATTATATGTTTCAAATTATTTTGGATAAATTAGCATTTATTTGGAATCCCTCACTTTCACACTCACAAAAATAAATATCTTGATTTTTATCTAACATGATTACTAATCTCTCTTATATCAAAGTCCACAAAATTCAATTAAATAAAGTTTGAGCACAGAGAATTGATCTTGTTATTTACTTAAACCAAGCACATCCTTTCACAATAAAATAATTATATTTGTAATTTCCATGCTATCCTACATACTAGAAGTGGTTTCTTGAGCGAAAAGTTTCCCCTGCTATCCTATCATGCACATGGTCTAGAATCTTTGAGAATTGGCAAAAGGACAAGCTCACCCCTACCCCGAATAAAAATCCCTTGCTCTACAGCTAATCCGAGCAAGTATCCTTAGCATAGAACAAAAAGAAAAAGCAAAGTTCAAGAAAAAGAGAAAAAGAAAAATATTATTTTATATCATTACAACATTATCAAGAAAAAAATACAAAAAAAAGCAAAAGAAAGCAAAAGCAAAAGCAATAAAATCCCTTTCCCTACCCTTTGAAAAGAAAATAAGGGTTGATGAGCTTGAATCCCTGGAATTCTCAATTATTCGAAAATTGTGAGGTAAGCCCCATAACGGTGGTTTGTGCCCAACCCGCTTGGCCTTGGGTAACTCCTAGCATGGCGATATGTCCGTCACATTAGCGACCTTATTTTGTACAGACCTATGTCTGCTTATGGATTAGCTAGCTCTTGATAATCCGACTTACATAGTAGTCTAGTATGGTTATATGCATCTACATCATGGTTAATGAACACTTATTTGGTTCATTTAAATCACTTGTATCATATTATCTTGCTCAAAACTGGTAAATGAACAAAGCAATTGCACACACATTTTGTATTTGATATATTTTGTGTATCATTATGATAAATCAAGATTGGAAATGAATTCACATATGCACATGGGATTCCTTATAAATCTAACTTTTGTCCTTAAGATACTTTGAAATATTTTTTGCAAATTGTCTGGAATAATTTTCTTCTTTAAAGTACAGTTGTTTAGTATAAAGACAAATACATACATAATAGAAAAAAAATCAAAATTTCTTTCAAAACCATACAATCAAAACACACATACATATATTGTCGACTTTCGTGATGATGGTATAGTTCCAAAACCAAAATTGAAATTTTATGCCTAGCGCAAGTCTTCCTCTTCATATTTTCTGTTTATTAAAAATCAACCATGCAATAAAACAATCTATTTTCTTCTTTGATTTTCGCGATGATGGTATAATTCTATACCTACATATTCTATGCCTAGCGCAAACCATTGTACCAATTTTTATTTCCCCATTTATTTAAAAATCATGAAAACCATACGAATTAAATCATTCTATTATACAATTATGTTTTTTTTTTTTTTTTGACAAAAAGCATGCACATTATCACTATTTCATGTCATTATGTCAACCTTCAATTTTGCAATGATGGTATAATTCCTAGGGAATTATCCAAAAAATTTATCACACTTAGGAATTTATGCCTAGCAAAAATCATTTTAGCATTATTTCATGCATACTATTTTTATGAAACTCTGAAAACAAACCATCATCATCATCATTTGCACCATTGCACCAAAGTCTTAAGACAGTCTCTTAAGCACTCCTTTTACTTTTAGCAATATTTCTATACTGGGATTAGCTTGACGACCGAGTGAGCGGTGACTCCATGAAATGGTCTATAATAGCGACAATGTCCTTTGAAATTATTGTTAAAAGTCCCCTTTTATTTTTCATCACCACATCACAAACAACCAATTTGTTACATCAGATTATTTCATTTAAAATTTTCAAGCATGACATTTCAACCATAATATTTCCAACGACGTAATTACATGAATCATCAAATCAATAAATCAAAACATTAAAAGCATCATAAAAATACATAAGACAAGTCATATGATCAAAAAATATCTCATCTATATATATATATCAAATATATGTACATCATATCAAAAATAGATTGGTATGCCACAATCTACATCTTGGCATACTCAATCCTCTCAATCAAATATACAATCTCTATGTAGTGCAGTAGCCTCGCCTCGAGAACCCCTCAGGCTCTCAGCCTCATCTCCTCCCCTGCCCTAAGGTGGAGGAGGTGGCACCATCGCAGTCCGTGTGGTGCCATGAGTCCTGGATGTCGATCGTGATGATGTCCTAGATGACCCCATCACGACAGGCTCTACAATATGAGCTGGTAATGGCACCCTCTGCTCTGCTGGCACCACCTGGTGGTATAGATCCTGATAGAATGTAACTTGGGAAATAGCGCGTGCTAAATCCTGAGTGCTCGCTCCTTCGCCCTGAGCTCTAAGTCGTGTAGCCTCATCTTGCAATGTCTGCACCTGAGCCCGTAGGTGGTCAACCTCAGCTCGAAGAGTCGTTGTCTCGCTGCTCTCCCTAGTGTCAACACCCTTGCCCTTATCGGGCGATGGTGGCCTCTCTCTCTGTGGAGAAGGGGGTCTCTCCTCCCTCCTCTCCCACTGCCATAGCCTCTACTGTGCTTTTGGTCTCCTTTGCTCTCTCCTGCTGTGACCTTGTGCTGCCTCAATGGGCGCCTGGCGTCGCCTCCCCATCTGACGCACAACTACGTGAATCGGACCCTGAGCCCTCGTCATCCGAGAAGGGCAGATGCCTGTGTACCAGGCATCATAGTCGTCAGCTACCCCAGCATCATCCCCATCCACTAGCTGAATGGGGGCATCATCTGCGTCTTGACTCCAGAAATGCTGCATATCTGGAGCCCCGTTGACCATAGTGTTATCCTGGACAGTCCGAGAAAAATTGTAATCCCTAAGAGATGGGATCCCTTGTAGACCGAACTATCACAAAACTCGGTCGTAGCGGTGGAGCTCCACCTCTCCCCTCTCCATCCTCAGCCAATAGACTCGCCTGATGCGATCCAGCTCCTGTCCATCCTCGGCCCACCCTAGATGATCTCTCCAAGGCCTCCAGGTGATCTGGTCTGCGACAAGTTCATCTAGCAGTCTTCGAGACATCGACAGATCAATCCGTTGCTGTGACCCTCTCTAGAGCCACTAGTAGAAAACTCGGGGCCTCTCCCCATCAATCCCTGTCAAAGGAAGCCCTATCGGCCTCCGCACTGCAATGTGCTCCCAGCACCAAACCTGTAGAAGTGATGTCATTACCAGACATCGGCCCCCTTTTTACATGACCCCATGCAGGATTCTGTACAGCTGACATAGAACAAAGTTGCCCCAAGAGAACCTGTAACCATGGTCTCGCATGTCGTAGATCACATATACTAGCACCCATGGTACCCTACATCCACTCTGGTGGCACAACAGAAGTCCACCCACCACTCCGACCAAAACCTATGTGAGTCTAGATGCCCCAGGCATCTGACACAGCACCTCGATGTTCACTCTGCCCTTCTCCAGGTCGAAGCTCAGATCGCCACACAACCGCATCATAGCGTGGCCCTAATTGGCCGTAGGTGTGATCAACCGTCCTTGTATGGGGATCCTTAGAATCCCCCTTTCACCGATTTTGCCCTTAGATGAAATCGGCGAACTTGATACGATTTCATTGAAATCGGGACGATTTCATCCCGACGACGTCGACGACCCAAAAATGGCCGCGATGCTCAAAATTTATTTAAATTTAATCTAAAAAGCATGTAAATTCAACTTAAACCATTCTAAGCTAAGTTTAGACTCTTACCCGTAGCCCGCGTCGGACCTTTGTCGATCTGTGCGCTGTCTCGACCATTTTTGCTTGCAGAGCTCTAAAAACCAGAAATATGAACAGTAACAATGAATTAGGGTTTTTCCCTATTTTTCTTAATTTTATTCAAAACACAATTAAAAACATTTTAAAATTTTGCTTTTTTGCGTTTTTACCTCAAACGTTCGATTTGGGTAAAAACACGGAGGGGGCACCATAGTAAGTTGTCGTACGATTCAACCAAGAATCATCGCCTAAAAATGGGAATAATTTTTGCTTTCTCGTAGATCGAGAAGAACTCATCTTTAACGTATTTTCTTCAGAAAATTCACTAAAGAGGGGGCAAAATGTAGCACCCTAAAATTGGCACAGTAAAACCTTAATAATTACAATTACTCTAGTAAATAATTCAAAATCAAAATTTAACCTCCAAAACCGCGCCCAAACCGTCGCTTAATTCGTTTCCTTGTTTCCCGTGCCATTTTTAGAGTTTGTTTTGACCATTTGACAATATCGTCGCCGATCAGACGATATCACCTCAGATCGGACGATTTTGTCTGGGCTAGGACATCCAGACGATTTTTTCCTAAAACTGATTTTTCACAATTAGCTTCTATTCCAACGGCATCTCTAATTCGGGCAGAAGCGTGTCTGCGCCATTAGAGACCCTCCCCGTTGGAGATCTCCCAAATAGGGATGATCTCCAACCTCTTAACCTCCCTCCTAAGCCTATTTAATCCTATGCCCTCCCCTTAGCATTCCCCTGGCTAAAATTTCTTGTAAATAGACCTTCACACACATTAGAATAATCTGTATTACCATCTACATTTGTTGCATCCATTTTTCTTGTAGGAACCTTGTCATTTTTCAACCGAAGCAAGCTTACATCGTCACAGACGATCCTGTTTAGATCGGAGACGATTCTGTCAAATCAGAGATGATTTCGAATGCAATCATAATTGGGGGCAATCAGTGCCCAGAGTTTACATTTTCCTCTTTTCAATCTGCTGTTTTATTTTGCAATTAGCTAGTTTATTTATTATTTTCTACTATTCTGCATTTTGGAGTTCACCCATGTAGCTTTAAATGCATAATTAAGTCACCAATTGTCATTAAGTCATTGTAGTACACTCGTATTTTTTTTATTATCATCATTTTAATGTTATTCCTATTATTTTACATCATTGCCCTCTGTTAGAATAGTTGCATTTTCTACATTTTGTGTCTACTTCTTTGATTGCAGGTCTCTAACGAATTCGCATGATGAATTCATCGAATCTCAGATGATCTTGTCTGATAGTAGACGATCCTGTTAAATCAGAGGCGATCCTAACTGCTTCAAGAATCAGAATCTTCATCAGACATCCGAATCAGGTATGGTCTTTAATCCATATTGTTCTTTCTATTTTTCTGTCCAAATCTATTTCTGCCTTCATTTAAATCTGCATTTCATATAGAATAGCTTAGATTCATTTGGCCAAACCTAGGACTTGAATGTTTAAGGATAAAACTGAACACATAAAACACATTCCCAACCTAGGCGTCGAAACTGCCATTCAAACGTTTCCTGGTGAACCCACCATTTGTCAAAAAATCACCATAATACACCTCCCCCGAGAGGCAAGACCTTCGCAAGGCCTCTCAGTCTGAGGTACCGTGCCATCCTTTTCACATCCCCATTCTGGGCACGGATCCTATAGCCTAAAGGTAAGGGTGTGAAAATTTGGAGCGATACACTTAGAAAGTGAAAAAGTGCTGGCTTTATGAGGTGGGATAAATACCAAAGCAAGAAACCCAAGGGAGTAGATCAGAATAAGCAATATGGAAAAAATAAACCTAACTATCAAGGTGGAAGGTTCAAAAGAGATGCTAAGGAGTTTCCCTAAAGATAGGACCAAAAACCCATAGGTCAAGAAAGGACTAGGGAAACTATACCTATGAATAGAAATGAGAATAGCAGCAAGGGAAATAGATCTCCACCAAATGGTTGCTATGTGTGTCAAGGAGCTCATTATACCAAAAAATGTCCTCTTAGGTTTGATCGACCCCTGAAATCCCTGTAAGAACCTAGCCATAGAATCTTTACAGCAACAGGTAGCTTTTAACTCTATGGTCAAATTACTCCATTCTTAATGAATGGAATTTTTTTGGTGAAAATGTGCAATTACCTGTTAAACCTATATTTTTGGCCAATGGTTGGAAGGTAGAGTATGGATCAAGGTAAACCTACCATGTTAACCAATGCCTTTTTGACCCCCACATAATCATGCCACAAGGAAAGAATAATTGGCATCTATATGTGACCCCTTTGCATACGTTTGATATTATTCTAGGAGTTAACTGGTTAAAGGTGTAGAAGGCTCTTTTGAATTTGGAAGAAACAAGGGTGGAATTCATGGATAAATCCAATCAAAGAATTAGAATTTATTTTGTGTTCGAAGTGAAGTTAAACCATATTTTTTGTCTGCAATGCAAGTTAAAAAAGTTATTAGGAAGAGGGGTATGATATTCAAAATTAATATGAATAGGAAAGAAGAGTTTGAAGAGAAATATGACCTCTTTTAGAAGCACCCAATTTTGGGATCATTAAAATATATATTTTTGAAGGATCTACTAGGGTTACCTCCTTGGAGGTAATTTGATTTTAAAAATGAATTATTACCTAGTGCTACGCCAATTTGTAGATCCCCATTTAGAATGACACCTATAGAGTTGAAAGAGCTCCTAATGTAACTTTAGGATTTGATTGAAAATTGGCTAATCAAGCCAACTGTGTTGCCATGGGGAGCTCCTATCTTGTTTGTTAAAAAGAAAGACAATACCTTAAGGATGTGAATAGATTATCAGATGTTGAATAAGGTTACTATAAAAAATTAATATTTCTTACCAAGAATTGATGACTTATTTGATCAATTAAAAGGTGTAAAATCAGGAACTAGAATTTTATTATTCAGCAGCAGATTAAATACATTTACATTTTTCGAGAATAGCACTCCGGTGTAAACAGAAGAGCGGCTGAAACAGAACTACTGTTACGGAGTTGCAACCATGTAACAGTATGCCTAATACAGACAAAGAATAATATAGTACGCTAACATCCCACTTTATTACATTATTTGGGTAATGTAATAACTAATAGCTATACTAGACTACTAACATCCCCTTACATTATTTTGCAATACAAAGTGAGCTGCGAAACAATTCAAATTTGACATGGCCAAGTGCCTTAGTGAAAATGTCCGCAACTTGAGCATCGGTGGGAATGTGCGAAGCTGAATTCGGTGCTTTGGAACTTCATCTCGAATGAAATGACATTGTGTGTCAATGTGCTTTGTTCTTTCATGATGGACTGGATTCTTGACGAGGTTCGAACACCCCGATTGTCGCAAAACAAGTGTATTGGAGATTTTGATGGATGGCCCATACTTGTCCGAATGCGACGTAACCATATCACTTCGCACACGGATTCACATGCGGCTCGATACTCGCCTCCGTTGATGAAATATCAACCACCGTTGCTTCTTGCTATGCCAAGAGACAGGACCGGATCCCAGATGAAAAATGTATCCAGAAGTTGACTTGCGATCATCAAATGATCCGGCATAGTCGGAGTCCGTGTATCTTTGCAAGAAGAATTTGTTGTTCCTCTTGTATTCTAGGCCATATTCCATAGTACCATGGACATAGTGAAGAACACGTTTTTTTGCTTTCCAATGAGTGGTCTTAGGCTCCTGCATGAACCTCGAAAGATAGTTGACAAAAAATACGAGATCTGGCCTAGTATTGGTCAGATATATGAGACTCCCAATCAACTGTCGATAGAGAGTACCATCTACCTGATGTGAATCATCATATCGCGATAACTGAAGTCCATTCTCCATAGGAGTTGCCATTGGCTTGTAGTCAGTCATGCGATATTTTTCCAGCAATGTCTTGGCATATTTTTTCTGAGACACTTTGATGGAGTGCTCCTTCTGGCTAAATTCTAGACCAAGACAATAATGGAGAAGTCCGAGATCTGTCATCTCAAAATATTTGCACAAGTTTCTTTTGATAGTAGAGATCATAGTTTCTGAACTCCCTGTAATGAGCAGATCATCCACATAGAGTACAAGCAACACTATCTCAAAACCCTGTTTCTTGAAATAGAGGTTTGCATCTGACGGACATCTCTTAAATCCATGCTGCATAAGGTGATTGTCTATTTTTATATACCAAGCTCGAGGAGCTTGTTTCAGACCATACAAGGATTTGACCAATTTGCAAAATTTCTGCTCTTGGCATTCCACTTCAAATCCTTCAGGCTGAGTCATATAGACTTCTTCTTGGAGATCACCATTTAGAAAGGCACTCTTGACATCCATCTGGTGAACTTTCCACCCATATTGTGCTTCCATAGCACACATAACCCAAATTGTGGTCATCCTAGCAGTAGGTGCAAAATTTTCCTCGTAGTCAATGCCTTCCTTTTGAGCATAGCCCTTTGCAACAAGACGAGCCTTATGCTTATCAATTGTTCTATCTGCCTTGTACTTGACTTTATATACCCATTTGCAGCTAATAGGTTTCTTTCCATGCGGCAGATCAACAAGCTTCCAAGTTTTATTCTTCATCAAAGACTCATACTCTGTATCCATAGCGGCCTTCCACTGAGGCTCACTTAGAGCATCTTGCACTGATGCAGGTTCAAGATCATCTATGGTAGACATGAACACCCTGTCATCATCAATATCCATATCCTCTACTTCTGTACTTGGAGTCATAGAAAGTTCCTCAAAAGATTGACAAAGATCATCAACCTCACCAGTTTCTCTGGCTTCTCTTTCCTTTTGAGCCATACTGTGTGTACGAGGTCTATCCAAATTCAAATTGGCAGGAGTGGATAAATTTGCGTCTTTGATTGTATTTGTACACCATTTAGGATTCTTCTTCGGTGGGGTTGAAGAAGATGTAGAAGGGCCTCCTGTCTGTGTTGACGAAGGAATCTTCTCTTCCTTAGTTTCAATAATATCTTGGTGTACTTTAGATGTGCTTTGTGATGTGAAAGCTTCATCAAAGACAACATCTCTGTTGATATGAATTTTCTTGGTCAAAGGATCTATCAATCGATATCCTTTAGAGTGCTCAGAATAACCAAGAAAAATACATCTCAGTGTTTTCTCATCTAGCTTCTTCCTTTTCTCTTTCGTTATATGCATGAAAGCGTGACACCCAAAAATACGTAGATGAGATATGGAGGGTTTTCGACCACTCCATGCTTCTTGTGGAGTCATTCCTTTTAGGGCCTTTGTGGGTGCCCTATTCAATAGATACACTGCAGTGGTGACAGCTTCTGCGCAATATTGTTGCCCAAGAGTAGCTCCTGTGAGCATACAATGAACCATTTCCATGATAGAATGGTTCCTTCTCTCAGCAACTCCATTTTTTTGAGGAGTATAGGCAGTTGTTAACTGTATCTTGATCCCATGCTTATCTAGGAATGCAAAAAATTCATTAGAGGTAAACTCTCCCCCTCGATCTGAGCAAAGAGTTTTAATAGAAGCTCCTGACTCCTTCTCAACGGATTTCTTGAACTACTGGAAGAATGTGAAAGCTTCATATTTCAGTTGGAGAAAGAAAACCCACATCTTTCGTGAGTAGTCATCTACGAATAATTGAAAGTACCTCTTCCCTCCACAACTGTTGGGTGTGAAAGGACCGCACAGATCGATATGAAGTAACTCCAGAGGTTTTCGTGCTCTTGTAGAGCTCTTCTCAAATGGTACTCTATGCTACTTTCCTGCCAAGCAGTCAGAGCACACTGGCAATGTGGCAAAAAGGGAAGGAAGACCCTTTACCATCTCATACTTGCTAAGCTCAAGTAAGTAGCCAGAACTAAGATGCCCATATCTCTTGTGCCATAGGGAAGTTGCCTCCTTGGTAGAGATAGTCATGGCAACATGTGGAGTAGAGATAGAATCTAGTGTAAATAAGTCGTGCTTATATGAAGCTATTGCAATCTGTTTACCCTTCCTGGTAATGGTACAACACTTCTTTCCATTCTCAACACGAAAGTTGACAACCATATTTCTATCCAGGATTTGTGTGACTGACAGCAAATTGTTAGCCAATACCGAAACATAGATGACTTTGTCAATATGACACTTGCCATCAGGAAGAGTGACTGAAACTGTACCCTCTCCCTGAACCCTATAGGTTTTATCATCAGCAATTGTGACAGGTTTGCCCTCTTTGGCCACAAATGATTCAAACCAGGATCTGTCGCCAGTCATATGTTTGCTAGCTCTAGAATCGACATACCAAACAGAATTCCTCTATGTGGAATCTGTGGTAGTCATGAGCACCTTGTGTGCCCATTCAGAATCTGAGTCAGATTCTTCAACAACAACATTCACTTGGGGTTGCTTGTTTTTATTTTGTGGTTTGTTTTGGCCTTTCGCTTGTTCTTATGCCAACACCTGTTGGTGTCATGGTTGTCTTTCTCACAGATCTTGCACCACCTCTTCTTTTGTTGAGGTTGTTTGCCTTTTCCTTTCGTATCTTGTTGAGAATTTTCTCCTTTCTGAAATTTGCCTCCTTTTTTCCCATTACCTTTTTCCTAGAACCCTGCCTGTTGGTGTATAGGGCTGTATTGGAAGAATCATCCTTGTGAAGTTGGCGTGCCTCCTGTTGTTGAAGCAGATTGACAAACTCAATGTAGGTAATTTGTCGTTGAGACACCTGGATGGAGGTTATCAACATATCAAATGAAGAAGGTAAAGCTCTCATCACAAGTGAAATGAGAAGCTTTTCGTCCATAGTATCTCCCAGAGAACTCAATTTCTCTTTCAACTCAGACACTGCATAGAAAGAGTTCAACTTTTTCACCCTGTCTCAAACTCAGGTTATGAAGTTGTTGTTGAAGATGAAGAATGGTGGATTCATTCTTCCCCTCATAGATGGTTCTAAGGGCATCCCATGCCTCTTTACCACTTGCTTTGTCAACTATATGAGGTTGCACTTCATCTGAAACAACAAACAAAATGAGCACCTTTGCTCTACTGTCTTTCTTGTCAAAAGCTATCTGATCTGCTGAAGGACCTGTGGATCCTGCTGTTGGTGAAGGCCTAGTTGCTACTCCAGTAACAATATTCCACAAATATTTCATTTGGAGAATAGCCTTCATCTTATGTTTCCATGGTGTATAATATGGACCTTTCAATAACTGATGCGGATTAGTCATCAATTTTGCAACAGCGGCCATAGTGAAGGTTCCTTATATCACCAATTGGTCCCCCTTTTCATATACCTTTTGCTAGGCCAATATACCATACAAAATACCCGCCCTTATGTGAGGGAAACTATAGGTATTTAGAAAGATCAACAAAAATCACCCGCCCTTATGTGAGGGAGACTATAGGTGAGTTTTAGAGATCATACGATACGTGGAACATAAGCGGTACTGAAATGGAATCGCCTTGTTGATGGCACCTACCATAGAAGATTCTTCTCATGCGTGGGGCGTAACTTCCCCTAAACACTATGAAGAATACTTCGTCAAGATTTACGCCTAAACACAAGTGCGATAAAGGGTAGTGGATGGAGTAAAAAAATGCAAAAATGGCGTACTTATTCCTCCCCGACGATTTATAGAGAACAAGCTCAGACATCGTTATAGCAGCTATATTAGGCGACGGATACAGTAGCCAAATCATGACAACTTTACCTGTAAGTGCTGGCCAGAGGTATCACAAATACCGAACGCTGTAGTGCAATAAATTGCACTAATGGGTTTTAATTATTCCGGGGACTTAGGGAGTGTTTTGATTTTAAGTTTTTAATGTTATAGTGCAAAAATGAAATATGCAACATACAACATAAAAAAACTGCCCACAAGAATAACCCACAAGGTTTCGGTCATAGCCGAAAATGCACCTTTTACAATTTGCCAAATTGCTATTTTTCGAAAAATTACTCACTATCCCCCTTTGATTTTTTTGAAAAAATATCCCCCCTTAAAAAGTTTTCTTTAACAAAGCATTTTTAATAATTATTATATATTTAAAATTAAAATAAATAATTTTAATTTATATAGTTTTAAAACTTAGGAAAAATAAATTAAAAATTAAATTTTAATTTATAAAGTTTAAAACTATATTAAAAAAAAATTAAAATTAAAAATTTTAATTAAAAAAATAATAATTAAAAAATGACTTTGAAAAAAAAATTATACCTTTGGGGGGAGTCGGCGGGATTTGAACCCCCGACCTACAGGCTCCCTGAGCCTTACCGCATGGCTCACGACCATGTGAGCCAGCGGGCTGATCCGAGAGGATCAGTCAACCTCCTCTCCTTTATCAACCTCGGCCTGCCCGTCCTCCGCTGCTTCCAGCTTCCCGAGCCTCCTCTGCAACTCGCGACTCCTGTCGCATTTTTTTCAGTCCTTGTTTGGCTTTTGCTGCTTCGCGACTCGACACTCTCTACTTCTTTTTTTCGAAAAAAAATTTCGCGCTTTCTTTTTCAAAAAAAATCCGGGGGGGCGTCCCCTGTTGGACATGACCGGGGGGGGGCCTCCTTTTTTTTTCAATTTTCTTTCCCAGCGCGATTCACGCTGGGGGGGGTTTATACTCCACCAGCGAGGAATTTTAAATTTCAAAATTCTCGCTCAAAGCGGGGGGGGGGCGTGCGGCACGGGGGGAGGTGTTTCCCCTCCTTCCTGTCTGCGCTGACGTCGCGGTTTTTCGTGCCCTGGGTGTTGGGCCCTTTGCGATCCCCTGCGCAGAATGATGCAGATTGCGTCAGACTTTTTTTCAGTCATAGCGGTCAGACGTCAGACGTCTGCGTGGTCTGCAATGTGCAGGCTAACGTCCTGCAGTCTGCAGCGCGCATACTGACATAGCTTGGCATGCGCAGTCTGGGCAGTCCGTGGTCAGACGTCGGTGGGGCCGTCCACGTGACGCGTCTGCGCACAGGGGTTGGACGTCCCTACTTCCCTTGTGTTCGTGATGTAGCGCACCGATCCGTGTGCACCCCGTGTGTGTCCGCTAGCGGTCGTAAAAAAAAAAAAAAAAAAAAATATATATATATATATATATATATATATATATATATATATATATATATAAACTCGTCGCTGCAACAGGGGCCTCCGCCTTCTCCAGAGTCGCGCGTGGATGCGCGATGACTGTCGCGCAACAAAAAAATTCGAGGAGATGGCGCACAGGGCTACGAAAACAAATCACGCTCACGCTCTGCTCCTCGCCTTGCCCAGAAAATTCCGTCGAATCTCTGATACCATGTAAAATCAGGAACTAGAATTTTATTATTTAGCAGCAGATTAAATACATTTACATTTTCTAGGAATAGCACTCCGGTGTAAACAGAAGAGCGGCTGAAACAGAACTACTGTTACGGAGTTGCAACCATGTAACAGTATGCCTAATACAGACAAAGAATAATATAGTACGCTAACAAAAGGAGCAACCATCTTTTCTAAGATAGAGTCATTTTATCATAAATTGAGGATTTAGGAGGAAGACTCTTCTAATATGACTTTTATAACAAGGTATGGGTATTTTGAGTTTATTATTTTACCTTTTGGGCTAACCAATGCCCCAGTCGCATTCATGAATCTCATGAATAGCATTTTTAGAGAATAGCTAGATCATTTTGTACTCATATTTTTGGATGACATTTTGGTTTATTCCAAGGACAAAGAGGAGCATGACCAGTACATGAAAATAGTGCTAGATATTCTTAGAAAGAATCAACTATATGGAAAATTAACCAAATATGAGTTTTATACTCCACAAGTGTAGTATCTTGGGCATATTGTCTTTGTTAAAGGGATTGCGGTGGATCCCAAGAAGTTGAGGTAATTATTGAATGGTTAGAACCTACTAATGTAACAAAGGTATGAAGTTTTATGGGAATCATAGGATATTATAAACAATAAATCAGAGGGCTCTCAAGAATTACTCAACCATTACGAATCTACAAACAAACAAAAAAAACTTTAAATGTATGGAGTAATGTGAAGAAGCTTTTTGAGTTTTAAAAGAAAGATTAACAATTGTACCAATCCTACAATTTTTTGATCTAAATAAGTAGATTACAGTTTGCATAGATGCACCAATTGAAGTGTCAGGGGTAATATTAACCCAAGGTGATGTGGTGATTGCCTATGAGTCTATAAAAATTATGAGACATGAGGTCAATTACGCCACTCATTATTTAGAGTTGGCAATGATGGTGATTGCCCTAAATATTTGGTGACATTATTTATTACAAAAACCATTTAAGCTAAAGATAAATCACCAGAGTCTAAAGTATATTTTTAATCAACCCTTATTGAATGCCAGGTAAAGATGTTGGATAGAATTCTTAGCAAAGTATAATTTTCGCATTTATTATATTAAGAGTAAAGATAATAACATCACCAGTGATTTGAGCAGGAGAGGGCATATTACCGAAATTGCAAAATGCTAGACCTATTGGATCAAATTAAAATACTATAAAAAAATATGAACTTTGTCAGTATTGTGTTGGAAAAGTTGGATATAAACCTAAAGGGGATGCATAAAATGTTTATAGTGGTGACTTGTTATATTTCAATAATAGATTTGTAGTCCCTAATTCAGGAGGATTGAGAGAAAAAATCCTTAAGGAGGCTCACAGTACTCCTTATTATACACACCCATGAGGGGAAAAAATGCATGAAATTTTAAAAAATGCTTATTACTAGCCAGGTATGAGAAAATATATTACCAACTATGTGGCAAAATATTTGAAATGCCAAAGAGTGAAAGCAAAAAATCTGCATCCAACTAGAAAGCTATACCCACATGAGATACCTGCGCAAAAGTGGTAAGTGGTTTCAATGGATTTTATAGTGGGATTGCCTAAAAAAGGGTTCAAGGATGATGTAATTTTAGTAATTGTGGATAAATGAACAAAAGTCACACATTTTATACCAGGTAATGTGCAATATGATGCAACCACAGTAGCAAGTAATTTTTCCAGAGAAGTGGTAAGGCTACAAGATTTTTTAGAAGTTAAAATCTCTGACAGAGATTCTCATTTTAGTTCTAAATTCTAGCAGGAATTGCATCAAGCATTAGGGACTATACTGAATATCAATATTGCTTATCACCCTGAGACAAATGTTAAAATCAAAAGGGTGAATCGAGTACTTGAATATATGTTAATTATATACTGCATGGATCAACACACAAAGTGGGAAGACTACTTATACCTAGTGGAATTTTCATATAACAATAATTATCATGCATGGCTAGGTATGGTACCTTTTGAAGCTCTATATGGGTGATGGTATAGAATTTCCTTATTTTGGGAAAATATAGAATATCGAGTAGTGATCAGACCAAAAATGGTGAAATAAATGGAGGAACAATTAAAGAGAATTTAGCAGAAGCTAAAAGAGGCCACATATCACCAAAAGAGCTATGCAAACCTCAAAATATCACTGAGGGAGTATTCTATGGGAGATAGAGTATTCTTAAGGGTGAACCTAGCTAAAATTTCTATCAAATATTCCAAGCTTGACTCTATATATGTGGGTCCATTTGATATTATAGCTAATATAATCCATGTAGCACACCGACTAGCTCTACTGCCCAACTTATCCAAAATCCATAATGTCTTTCATGTGTCCCTCTTTAGAAAGTACATTTTTGACCATACTCTTATGGTGGATGTTTCCAAATTGTAAATGGTCAATCTATTAAATATTAAGGTTCGACCTATTTGCCTACTTAGTTTTAGAACAAAGAATCTAAGGAAAATAAGCATAGAGCAATGTTGGGTCCAATGGGACCACTACTTAGATAGAAACCCTACATGGGAAGATGTGGCAGATGTAGACCTTATCATAAACTTCTATATAATTTTATGATATATGTATATATGCATATGGATATGGAATTGGATACTGAGTAGAGTAAAATATGTTTGTGGAATTACTGTATAGATTAGCTTGTGAATGTTTTGTATTGCTTCATGAAATATTTTGGAACATATGATGAAGTATGATTAATTGTTTCCATTATGACATAATCTATGATGAAATTATATGCCAATAATATGAAAATGTGATGTGATTTTATGATGACATCTTGTTGGAAATATTTAGTACTAAATGGGAACAATGGAATTGCTTGAATATTTTGATTCATGTAAAATATATGATTGTACATAAATATTTCTTTTGCTTTAACTAGTTTAAAACATAGGGATTGTGTTTATTTCTAGTGGGGTAGGATGTAATGACCCTCCTCACATGATTAAGGATAAAAAAATAGTAAACTTACCTTTTTATTGTGAAACATGGTGTTGTTGGCTTTAACTATTTTAAAACATAGGGACTCTATTTATATTTAGTGGGGGAGGACATAACGACCCTCATCACATGATGAAGGAAGAAAATAAAAATATATTAAACTTTCCATTTTCTTTTGAAACATGGTACTACTGATAGTCTCTGAGAGTGTAGGACAACTACAGGATGTCAATGAAAAGAAGCTAGTCAGCAAAAAGTGGTAAGAAAGGGAAGTGATGGTTCAGCTCACGAGTACATGGATTTTCACACACTTGCATCTAATGTAGAGTTATTGATTGAATTAAAAATGTGCATGTTCATTTTGAAGGTTTATTTGTTATTGGATGACATAGAGTAAGATATTCTTGTATCTTGTGTGGCGATGATGATGGGAGTCACTTTTTATTTTCTTTTGGTTATGTATATGATATTTGGTTTTGGTATATATATATATATATATATAAGCATGGGATATAAATGTGAGACTATTTAGCACATGTGCATATGAATGTATCATTGGAATGTGTCCTTGCATATTTGTTATAAGAATTACTTGATTGGAATTATACATGGAAATTATATATAGCTTCTTCCTAAATTTAACCATGTGGAAATATATACTTACATTGAAGAATATTTGGTTTAAATTATGGTGAGTATGGAGTGTATTGATGTCAGTCGAATCATCCGAAATCTAGGTGAGTGGTGCCATAATGGTTTTTAACTCCCTCCATACCTGATGATCGAAAAGTATGGAAAAGAAAAGAAACGTCCTTAAGTAAAAGTGAAATGAGGAATGAGGGGAGAGGATGATTTATTGGATAAAGGATAGGAATACTTGCTAGAAAGGAAGTTGTAGGCATGGAGAGAGCACTTGGGAAAACTTTCAATGAACGATAATTCCAAGTGGAATTCCTTGTATGTATATATATACTTTGCTTAATAGTTTTCTTTAAAAAAAAAGAATTGTATGTGCCGAAAGTATGGTTATTGTTGGTAGACGTAGAGGAATGAACTACTCTATGTGGTTTGGATAAATAAAATATCTTCTCTATTTTTTGTGTGTATAGAAAAGGAAAGATGAATTCTATGAATGAACAGGAATGATGATTTTGCTGGTTAAGCTAATTTGAATTACTACATGGAAGAGAATATATGTTTTGCACTATGCATGGCAAATGTTATCTGGAAAATATGGACAACCTATGTTGAAATGCATGCATATATTAATGTAATATAGTGTGAAACATTTTTTGATTATTTGCAATAAGTAGTTGCTGCATATAGGAATGCATTCATTAAAATGGGAGCAAGAATTTGATCCCACATTATCTTAAAATCCCATCTTCCCACAAGATAGAAATGGATGGTTCTGGTCAACGAATTTAGAGGTGGAAAATCTAGATAGTAGCTAAAAGAGGACTTGTGATTCCCATGCATTGAATTCTAAATTATTATTTGAAATTCTATCTCCTTTTATAAGTTTTAGTGGAGTCATCATTGAGTAATAGTGGCTAGAAGATGTAATTAACATCTAAAAAGAGAGTTATGTGCGGTAAGTGCATTATTAAGTTAAAGTGGAAGTGTTGGTTTCCATAAATTCTCATAGAGACTATGTAAACTAGGACCAATAGCTTATTTTTAAACTACCTTGGAAAATCCTAAAGGAAGTCTAGGAGAATTGCTTTGTATGCAAGTTTAATTGAAATATCCAAAGAACATAGTGATATGATTCATCCTTTAGAATTTTATATGAATGATAATCCATTTGGGATCAAGTATTGTGTAGCCTGTATGCATTAATTATTGTGGTTAAACTATATGATATCTGCAATGTTAAACAAGTATATTTTTCTTTAGTGAACTCTTCATATTCTTATCATTCAAAAAAATATTTTGGAGATGATAGAAAGAGTGTGTTTCTAGAAAAAGGAATCTATCTTGATTAAAGAATTACCACATTAATGGTGCTTAAACTTTCAGCTTCTCTCTTAGTAGCCAGTAGTTCATTAATGGTCAGTTGGCACAAATAGCAGTGATGTTAAACAAGAGAGAATAGGATGCATATGTAATTCTTCATTTTAGATTGAATATTAAATGAACTTGCATGTTTTTTAAGCACATTAGGTACCTTTTGTTTCTCATGCACAAGTTTTGTTATGGAGCTAAGGGTAGCTAAAGTGAAATAGCAAACCAGTGTCACCCGTTGTGATCAAACTCCAAAATTGAAACCGTAGCCTTCTCCTTGAAGATGTTAGTTTTAAGTGATAATGGTAGTCCAATAAATAACCTCTTGGTAAATGAATGGGTTCTCATTAAATAATGTGGTTAATGTGAAAGTTTTATTTGTAGCTGATTTCATTTGATTAGTTATGTAAAGAAAACTAACAAGAGATTATTTATCCTATTATGTGAGCAAACACTTTATGTTTTAAAAGTTTAAAAACTTGAAAAAGTGATTACATAGCTTATGAATTTAAAATAAAAGTCTTAGAAATCAAATAAATTAATATTTTGAATATTGAAAAATTTTGTGGGAAAAAAACTTTAATTGTTGAATATCAACTTCTTCCGCATTTATGTGGGATGTGGAACTTTTATTGTAAACTAAAATTTTAGTTGGTTTCTATTTAGAACTTAGGGATGGTGAAATTTTTAAGAGAAAACATTATTAACGATGAAAACATTAAACCTTAGTTAGAAGTTAGAAAATCCTACCTATCTTAAGAATCCAACATCAAGATTTGAGGATACCTTAAAAAAAAACAATATGTTGAGGTGCGGGTATGCATGAAATAGTGTTCAAGAGCAATCGTTGGACTGACAGAATTGGTCGAAATATATGACTTGGTCAAAAAATTTAATGAGAAGGCCATATGGGATGCCATATCTAGATTGCTACTTGATATTACTATGATAAGTCCCATGCCCATGTAACTTAGCTAAAATAGCCTCGATGTTTGGTATGGGACAAATGGTCATGAGTTGCAATGAGTATGTGTGATTAAGACCTAGGCTAGGGTATTGGCATGGATCTATGTGACTATGGGAAAATGAAAATCATATAGACATGGGGCATATTTATGCTAAAAATATTACATTCAGTAGTAGAACATGGTCAAAAAAAAAGTTGAAGGTTTGAAATGTCAAGGGATGGGGAAGCAAGTGTTCACCCTCTAGGTATTATGGGCCCTAGAGGATAAACCCTGTCATGGATTGACCCTCATGCTAGAAAATGAGGATGATAAATGAGTTATGTTGACTTCACTAAATGGTGCAATTACAGGATGTGGCCTATCTCATCCACTTGGATGACTATCTAGAGTAGTCCTAAATCCAAATGTTGGTGCAATTAGTCATACTAATTTAAGTTCATGATAATGATTTAATGGGTGAATCAATTATTACTATGTACCTTGAAGGTATACTCTTAACAAAATGTAGGTTGGAAACAAAAATTTAGACCTTCTTGTTTAATATTTTCTATTTTAGTAGGGTAACCAAGGGAGTAGACTTGGGTTGTTACAAGAGTCAAGTTGTTATATTCAAGCACGATGGTTCGGTATTTTAACCATCTGGAATGTTGAAGTGAGTTACGGTTATATGTATTCATTTTGCATAACCCAATTATTTCTTGTAATTTTTTATCACATGGAAAGAGCAATATTAATGTCGTAATAATAAGACACAACTCGTAGATATAACATGAATCTAGAATATCCTGAAATAGACATGTTGATTGTGTTAAAAGCAAAAATATATTGAAATTTTTTAAAATTACTCTCATTCCTAGAAATATTAAATATTTAGTTTCACATTCAAAATGTTAACCTAGATTTCATGTTATTGTAATTGAAGTACTTCATGTGCACTCCAACTCTTTAATATAGGAGAATACATAATAAGCCAACCAACGAAGGGCATATTGGACCATAAATGCTAATGGAGCCTGGTTTAACAATTAGTGGTCCTTAGATTGAGAAAAGGATATTAAAACCAAATATGTGGATGTAAGAGTATATAAGAGAACCGATGAAACCTTAGAGTTGACTGTTTACAACAGTTAAAACTCTATTTCAGGTCGTAGTGCACGAAAAAATCATGAACCAAGAGAGTTGCTCACTGAGTAAGCTATATGATTTAATGAAGTCGTAGAGATGCATTTAACCTATGTTGACAACTTTGAGTACTTTATATGCAATAAGCATGCGATTCTTTGGTAATTTTCAAAGATCATTATATTTTTACTTTTTCTACTAATGTGTTATGATATTAGGAGAACTGAATATAATTTATAGTTTTCCATGTGTGTTCATTAATGAGTAGTTTCAATTAGGGAATTGAGTAACTATAATTGATCGAGTGAGAAGCTATGGCAATATGTTTTTGTACTATTGGTTTAATAACTAATCTTCATATTATGCTCTAATTTTAAAAAATAATTTAACAAAGTATCAAGTTAAGTAGCCTTTTATGAAAAGATTTTACTTCAGATAGAGAACAACAAAATGGAAGTATCCACTTCAGGTTGGTAGTAATTTTTAGTAACCAAGAGAATAATATAGGCCCATAGTGCATATTATAGAAAAATTATTATTTTATTTTTGGTAAAGTAGTCTACTTTTGTTAAAGCAACATGGTCAATTAATGTAATCACCTTTGCTAGCGAAAACAAAACTAAAATATTATGCCATAGTTATTTGTGATCACCTAATATTGTTGAGGTGCGGGTATGCACATAATGAGTCTCAAGAGCAACCGTTGTTTTGATGGTAAATGTTAGAAAAAGTGACCTAGTCAAAAATTGTAATGAGAAGTAGTATGGGATGCCACCCTTAGGTTGTTGTTCAAAAGTATAAGTGATAAGTCCTTGTACCATTTGGCTATTGAAAATAAGTATGACAAATAATCTTGTTCTACCATGATGTTTGGTATGGGACAATCATCGTGAGTCATAATGGACAATGAGATCAAGACCAAGGTCAAGGTATTGACATGGCTCTAGCTGGTTCTAGAGATAATGGATAGATAACTAGACACTAGGTATATGTACGCTAACCCCCTTACATACAAATATTTGAACAATTCAACTAGTTACTCAAAGGTTCAATATGATAAGGGATGTGGAAGTATGCATCCACCCTCTATGTGTTATGGGCCCTAAATGATAAACATATTTGTGGTTCAATCCTCATGCCATAATAAGAGGATGATAAATAAGACAAGTTGAATCTACAAAATGGTATCTTTGTGGGATTTGGCCAATCTCGTCCACTTGGGTGGCTATCTGCAATAGTCTTGTAACCCCAAAATTTGTTTGAAGGGGATTTGATGATCACTTGGAAATTCCCTTCAACATAAGTATTCCATCAATTTTGATTAAGGGCCCACAATAGCCCTTCAAGGAGGGTTTGTGCCTCAACATGATTTTTAATGGTATCTTCAATGCTAAATAAAAAATAGCCTCTCATATTCCCTTGGTCATCATGAAATATGCCACCTTAACTATATTTACCAAAGTTCCACCGAGACGCACCATCAAAGTTGAACTTATCAAACCCTTTATGGGGGTGTTGTCAACTGATTTTAGTGTGACTCTTAGAGGTTTTATTTTTATTTATTGAGAACCAAATAATTTTTCATCTAAATTTTGGCCCAACCATTGAATCTTAATATCCCTAATATTGTTATCTAGGGGTTTATCCCAATCCTCCTACTGCTTGACAAAAATGTATTTAGCCACCACCCTCTGTATAGAAAGCCAAGTTTGGAATTTGGGGATTCTTTCCTCCTTGAAAATAATTTAATTTCTTTGCAAGAAAATTACCCAAATAATACAAGTGTGGGTCCATTCCCAAATGGTCCTAATATAGTCAGGATTATAATTTTGGCCAACCCACTCCAAAATTAGATCCTTTATAGTCTAAAAATTGTGGACGGGCTCTCTCCAAGTGTTTACAAAGTCTTGCGAGAGAGATTGGGCAAAGGGGCTAGAGATGAAGATATGGGCAATGGTTTCAATATTATCTTCAAAACTTGGGAATCTAAAGGAGCCATAGTAGCCTCTATTCATCAAGCTATTACCAGTTAATATTTTGTCTTGCACCACCAACCAAAATAAATGATATTTTGAGCCAAACACATTTCCTTCATATTGTCTATCAAATTTAATTCCTATCCCCACTAAAGTTTACCTCCATAAAAAATTTTAAGCTTTCTTAGTAGTAAAATTCCCATCTCCACTTCTCCCCCAACTTAAGAAGTTTAGGCCCTAGAAGTACGAAAGCTTCTTTTTAGATATGATTCCACAAAAAATTTATCTATTAGCTTCCCTAATTTGACTAGGCCAAAATTGAAGTTTTTTCCATAAATGAAGCACCACCCTACTAGTATCATGGGGAATGGGATGACCCTAAATATAGTCCTTGAATTGGCTTCAACCTTCCTCTTTGAATATCTCCTTCAACTCAATAAAGGATTTATCTTATCTTAAAGGTTCATATTGATTCCATGCATCCTCCCAGAAGAGAGCATGGTTGCCATCCGTGATTTTCTAGAAGGCTACAGATTGCACACACACACACTATGGGATGTCATATTTATCTAGAGATAAGAACCTAGGGGAACGTGTTAAAGTCTAATCAAATCCTTCTTGTCCACCTCAGGGATATATTTTTGCTTAAGATATTTGGCCCAAAAAAGGTTCTCTCCAATGAAAAATATCCAAAATAGTTTACCATTAAGGGATTTGTTAAATATTTTAAGATCCTTGATTCCAATGCACCCCTCTTGGATAGGTTTGAAAATATATTTCCAAGCAACAAGAGGATATTTCATTTCTAGAGAGGGACCACCCCAAAAAAGTCTTTTTGAAGTTTTTGGAGTTGTTTTGAAAAATTTAATAGGTGTTTATAAAGTAGAGAAGAAGTACATCAAAATATCTTAGAGAATAGAATTAAGAAGGGTTAATATACCAACTGAGGAAATCCATTTGAAAGTCTATCCCTACAACCTCTCTCTAAATTTAGAAATAATTTCACTCCAATCTAATATTTTTGGATTATAGTCAATCAAAGGAAATCCCAAGTACTTGTGAGAAAGAGATGACTTCTCAAAGATACGAAACCTAGAAATATTCACTTGGACATGAATAGGATTCTTACAAAAAACTTTAGAATTCATCACACTAATTACCACTCCAAAGGAAGCCATATAATCCTCCAAATTTTTCTTAAATATTTGTGCTTCCCTAATAGTGGATTCACCCATAAGCAAAGTGTCATCCATGAACTAGAGGTGAGAATTTGTTTGCTCATCCTTGGCCATATAAACACCCTTTAAGTGACCATAAATTTTGGATCAATCTCCCTAGACCTTTTTCCAAAATAATAAATAGGTAAGGATAAAGAGGGCCCCCTTGTATTAGGCATCTTGATGGAGCAAAGGACCTAGTAGGAGAAACATTCACCAAGATTTTCATCGTGATCAAGGAGATGCAATATTGCACCCACTTAATCCACTCATGACAAAATCCAAAACTTTTCAATATTTTGAAAGGAATTTTCAATTAACCTGATCATAATATTTAGACATGTCTAACTTAATAAGCATCCCCTAGATTTGGTTTTTTTTTTTTTTTTTTGGTATTTACATGGTGGAATCGGTAGCTGCCACGAATTCGGGCAGACTGTCCAGCTTTTATGGCCGCCATAGTATTCTATGTTGTCCACCCCGAAAGCCGCCACATAGATCTTCGTACAATCCGCCCCTATAACCACCATGCCACAATCATTTTAAACCTTTTACACAGCTGAAAGCACCAGGAAAGGGATAAGCATTCAGTTCGGTGAGGCCCGATATTTGAACCTTGGACCTCCACCCCCATTATGGGGTTTGTATGAACCAATTGGTCTACACCTCAGACCTGCATCCCCTAGATTTGTTAATAATGAGGATGTTATCCATAATTTTTTTGCCATGCAAAAAACATCCCTTCTCTTGGGAAATAATTGAATCCAAAGTCTTCTTAAGTATATTGACCATCACTTTAGTGATAATTTTGTAAATAGTATTACATAAGGATATGGGTATAAATTTCTTCATATTAGTAGCTTGATGGGTCTTAGGGATTAGAGTCAAGAAAGTAGAGTTTAGGGTTTCCAAATTTTTCTTAGAATTATGAGTCTCCTACACCACCTAATGGATATCATTATTAACAATATCCTAGTAGCTTTGGTAGAAATCAGTGGGAAATTAATTATGCCCAAGAGAATTCCCTTTCTTAAGGATGAAAACAACATCATCCACCTCTTCTAGACTAACAATATTAGTAAGACTTTTATTTTTCTCTTGGGTGATCATCAAGGGAATGGTAGATAGGGAATGGTTTAGTTAGGATGTATTTGAAATAGTTCTCAAACAAAAGACTGATATCTTGAGAGTCCTTAGTGATATCCCCCTCAAGGTTAATCAATCTAGAAATTTTTTTTAAATTCATGTGTTGGATAGTTGTTCGATGGAAGAAGGTAAAGTTTCTCTCTTTCCTTCAACTAATTAATTATTGAATTATATTTCTAGAAAATATCTTCCTTCAAATATTGTCCATCCACTCATCTACTAAGGTCATTTTCATATCTAAGAAGGGCCTTAGTAATCCCGTGGACCTCCAACTATTATTGAAGAAGAGTGACCTTATCCAGGACTTCCCTTTGTTTGAAAATATCCCCAAAGACTTCCTTGTTATAGATAATTATATTTTATTTGATAAAGGTAATTATTTTTGCTAGAATATATATATTAGTACCCCAATTTGGCTTTCCTTCTATCTACTATATCCTAAATTTCTCTTATATATCAAGGTGAAGAAGCCACATCCAAATATAAAGGGATATTATCTTGGGTAGGTTGAAATATTCAAACTTATGGAGATGGGCCAATGGTCTGATACAAAGCCTATTATGATAAAAGGCTGAGTGATAAAGGATTCCTCAAGGCAACTCTTAGTTATAATGAATCTATCCAATCTCTCAGCCACAAAGGCCTTCCCAAATCTTATGTTATTCTAAGTATACTTCCCCTCTTTTGTAACTACATCAATTAAATTGAGGCTAGATATGAAAGCGGTAAAGTCTTCACTAATTTTATCCAATTTCCTTACCCTCTCTTCATATCATTGAGGTTTCAGATAGCATTACAATATCCTCCAATGATACAATTATCGTTTCTATACTGGTCATGAGAAAAGATAATATTATTCCAACACTCCAATTTGTGACAGACATCAATAGGACCATAAATGTTTGTGACCCAAAATTTGAAGGAGGAAGAGATCAATCGGAACTTAATAGAAATCCACCAATTATCTTCAACGGAGTCCACTAGTATATACTTTCTAGGATTTTACAAAATTGTCAAACCCCTTACTTGTCCCTTAGAAGAATTTACCATACCTTCTATTCCTTTTCAAATTTTATTAGTTTTATGATCCATATATTCTAGAGTCAACTTAGTTTCTTGAAGAAGAATTATGATAGGGCCCTCCAAGCCTACCCTTCTCTTAAAGACTATATTTTCTTAGAGAGTGTAACCCATGTGTATTCTATGAGAGGATCTTCATTGCAAACCACTTGTGAAGAATTTTCCAACCAAAAATATGTACTCAAGGGAACCACCAGTCTCAGTCCATGAGGGTCTTCCCTGTATCTTCTAGAAGCTCTATCAAATGTTTACTTCATCTCCTTAATTGAATTAATTTTCTAACATTCTTTTGCTATATGAGGTAGAATTTAGTCCCAAATGTAGAACACTCGAGGAGATATTCCAAACGTATTTTGATTTTTTCCTCCTCTTCACTTCTTCAATGTCCTATTTTTTATTTCTTCAATAAATAGTGTTCGAGATGCTATAATTGATAGGGATGGTGGAAATATCATGAACATTAGGAATTAAGAGGGGTTTTGAGGTAGAGGTTACTACATATTTAGGAATGTCTTTTTTATAGGAGGGTTTGGCCAATCACCTCATTTTCTAGTTGACAAGGCCTTTTTAAGGGAGTCTTCGAGGATCTTCCACATAAAATCTCATCACTTAGAATGGTCTTATTAGCATCCATATGAGTATCTTCACGGCATAACCTTAGCTATGGATTCCTTTATTTTAAACACCTTCCTCTAGGTTTTTAGGATCTTGCATTGACTACTCGACAATAATTTCTAGTGTATTTTCTGCCTTACTTCCTCCCTTATTTGTATGTTCATGATGTGGGAAACACTCTTAATAAATGAAATGAAATAGCACAAGGAAAAATTAGATTTGCATTAATCAAAAATATATTTATAGGTATGTTTACCTTTACAATGAGGCATTTAATATGCATGATTTGTATCAATATTAAATGCAATACAATACTAATCCCTATCATTCATACCCACTATGGAAGCATTGGTTCCCAATGCGTACAAGTGTGGAAGATAAATATTGGTCACTGAAGAGTGTCGGGTACAACCGAAAATGCATTCTTGTTACAAAAATGAAGACCAAAATGATGAATTTGAACATGTCTTCATAAAATAAAAATATGACACTCGATCTGGATCATGCTCAAAAAATACTCTCTAATGACTATAAACACATTTATGCCAACGAACAGCTGAAATGTGTCCTTGAATTTGGTAGAATATAACAACTGAAGTGTCAGAGAAGCTACTGCAAAATATACCTCAAACCACGTGCCAAATGGAAAATTTAATTTTTACATTTTTTTAAGAAAAACGGACATGTATTGAATGATTTTTGTTTTTAATGGGCACCCATATTGAATGATGATGGAAAAATTAAATTAAATTAAAAAAAATTAATTTAATTTATGAACCTTTAAAATGAGACGCACGACACACACAACGATTAGATTGAATGATTAAAATTTTGTATTGGAACAATGGTCAAGTAGACATGGATGACACATATTTTGTGGATAGACACATGAATACAATACTAAATAGACACATGGAATATTAACTGACTGGAAACATGGTAGGTTGACCAAGACCATGATGCTAAGTGGAGCATGATACACGGACTGTGACTACACAAGGACAATGGATAGAATATGAACAACAAATATGATAATGTACGAATAGAATATGGATGGAAAATGTGATAATGGACATCACAAGAATTGAGGCACAACTAAGGCAAGGCAGCAAACGCTAAAATGAATGACTTGAATACTGAAATAGACAACTCAAAAATTGAGGTACGGTTGTCGCAAGGTAACAAGTACTAAAAGGGATTGGTTGGCAGTGGAACCTAAAGTGTCAAGTGGTCAATATTTTTCAATGGTATGTAGAGCAACTAGGAGGATAGATGTTGAGCAAGGTGCAGGAATAGTATTGTCATTGTTGTCAACACAGTCAGATAGATCGGTTGATGCAATGGATAGGAGTTAAGAGGTTCTTCAGAGTATGTACAGTGATTCTCCAAAAGATCGAAGTGGCCCATATGCTAAAAATCAAAAGAAAATCACAAGGAAGAAAACTGTCGCGATATCGCGACATGTTGAGCAAGAAAGAAAAATTGTCACGATATCGTGACATGTTGAGAAGAAAGCAAAATTGTCACGATTTCGTGACATGTTCGGAGAGAAAGCGCAAGCAAGCAAAAATGTCACGATTTTGCGACATGTTTGGAGAGAAAGCGCAAGCAAGCAAAACTATCACGATTTCGTGACATGTTGGAAGAGAAAAATGCAAGTGGAAAAACTGTCATGATTTCGTGACATGTTGGAAGAGAAAAAGGCAAGTGGAAAAACTGTCGCGATTTCGTGACATGTTGGAAGAAATAAAGGCAAGTGGAAAAACGGTCGCGATTTTGTGACATGTTGGAAGAAAAAGAGAAAGCAGGAAGAAGTGTCACGATTTCGCGACAAGTTCGAAGGAAAAAGAACAAGTAAGAAAAGTGTCATGATTTCGTGACATATTGCAAGAGAGATAGTACGGAAGAAAAAGTGTCATGATTTCGTGACATGTTGGAAGAGAAAAAGACAAGTAGAAAAAGTGTCACGATTTCGTGACATATTGCAAGAGAGATTGTACGAAAGAAAAAGTGTCACGATTTCGTGACATATTGCAGGAGAGAGAGTCCGAAAGAAAAAGTGTCACGATTTCATGACATATTGCAAGAGAGATAGTACGAAAGAAAAAGTGTCACGATTTCGCGACATATTGCAGGAGAGAGAGTCCGAAAGAAAAAGTGTCGCGATTTCGCGACATATTGCAAGAGAGATTGTACGAAAGAAAAAGTGTCACGATTTCATGACATATTGCAGGAGAGAGAGTCCAAAAGAAAAAGTGTCACGATATCGTGACATGTCAGGTTTTCATGACCCGAAGGCAAGAGAAAGAGCAAAGGAGAAAAAGTGTCACGATATCACGACATGTCGGGTTTTCACGACCCGAAGGCAAGAGAAAGAGCAAAGGAGAAAAAGTGTCACGATATCGTGACATGTCGCATTTTCGCGACTAAAGGAGGAGAGAGAAAGTAAGAAGGCAGAAGTGTCATGATATCACGACAAAAGTAAAGAGGAAGAGCAAGGAGGCGAAAGTGTCACGATATCGCGACATGTTGTTTTTGTTGGTACAAGCCAAGAAGAGTAGCAAGGAGGTGAAAGTGTCACGATATCATGACATGTGTTTTCGCTGGTACAAGCCAAGAAGAGTAGCAAGGAGGTAAAAGTGTCGCGATATCATGACATGTAGCTTTTTTGCGGTCCGATGCAAAGAGAAAGAGAGAGAAAGCGAAAGTGTCACGATATCGTGACATGTATTTTTGTGGTTGAGTTGAAGCCGACGAAGACCGATGATAGCCGACTAAAATTAGGGTTTACAGTTGTCATGAAAGCCGACTAAGATTAGGGTTTACAGTCGACTAAGATTAGGGTTTTCATCATAAGAATTTTGTTATAAAAGGAGGGCTGTTTGGAGATTTGAATTGTTGAGGAATGTGAGTCGATGTGTGCGAAGTTCGGTCGTAGTGCATAGAGTGCAAGTCATGTCGAATCATGCTAAGTGTGAAATTCGCAAAGGAAGCAGAGTGCGCAAAAGGGAGAAGATGATCGTTCGACTATGATGCAACAGATTGTGCGAAGTGATTTCATAGAGAGAGCAGAGTGCGCAGAGTTTGCAAAGGTGAAGCAGACTAGTCGGGGTCTTGTAAAAGCGAAGGTATCTTTCTGTTAATCTTCTAGATTCATAATTCAAGTCCAAGTTGTAGCTTGGCATAAGGGGTTGGTGCTCCTTCCAGTAGGTGCTGGTAAATCAGGGGTTGGTGCTCCTTTCTGTTGGTGCAGATAAATAAGGGGTTGGTGCTCCTTCCAGTGGGTGCTGGTAAAGTGATTGTAAATTTGTTGCTTTGCAAAGGCTGGATTTGGATGGTAGTCCAAGCAGTCATTTTTGAGGAGTAGCCACATTGGTGAACCTCGTTAAATCTTGTGTTGTGTGATGCTCTTTTGTTATTCTTGTTGTATCTTGTAATAAGTTTTAATTGCTACTATTTTAAGAGCTGTAAATTTAAGTTTAAAGAGCTACACTGATTCACCCCCCCTCTCAGTGTCATTGTAATACTAACAATTGGTATCAGAGCTAAGTTCTTGTACAAGCCTAATCGGCTAGGGTGATCTTGGAAGTAACACAATGGCAGGTGGTGAAGGTTTCTCATCAAACAAAGCACCATTGTTTGATGGATTTAATTACGCGTTCTGTAGAATCAGGATGTAGACATATCTCTGTGCTTTGGGATATGACATCTGGGATTTAGTAGTTAGTGGATACACAATACCCATCACTCCTCCAAAAGAATCTAACAAAAAGAAACTATTTGAGAGTAACTCAAAAGCAAAGAATGCTATCATGTGCGGATTAGCAGACGGTGAACTAGTAAAGATCATGAGCTGTAATACGACAAAAGAGATATGGGACAAACTGAGGAGTATTCATGAAGGAGATGATAAGATCAAGGAGGCCAAATTACGGACACATCGAGCTCAGTTCGAAGCATTGAAAATGAACGATGATGAAAACATTGAGGCATATATGCTGAGAGTTAATGGAATCATTAATGCGATCAGAGGGCTCGACGAGGATATTGGAGACTCTACCGTCGTAAAAAAGGTACTAAGATCTCTTCCTCAAAGGTTTGATTCCAAAGTCTCAGTGATAGAAGAAGCTAAAAATCTAAATTATTTTAGCATAGATGAGATGTATGGTTCTTTGACTGCATATGAGATGAGGATAGGAAGATCTAAACCCATAGACAGAGAAGTGGCTTTTAAAGCCCTTAAAAATAAAAACACAAAACAAGAGTCCAAAGAAGAAGAGACATCAGATGAAATGGAAGCAAACTTTGTTAGAAAACTGAAAAAGGGAAAAGGAAAATACAGAGGGAAGCTACCATTTAAATGTTTCAACTAGTGGAGGCGTTGGGCATTTTGCAACTAAATGTCCACTTAAAGAGAAGAACAAAAATGATGAAGGATCGCACCAAGAAAGAAGTGACTGGAAGATGAAAACGAATTTCAGAAAAGGCAACTTCAAGAAGAAAAGTTTCATCTCCAAGAATGTCAGTTCATCAGAAAACATCTCCGGTGAAGAGTCTGAAGAAGAAAAATATGAAGCTCTTTTCATGGCATTTGAAGAAGTTAAATCAGAAAAGGAAGAAGGAGTGACCTCTGAAGTTTGTGGTGAAAACCTTGAGGCTGAAGTAGATCTAGAAGGTGAGTTGATCTCTGCACTTGAAGAGTGGAAGATAGAAAAGAAAAATAATAAGAAACTTTCAAGAAAGCTTGAGGATGCAAATGGAATCATAACCAGTTTAAAAGTACAGATAGAAGAATCTAAGAAAATCTTTGAAGATCTCAAAGTGCAAATAACAATGAAAATAGATTATTGCAGCAAGCTAGAAGAAGAGATTGTTGGTTTAAGAATACAACTAGAAGAGATGAATAAGAAAATTAGTTGTTATCACAAATGTGAAGAAAGTTCTATGAAGCTGGATAAGATCATAAATGACCAAAGGCCTGCAGGCATCAAATTTGGTCTGGGTTTCATCGAAGGAGAATCATCAAGTGGATCAAAGGCCAGAAATGCAGAATCCATAAAGAATGAAGATAAGAGACAGGTTGATCAAGGAAAAACGTCTCATGCAAAAGAAAGCATTAATGCCAGGCACAAAAGGAGAATTGACAATGATGGATTCACCAATGTCACACATCAAAGAAGAAGAAGACCTATGGCTCCTACGGCAACATGGCAAAGACCATCACCCAGGTTCAATTATCCTTTCTCTGGTTTCTGTTTTAAATGCAATGGCTATGGACATAAAATCTCAGACTGCAAATATAATGTAAGACCAAGGAATTTCACCAATAGAAATGCTTTCTCTCCTTTGATGAATTATACAGTAGAATGCTATAACTGTCATAATTTTGGGCACATTGCAAGAAATTGTAGAAGTACATTTGCATCAAATCAGTTTCAGGGAAGAAAATTTCAATCAAACAGGATGAGTCAAAATAGAAAACTTCTCGTAAAACATGCACAAGCTATTGATAAGGGAAAGGCAAAACAAGAGCTCAAATCTACTATCAAAATAGAGTGGAAAGAAAAGGAGCGTCTCAAGGAAGAAAAGGAATCCTTAATAGTTCAAACAACATTTAAAGCACAGAACAAATATGTACCATGGATACTTGATAGTGGATGCTCCAGTCATATGACAGGTGACAAACAAAAGTTTGAGAAGTTACAGAAATATGAAGGTGGATCAGTAAAGTTTGGAAATAATGATGGAGCTAAGATAGTCGGCAAAGGCTCAGTTAAAATCAGTGATGGAAAGATTAATTCAAAAGAAGTCTTGTTCGTGGATGGGTTGAAACATAACTTATTGAGTGTAAGTCAGATTTGTGATAAAGGTCATGAAGTAGTTTTTATGAAGCAGGGTTGTGAAGTCAAAAAAATAAACAGTGGAAAACTGATAGCAACAGGATCAAGGACATCTGGTAACCTGTACACGCTCTCAGAGACTTCAAAAGGAACTTGTTTTATTGGACAGCAAGAAGAAAATTGGTTGTGGCACAAGAGACTCGGTCATATCAGTTTTGATAATCTAGTAAAAATCACCTCAAAAGGGGAAGTGAGAGATATTCCAACCATCAACAAACCTGCAAACAACATTTGTGCTTCATGCCAAAAGGGGAAGCAAACTAGAGTCACATTCAAAACAAAAGAGTACTACACAAGCAAACCTTTGGAACTAATACACACTGATTTATGTGGACCCATGAGAACACAAAGCATAAATGGTGATAAATATTTTATGTTGTGCATTGATGATTATTCTAGAATGACATGGATATTTTTCTTAAAGCATAAATCAAAAGCTTTTGATATGTTCAAGATTTTTAAAAACCAAGTTGAGAATGAAACAGGAAAGAGGATCAAATGTTTAAGATCAGATAGAGGAGGAGAATTCATTTTAGAGGAGTTTATAGAGTATTGTGAAAAATACGGCATCAAGAGATAGTTCTCAGTAGCCAGGACACCTCAGCAGAATGGAGTGGTAGAAAGAAAGAACAGGACAGTGCAGGAAATGGCATGGACTATGCTGGCTGAAAGCAAAGTAGCATACAGATTTTGGAAAGAAGCGATCCATACTGCAGTGTATATCCAAAATAGGTACATGCTGAGAACACATGAAAGCAAAACTCCTTATGAGTTGTGGTTCAAAAAAGGGCAACAACAAAATACCTCAAAGTTTTTGGTAGCAAATGCTACATCAAAAGAACTGAAGATAATCTTGGTAAGTTTGAAGATAGAGCGGATGAAGGTATTTTTGTCGGTTATTCATCAAAAAGCAAAGCTTACAAATGCTACAACAAAAGGCTAAAGAAAATTGTGGACAGTGCCGATGTTAAATTTGATGAAGGTAGAGAACAAGTAATTAGCTATGAAACGAACTACCCAATTTATGAAGAGGTTATTGAAGGAGATGAGGAAAACAAAATGGAGAAGATACAAGACATTGACTCAGATGATTTAAGTTGTGATTCAAAAGTGGAAGAAAATAAGAAATTCAAAACAGGCAGCTGGCAAAAAAATCATCCTAGAGAGCAAATAATTGGAGACCCCAAAGTTGGTGTTCAGACAAGAAGAAGAGCAGTAAGTAACTACTCTCTACTATCCAGCATTGAACCCAAAAATGTTGATGATGCAAGCAAAGATGAAAGTTGGATGAAGGCAATAAATGAAGAATTAGATCAGATCGAGAAAAATGAAACTTGGGATTTAGTACCTAGACCTGCTAACAAAAATATAATCGGGACTAAATGGATTTTTCGAAACAAATTGAATGAAGACGGACAGGTAGTTAGAAATAAAGCAAGATTAGTTTGTAAGGGCTATGCACAAGTTGAAGGCATTGACTTTGAGGAAAATTTTGCACCAGTAGCTAGACTAGAGGCAATTAGAATGTTTCTGGCTTTAGCAGTCTACAAGAATTTCAAAGTTTATCAAATGGATGTGAAATCAACGTTTTTGAATGGGAAACTTGAAGAAGAGGTTTACATTGAGCAACCAGATGGTTTCCAACTTGGTGATAATCCCAACTTTGTTTGCAAGTTGAAGAAAGCATTATATGGCTTAAAATAGGCACCCCGAGCATGGTATGCAAGGCTAGACAACTATCTCACCCAACAAAGGTTTAAGAAAGGTATGGTGGATAGTAATTTGTATGTCAAAATAGAAAATGGGCATCTTATAGTTCTTGTGGTATATGTAGATGATATCATATTTGGTAGCAGCAAATATGAGTCATGTAAAGACTTAGCAAATAAGATGCAGAAAGAATTTGAAATGTCAATGATTGGTGAACTTTCATACTTCCTCGGATTGCAAGTTAATCAAAATAAGAAGGGCATATTTATTTCTCAAGTTAAATATGTGAAAGAGATGTTAAAAAAGTTCACAATGGAGGATTGTAAGCCAGTTAGCACTCCCATGATGACAGGTTGCAAGTTGAGCAAGGATGACAAATCTTCACCTATTGATCAAACCATGTACAGATCTATGATTGGAAGCTTACTATACCTGAAAGCTACCAGACCAGATATTTTGCAGGCAGTATGCATGGTAGCACGATTTTAGGCTAATCCCAAGGAAACTCATGTGACAGCAGTAAAAAGGATTCTTCGGTATCTCAAGGGTACTATGGAATATGGGTTATGGTATCCGAAAGGTAAAGACTTCACCCTTATTTTGTATTCAGATGCAGATTGGGCAGGATGTGTAGATGACAGAAAGAGTACCAATGGAGGTGCATTCTATCTTGGAGACAGATTAGTCACGTGGCACAGTAAGAAACAAGAGTCAGTTTCTTTATCGACAGTAGAGGCAGAATATATTGCAGCGACAACATGTTGTACATAGGTATTGTGGATGAAACAAACCTTAAAATATCTTGGTATTAGCTTTAGTGAGCCAATATCAGTTAAGTGTGATAACACCAGTGCCATTAACATCTCCAAGAATCCGGTTATGCATTCACGCACAAAGCACATTGCCATCAGGTATCATTTTTTGAAGGAGAAAGTTGCAGAAGGTGAGGTTAAGTTGGATTTTGTTCCAACTACAGAACAAGTAGCAGATATCTTCACAAAACCATTGCCCAAGGAAGTTTTTGAGTACCTTCACAATAAATTGGGAGTGGTCACACTTCCCAAGAATTGACTAGCTACAAGGATCACATTCTCAGGGGGAGCATTTATATATTTGATTATCTTTTTGCTCATGTTTGTAATTTTTGCTAACTGTATTAATTTGTGCCTGAGAATGTTGTGCATGGACTCAGGGGGAGTCTGCAGCAGCCCTTTGGTATTATTGTCAAAGGGGGAGAAGAATTATAGGAAATTGCATGTGTGTTGCCAACAATTCCAAAGGGGGAGATTGTTGAGCAAGGTGCAGGAACAGTATTGTCATTGTTGTCAACATAGTCAGATAGATCGGTTGATGCAGTGGATAGGAGTTAAGAGGTTCTTTAGAGTATGTACAGTGATTCTCCAAAAGATCGAAGTGGCCCATATGCTAAAAATCAAAAGAAAATCACAAGGAAGAAAACTGTCGCGATATCGCGACATGTTGAGCAAGAAAGAAAAACTGTCACGATATCGCGACATGTTGAGAAGAAAGCAAAACTGTCATGATTTCACGACATGTTCGGAGAGAAAGCGCAAGCAAGCAAAACTGTCATGATTTCGTGACATGTTCGGAGAGAAAGCGCAAGCAAGAAAAACTGTCACGATTTCGTGACATGTTGGAAGAGAAAAAGGCAAGTGGAAAAACTGTCACGATTTCATGACATGTTGGAAGAGAAAAAGGCAAGTGGAAAAACTATCGCGATTTCGCGACATGTTGGAAGAAATAAAGGCAAGTGGAAAAACGGTCGCGATTTCGCGACATGTTGGAAGAAAAAGAGAAAGCAGGAAGAAGTGTCGCGATTTCGCGACAAGTTCGAAGGAAAAAGAACAAGTAAGAAAAGTGTCGCGATTTCGTGACATATTGCAAGAGAGATAGTACGGAAGAAAAAGTGTCACGATTTCACGACATGTTGGAAGAGAAAAAGACAAGTAGAAAAAGTGTCGCGATTTCGTGACATATTGCAAGAGAGATTGTACGGAAGAAAAAGTGTCACGATTTCGTGACATATTGCAGGAGAGAGAGTCCGAAAGAAAAAGTGTCACGATTTCGTGACATATTGCAAGAGAGATAGTACGGAAGAAAAAGTGTCACGATTTCGCGACATATTGCAGGAGAGAGAGTCCAAAAGAAAAAGTGTCACGATTTCATGACATATTGCAAGAGAGATTGTATGGAAGAAAAAGTGTCACGATTTCGTGACATATTGCAAGAGAGAGAGTCCGAAAGAAAAAGTGTCGCGATATCGCGACATGTCGGGTTTTCATGACCCGAAGGCAAGAGAAAGAGCAAAGGAGAAAAAGTGTCGCGATATCGTGACATGTCGGGTTTTCGCGACCCGAAGGCAAGAGAAAGAGCAAAGGAGAAAAAGTGTCGCGATATCGCGACATGTCGCATTTTCGCGACTAAATGAGGAGAGAGAAAGTAAGAAGGCAGAAGTGTCACGATATCATGACAAAAGTAAAGAGGAAGAGCAAGGAGGCGAAAGTGTCACGATATCGCGACATGTTGTGTTTTCACTGGTACAAGCCAAGAAGAGTAGCAAGGAGGCGAAAGTGTCGCGATATCGTGACATGTTGTGTTTTCGCTGGTACAAGCCAAGAAGAGTAGCAAGGAGGCGAAAGTGTCACGATATCGCGACATGTAGCTTTTTCGCGGGCCAATGCAAAGAGAAAGAGAGAAAGTGAAAGTGTCGCGATATCGCGACATGTTGTATTTTCACGGTTGAGTTGAAGCCGACGAAGACCGATGACAACCAACTAAAACTAGGGTTTACAGTTGTCATGAAAGTCGACTAAGATTAAGGTTTATAGCCAACTAAGATTAGGGTTTTCATCACAAGAATTTTGTTATAAAAGGAGGGTTGTTTGGAGATTTGAATTGTTGAGGAAGGCGAGTCGATGTGTGCGAAGTTCGGTCGTAGTGCGTAGAGTGCAAGTCATGTCGAATCGTGCTAAGTGCGAAATTTGCAAAGGAAGCAGAGTGCGCAAAAGGGAGAAGACGATCGTTCAACTGTGACGCAGTAGATTGTGCGAAGTGATTTCATAGAGAGAGCAGAGTGCACAGAGTTTGCAAAGGTGAAGCAGACTAGTCGGGGTCTTGTAAAAGTGAAGGTATCTTTTTGTTAATCTTCTAGATTCATAATTTAAGTCTAGGTTGCAGCTTGGCATAAGGGGTTGGTGCTCCTTCCAGTAGGTGCTTGTAAATCAAGGGTTGGTGCTCCTTTCTATTGGTGTAGATAAATAAGGGGTTGGTGCTCCTTCCAGTGGGTGCTGGTAAAGTGATTGTAAAGTTGTTGCTTTGCAAAGGCTGGATTTGGATGGTAGTCCAAGCAGTCATTTTTGAGGAGTAGCCACATTGGTGAACCTCGTTAAATCTTGTGTTGTGTGATGCTCTTTTGTTATTCTTGTTGTATCTTGTAATAAGTTTTAATTGTTGTTGTTTTAAGAGCTGTAAATTTAAGTTTAAAGAGCTACACTGATTCACCCCCCCTCTCAGTGTCATTGTAAGACTAACAACAGAAAGCGAAATGGCATAAAAATTGGGCCTTGGTGGAAAGCAGGGGCAAGGAGGTGGGATAGCCAAAAGAAGTTGTCTATTCCATTAAGATTGGCCCATGTAATATAAGGACACAAAATACAAACCACCACACCCATGTGGGATAACACCCACTTACCAATTTAAAAAAAAAAAACCAAATGCACGAGCGGACGATGGGATTTGGCCAGAGAAACCAAAATGTGCCAAAAAATTAATTTTGGTGCATGAAACTTTGAAAAACCTTTGAATAGGTTTAATTTTGCTCATCGATATTTGTCTCATCACTAAAATTTTATGTTGTCACTAGAAAATTACTATGATAAGTAGAAAATCACACCGAAATGCTTGTTGGTGCGTAGATGGTGGCCCAAAACAATATTGATGCCACCGAAATGCAAATCGTGAATGTTGGAAAGCATGAAGGATGTCGGAATGGCATTGAACTACCATGAAAAGGTGTGATATATGATTGAATTATATGAGTAGGAGCATGGTGTTGTAGTAATGGAGGCCATGATCGTGAACATATAGAGTGCCATTAGAGATGGGAGTTCACTGCTAGATATGAGAAAACAAACACCGAAGAACAAGTCCACATGGCTAAAAATAGTTGAAAATCGCCAGAGATGTGAAATCAGAGGTAATAGTGAATACTTGTTACTCTAGATGGTTTTGTCACTATAAATTGCAATTTACCTCTGAAAGAGAAACAAGAGCACCGTTATTGGTAGAAATTATCGATCGAGAATAATGCAACATACAAAATTTGGATGCTTGGTTCGGATCAAGGTGGCATATGGTGGGGGCCATGGGAATGGGTCAGTGGCACATGAGATCAATGAAAAACAAAATCCATGGAATTTGTGCCACCAAAAAAATAAAAATAGGGTAGAAAATATTGATGCGGCAGCAACAAAGCAAGAAAATATTTTGTGGCATGTAGAGTGGGTCAACTAGAGAGAATAGAACTCTATCAGGGAAACTATTCGGTGAATGGCCTTGATATTATGGTCTAGGTGGAAGCCACTGATGCATCAAGTGAAAGCAGTGTAGGTCAAAACCATAATACCATAATGTTATGTTGACTATGAACAACTAAATGCTTACAGTGAACGAATATGGGAGGGAAGCGACAGGGACAACTGGAATAACTGTAACATCGATGAAGAGGGTAGAAAATTTTGAAAATGGTATATCTATCACTAGAATGGGAGATGTAGTGTCAGAAATATGGATGAATGACCCGAAGCAAACGAGATCACCGAAAACCATAAAAAATGGAATAGGAGGCTACAAAAAATACTACGATATCGCCAAGGAAGATGGCATGAAGGCCATGAGTAACAAATCAATGTCTGATAGAAGGATATCAAAACTTCTAGGTTGCAAAGATGCAGGAATCCCAGGAACCATGGTAGACAGTGAAACTTCTATCTTAGCAATAGGAGCATCAAATGAGCTCAGATCTACATAAGGAGCCACATCGTTTAGTAAAAAGATGTTGGGTATATCATCCAGAGACCCTGGTTTGAATCTAGATATGGCTAAAAATTCTTCAAGGTCTAGATCAGGGGTGGAATCCTGATCTTCTTCAATGATATATTCACCAAAAATGGTAAGGATATTAGCTTTGAGTTGTTGAATACTAGTGATGAAAGCAGCTTGAATGTCGATAAGGTTGGCAAAAATCTTTGTGAAACTCAACATCATGAATAATGGTCATGAATGAATAAGGTCAATAAATTATAAATCCAAGATGAATGATCAGATCAAGAGATGAGGGTCGAGATTCAGAGGGACCCAAGCTACGAGTTTTCAAGATCAGAAGTGCACAAAGGTGTTCATGAAAAAATGAAAGAGTGTTCCTTCAAAGCCAAGATCTGTTGGTGGTTTTCTCGTTCCTTTTTTTAACTAAATTGTCCTAGAGGAACATGATACTCACCTATCCAATACTTGATCTAATACCAATAATGTGGGAAATACTCTTAATAAATGACATGAAATGGTACAAATGAAAAATTAGAATTGCATTAATCAAAAACATATTTATAGGTATGTCTGCCTTTGTAATGAGACATTTAATATGCACGATATGTTTCAATATTAAATGAAATACAATACTAATCCATATCATTTCATATTTTCCTTAAGGGATATGCATGATTTCTCCATCGCTTAGTTTCTCTTTTAGAACCACAATTTTTTTTTTTTTGTTTATTCTTTTGTTTCTCTTTCTTTTGCCACACATGCTTATCCTTTTTATTTGTTAATTTTATAGATTGCCACTCTTACTTATTTCCTAATGGATCATTATTTTTCTATATCCTCCATTTTTTGCTTAAGGGAAAGATAATTTCATAGGATATGACCAACATCATGGAAAAATATGCATCAAAAGGACAAATTCTTATAATCTAGATCTTGGATCTAGTCATAATCCTTTGCACTTAGAATAATTACCTCCAAAAGAGGGCTTGATAGGTCTACATGGAGACAAATTCAAGCAAAGGTAGTTACACGAGCCTCTTTAGTTACTTTGGATATTTCTATATATTCTCCAATATTATTTCAAATTCCTTTTAAGGTTTTCTCATTCCCAAATTCTAGGAGGAGAGCATACAATTACACCCAAACTAGGGCATTTTTTAGATTTTCTTTGTTGAGATAAAAACCTATGCTCTAGTTCCACATAAAAATTATATCCCTTGATATGAAATAAGACCTCCCACCTTGACTAATATCCTTATCCTCCAAGAAATAGAAAACAACAATGAAGAAGCATTTAGCGTAGAGTTTAAATTCTACATCTCCCTTTGGTTTCTAGACTTCCCTTATCCAATTTTTTAGATCTTGCTCCATCAACCAAAAACTTGTAAAGCAAAAAATTAATGCCTGCTCAAATAAATAATAAATTCCTTGTTTAAATAATTTTGGTTTTACATTGAATTATAATAACTCTATAGTTTTTTTCCAAGCATTTATTGAGGGCTAAGGATTGTGTGTTCTCTTGTCTTTTTCCCTCTTTTGTAACTACATGCTTAATACCTCTCATATAGCTCCTACTTTATCCTTTAGTACCACTATTTTGTACCACATCTCAAAAAGAGAGAGGTGGCAAACCCCCTGAAGAGGCTACCATAAAAAGAGAGGACACCACACTCACACATACATAAAAAAAAGAGGGATAACTATAAACAGTACCTTCCTTTGCAAATGGAAACCTTTACACCACAATGAAACGTTTGACCAAAAGCACACAATGCATACATAGAAGAATCCTTGAAACTAGACAATATGGGCTCTTGAGCTTGCATGTGGGGTAAAAAAGTACATCTAGACAAAAAATAGCATCCAAGTTGCAAGAACCACCAAATATCACTACATCCAAATAAAAAACTACACCCTAGTTGTATCCAAGATTTCATGAAATTGCCATGTCAAACCCTATCTTTCATATATATTATAATTTAATTGATCATGATTATTTCTTTGACACAAAAAAAAAATTAATTAGGAATAAGTTGATTTGTAGGATGTCAAAACCTTGGCAATCATATTTGTTATTTTTAATTTAGAGAATGATCCTAGAATTGACCTATTTATTTTTGTTGTCCTATTCATGTATTATACTACCCTTTTTCATTTAATGAAGAGTAGTTAGATATTTTAAAACCTCAATTATAATATTTTCTTCCTTGTTTTTTGTGAATGTTAAATGTTTTGTCAATTTCGTTTTTTAGACTAATTCCATTTGTTACACTGAAATATTGGGACTTGTATTTTACAAATTATTGTCATTTTAGTTCTATGATAGAATAATTTTCCGGGTGTTGACAATTAAGAAAGAAACAAACAATAAGACATCTTGTATGTCTAAGCCCTTTTAGAACTCAATGCTAATACTTGTTAAATCAACCAATACATTCTTCTATGAATTATTTATCAAATTTTTATTGAAAATTGGTATACTAAATCCTCCTATGAATGAATACGGTTCAAACTAATGTTAAATGTTTTATTACCATTTGAAATTTATTTAAACCAAGTTGTATTTCAAAATAATGCTTATATGAAAGCCTTGAGTTAATATTTCTTATGTAACCATGGGTGTATAATGAACTTAACAAAAATAATTAAATGGTCCCTTGGAGTGCTAATTCCATATCCTAAAATATTTCCAACGTTATTGCATAATATAGAGTGGAAATATCATAATATTTTAAGAATTTAGAGGAATAAATTTGATTTTCCAATGGATAAATATATTTTTGGAATATAAGAATTTTGTAATGACTGGGCATATTTTTAATGGTGTTTACTTTAAGATAAATTGATTACAAATCAAGCATATTTCAAAGCTATGAGGAATGAGTAGTTAATTATGTTTGATATGTAGAAGGTATTTTATATTTTTATTTTGATAAAATTGAAGGTCTATTATGACAAAGGTTAAATATTTAACCCTCTAGATGATAAATAAGAGGTGTTATCAAATTATAAGCTAGATAAAATTTTCAAATGATATGAGCTCAACCAATTTAATTCCTTGAATTTTGATAAGACCCACATTCAAATCTCACCATGTGTGATACACGCATAATTACCAAGATTCTATAAAATGGTTGAGGCCTATTTCAGTCTCATAATTAATTAAAAAATAAAAACTCCATTTTGAACTAAATATAAGTTGACTTTATAGGTGGTTGAAAATCTAGTCTTTTAGTCTCTTCTTGACCTCATAATAAAATTTATATTATAATCAATTATATATATATATATATATATATATATATATATATATATGCATATGTATATTATTTGAAACCCTAAAATATACTTCAATTAGAACAAGAAATATAATCCTTATATATCCACCCTAAATATTGTATATTTATTGCAATACCATGCTCATAAAATTAAAATAGAAATGTTGTATTTAATGCATATAATTATATAATGTATAGCATGGCCACATTGAGGAGACTATGCATTACTATTTTTATTTTATTTTTTATTATTAGGTGGAAGAATGGGTTTTTAAATGGTCCCTAAGCCTTTTTCAAATAAAATGAGGGGTTTTGCAAGGGTCCCTAAACATTTACTAGCAAAAATAGAGCCTCGAGGTTGTAGAAGAAACACAAAAGAGCAACTGAAAAAACAAGATAGAATCCAACAACAACAAGATCCTAGAAGTCGATCTAAGATTTAGCACAGTAATGGTAGGAGGATGGGCTTATTGATATGGACTGGAGGAATATTGTGATGGCATCGGGCCCGTCATAGAGCATGCATGTTAGTGATATTTTTTCATCTAAAAATTATGGGAAGGAACATGATTTCCAATGCATGTTGGATATCATTTGTTAAATAACAATGGATGTTTGGAACTATGTGAATCCAGGTTGGTTCTAGTGGTTCAACTAGACCCTGTGGTGGAAGATGTGGAGTATTTAACCAAGAATACACTTATTTGTAAATTTATGGGCATCCAAAATTCTCTTCCCTTTGTGGAGGCTTGGGTTGGGAAGACTTGGAACCCTGACGGTGATGTGGAGGTGATGTTGAGTGTGAATAGCTACTTTATGGTGGTTTTATCTTGTCTTGTGGATCATAACAAAGCATTTGAAGTGGGTCCATATTTCTATAACCAAGCTATACTCTTTCTTAAACCTTGGCATGTGGGTTTCAAACCGTCAGAGGAGTGGTCGTTGTGGGTTCTAGTGTGGGTTCAGCTCCCGTGGCTCCCATTGGAATTTTGGAGAAATGACATATTGCATATGATTTTCCTTATTCTTGGGAATATAGTTGGACCGTCACAACAGATGATGGAGAAAAAGGTAATTTATGGTACCCGTATCTGTGTCAAAATTGATTTAAAAAATTCTACTCCAGATTCTATTGAAATACAATTTGGATCATCTACATGGGTTCAACAACTGGACTATGAAGCTCTTCTATTTTATTTTTGAATCTGTCATGAATATGACCACTTGCAAAGAAAATATCCTAAGTTTATCCTACTCGTGGCTTCAAATCCTAGGCCCTCTCGATTTGCACAAAATCTAGATAAAGAAAAAGCCTTGATAAAGGAATGGGATAGGGATAAGGAAGGCTTTGTTCTTGTAAAACCCCAAAACAGAGGAAGAAGGGTAAAAAAAACCCTTAAGGATAGCCAACCAGATGCTCTAATCAACTATTTTGAGATATTGGATGATCTTGATCAGTGCATGGAGTTACCTGAAACATCGCTATATGATGCATATATAATAGGGCTGAATTAGATGTCTCTTCTTGAGGTGGAACCTAAATAATCATATCTAGTAGGTTTAAATGAAGAACAAATGGCTTTGGATTTGAGTTTAGGTGATATGGTTGGATCTAGCCCTAGAAAGAAAACTATTTTGGAAAGTGGCACATATATAGTTGTGCTCTCTCCTACTCAAGCACTGATGCAGTAATCCTTGGACTGTAAAACTCCTACGGTGTTGGGATTGCAATAGAAAATAATTTAAAAAGGTGATTTAGATAAGAATATAAGGTGGTTCGAAATAAATACCAAGATAAAATTAAGTTAATGGGAGAGACTTTGGTGGAGTTAGGCTTGGTGAGAAAATTGGACTCCCATTTGTCTAACCCCAAGAAATATTTTTTTCTCATGGAATGTAAGGGGGTTGAACAACATCTCCGAACAAAAAGTTGTTCATGATTTTATTTGTGTGCATTGGATGTGGTGTTTATTCAGGAGACTAAATTGGATACAGATAGTATGTTAAATATTGCTCCCAAGTTGTGGAGAAGGGGTCAATTCCAGTGGATATGCTGGTGGTATTTCTTATTTATGGGATCCAATTAAGATCTCTCCTCTTACTTGGATTTCTAGTAGATGTTCTATTTCGATGATCGGGTATGATAATGAATCTCGTGAAACCATCCTACTTACAAATGTGTGTGCTCCTATTGATTATAATGGTAAATTAAATATTTGGGAGCACATTAGCTTTGTGAGAAGTTTGGCTCCCCTGTACCCATGGATTTTTGGTTGGATCTTGTCTGGAGAAGAAACACGATGGAGTTGATCATCTCAAGCCTTTTTCTTCTATTTTTAGTGCTCATATCCAGGCCCTAAACTTGGTTGACATCAATATAGATAAAAATATATTTACCTGGAACAATAGAAGATGTGTGAAAGAGTCCATGTCAGAGATATTGGATAGGTTTTTGATCTCTAGTTTTTGGATTGGTAATAATAGAAGCTCTAGTTTTATGATTCTAGAGGGTAGGGGATCTGATCATTGGCCTATCAAACTCTATACTCTTGAGTTTGGGCTAAAGAATAATACTTCCTTTAAGTTTCAACTTATGTGTCTATGGGATCCTAAGATTCATGATTTCATGCAAGTTCAGTGGACCAATGGCAAACCTTATCATGTCACTGCTATGTATTCCTTTATGAAGCAGTTACAATTTATCAATCATAAATTGAAGAGGTGGAATAGTATAAACTTTGGGAACCTTTCCTTAGATAATTTTGTGGTTATTAAGAAGGTGGAAGAATATTCAAGGAATATTAGAGATCATGGACTCATAGAGGAGCTTCTCTTTAAGGAATCTAAGGCTGCAAAATAACTTGTTGAATGGGAGTTGAGGAAAAAAAATGGAAATGAAAAGCTTGAGTGGATTGGCTTCAGGAAGGATATAGGAACATGACCTTATTTTTAAAATTAGTTAAGGCTTGCCATAATGATAACCTGATTTCCTCTCTTGTGAATTCTAATGGTGCCCTTCTCTCTTCTTTCAAGGACATTTCAAAAGATACTAGGAGGTATTTTTCCTCTCTCTTCAAGGAGGACTCCCTCTTTGATGATGAGGATGAAAATATTACTCTAAATTATATTCCCTTGATTGCTTCTAGAGAAATGAATGAGCATTTTATGGGCTAAATTTCCATTGAGGAGTTGGAAAATATTGTATTCAATATGAAAAAAGGAAATCCCCAGGCCAGGATGGATTCCCAAATGAGTTTTATCAGGAGTTTTGGGAGTTAATCAAATTTGATCTTATCGATGTGGTCCATGATTCCCAAAATAACAAATAGATGCTAAGGGCTCTAAATGCTACCTTTGTGGTGCTTATTCCCAAAAAAATAGGGAGAAAATTCTTTTGATATGTTTAGGCCTATTGCTCTCTACAATGTTGTGTATAAGATCATTACAAAAATTATTGCTGAGAAGCTGAAGATATGGTTGAGAAAAATCATCTCTGAGGAGCAAGGTGGGTTTGTTGTTGGCCAGAAAACCTTGTATGGGGTTGTTATTACTATGAAAGCTATTCACTCGATGAAAAATTCTAAGGAGAAACCTATGTTGATTAAGTTGGACATGGCCAAATCCTATGACCAAGTAAAATGGTCCTTTCTTCATAAATTTCTTACTGCTTTTGGCTTTGAGAAGGAATGTATTAGATGGGTGATGAGTTGTGTTTCTTCTTCCTTATTATTTGTTCTTGTTAATAATTTGCCATCAGAGCTATTTGAGGCCTCGAGGGAATTGAGGCAAGGAGATACTATATCTCCTTATTTTTTAACATTATGGTGGAAGGGTTTGAAATACTTCTCAAGTATTAGGTTAGGCATGGTCTCATTTAGGGTTGGAAGTGGGATAGTAGTTTGTTGCCTCTTTCCCACATTCAATTTGTTTATTATATGATTTTTATGGGAGTTGCCACTACCAGGGAATATGGCAACATTATATGGTCTCTTGACATATATCTTTGTGCTTATGTGCAGTTGATTAATGAGGACAAGTCTTCTATTTTCTTCTTCAATACCCCTCCTCTTATTCAAGCCATGATTACTAAAATTCTAATATTCTAGGCTGGGACTCCTTCCTTTATTTATCTTGGTATTTCGATTTCATCCCATCCTCTACCTAGATCCTCTTGGAAATATATGCTTGATTCATTTAGAGGGAAGGTGAACCATTGGACTGTTATATGTCTCTCCTTTGTGGGTAGAGTGTTCCTTTTAAAATTTATTGTTCAAGATTTACCCATTTATAGGTTTTTTTTTGCAAACAACTCCTTCTCATTTTATCAAAGACATGGATGCTTTGTCAAGATAATTTTTGTGGTCTGGAAAACTTGCTCAATCTAAATGGAGTTTGATTAGGTGGGATTCCGTTTGTAGGTCAATTCAAGAGGGATGCCTTGGGTTGCGATAGGAAATTCTTTCCAGGTAAGCTTTGGCTGCAAAACTCTACTAGAGATGGTGTACTTGTCCAAACCATATTTTGGCTAAAATCTTATCTTGTAAGTACTTGAGAGGTATTTTTGAGGCTAATATCCCTAGATTCAGCTTGGTTGGAAAAGGTTTGGTTATCTGTACACTCTAAAAAGAGGGTCTAATTTAATTAAGCAGGGTTTGTTCTAGATTTGCAATTGAGGATCAAATTCTCCTTTTTGGGAGGATTCTTGGGATGGCAATCCTCCTATCTTGAATCAATATCCCAGTTTACATTCCCTAAGAATTTTGTTCTTATAAGTGGTCTGGTATCGTATGGAGGACTTTAAAAGAATTCATCCTTTTGGTAATATGGATATGTATAAGTGGAAATATCCATAGGAATGGCCCTAGGGGGATTGGTCAAGGATAAATATGTGTTTTATCTTATTCTTAAAGGAAGGCCCTGCTCTTCATTGAGGTGTAAAGAAATTTTGGTTTGGAACCTTGATCCCAAGGGAACCTACCCTATAGCCTATGGTTATCAGGTTCTTGATATGTAAAATTTTGGGAGCATCCCTATCACATGGTGGGAAAATGTGTGGAATAGATTTGCTTTGCATAAATGTAACTTCTTTCTCTTGCTAGTTGCTTGTAATAAATGCCTCACTTGGGATAACGTGAGGAAGAGGGGATTTTAGGGTCCCTCTTTTTGTTTCCTTTGTGGTAATAATGACGATGACTCTCCTCATTTATTTTTCCAATGCTCCATTACCAGAGACATTTTGCACCATTGGTGGAGTACATGGAACCATCCATTTTTTCATGTGCTCTCCTTGGTGGAGTTTTGGAGCAGTTTGAGCAGACCTCCATCCAATGCCCCTTCCTCAAGGTGGCTTAGAATTTGGTCCCTTATTCCATCATCTGGTATATTTGGATCGAATGAAACCATCATATCTTTTAGGGTAGAAATTTGGCTATTCAACAGATATGGCAAAGGATCATGTGTATGGTTTATAAAACTATTTGTAGTAAATGTGATGTGGATCCTATTTTGGACTATAGAGAGGAGAAGGTGTGGTAGGACCTTGGTATATTTGGGGTTGGTTCAGACTCTTCTCACCCTAGGAGGGTTCCTCAACTCAGCAATAAATTTTGAAGAGATGGTAGGTGTAGTTCACCACCTAGAGGAGTTTTAAAAGTTAATACTGATGGATCATCCAGGGGCAATCCTAGACATGCTGGAATTAGTAGTGTTAGAAGAGACTCTACTAGTGTGGTCAGATATTTATTTTCCATTTATAAATATGTTCACTCCAAAAATTTTATGGAAGCTCTTATGTTTCTTGAGGCCTTGCAGAGTGGGTTTCCTCTTGGCTGGCTAAGAGCATTTGTGAGTTTGACTACCAAATTTTGGTTAATATTTTAAATAGAAAAATTTTGGAGGATGTTAATTGGTAGTTGGCATCTGTGGCCATTCATATTCTTAGAATTACTAAAGATTTCAAATTTATCTCCTTTGTACACATGCCAAGGGAATGGAATGGGGTTGCTAATTATTTTGTCAAAAGGGCTTCTAAGCTTTCAAGTCATTAGATTATGGATAATTGGGAGTCTCCCAGGTGGGGACTCTCAAAATCTCTAGGAGTTGATTCACAAGGATGTCCATATTTAATGTTGTTTTCTCTTGTTGTTTTCTTCAGGTTTCGACCCCGTATGATGGTTTTAGCCTATTTTGTTATTTATTTGAGTCATGATTGGGGGCTTCATTGTACTCTATAATCTTGTCTTCTTATCAATATATTTTTACCCCTTTATTTAAAAAAAAAACAAGATACTATAAGCTAAGAGACTATCATAGAAGAACTAAAGAGAAATATGGATCCCTTCAAATCCATACCAAACAACTATAACACAAGACACAACCAAAAAACTAGCTCCAATTTAAATCAAAATTTAAAATTTAAAATTTACCTACCCAATTCGAGAAATTTTCCTAGGGGGTAGAAATTTCCCAGCAACCTTGCAAAATCACACATTAAATATAAATAAAAAAATTCAAAATTTTCCTATAGGGACCTCCCCAAATCCATAAAATTAGGGTAGCTCAATGATATCTCCATGAGCCTTTTATCCATAAAACAACCAAAAGGTAAATAGATCTAGAAGTTGTTAACTTTAGAAAGATTTGAATCCACATTTGCTAACAAGAAAATTATACCTAGAAAAAACAACAACTGGAACTCTTGCAACCCAAAGGATGGGTTTGAATGTTTAACCAGATAGAAGTAGCTTTCCAGGCCCTTGGTATTACTCCCATGAAACTAGGACTCAAGGATGCAAGCATCCACAAGATTTTCCCTTCCAATAGGGGAATGAAAAAGCACGCCATAGCTAAAAGGTATAAAATCAACAAATAGAACACCTCTAGGATTTTTCTACCAAGCCTCTGAAGAAATATGCTCACATTTAAATTTAAAATAAGAGTATATTTCCTACCCAAGTCCTAGACCAAGAAAGGATCACAAACAACTAAAAACCCTCTCACTTCTATATTTAAAATTTGAAAATTTATCCCGCCCAACACAAAGGTCATGAAAGGATTTACCTATAAAAACATCTCAGGACCCACAAACCTTAGATGTATATTCTTAAATAGATCAACTCTAGGACCAACAACTAGACCACTAACAACCGAATTATTGCTAACATAAATATTTAAAATTTAGAACTTTTTCCCACCCAACATAACAACCATAGAAATAAATATCTACAAGAAATTTAAGGACCCACAAACACAATATCCATGTTCTTAGGTAGATCAACTCTAGGACCACCAACTAGGTCACTGACAGCTAAATTCTTATTCACATCAAAATTTAAAATTTGAAAATTTATCCCACTCAACAAAAATATTATAGAAGGATCTACCTACAAAAACATCTGAAGATCCACAAACCCTAGATACACATTCTTAGATAGATAATCTCTAGGACCAACAACTAGACCAATAACAATTGAATTCTTGATCACATCAAACACAAGATCCAAAAACATTTTCCCACCTAGCACAAAAAACACAAAAGAGAATGTTTACAAGAAATTCTTAGGACCCACAAACACAAGATCTACATTCTTAGGCAAATCAACTCTAGGACCAACAAATAGACCATTAACAATCATATTCCCACTCACATCAAGATTTGATATTCAAAAATTTTATTTCCCAACATAATAGCCATAAAAGAAAATTTTTAATAAGATCCACATTCTTAGGCAGATAAACTCTAAGAGTAGTAGCTAGACCACTAACAACCAAATTCTTGCTCTTATCAATATTTGAAATTTAATACTTTTTCTTACATAACACAATGACCACGGAATGGAATGTATTCAAGAACTTCTCAGGACCCATGAACACATGATCCACATTATCAATTAGATTAACTCTAAGACCAATAGCTAAACCACTAATAGCCATATTATTTCTTACATCATCATTTGGAATTTGAATATTTTCTCGCTCAGTAAAATGACCATGGAAGAGAATATCTATAAGAACTTCTTACTATCCATGAACACATGATTCACATTTTTTGGTATATTAGCTCTAGGAACAACAACTAGACCACTAATAGTCCAATTATCACTCACATCAACATTTGAAATTTAATTTTTTTCCAGCCCAACATAGTAGCCATGAAAGGGAATGTCTACAAGAAATTCTCAATGCCCATGAACACATGATATATATTCTCAGACATATTATATCTAGGACCAAGAAATATACCACTAACAATAGGGATCCCACTCACATCAACATTTGAAATTTGACCATTTTTTTACCCAACACAAAATCCATGGAAGGGATTGCCTACAAGAATATATTAGGACCCAAAATATAGGATACACATTCTCAGGCCTAACATCCTAGCAGTAAAACCCCTAACAACCATAATCCCACTCACATCAACAAATAAAAATTGAAACTTTTTCTCACCCGTAAAGGACACATATGGGAATACTTGTAAGAACCTCTTAGGATCCATGAACCTAGGATCCATGTTCTTATATAAGACAACTCTAGTATCAACATCTAACCCACAAACAACCAATATCTCACTCACAACAAAACTTAAATACTAGGGGACACTCCTAAAAATAATAGATTTATTGCCAACAACCAAAATTTCATTTAAAACCAACAATAGGATGAAATTACCACCCAAGACAGGCTTCATGAATATTAATTCTAGAAAATACTCTCTTGGAACCATAGAATAAGGGATATCCAAATCAACCCCAATCCCTGTAGGCTTCAAACCTCCTAAAACACTAAAGCCAGCATTGAGACCATCACTCCATAGTAGGGGACAACCTCTCCTACCAAAATAGCTCACCCTCCAACACCCTCTAATCCTTCCTCTCCCTATAATGGCTCTTTCTCCCCCTAACACTATTATTTTCTAATTTAATTTTTAGGTAGATTAAGAAATAAATTTCTCTCAAATATTTTAAAAGATAACAAGTTTTCTATTTTGAAAATTATATGTATTTAATTATATTGGTTTTATTACTATGTCATTTTGGAATATTGAAAACAATAATATAATGTTTCATTTGATATGTATCATTCATACTTAACATATGACAACTTGAAGCTAGTTTTCACAGATCTAACAAATTATTCTTTTATGAATATTAATGAAGTTATTCAATATAACTTTATTGACAAATAATATTTGGTTTATTTAAAGAGTTAAGATTATGATACCTTGAACCTTAGATTGGAATTTAGTTTTGGTGTTCCTTCTTAAATGTGTTAATGAATTAAAGTTGATAATTGTGATTGTAATGTATGAATTGCAATAAATTTTGATTATTCCATGACTTTTACATGCAATTTTATAATTAGTTGACATAGATATTTTTTATTGAAATATATAAGTGTCTTTCTACATATTGGATCTATGATGTAGCATGGTGATAATTGGATTTGAATCATGGGATAGGTGTCCTATAAAAACTATATAACATGAGAAATAAATTTCAAACATGATCAAAATGCAGCTATAATCTCAATAAAATAATAGCCATTTTTTTTATATTAATCCTTGAGTGAGAAATACAATTCTAAGCAAATATTAATGATATGATAGATAATTAATTGATTCATCATAATTATTTTCTTGCTTTTATAACTTCAAATTAGGATTATTTTGGTAGTAGTAGATATTTTCTACACACAATTCATTTGTTCATTCTAGGGTTGTAGGATGAGGTTTGTATATTTAAGGTAGGAACCCAATGATTATGTAAGATGTACTTTGCACTCTATTATTATATTTATTTTTAATATCAAACATTATGATTATTTATGGATATTTATTCTATGAGACCACTATGTTGTTGTGCAAACTATACTCTATAACTTATTTTATTTATTTTTGCTATGAGACCCAATGAATTTATATGCATATTCTTGGTATAACAATGCATGATTATAAAAAATGTACCCCTTATATTGTTATTTCATATAGTTTGAATATGATATCCAATGGATATTTATAGTATTGTACTCTATGGGTGTTCAAGGAGTACCATATTTATTGTTGGTTTATATATTAAAGGATATTATTAGTCTACCCCTTTGGAGAATTACATCAAGTATATTACTTCTTCTTGTTAGCTTTGTGGCATTGTAGATATAAATTGGTCAGTTGGATGTTGATGATAAAGAGACCTATCCTTGTGAGATTTCTAAATAATATAAGTGAGTGTTGTTATCTTGGAATGATTCCTTGTCACCCAGGTGTTGTAGGTGAGTTGGAGAGGACAGGGAAATCCTCCAAGTGAGGTCCCAGGTTCAAATATCCACCCTACCAAAAAGTTGAATTGGGTATCCAAAATCCAATTGATAATGTTGGTGCGGGTAGGGTCGAGTGCGACTCCTAGGTGACTTTGACAGTGTAGAACCGTTTTTTCGTGGTCTCTCAGACCAAGGCGGCCTCGCGAGGGGTTTTTCGCTTTAAAAAAAAAGAAGAAGAATGATTCCTTATTTTATAGACCATCATATTCATTTTTCCATGTTATTTACATGGTTTTAAATTTAGGGCTATTTATATGGTGATTGGATGAAGTTATATTATGTTGCTATAAGAATTTCTTATGCAGTGGATCATATATATATTTTTGTAATAGATGGATATATTATGATGGTGGATGGATGTGCCACTTGCCTTATTGTTTAAAGTATTTTACAAACATGGGACCTGATGAAAATTGACAAATAATTTTATTAGTATAGTTTTGGATGGATACATAAAATATGTTGTTTTCATTGTGACTTTATGGGGGAGAGGATATGCTTGGCTTGTCCCACTATATGATTATGTAAGTAATTTTCTTTTATCTATTGGTTTAATGAAATTGTAGATGGAAGTTAGTTGATTAGACATTGATGATAAATAAAACTATCTTTATGAGATTTCTAAAATATATGAACCCTTTAATTGAATGATATTTGTCATGGTATGACTACTTGTCATATGTGTTGTTGCATAAATGTTTACACTATTGTGATTAGTAAGGTTTTAGATTCATGGTTACTAATATGAGATTAAATAAAGGCATGTTTTTGTTATGTTTTAATGATTAAAAAACATATTTGTTTGCAAATCACCAATATTTCCATAGGATCTCAATATCAAATATTTTCCAAATATGTACATAACAATGAACAATAAAATCACTACATGTTATTGATAATCATCTACTTTACACAATACATAAATACAATTTGTATCCTTTGATACTCTATTACACATATTTATCATTCATATATACATATTTGAGACTCTTCCTATTCACATGACTCCTGAACTTTATACTTATATAAAATCTTCATCTCTTCATACTCATGGGAAATTGAACTTTTCATATTTCTCAATATATAAATCTCAAATAATTACATGAAGATAAAGACTCTCATGATTGTGGATAAACCATAAATCCTCACTTATAAACATGGCACTTCAACTACACAACTCCACATTTATTTACATAACACATATGTCACTCTTAATAACTCAACACATACTTTCATATTTGAGTCAATGTGGTTCCAGGACCCTAATCTAAGATCTAAAATTTTTGAATGGTGGCCACAAGATTTCAATGGCCCTCACATTTCCCAAATTTCTAGGAAACTTTAGCTTGTAAAAGAAAACATTAAAATCTGAAAAAAAGAAGTCTTTGGTAATATATTTGAAGAAAATAATATCATTATTAGATAGCTCAATGTTGTGGAAGAATAGATTCAATCCAAAATCTCTTGTCATGATCTAAGAGCTAAGGATAAATATCTACTATTTGAATTTCATAATATATTAGCCAAGGAAGAGACCTTCTAGTGATAGAAGTGCAAAACCCGTTGGCTGAAGGAGGGGGTCTCAAATACTAAGTACTTTCATTACTCTACTCTCAAACGTCAGAGTGCCAATAAATTCAAGGATATTTGTAAGAGGTATGGATCAATCACCAATGATATTATGGAAATTAGAGCTAAAGCAGTCAGCCACTTCCAATATTTACTTGGTCCTTCCCATCCTTACCCAAAATTAGTTTCAAATTCTCTTTTCCAAAGTATCCCAAGGTTGGTTCCCTCTGATTTCAATGCTAAGATACTTTTTACCTTCTCTCAAGATGAAATTAAAGAGATCCTCTTCTCCTTGTCAGTAGATAAAGCCCCAATTTTAGATGATTTTCCTCCAAGGTTCTTCTAGGATTTTTAGGATATTGTGGGTCTGGATGTTATAGATATTATACAAGAGGTTCAAAGGAACAAGTATTTTCCTAGAGACATAAACTCCACATTATTTTCCCTTGCTCCTAAGTCCCATGATTGTTGCTCCTTCTCAAACTATCACCCCATTAGTTTATGCAATGCCATTTACAAAATCTTGATGAAGTCCATTGCCAATAGGTTGAAAAGCATTCTTCCAACTTTCATTGATTTATGCCAAGGAATATCTATTCAAGGGAGCCTTATAACTGATGGAATCATCACTATCCATGAGATGGCTCACTTTGTCACAAAAAGAAAGAAACCTAGTTTCTTTCTCAAGTTGTACATGAACAAAGCTTTTGATAGGGTATCTTAGGAATTGTTTACTGTCCTCTCCAAATTTGTGTTTCATGATGATTGGATCAAAATCATAAAAGAATACCTCTCAACTACTTGGTTCTCTATCCTTATAAATGGTTTTGTAGTTGGTTACTTCAAGATATCTAAAGGACTAAGATGTAAGTGTAGGTGTTTTTACTCATTAGTGTAGGGTGCTCTCCAAAATCAATCTAGAACTATGTTATCCTTTTAAATATTTGCAACCATAAAACTTAAGAAATACACTTAATCACCTTTAATAGGTAATGTTTTATGCCTTGTATATTGCTATCTTTAATTCTTCAATTTTCTATGTTTGATGTCCTCAAACTTGCTATCTTCCTTCCTTCAAGTTTGTTTCTTTCTTAAATATATCTAACATTTACTTTCAAACTTTAACTTTATCAAATCATCTCTTCTATGTTGTCCTTAGTTTGTTTTGCTTTATTCATTTATCACAATCCTATTTCAAATAGCTCACAATACTATCTCTTCTTTTTATGATTTTATTTCTTTATGATGGGCCTCTTTTAATGGATCTCATTCAATATCTTCTATATATTTCAACAATATTTATATCAAGGTTTATCTTTAAGACTTGAATCAATATTATAGAATGCCTTTTATTTTAAATAGATTCTTGGAATAGGTTAACTCAATCAATTTTGTTAAGGTCAATATCTTAATGACCTAAAATGTTTATCAAGGTATATGTTTGAGACCAAAGCTTATATTGGACTATAACTTGAATCAATTCCTACTTGAGAAAACTTGTCTACATTTTGGGCTTGTCATCATATGGCAATGATTATCCCAAATCCTATGCAATAAACCTTATTGTAGCTCTAATACCACTATTCGATTTCTAGATAGATTAATTAATAGAAATATTTAATCAAAAATAACAATGAAATTAAATATTGAAAAAATAATAATATCTCACAAATATAACTCAGATGTACACAATATCATAAGATTACAAGAATTATATAGATTTATTACATTGCATGGAGCTTTATCTCCAATATATAATTTTACATGACTTTATATAATTTGGGACATAATTTGATTAGACCATTTAAAGGTACATAGTTGATTGATCTATTTAAGGATGTATGCTTTAATCGAAAAATCGAAAGGCATATGATTGATAGAATTATTAAAACACATGATTTGACTCAACGTATTTAAAGGAATATTCATGATTGGCCTATTTAAAGGCACATAAAATATTGGTTCATTTAAAAGCACATGATTTGATTAAATCTATTTAAAGTCACATACTTTAACTATTTTGACCACTTTGTATAATTGATTTTAGATTTGATACCTCTCAGTAAGGAGGAACTATGTCTCATGAGTCACTTACCCCTACACATGGACATTAGGTGGGGTAAGTGGTATATGCAAAGATATTAAAATGATTCACCCTAAATGGGTTAAGTGATGTTTCACAATAGTATATGTACAATTTTAAGTAGTGATAAATTCCAACCCTTAAGCATGGTGCTTAATGAGTGAGATATTAATAACTATATAAAAATTAATTTAAGATGGATCATATAACTAATCAACCTATTTAAAGGCACACAACTAAGTTGATGAATTGTTGACTAGAGTTAGTTAATTTATTTTAAGGATACTTAATGTACTAAGAAAACTTAGATCTTAGTTAGGAGGACATTTCACCCTTTTGGGGGGTTTTCTATTATTGGTTACTGTTGTGGCTGATCCACAACACACCCCAAAATTGGGGACCCACCTTTTTTGCATGCTTTCAAAGAAAATCTCAATGACCCAGATGCTAAAAAATCAAGAAAAAGGCAAAAATTTCACAAAATGAAAAAGTGTCGCGATATCGCGACATGTCGCTCCGTCGCTGCCAGAAAATGAAAAGTGTCGCGATATCGCGACATGTCGCTCCGTCGCTGGCAGAAATTGAAAAAGTGTCGCGATATCGCGACATGTTGCGCGGTCGCTGGCAGAAAATGAAAAAGTGTCGCGATATCGCGACGTGTTGCGCTGTCGCTGGCAGAAAATGAAAAAGTGTCACGATTTCGCGACGTGTTGCGCGGTCGCTGGCAGAAAATGAAAAGTGTCACGATATCGCGACATGTCACAAAATCGCGGGTCAAACCAGTCAAACAGGGCAAGGCACGAAAAGCGTCGCGATTTCGCGACAGAAAACAGCAAAGGGGCCCGAAGCGGAAAAGCGTCACGATTTCGCGACAGGAAATAGCAAAGGGGCCCGAAGCGAAAAAGCGTAGCGATTTCACGACGGAAAGCCGGCAGAGTGTACGAAACAGAAAGGTGTCACGATTTCGCGACATGTCACGTTTTCGCGGCTAAGTGCAGCAAAACCCAGCGATAGAGAAAAACATCACGATTTCACGACAGAAAGCAGCGAGATAGCCCGAAAGAGAAAAGCGTCGCGATTTCACGACAGGTTGCATCCACGCGGCCCGAAGCAAAAAAATGTCACGATATCGCGACATGTATCATTTTCGCGATGCATGAGGAGAAACAAAGCTGTTGGCAGAAAAACGTCGCGATATCGCGACATGTCTCATTTTCGCTGCGCATGAAGGCGGACAAGGCTGTTGGCAGGAAAATGTCACGATATCGCGACATGTCGCGTTTTCACGATGAAAGTGAAGGAGCAAAGCTACATGCTATTTTTGGTCACGATTTACATGGGGCCATTACAGAACATGCAGAAAAGTGCGAAACACGTGGCGTACATGTGTAAGGGCTACAGAGGCGTTACAGTTCACAGAGAAGATCTCGAGCATAAAATCAAAAGCAATGGAAAGGCGGGGAAGGTGAAACGAAGCAATCTGGAAGATGAAACGAACCATCGTGGAAGGAGAAGCAGTTTGCCAACAAGTATAAAATGCAGAGGCACAGATTGATACGGGGTCGAAAACCGCTGCGAGCAGTGTTGCAGAGTTGATGGTGATTAGCCGTTCTGGGCCTGCTATGGAGTGCTTTTCTTCCACTTTTGCTGGTTTTGAGAAAAACCAGAGATTCTACTATTGTAACAGGACATATTTATTTAATGCAAAATTGTTCAAAAATTTGCATTTTATGGGCAAGAAAGGATGAGAAATTTTTTGCATGCTTCATTTTAACTGTTCTATTTTTCTCTTTTCAGATTTCAGATTTATAAATGAAATACATGCCATTGTTTTGGGTTATTTCATGTGAATGTCTCCAATCTGGAAATTATTTTAAACCCTTGGAGCTAGCACCTAGTTTACTTTGATTGTGTTTGTTTTGCAGGTCAAATAGGCTAGGTTGCATGTACGAAACTCTCACGTATTCGGTTTTGTCGGAATAGGATAGCATCAGACTGAACGTGTTCAATGTTTAATTTTCTGTATTTCTATTTCATTTTTATTTTATTTTCCAGAAGGTTCGACTTAGTTAAAACAAATATTTAAAAATTATAAAATCTAAAAAAAAATGAACAATCACTAAAGTTTATGATGAAATAAATCTACATTGCCCCTTGTTTACAGTTACTTGCAATCACTAAGGTGTTCCAAGCATTTAAATTGATTATCTTTATCTGAGATTACTAATACACAGTTGCAAATGCTAATACAGTGGAGACCTTGGAGAAGTTGGTTGTTTAACTTCTTTGCAAGAGGGGATTTGGAACCCAAATCCTAAGGAAGAGTGTAATTTCACAAGTGTGTGAAAATACCACTCAACATTTTGGCGCTAGAAGGAGGGCATGAAAGGGTTTACTTTATCGTGATTTTTATAATTGTTTAAGAGCTTTCCATTGCTAAATATTTCAAGTCCATTTGATTAGCATCTTCGGCCTCCTCTAACACCACTCAACATTTTGGCGCTAGAAGGAGGGCCTGAACCGGTTTATTTCAGATTGATTTAAATGCTATAGGGATTTAAATTTTGAATATTTCATGCCCTATTGGTTATTATCTTTAGCCCTCTTTTAATATTACAACTTTGTACTGTTAAAAGGAGGACATGAATTGCTATGCACTGGTCTAACGCTTTGATTGTTCATACAGGAATAATGTGATTTAATTTGATTTAAAAAAAAAAATAATAAATAAAAATAAAAAATTATTATTTTGGGTATTAAAGTTATATTCTTTAAGATTTACTAATGGCTATGTTTTCACCATGGATGACAGGTAGCCCATTGAACATACCAGGAGTTCAACATTATTTTCCCGTTGGTTTTGAGAGATGTCTTCCTCGATTTTTGTCTAACGGGACAAATATTGCAGGAGAACACATTCAAGCATTCAAATTTGTTGTGAATCACTTAACAATTTGGCATGATGATGTTGTTTGTAAAATGTTCCCTTACACCTTGGACAAAGTGGCATTTGATTGGTTTACAAGTCTGCCCTTAGGGTCTATCACTTCTTGGGCTCAACTAGAGGCAAGCATTTCTTAATCAATTCAACAAAAAGCAAGTTGACCCAATCCGCATGTATGAGCAGTTTTTCACTATTAAAAAAGGACCAAGTGAAAATGTGAAGTCATTTTCTGAAAGGTTCTTTGGATTATATGCTCAATTAGTGACATTTTATGCTCTTCAAGAAGAAATGGCTCTCCAAATATATGTAAATGCTCTTGACCCACTCATTTCCACATATTTGCGAGGGATGCCTCAAATCACATCTTTGACACAAGCCTATACTCAAGCAATGGCAATTGAGCAACAATTGAGTTGTCAAAATTATGGTGGGGGTTTTGGATCGTATAATCTTCAATCATTTAATACATCCTTTACCCATCCAATGATTTATCCACCTCAACCAAATTCAAGTGTAAATCAATTTCAGAATCAACAATCATTCCCAAGCTTCAATCAATTTCAAAATCCTCAACCTACTATGCAAGATCAACCATCTTTCTTAAGTATGAATCAACTTCAAAATACTCATCTTGATTCAAAGGATATTTCTAAAATCAATTTTAATGATTTTCATAAGAATATGATTTTAGGCAAGGGAGGAGTACTAGATCCAACTAGTATTGAAGCATGTGACAAATTGGAAACCCTTGACTCACCAAAAGATGAATTCTATGAGGATGAATCTATTTCGGATGACATTGTTGAAAATGATGACCAAGAGGATCCACACCTTCCAAATTGTGATAAAACTGAATCATGGGTTACACATGTGGATTATGATAGCCTTATCAATTTGAATACAAGCAATAACCCAATTTTGGAAGTAATTGAACCATCTAAGGAAGGTGAAGATAAATTTGATGAGAAACATGTTGATGAATTAAAAGATAAAGAAGAAATAAGTGAGCATCACAATTTGATTTTGAAAGATGATCATCATGATTCTTGGGAAGAGTATGCTCACTCCAAAACTGCTAATGAAATTTGTGTGCCTATGGATATGCAGGATGATACAATTGCCCTTTCACATGAGGATATTACAAGTCCTGTGCAATCTGAGAATGTTTTGGAAGAAGGATTGGAATCTCATCAAAGGTTTGAGAAGGATAATGATTTTACTACCATGGATGAAGAAGGAGAATCAATTGTTTTTGTTCCCCTTGGGGGGCAAGAAATCAAAAATCTTGATCCACCTATTGTTTCTACAATGTCTATGCCATCTCAAAATGATGAAATTACAAAGCCTAAGTGGTGTGGGTTTGATACTATTGATGATCCTAATGAAAATATGGATTTTGAGGCAACTCAAGCCATTGATCATGGAAAGGTGTCACGTGACACATATCTTGAAAAATTAGGCTCTTGTTTTGAAAAAGATGGACGCATGTTTGATTGGGTGCCTAACTTTGGTGTTTTTGAACAGGTGTTGGATGATGAAGAAGACAATGAAGAAAAAGAAAAAGCTACTAACACTCATCAAGTTGTGATAAATTCTAATCATGATGGGTTGAGTATGGGTGACAAGGTGAAATCTTTACCTTTGGTAGTAGCTACAAAGATTTCAAGTGATAGGTTACATGATGTCCCTTGGGATGCTAACATCATTAATGAGGAAATGCCAAATTTTGTTGATGCTTGTCAAGTTTTGAATGATTTTGATTGCTTTAAAATCCTGGAAAATGATTTGAATTCAAGACTTTTAGAAATAGGCTCTTGTTTGCAATATCTCACATTTGAAAAGGAAAGCCTACTTCTAAATCATGAATGGAATGATAAAGTTTACATTTTAAAGAATAGACATGATAAAATTGAAAATCATTTATTGTCTAATCATTTTAGTAATTTGATGCTAACCTATGGGAGTATTATTGGAACTAAATCAAATTGGTATGGTGAGCATGGCAAGTTGAAATTTGTTGCATTGCTTGGTTTGATCTTATTGTTGTTGGATTCCTACAACATTTGGCATGTGTATTGTGACATATGTCTTTTGAAATGTTCTAATCATGTTTGGGATCCAGGAAAGTAATAGTCCAAGCTTTGCATCATCTTGTACTATATTGTATATAGATTTTGGTTTTGGTTTTGGTTTGTGTTTTCAAATTTTCATTTTTGGGATTGCAGTTTGGTTTTGGATTGAATAAGTTTTAATTTAAAGTTGTTTGATTTTATTTGACATGTTTAGTTTGTTTTGATAAAAAAAAAAAAGAAAAAAAGAGAAGAAAATTTGAGATGTTAACTTATGCCTAAAATCAGGAGAATATGAAACATTGGAATTGTGTTGTAGAAAGCTCCACAAGTAACACAAACATTTAAATAATATCGTTTGAATCTTGTGATGCATGAAGTTGTCAGTTTTGCACATTATGGTAAAATAGATGATATCTTCCAAAAGAAGCAGTGCATTCATATCTTATGTCATATTCCACATTGCATATACATGTCATCTCAGTTACATTTTCATTCCATGGGCAATTATTGAGAAGGTGTTGAATCCTCTTAGGATTATTACATAACATATATTAAAAGGATCCTAAGGTTGGGAACTGCCGTCCAAGCTATCTTGAACCAAGCACATTCCATGCACATAAAAAAGAGTCTTGAGCAAAATGGTCAAAACCATACTTGGATGAAAAGGTGAGGTGAAAAGAATATTTCATGTCTGTCCTATCATGCAACATAATCCTTAAAACAGTGGTTTTTACCATTTCCATCAAGCTTAAAGCCTAAAACCAGAGTAGTAAGGATAGGGTTAAATCCTCATCGAACTTAGGTTGAGGATCCAACTCCCCAAAGCTCTGATTTGACCTACATGGAGTAGTAAGGATAGGACTTAATTCTCATCTCGCTTAGGTTGAGAATCCGATTCCCCAAAGCTTCCATTTTTCCCATTTCATCATAAAGCTTGGATTGGAAGGATCGTACTACATGTCCTCTCGCAAAGGATGGGTAGTCATCCCAAAGGTCCAAGCAATAAAAGTAAAACTAATTTTTTCCATTTCATCTCCATCTTGGATTGGAAGGATTGTACTACGTGTCCTCTGCAAAGGATGGGTAGTCATCCCAAAGGTCCAAGTAATAAAAAATTAATATTTCCCATTTCATAAATCTTGGATTGGAAGGATCGTACTACATGTCCCTAGCAAGGATGGGTAGTCATCCCAAAGGTCCAAGAAATAAAAGAAAAAGAATGAATGAAGCCAAGTCATGGATTATGGGGTTAAGTATGCTCATGCGTGGCAACATGTCTTGCCTAAAAGCAAGACCACTGATTGCTCATATGGATAGACTAGCCCGACCATTTCATCCATAACAGGTTAAATTATTTTGTTCAAGATGAGGTAATGAACTCCAAATCAGAATAGTAAGGATAGGGTTAAATTCCCATCTCGCTTAGGTTGGGAATCCTATTCCCCAAGGTTCTGATTTCACTCACACTTGCACATGGGTTCAAGATGGTAGTGACACAGAACCAACTTTGGGATCTAGTAAAATTAATTCAATATACATATTTTTGGTCCTAAGAGGGTTTGACATTTTTAATATGTTTGTCCATGATATTAGAAGGTTTGAGCATTTATAAAGCAGGTTGTTACATCTCTAGCATCTTCATCATACATCAAATCCCGCACAAATCATTCATAGCCTTGCATACAAATCATAAGTGAAACTGACAATGGAATGTTGAACAAGTTCAAATGATAGGGAATGAAACACATTGCACACACTGAGCTGATACTTAATGATTTCGATGTTTCATGTATTTTTGATCTCGTCGGTATTTGTTTATCTTCTATGTGCTGACGCCTCGTATCTAAGCTTGTATGTTTCAGGTTGGGTTCTCACCAAAATGCTCAAGAGCATTTGAAAGTAGAGTCACCATTTGTTGTGGCTGATCCACAACACACCCCAAAATTGGGGACCCACCTTTTTTGCATGCTTTCAAAGAAGATCTCGATGAGCCGAGATGCTAAAAAATCAAGAAAAAAGGCAAAAATTTCACTAAGGATGAAAAAGTGTCGCGATATCGCGACATGTCGCTCTGTCGCTGGCAAAAAATGAAAAGTGTCACGATATCGCGACATGTCGCTCCGTCACTGGAAGAAAATGAAAAAGTGTCACGATATCACGACATGTTGCTCTGTCGCTGGCAAAAATGAAAAAGTGTCACGATATCGCGACATGTTGCTCGGTCGCTGGCAGAAAATGAAAAAGTGTCACGATATCGCGACGTGTTGTGAAATCGCCGAGAGAGAAGATAAAATGAAAAGTGGTCGCGATATCGCGACATGTCACAAAATCACGGGTCAAACCAGTCAAAGGGCAAGGCAGAAAAGCGTCGCGATTTCACGACAAAAAGCAGCAAAGGGGCCCAAAGTGAAAAAGCGTCACGATTTCACGACAGGAAATAACAAAGGGGCCCGAAGTAGAAAAGCGTAGCGATTTCACGACGAAAAGCCGGTAGAGTGTACGGAACAAAAAGGTGTCACGATTTCGTGACATGTCACAATTTCGCAACATGTCGCATTTTCGTGGCTAAGTGCAACAAAACCCAGTGATAGAGAAGAATGTCACGATTTCACGACAGAAAGTAGTGAGATAGCCCGAAAGAGAAAAGCGTCACGATTTCGCGATAGGTTGCATCCACACGACCCGAAGTGAGAAAAATGTCGCGATATCGCGACATGTATCATTTTCGCGATGCATGAGGAGAAACAAAGTTGTTGGTAGAAAAATGTCGCGATATCGCGACATGTCTCATTTTCGCTGTGCATGAAGGCGGACAAGGCTGTTGGCAAGAAAATGTCACGATATCGCGACATGTCGCGTTTTCACGGTGAAAGTGAAGGAGCAAAGTTACATGCTATTTTTGGCACGATTTTCATGGGGCCGTTACAGAACATGCAAAAAAGTGCGGAACACGTGGCGTACATGTGTAAGGGCTGCAGAGGCGTTACAGTTCACAGAGAAGATCTCGAGCACAAAATCAAAAGCAATGGAAAGGCGGGGAAGGTGAAACGAAGCAATCTGGAAGACGAAACGAACCGTCATGGAAGGAGAAGCAGTTTGCCAGCAAGTATAAAATGCAGAGGCACAGATTGATACGAGGTCGAAAACCGCTGCGAGCAGTGTTGCAGAGTTGATGGTGATTAGCCGTTCTGGGCTTGCTATGGAGTGCTTTTCTTCCACCTTTTGCTGGTTTTGAGAAAAACCAGAGATTCTGCTATTGTAACAGGACATATTTATTTAATGCAGAATTGTTCAGAAATTTGCATTTTATGGGCAAGAAAGGATGAGAAATTTTTTGCATGCTTCATTTTAACTGTTCTATTTTTCTCTTTTCGGATTTCAGATTTATAAATGAAATACATGCCATTGTTTTGGGTTATTTCATGTGAATGTCTGCAATCTGGAAATTATTTTAAACCCTTGGAGCTAGCACCTAGTTTACTTTGATTGTGTTTGTTTTGCAGGTCAAATAGGCTAGGTTGCATGTACGAAACTCTCACGTATTCGATTTTGTCGAAATAGGATAGCATCAGACTGAACGTGTTCAATGTTTAATTTTCTGTATTTCTATTTCATTTTTATTTTATTTTCCAGAAGGTTCGACTTAGTTAAAACAAATATTTAAAAATTATAAAATCTAAAAAAAAAATGAACAATCACTAAAGTTTATGATGAAATAAATCTACATTGCCCCTTGTTTACAGTTACTTGCAATCACTAAGGTGTTCCAAGCATTTAAATTGATTATCTTTATCTGAGATTACTAATACACAGTTGCAAATGCTAATACAGTGGAGACCTTGGAGAAGTTGGTTGTTTAACTTCTTTGCAAGAGGGGATTTGGAACCCAAATCCTAAGGAAGAGTGTAATTTCACAAGTGTGTGAAAATACCACTCAACAGTTACAAATACCATAAGCTTGTCATGTCAAAAATGATGATGAGTGATCAAAATTTGGGACTGATGAGAATGAGTGATGGAATTATATATGAGTGCATGAATGGATCAAGCAAGCTTAATAGACTAATGGGAAAGATCCACTAGAATGAATCACTTAGTGCAAGTGCAATGCATGTGCTAAATATACTACCTAGGATCATTATTACAACCTAACATATCTTCTAACTTACTGTATGATATCAATAGAACTCAAGCATGTGAATGCAAGACACCATGATACCATGTTGTCATGCAAATAGGTAATAATATAGAAAAGAAAATAATCAGGTAGTTGATACAAACATAAATATAATATGTATTAAAATTCATGATGATTATCTATCCTCTAATTCAACATGATACTAGGGTTGAATGCTTTATACTAGTAAAACATGTGAGTGGTAAAAGGTTAGGACCTCGGAGAAGCAAATATCTCTTAGTTGTTTTATGCAAATCCAATCTATGCATAGGAATATCATCACCATGGGACCCCTAAAATATAAAGAATTGGCTTCAAAGTTATGGTCATATGAAAATAAAGTAGGAAGAGGTATACTAGTACTAGGGATTCAATGTATCTCATGGCATCCCTATTATATGTAAAAAATTGAGACCAAGGAATTTAATGCACCATAGGTTTGAAGAAGATTCCATGAATGTAGATCAAGAAATGTAGGATATTAATGTTTCTATAATGTTAAGGCTAATATAAAAATATATATGCTCCTAGCACCTTGTTTTGAAGTCATTCCATTTCTATAATGGACATGGTTAACTAATGGTTTATGATGAGGAAGTAAACCTTGAGAAATATTAAGGTATTGATTTAAAAATAACTAATCCTTAGAGTCACTAAACATTAATTAACCTCCCTCTATGAGGTCTTGGATCATGTTTCTAAGGGATTGACATATATTCGTTGATTGGCCTCAAACATGATGGAAGACAAATAATGATTAGGTTGAAATGAAGGAGCTTTCTCTCTCTCATGATCTATAGGCTTTATGGGTAGGAATTTTAACATTTTGACTTGAATAAATTGCTCTAAAATGAAAATAGGAGGCTGATACAATTGATTGAAGTTGTACTTGGGCACTTTTTTCTTTTCTAAGATAATATTTTGGAGGATTGTGATAGTATTTATATTATTATCTAGGCATGAATTGGATGCCTTGTCACTAACAACCTACTTAGTTTTTTATTGCCCTTTGGGATTAGAGGATGGTTTATCCTCTTTATCCTTAATATTTAGGTATCATCTATGTGATAGAGAAGATTCTACTTGTTTATCTAGTTCAATTGCATCTTCAAAAGAAGATGTGTGAATCATTTTTAAGGTATAGGCTAATTATTCTTATAAATTATGTTAAGAAGTTTATTGTCTTCCATTGAGTTAGGAAGTCTATAAAAGACTCACCCTTGGCCTGCCTAAGTTGATAGAGATTTTCAATGGTGCAATTTTCTACAATATATGCAAAGAATTGTTGGATAAACATTTTAACAAGCTTTTCAAATCTTTTAATTAAGTGTTAGGGTATTTGAAAACTACCATTCTAGGGATTCACCACAAAGGATATTTGGAAATAATTTTATAAGAAGTACCTCATCATAGGTAGCATCATGGCAAGTAGCTTGGAAGAGTCTAATATGTTTATTTGGGTCTTTGTCTCCCCTATATAGTTAAAACTTATGGGTTTCAAAATTAGGAGGATAGGGCTAATTACTGAGAAAAGGGTCTAAATATTGATTGCAATAATTCTTAAAGGAATAATTTTAGCTAGCTATGAATCCTTGGAGGAAAGTCAATTGTAACTTCAATTTAGAGCTTTATTTAGCCAAATGTTGCAACTTATATTTTATATCTTGATATGCCAAATAAGGTAAATTGAGTGGGACTTAGGATTTGATCAAATGAGATTGGGAATTAATGGATAGGTGATATTGAGAATTTAGAGGGGTTGATCCAAAAGGTAGGATCACATAATTTTATCCCAAGATACTTGGGATAAATGCATTGATAGAAGGAGGGTTTAGAGTGAGATGGATTTGACTTTGCAAAGAAGGTATATTGAGAAAGGGGTTAGAAATACTTGTAGAAATTGGTGCACTAAGGAGAATATCAACATTCTCAACTTGTTGGGTATCCATAGGTTAGGATATATGGTAACTTAATTTATCCTAAGTGGTTTTGTGGTAATGGGTAGGGATGCATGATAACCTAAAGATGAAGGGAGACTACATGGCCTATCTTCTATAGAGTTTATGACAATAGGAGGGTTAAACCTTGTGTAATTTAGAATGGATGTGTTAAGATCCACATACAAGGTTCCATGAGATAGGATACTTTGGTGGGAAGCTATAGGAGAAATCCTAGGTTGCCATGGAAGGTCCAAAAGGGACCCTTATATCATGAAAAATATTAAGGGATCTTTGTATTCTCTTAAAATGGCATGCATAAATTCTTTGTTTATACATAGGAAAGTAACTAAATGATCCATGGATTTAAAAACTACTTTTCCTTGTTAATTTTGAGTATGATATAGGGTTCCTAAGAGAGGAGGCTTCCTCCTCATTCACGAATGTGGAATTTTCAAATGTTACTTGGTACCCTTGGGCCTTAGGTAATGATGGTAAGGATTTTGGATTTTTAGAAAGTTGACATGTAATATTGTGGGTAAGAGAAAGGGGTTAAACCATAGATTTAGGAAGGGAAGACTTAATTTTTATTAAGGTTTTTTTTATATATTTCCTTATGTAATAAGAAGAATATGTTTTAAAACCTTTATATTGCCTTTATCTAGATCTTAAATATATGCCTTAGGAGGGCTCCTCGATATACCTAAACTAATTTATATACATATTCTCCTAATATACCTATTAGTATGTGGGAGTAAAATTAGACCTCTATATACTTGTTGGTACATGAGGGTAGGTACATGACCTAGGATTGACATGTGAGAAAATTATCCCTCCTTATCAATTATGTTATCCCACCATTTTATACTTTTCAATAAGAATAGACCCAAGGTTGGTATGATTGTTTATTGAAAGGGTTGCTAACCTTCCTCCAATAGGACTAACCTTTTGGTTATGTTCTTTTGATATTTATTAGTGTGAGCTAATATTTGCAAATAATTTTAGGTGGTCTTGATTATAGTATGATTAATTTTTAGGTTTGATTAAGGAAATTATGACAAAAAACCTTTAGGACCCATGTGGTGTTCACATTAGGTTCACCAAACAATGTGGCTATGGAAAAGTGGGAATCCTACTCGCCACACCTTGCATCGAGGACAAACACCTATGCCCTCAATTTTTGGTAGGATTTTATTTCACAAATGTGTTCACGAATGGTATGTATAGATTTATACTAAATATATAGTTTATGTGTTAATTTTATAAGAACCTAAGGTTATGCTCTAAACCTATTCTAATGCAAGATGCTGAAATGCAAAATGCAAATGAAGACATATTATGGGACAACCAAGACTTAATCTAATGTTTTATTTTGTCTTTTTGCAATGCATCCAATGGTATTTTTTTAATTTTAAAAGAAGGAAAACAGATCAAAGAGAGGACTAAAAATTAGCCTAACATATAAAATTTGCTACATATGTTTCCTCTTTTGATATCTAAATACGAAAAAAGAAATTGCAAATGCATGCAAATATGCAAGAATCTAAATTTTGTTTTTAATTTTATTTTGATGATTATGATAAAAGTAAATATTAGTTTTCTTATTTTCTCTTTTAAGGACAATATCAAGAAATTATGCATATTAAATCAGAAATACCTAACCTAAAATGCACACTACAAGCATTTATGATGTAATGTATAAATTTTTGGGAGAGAAACAAGATCTACTTTTATGACAACTTTTCACAAATTTGTAAGATTAATTTTACACCTACAAATGAATTCCAATGCTATTTTTATTTTCATGATTTTAGGAGATACAAAATTCCATCCTCTTTAACAATAATTTTGAAAACATAATACAATATTTTTTGTATTGATTACGAAGATTAATCGTATTCAATGAAGAGTAAAAGGAGAGATAGATACATCATGCAATAATAATTTTTTTTTTCTTTACTAAGAATATTCATGCATGTAGATTGATGTCATTTTGGGTAGAGAATCTCTTTAGCAGATGGCCCTACAACTACATGTTGGTTTGTGTTGGGCATGAATCTACCTAGTAACAAAGTCTATGCCTTGTGTGCCCTAGACCCAGCCAACATTGAAATGCCGAAGGAAATAAATGTCCTCTGGGTAAATCTCCAGAGAGGGTTGGTTCCATTCCTAATATAATTGGGTGGAAATCTTAGGGTAAAAGGAAATAAATAGGGAAATATGGCTAAAATATAGCATTACATGATGGGGATAGACTAACATCCAAAGTTCCACCAAGTGATTAACAACATACAACGTAAAAAACAAGCACAAAAACTTCTTGTAATTATACAAAGATAACCTCACAGAGCATTTTAGTGTTCACTCCCTCACTAGAAAATACCAAATTCAAAAGCATAATTTACTCACAGCAAATAATGGAAATGAAAGCCTTTAGAAATTACACATAGAAAATTATCAAATGCAAAATCACTCGAAGAACCAAAAGCCAAAGCATTTCTATTGATACTGAAAACTCATAGTGTTTTTCTGCAAAGTTTCCATCCTCATTTTATAATGAAAAATGATTAGAATTTATAGAGGATTGCACATATTTCATTCAATGCGCTTACAAATAAAATGCTGGTATATAAAAAACCAGCGAGAACAATTTTATCCTCGACATTAGTGATATTCTGGTCAAGATATTTTACAAGGAAACCATGATCCTGTTGGCAATTTTGGGTACTTTGGGTACATTGCATTTGCTCAAGTGATTAAGTTGTCATTGATGACAAGAAGCTTTTGAAGGAATTTGATTTGATGTCAAATAATTTGTTTTGATGAAGGTTACGGCATGACAGTTTCAAAGGTCTCTGGCAAACCCCAAGCTGACAAGTTCGAAAGAAAAGTGTAAGTTGGAAAAGTGAGTAAGTTGGAAAAGTGTCGCGATATCGCGACATGTCGCAGTTTCGCGACTTAAACAGGAGAGAGAAAGCTTTTTGAAAAAGTGTCGCGATATCGCGACATGTCGCATTTTCGTGACTTAGGCAGGAGAGAGAAAGCTTTTTAGAAAAGTGTCACGATATCGCGACATGTCGTAGTTTCGCGACTCAAAGAGGAGAGAGAATGTTCGAGTCAAAAATGTCACGATTTCGTGACATATTGCAAGGAAGATTGTACGGACGAAAAAGTGTCACGATTTCGCGACAAGTTGCAGGAGAGGGAGTCCGAAAGAAAAAGTGTCACGATTTCGCGACATGTTGCAGGAGAAGGAGTCCAAAAGAAAAAGTGTCATGATTTCATGACATAATGCAGAAGAAAGAGTCCGTAGTGTGAATTGTCGTGATTTCATGACAAGTTCGAAGAGAGAGAAAGTAGCAAGATAAAGTGTCACGATTTCGTGACATGCTACAGAAGTCAAAGTGAGAACTGTCACGATTTCATGACATGCTACAGAACTCGAAGTGAGAACTATCACGATTTCACGACATGCAGCAAAGGGAAGAGTCTGAAATGAGAACTGTCATGATTTCATGACAGGTTGCAAAGAAGACGTACGAAAGCTGAAAGCGTCGCGATTTCATGACAAGCTGAAAAGAAGTCGTACGGATGCAGAAAGTGTCACGATTTCATGAAAGGTTGAAGAGAAAGCTTATGGATGTAGAAAGTGTCATGATTTGATGACAGAGACAGTAAGCAAGTCTTCAATAGAAGAAGCGTCATGATTTCATGATGAATTCAAGAAGGAAGAGCTCGAAGGCGAAAGCGTCATGATTTCGTGACATGTTCCAGTTTCACGGGCGTAAGGCAGAGAAAAGCATAAGGCAGCGAAAGTGTCACGATTTTGTGACATGTTCCATTTTTGCTAGTGCAAGCCGAGAAGAGTGCAAGGAAGCAAAAGTGTCATGATTTTGTGACATGTTCTGCTTTCGCGGGTGCAAGCCGAGAAGAGGTTGAGAAAGCGAGAAATGTCACGATTTCATGACAGAAGTGAAGATGACGTCAGCAGAGGCAGAAGTGTCACGATTTCGTGACAAAAGCCAAAAGAAAGTGTTCAGAGGCAAAGGTGTCACGATATCGTGACATGTTGTAGTTTCACGGGAAAAGCTACAGAACCACAGAGGCAGTGAAGCCGACAAAGTTAAATTTGGGCCGACGAAGATTAGGGTTTGCAGCCGACGTAGTTTAGGGTTGTGCAGTCGACTAAGATCAAGGTTTTGATCTTGAAAGTATTAGTATAAAAGGAGGGTTGTTTGAAGAGTTAAAGTATCAATTTTGTGTGTGCGTTCGAAGTGCGACATTCACAGATAGAGTGCGGGGGAGAAGTCCGATCGCTGAGAGCAGAGTGCAAAATTCGATAGTAGTGTACAGAGTGCATTTTTTCGAATCGTCTAAGTGAGAGAGATCGCAAGGAATCAGAGTGTGCAAAGACGGTGCTGCTGAGTTTGCGCACAGAGAGCAAAAAAGTGCAAAGCTATGGGGTGCATCATTTTTGCGACGTTCGGTGATAGTGCATAGGCTTTGATGGTTTTGGACAAGTCATTGAGAGGGATTGTTGCACAGATTTGAGCAAGTTTTTCTTGAGCTTGTGAAGCAGTTTGGGCAGGTTCTAGTAAGAACTTGCAAAGCAGATCTGAGACAAGTCTTGGTGAAGACTTGGGTGAAGATCAAGCAAGCTTTAGTGAAAGCTTGTGAACCACTTTTGTGAACCAGATTTGAGGACCAGTTGAGGACAGAGATTGGTGCAGATTCGAGGACATTTGTGCCAGACCGAAGGACTGTGTTTGGTGCAGATCAGAGAAAGAGAACGAGGACATTTGTGCTAAATCGAAGGACTATGTTTAGTGCAAATTCGAGGACCAGCTTTGGAGGTGATAGAGTTGAGGGCAGAGGTCTCCAGCCAAAGCAGGGAGGACAGGTGTCTTCTATGGATAGAGTTCCATTTGCTAAGGGCAGCGGAGGCAGAGGTCTTCTAGAGGATCACCGGTTAGAGCAGAGCTAGGGGATTTGTGTCTCCTTTGGGTTGGTGCCCATAAACATTGTAATCGGGAAAGGTATTCCCAGAATTTGATTTGATAAAATTTAGTGAAAGATTTTATCCGTGGAGTAGCCCACATTGGGTGAACCACGTAAATTGTTGTGTCTCTATTGTGGATGGTGTTTTGTGCATTGCTTTGATTACGGCTATTGATACTGCTATCTATACACTCGCATAATATTGAATTGAAGTATAAAGGAAAAAGTAAAAAGAGGTCTTATACTTGTTCACCCCCCTCTCAAGTATAAGCTTGTGTTCTTCAATTGGTATCAGAGCAGGTGCCTTCGAAAAGTTTAACAGCTTGAAGGAAAAGCTAGTAAAGAACACAATGGATTATTCAAGTGGCAATGCAGCACCTATTCTTGATGGATCAGATTTTGGTCTTTGGAGTGCAAGGATGAAGGTTCATCTAATGGCACTTGGTAATGAGGTATGGGAAGTAATTGAAGATGAGTACACTATTCTTGTACATGGTCCAAATACTAAAGAAGAAAGGCTCCTACATCACAACAATTCAAAAGCAATGAATGCAATCTTGAAAGGCTTACAGAAAGCAGATCTCACCAAAGTGATTCATTGCAAGACAGCTAGTGAAATGTGGAAACAGTTGCGAGGTGGTTCATATCGGTGATACAAATGTCGGAAAGGCCAAGTTGAGACACTACAAAGGTATGTTTGAACAACTCAAGATGAATGATGATGAAAATATTAGTGACTACATGCTTCGTATGGATGAGGTTGTTAACTCCATGAAAGACTTAGGTCTTGAGCTTGCTGAAAATGATGTTTGTGATAAGATTTTAAGATCTCTTCCTAATAGATTTAGTGAAAAGATTTTTGCTATTGAGGAAGCTAAAGATTTGGATAAGTTGAAAAAGGATGAGCTCCATAGTATACTTGCAGCATTTGAGTTGAGAACTCAAGTGAAGGTTGATGTCAAGAAAGAGGCAACTTTCAAGGCTACCAAGAAATCCAAGGGTAAACAACTTCAAGAGAGTGATGAGTCTTCTAGTGATGAAGAGGCATATTACAGACAAGAAAGGCAAATTCTCTAGAAAGCACAAAAGCATGAAAAATATAAGATGTTTTAATTATGGAAAGTTTGGTCATTATGCTACTGACTGTACTGTTCCCAAGGATGAAAGTGATGAAGATAAACAGGATTCTAAGAGCAAGGATTCTGAAAAGCACAAGCATCACAGAAAGAACAAAGATGAGCACAACAATCAAGGAAAGAGGTATTCTCACAAGCACAAGAAGAGTTTCTACCTAGACAAAGCAAGTAAGTGCTCTAGTAGTGATAGTGAAAGTTCTTCAAGTGATAATGAAAATGAGATGTTGTTCATATCAGAAAAAGAGGAAGAACCGGAAACATAGATTCATTATCATGAAATGTCTTAGATGTGGAAATTTTGGTCACCTTGAGGATGATTGCACAAATAATGATTTGGTTTCTAGTATGTATGAGGATGCTTCAGAAAACTATAAGGAAGATGCGTGTATGGTTTTTGAAAAAGGTAGCACCTCTAGTGATAAGAAATCTGAAAAAGGCTTCGATGATTCAGAAAGCAAACAAATAAAGGATCTTGAAAGTGAACTTACTAACGCTCTTAGTGTTTTGAAAAAGGAAAGAAAGAAGAATGCTAGACTCAAGGATAAGTTAGATGAATGTTGTATGGAGAGAGATGATCTTATAGAAAGTCTTGACCTCTCTATGGCTAAGACACAAGAACTCAAGGATGAGTTAGAATCTAAGGTTCTTGAGTATAGTGAGTTAGAACAGAAAATGGCTTCTTTGAAAGAGGAAACTAGAGAGTACAAGGATAAGCTTTACGAGGTTTCAAGATAGCTCCAAAAAGGTTAAGTCACTCATCAAAGGTCAAAGAAAGACAACAGATAAAACAGGCCTTGGTTTTGTCAAGGAACAAGCTGGAGAGTCTAGTAAGAGACTCCAAAAGGAAGAGAGTTCTGATGAGGAAAGTATTTCAGATTATGAGTCCTTGGATGATAGATGCGTAGAAACAGAAAACAAAATTCAGAATGAGAAAGAGAAGTTTTCAGGACCCAAGAGGTCGAATAAAGGAAAATTTCATGACAGATGTTTTGCGTGTCACAGGTTTGGTCACATGGCTGCACATTGCATGGCTCAAGTGAAGAAGGTAAATGACAATTTCAGAAGCGCTAGTTTCTTTCAAGGGTATTGCTACTCTTGTCAATAGTTTGGGCACAAGGCAGTCTATTGCAAGGTTAATTACAAGAATAGGTTTGATCAAAACAGGTTCGGCCAGATCAGGCGGATTCAAAGAACAGGTATGCCTAAAAGAAATAACATTGTTACTTGTTATAAGTGTAACAATGAAGGTCACACAACTAGACAGTGTAGAGCTGAACTTCCAAGGTACAGGAATAGGAACAGTGATATGAACAGGTCCAAGGATCAAGGCATGAACAAGAACAGGAATGATAACAAGAACAGGAACAGTGACAGGAACAGGAACAAGAATACGGGCAAAGAGTTCAAGAGAAGGCCCGACAAGGAAATTATAGACGTTGATGATGATCAGTGCCTAATGGGAGTTTTACTCCCACCCCAGAATTAATCACCTCATCAGGAGGTGGGGGAGGGACTAAGCTAAGAGGCTCATTCTTAGTCCCGAGCCCCAAAGGTGACCCTTTGCCATTGATGACAAAGGGGGAGAGATATGAGTAAGGGGGAGAGCTTCAAGTGAAGAGGAAAGCTTCAAGTCAGGGGGAGCAAAACTTCAAAGAAAGTTTGTCGGTTGTTAGCACAGTTGGTTTCAGTTTTGGCTCTTGAGCAGTGTTTTCAGTGAAGGGTTGCCATCAATGACAAAGGGGGAGATTGTTGGCAATTTTGGGTACTTTGGGTACATTGCATTTGCTCAAGTGATTAAGTTGTCATTGATGACAAGAAGCTTTCAAAGGAATTTGATTTGATGTCAAATAATTTGTTTTGATGAAGGTTACGACATGACAGTTTCAAAGGTCTCTGGAAAACCCCAAGCTGACAGGTTCGAAAGAAAAGTGTAAGTTGGAAAAGTGAGTAAGTTGGAAAAGTGTCATGATATCGTGACATGTCGCAGTTTCATGACTTAAACAGGAGAGAGAAAGCTTTTTGAAAAAGTGTCACGATATCGCGACATGTCGCATTTTCGTGACTTAGGCAGGAGAGAGAAAGCTTTTTAGAAAAGTGTCGCGATATCGCGACATGTCGCAGTTTCGCGACTCAAAGAGGAGAGAGAATGTACAGAGTCAGAAATGTCATGATTTCGCGACATATTGCAAGGAAGATTGTACGGACGAAAAAGTGTCACGATTTCGTGACAAGTTGCAGGAGAGGGAGTCCGAAAGAAAAAGTGTCACGATTTCGTGACATGTTGCAGGAGAAGGAGTCCAAAAGAAAAAGTGTCACGATTTCATGACATAATGCAGAAGAAAGAGTCCGTAGTGTGAATTGTCACGATTTCACGACAAGTTCGAAGAGAGAGAAAGTAGCAAGATAAAGTATCACGATTTCGCGACATGCTACAGAAGTCAAAGTGAGAACTGTCACGATTTCATGACATGTTGTAGAACTCAAAGTGAGAACTATCACGATTTCGTGACATGCAACAAAGGGAAGAGTCTGAAATGAGAACTGTCATGATTTCGTGACAGGTTGCAAAGAAGACGTACGAAAGCTGAAAGCATCGATTTTGATAGGAAAAGAAGCGTATGGATGCGAAAGTGTCACGATTTCATGACAGTTGAAGAGAAAGCTATGGATGGAAAGTGTCATGATTGGAAAGATAAGCAAGTCTTCAACAGAAGAAGCGTCATGATTTCATGATGAATTCAAGAAGGAAGAGCTCGAAGGCGAAAGCATCATGATTTCGTGACATGTTCCAATTTCATGGGCGTAAGGCAGAGAAAAGCATAAGGTAGCGAAAGTGTCACGATTTCGTGACATGTTCCATTTTTGCTAGTGCAAGCCGAGAAGAGTGCAAGGAAGCAAAAGTGTCACGATTTCATGACATGTTCTGCTTTCGGGTGCAAGCCGAGAAGAGGTTGAGAAAGTGAGAAATGTCATGATTTCATGACAGAAGTGAAGATGACATCAGCAGAGGTAGAAGTGTCACGATTTCATGACAAAAGCCAAAAGAAAGTGTTCGAAGGCAAAGGTGTCATGATATCATGACATGTTGTAGTTTCACGGGGAAAGCTATAGAACCATAGAGGCAGTGAAGCCGACAAAGTTAAATTTGGGCCGACGAAGATTAGGGTTTGCAGCCGACGTAGTTTAGGGTTGTGCAACCGACTAAGATCAAGGTTTTGATCTTGAAAGTATTAGTATAAAAGGAGGGCTGTTTGAAGAGTGAAAGTATCGATTTTGTGTGTGCGTTCGAAGTGCGACATTCGTAGATAGAGTGCGGGGAGAAGTCCGATCGCTGAGAGCAGAGTGCAAAATTCGATAGTAGTGTACAGAGTGCATTTTGTCAAATCGTCTAAGTGAGAGAGATCATAAGGAATCAGAGTGCACGAAGACGGTGTTGCTATGTTTGCGCACAAAGAGCAAAAAAGTGCAAAGCTGTGGGGTGCATCATTTTTGTGATGTTCGGTGATAGTGCACAGGCTTTGATGGTTTTGGACAAGTCATTGAGAGGGATTGTTGCACAGATTTGAGCAAGTTTTTCTTGAGCTTGTGAAGCAGTTTGGGCAGGTTCTAGTAAGAACTTGCAAAGCAGATCTGAGACAAGTCTTGGTGAAGACTTGGGTGAAGATCAAGCAAGCTTTAGTGAAAGCTTGTGAACCACTTTTGTGAACCAGATTTGAGGACCAGTTGAGGATAGAGATTGGTGCAGATTCGAGGACATTTGTGCCAGACCGAAGGACTGTGTTTGGTGCAGATCAGAGAAAGAGAACGAGGACATTTGTGCTAAACCGAAGGACTATGTTTAGTGCAAATTCGAGGACCAGCTTTGGAGGTGATAGAGTTGAGGGCAGAGGTCTCCAGCCAGAGCGGGGAGGACAGGTGTCTTCTATGGATAGAGTTCCATTTGCCAAGGGTAGCGTAGGCAGAGGTCTTCTAGAGGATCACCAGTCAGAGCAGAGCTAGGGGATTTGTGTCTCCTTTGGGTTGGTGCCCATAAACATTGTAATTAGGAAAGGTATTCCCGAGAATTTGATTTGATAAAATTTAGTGAAATATTTTATCCATGGAGTAGCCCACATTGGGTGAACCACGTAAATTGTTGTGTCTCTATTGTGGATGGTGTTTTGTGCATTGCTTTGATTACGGCTATTGATACTGCTATCTATACACTGCATAATATTGAATTGAAGTATAAAGGAAAAAGTAAAAAGAGGTCTTATACTGTTCACCCCCCCCTCTCAGTATAAGCTTGTGTTCTTCAGATCCAAATTTTGTGGGAGAATCACATAGAGAAGTCAACGTGATTAAATTCTTAGAATACACCTTGGATGTCGGTGCATTAGGATGCATAAAAATCATCTAAAAATTGAGCATACAATCATTGAGTTCACTTTTCCTTGAGCCTTAGAAATCCACTTTCACAAGGAAAGTCCATCGAGCATTAAATTTGCTTTGAAAATTGGCAAGGTCGATAGTCGGTGCATTGGAAATAAAAAAAAATTATCTTTGATCTCGCAACATTGAAGCAAATATTCTAGAAGCATTGCCTGCATCACTCTAAGAATTAAATTCTATATTTATTTGCCCCTTTCCTATAAAATCTATGAAATCATGCCTTTTGAAGCAATGTATTTGTGAATTTAATGTCAAGGAATTTATTTTCAAACAAGAGCTAGGCAAAACAACATTTTTGGGGCAGTAACGGGTGACAACGTAACTTGGTTCAAGATCTTTAGCAATTTCACCCATGACCCATTATTTTTTAGCTATTTCCTTAATTTTCACCTTAGAGGAGGGCAATAGAGACTTTCACCCCCTTGAGGAGGCGATATCACCATTAACTAATTTTTCCTTCAATGTATTGCATAGCACCAACTTTTTTTCCTGAAAATTAAGATTTTAAAACCCCATTAGCCCCCTAGGGAGGTGAAACCACTTGGCGACCCCCATGGGGGTGACATAAATTTTATTGTTCCCCAAATTTGCATTGAGTGCTTTACTATTATTTCTACCCAAGTCATGGAAAGAATCACCAATCATATTAAAAATGGGTCCCATATCATCATTTATTACTTATGTCTTTAAAAAATATTTGAAATCCCCTTTGAGTTTCACCCCTCACCTAGAGTGACAGTGCTCTTTACAAATTTGCTTTGACTCACCTATGTTGGGCCCACCATGCCTTCTTTTAAAATCTCTTTGAATTGTGTTTTTACTCAAATAGGGGCGACAGGAAGTTTCACCCCTCTTTTGGAATGAAATAACTTTTTAATAATCTGCTTCATTTCGTTGGTGCCTAGCCCACAAAGTGCCTTTTAAAAATTTTCTTTTATGCTATGTTTCAACCCAAAGAGGTGCGACAAGGACTTTCGGACCTCTCATGGGATAAAAGAGCTTTACAAATATCTTCAACTTAGTGGATGCTCAACCCATGAAGTGCCACTTATAAATTTCTTTTACGTTTCATTTTTCGCAAAAAAGGGCGATAGGGAATTATTCCTTTCTATCGGGGTGCAAGCGCCTTCAATTTTAAACTTCAACGTAGCCACCTGCATTAAAAATAACTTTCATTCCAAATAGGGGTGACAAGGGTTTTCATCCCTCAATTGGAGTGAAAGCATTCTACTTCTCCATTTTTAACTTGAGATTTTTGCTCCCTTTGCTCCAGTGGGTGAATTTACTTTTATAAATGAAGTTTCATCTCCAAGAGGGGTGAAAGGGATTTCCACCCCTCAATTGGAGCAAAAATCCTTCTCTTATTCCCTTCAAATTATTTTCGAATCATCATGATCTTCATTGCATTTTTTTGGGGCGAAACTCCTCTAGAAGCATGGTTTGGGGCGAAAGCACCAGATATTGTTGTTTTTCCTTTCTGAAGCACATCTTCCTTCAAAATTGATTTATTGCTAGCACTTTTTCTGCTTAGATATTTAAAAAAAAAAATCTTTGTTGCATTCATAATTTCCATTTTATTTACAATAATGAAATATTATTTAAAAGAGGTAAAAAAGTAGTAAAATAAGCATCAAAATTGTAGCGCCTTCCTTTAGTAAATTCATAAATTTTTTACAATTAACATTCAACAAAATTGCAATGTGGTAAAGTTGTAAAACTACCAACATTCTTGGTGTCTTGTGGGGTATCCAGCTCGCATGGATGTAAATAAACCTAGGCCTTCATCCATTCGGCTTAAGAGTTAGCTCCTCCAGGTGCATTAGGTTGCTTAATACTTGCTCTGACATCTCACTTCTCAAACTCTTTTGCTATCGCTTCTTCCTCTAAGAGAAACGCAACTATAGCCTCATACACTACAATAATGTCAGACCAAGCCTCTCTAGATATTATCTCTAGGCCATTAAGTGAATCCAAAAAATACCTAAAAATCTCCACCAACCTCATGTTAATGTAATTCACCCACTAACTGAGCTCTAGTAAACTAGAATCGATGTGTGTGAGCTTCCTCATCAAGGGTAGCACATGGTCTTCAGTAAGAGGCTCGTCCCAATAATCAATTTTGGAGGTGTCATCAACGAAGATCACCCAAACTATTTTTAGGTCCTCCTTTTATAGAATGTTCCCCCTATCATTAGTGAAACTAGGGAAACCATTATTAGCTACTGCATTAAAATAGGTTGTTGAAATTTTTCTCTCCTGCTGAAACATGTCGAATAGCTTGCCTGATCTAGCCTAAAAAAATACTGGTGTAGTACAACTTTGGTGTTTATCCAAGATTAGGCCATATCACTCATTGGGTGAAATTGGAGATCTGATCTAGCTAGCACCTGCATCTACGTGGCCTTTACCAAAAGAGATTCTAGGTGCTCTTTGCCATACTCTAGTATGTATTGACCATATGAGATGACAATTTGTATTTCCTAAAGTTACATGAGGACCTATTTCACTTTTGCCATTTGGGTCTTACAATGAACAAGCAACTAGCTACACACCTCCTTGACCTTTTATTTTGTCAAACCAATTGCATGTGTTGCTTTCAAATCCATTTGATCTTGTAACTTAGAGTTGACCTTTCAATGCCTCAAATTATTTTTCTAGTCCTCCTTTAGCCTGATGGTGCTTTTTGAGCATCTTATCCAAATATTCTTATCTTTTCTACCACCTAGTTACCTCTAACTCTACATATTGTAACTGCACTTGAATTTTTACCAAATATCCCTCTAGATCGATGATCTTAGCCTCAAATTAAAAGAAGTTATTCTTATAGCTATCGCCATGTAGGAACAAGGATCTCATCTCTACTTGAATATTCTCCACCATATTCATGGTGTCAAGCTCTGTGAGGTCCTGGTGATGATATCATAAGTATAATTATTTAGCATCATCTCTCCCTAAGGCTTCTAAACCTAGGGAAACATATTCATTGTATGGGCCTCCATGAAATTGGGATCAAAGGAAACCTTCTTCAAGGGATTTGATGGCACTAGAGCTTATCCTATTTTATGAATATTCAAACACTATGATGAATTCAGGTGAGCCTGGATGATCTTTTATGGAATGGACTATTCTTGTACATCCACTATATCTGACTCAGGTAGCACTTGTAGCTCTAAAATGGGGTGAAAGGGAAAAAAATCAACTGAGGATTCAACTCGAGGGAAGTGGAAACTAGCATAGTGGAAATTATGGAGGGAATGAAAATGGTGGAAGAAACAGAGGCAATGGGTTTGGCCATAGTCACACTCATTCAAGGGGAAACCAGAGGAATAGAAACAACAATCACAAACCGCTTGGGGAGAGGAGAAAAAGAGGAAAACATATCTTTGGGCTCAGACGTTGTTTGAGCTAATAAATATGTAGGTGGTTGTGGCACTAGATATTTCTCCACTTGTTCTTTGGATTCCACCACAAAGTATCCCTCAAGATCTATAAGTTTGGCACTTTATACCAATGGCTCTGTTCGGAACAAGGGAATGGCTTATAATACTTTTGTTCTTTCAGCCAAAACCATAGGACGAGGATTTGATAAAACTATGCTAGTTCTCTACTTCTTCAATATTTTTATAACCAATAGCTTTTCTCGACTGCTTTTTTCATTACATTGTAGTGGATCCTCTAGAACTTGTCCTTCTTATTCTACAAGTGGTGCTTCCTAGGCCACAAGCCACTCTTCTTCAGAAACACTTTCCTCACTACTAGACTTTTACAAACTTTAAGGTACAATACCTGTGAATTTGATTGGATGATAACTGGTGAACTCATTATAAGTAGTCAAAAATGCTTCATCCATTACTAGGCCATATGGCAACCCAGTTTTTCTTTGATGAGCCCTCATAATCCACCAGTTTGTAATTTTTTCTTCTGACCAATCCAGAAGTTGCTATTTTATTTGACTAAATAACCCTGGTGGAGGAATCTGATTCTTATGTACAACAGGGTTATATTCAACCTCCATATCATAGAAACTGTGCCAAGGTGGGAGCGACATCTACGTGCCACTCTAAGTCATGCCCCTCTAGATTATTTTGAAACTTTTCAATATCTAGCCTCAAACAACAATGAAAGCTTTTGACCTTGATTTGATTAGTGAAGTGACCCAAAGTATCATATTTCCATTGTTGTGGCAACTCTACCATTCCAATATCATAGAAGGTCTTAGTTATTAACTGATTCTGGCCCACTTGGCTCACTTCAATACCTCCAAATAAAAAAGGTATAGTGCACATGGTTTTATTTCAATGCCCTACCCCATACACGTTATTGATAAAATCGTATTGCTGAACAACCTCCAAAGCAAACAAGTGCATTGTGGAAAAATATGGGAGCAGAACTAGCTTACTAGTAAAACAAAAAATGCGTAGCACGCCTTGTATCAACAAAAATATATTACCTATTTGCCTTGAGGTGATTTATTCTCTCATTGCCCTTGGTACCCTCTAACTTTTGCAAAAAAGGAACTTAAGGGCAAGACCCACAAACATACAGTTGAAGTTATAAAAAGACTCCTAGCTTGAAAAACTAGAGATCCAAAAATATACTCGTAATTTTTTATTTTCCTTATCAACTTGCCTAACTGTAATGAAAGAAAATTTCTTGTACATATGGAAGAAGAAATACCATATTAAAAAGGACGTGTGCCTAAATACCATCATTTCATCACTCTGCATCTTCTCCAGCTGGAAGTGCATTCGTCTGGCAATGTGCTTGACCTAGTCAAATAAAATGGAGTTCATCCTTCCCATAATTGTTGTAGGGGTGTATAATTCAACCTAGGAGATGCACTATGCTAATGTTGCTTGCCATTTGTGCACTATTGAATATGTCAAAAGAACCACGACCCAATCCACCATGGAAAACAAATTAGGGCTCTTAAAATCTATCAATGGCTTTGGCAACGTCGATAGTTCACCATGTTGGGTCATTTTAATCAACTAAGTCTCCATGAAGTGATGCAGTGTCATTGTCGACTGATATCTTTCTTCCTGTTTTCCAATGTGCAATATCTTGAAAACAAAGTTCGAAGGAGGTGTAATTCCATAAGCAAACACCTTCCTGACATCTTCAGTTGAGATGGTGAACAACACATCCCCATTTGCATTATCCATTGCCTTGGTGTTAGGATTATAGAATTTTAAAATAGCTTACACCAGCTTTGGGCAATAGTGAACTGGCATGCACAAGTACTAGAAGAGATGGGTATGATAAGCTATGGTGAGAGGACTCTCTGGCATTAACCCCTGTCAGACTACAATGTCTACATCCTGACGTAATTTCTCAATGATATTATTTGTAATAATGCAGTCTCCCACATAGACCAATGTTTTAGAATATAGATCTAAGTCTATATTTTCATGGCACCTCGCTTTCTTGGATTTATTTCCTCCCTCAGTATTCTTCACCTTATTCGATTCGTTAGTGCTTTTTGATGTAGAAGCTCTTTTACCCGTCTTCTTAGTTGTTCAAGCACCTGTAATTCCTACACTTAATTCAATCTGATGCAACAATACTTCAAAAAATAAATAAAAACTTTTACCTCCTATCCATGGGTACACTAGATTTATAACTGCACTTTCACCAACCAGATTAAATGCACATGCTAATTTTCGAAGAAGTTAGGTGAACGTGCATTTCGATCTTTGCATCGGGCACAATTTTTAATAATTTTTTAACTACCTTCAACCTCCTCTTGCCTGAAATATTTCTTGATTATCGTGCTTTGACCACCTCCAATATTAAAAAATATTCCACAAATCTCAATGGGTAGCTCCAGGAATGAAAACTGCCAAGTGTCAATGAAAGGCACACCTCGGGATGAAAACAAATCACCTTCGTTGTAAATATTCAAAACTTCATTCTAGGGTGAAACAAGTGAAACTCCACTTTTCTCGGGTGCACTTAATTTTAAAATGACATCAAGGTGCTTCCAAAATTGTTCCCTATCAAAAAAAACTTCTAAAGGGCGTGCCTTGCTTTATAAAAATCATCTTTGGGTGAAAATAGTCTACACTTTGCTCTTTCTCCAACCACCCGCGCTCCCGAAGTCATGCTTCTTGTTGCTTGGAAAAAATAATAGCTTGAATGCCCTTTTAAAATGTTCTTCCTCCTTGATTTAGCTTTGAAAAGTGCTTTCTTTAGAAAAATCAAGCTTTCACTACCATTGCTTTTCTAGAAAAAGCAAATTAAATCAATTTCACCCTTTTTCCCAAAATAAAGATATTTTAAACTGAAGCTTCTCCCTTGCATGAGATTTTCCTTTCTTTTTTTTGGAGTTGTGTTTTTTTTTTTAAAATATATTTTTGCCCTTCCTTTAAATGAAACTACATGGTACAAAGTTGTGGACGAAATTTAAAACAAAACCGTTGCATGTTTTTTTTATCTTTTTCGCCTTGAAAAGGGGCGAATATAACTTTCGTCCCTCAATTGGTGCAAAGCGCTCCTTCTTTTTTCTCTTTTTTTAATCTTTTCGCCTCCAAATAAGGTCAAAGATCATGAAACCCTTTTCGCCCCATCAATTGGGGCTCTGAAATGTTTTTTCTCTTATATTGTTATTTTACATACATGTGAGCATAACATATTTGAAAAATAAAAGGAGAAAATTGTACATATATACATACTTGGACTCAAAAATTTTTAGTGATGGTAAGTCTTCAGATGAAGACCATTTACCAGAATTGGTAGCTCTTGGCCATCCATATTTTGAAGATAATAAGAATTAACTAAATTTTCTCCTAATATTTGGAATGGGCCTTCCCAAATTATCTCAAACTTATGGTGTTTTCTAGGTTTCACTTTATCTGAGTTCCACTTCAACACCAAGTCTTCGACTTTAAATGCCCTTTCGGACGTCTTCCTGCCAAACCACTTTTGTGTCATCTAGGCATGTTTGACAAAGGTGACATAGGCTTTCCCTCTTTCTTATTTGAGCTGCAAGAGTTGTGCTAGCCTCACACTCATAGGATCAATTTCATCACCCTCATCACTAAGCATTTACAAAGTCTGGAGGATCAAAACTTCAATGTGGGTGGGAAATACTTGCTTCCTTGCCATACACCAGGGAGTAGGGAGAAGTTTTAATGGACTTATTTATTGATATGCGATCAACCCACAGAGCTTGGTCCAGTAGTAGATGCCAACTTCTTTTATTATTCCCAAGTGTTCTCTTCAATATCTAAAGCAAGTTCTTGTTTATGGACTCAGCTAAGCCATTTTCCTAAAAATAATAATTAGAAGACATTTTGAGGTAAATCCCATACTTTCTTGCAAACTCAATAATATTTTCTCCAATGAAGGGAGTCCCATTGTTAGTAACAATGGTGTTTGACACACCAAAACGGGTAATAAACCCCTCAAGGAAAGAGATGACTATCGCTTGGTCCACTTTCTTTGTTGGGATGGCTTCAGCCCACCGAGTAAAGTAGTCAATTGTTGTCAAAATATATTTATATTTAGAAGAAGAATGGGGATCAATGACCCCAATAAAATCTAAGGCCCACTATTGAAACAAAGCTCCTACCTGGATCAAATGTGGAGGTAAAGATACCTTCTTACTCCTGCCAACATATCGCTGACAGTTATCATAGCTTTGACTTACTTTGTGTGTATATACAAAAGAGTGGGCAAAAAGTATCCATCCTGGATTATCTTCAAGGCCATAGGCCTCCCTGCATAGTGTCCACTAGATAAGCCAAAGTGGAACTCCTCCAAGATATTTTGCTTTTTATACTCCTTCATGCACCTGAGGAGTACTCCATCTATGTTCTTATGGAATAAACCACTCAGCAACAAAATGTATCTGAGGACCTGTAGCCTAAATCTTCACCTCTAAGAGAGATTGAGGTGAGGTGGATACCTTTCAAATATGAAAAATTTGATGAGGTCCTCTATCCAGTCGTGATTGCCTACTACTCTATTGGTAATATTACTCTCACTGATAACCTCATCATGTAATGGTACCGGTGACTAAGAAGCTACACTTTTAGCCAACTCTTGACAGAGTGTCCGATCGCAAACCAATTTGGCCAATCGAATATCTACATAACATTATTGAATCTTGGAGATCCATCTTGCTATTTTGTCCCCAAGTTCTCCCTATATGATAAAATTCTTGATGTTTGGATGAATAAAATAGACAATTATCTTGCTTTATGAAATAAAATATCAAAATTTCTTTAGGGACTTCATCACCGCATAGATCTGCTTTTAGATAATTGCATTTCTCCTGGTGTGAATAAATAACTTGGCTTAGAAAAGTGATTGGCTTTTCATCTCCATTCTCTTGCTTTTGCATAAGCACAATGACATAACTCTCCCACTCGCCTACTGTGTAAAGAATAAAATACTTAGAATAGTCTAGATTAATCAATACTCGTGCTTGAACTATTCTCTCTTTAATCTCCTGAAATGCCTACTTCCTTTTCTTCATCTATCTGAAGTCTACATTTTTCTTCAGGAGTTCAGTCATCGACTTCACTACTTGAGCAAAGTCAACGATGAATTTTTGAATAAAATTGATTTGAACGAAAAAGGACTACAGGCATTTTTTATTGGCTAGCAGCGACATTTTGAAGAGAGCTTCTAATCTCGTAGGATCAATGGCTAGTCCTTTTGAAATCACGTGTCCCAAGAGCTTTCCCTCCTTGATAGCAAAGATTTCTTTGAGTTGATGGAGATACTAAATTATCGATACTTTTCAAATACCTATCTTAAATGAGATCCATGCTCTTCCCTATGATGTGAGAAAATAATCATATCATCAAGGTATATTACAATTATTCGGTTTAGAAACTCACCAAAAGTGATATCCATTGCTCTTTGAAAAGTGGCACCAACATTGGAAAGACTGAAAGGTATTCTTTGATAGGCAAAAGTGCCCCACTTGGTAGTAAATATTGTTTTATACTAGTCCTCATCCTTTACCTAGATTTTGTTATAGCTGAAGAAACCATCAAGCAATAAAAATCTTTGCGCTCTGGCAATGACATGGAGAATCTGGTCAATATGCGATAAGGGATAGTGATATTTCAAATATGCTTGGTTCAGATTGTGAAAATCTACACATAGGTAAATATATCCATTTTTATTTTGTACTAGAACCAAATTCGCCACCCAAGTTGAGTGTTTAATGGGATAAATGATTTTCACCTCCAACATTTTTAGCAGTTCTACTTTCATAAGCACTTCAATCTTCAAATTAACATGGTGTTGCTTTTGTCAAAAAGGTTTCACCCCTTCTTGCAATTCAATGGTATGATGAATCACATTTTTGTCATACCCTTTCAAATCGTGATAACTCCATGCAAGAATGTCAAGGAATTCATAGCAGAGATTCTTAATGTCCTTGAGATCGTCTAGAGAGCAATCTGTTCTGATTTTGATAATCTTATCAGGGCTCAACTTAAGCTCGGTATACTTTTTTTCATCCACATTGATCCTATGCTTTTTTGCCCTATCACTCTGATCAAAGAGGCTCTCTAATATAATAAATCCTTTTGGGATGTGATTATTCCTGAGTTGTATTAAACCCTTTGATTCATCTTCATCCAACATCCTTCCCTCCACACTATCGACTTCTTTAATAAAAAAGTTTACAATATGTTCATCATTATCAAAAAATTGCCAGTATATGTTCTTATTTGGGATTGAAGGTCTATAAATTATCCTTACAGTCTTGGGCTTTCATACCATACTTTCAATAGGAGAGAAGTTCACACCAAGGGATGCTAGGAGATCTGCATGCTTATTTTGTTCTCACAAAATTGCTTGAACATTTAATGCATTAAATGATTCAAACAAATCCCATACCTTGTTGTGGTACACCTTTAGGTAGTGCTACTTTGAAATACACTTGCTGGTCACTTGGTTGATAATCAACTCAGAATATCCAAAAATTTACAACTATTTGATCTTGAGCTTTTCCACTTTCTTCAGTCCCAAGCACAACGTTTCATACTTGATGATATTGTTTGTACATCTCTAGGTCAATCGATATGAGTATGTTTTCTAGATTCTTGAAGGAGATATGAACACTACTCCAGCTTTAATACCATTCTTGCATCTGGTGCCATCAAAGTACATATTCCATAATTGGTCAAGGGCAGAACCTAGATCATCAGGCACCTTCTCTTCACTCTTCTCAGGCTTTGTGATAGTGTAATAGCCGATATCGGTCTCCATAATTGCATTGAAATCAAGCATAGAAAACTCATCTTCTAATTGAAGCTCATCCAAAGCTTCTTCCATCAGATCCATCTCATTCGATCACCATGTTGATTGAGTCTACAACCTTTTATTCCTCTTTGATCTTCTCGATATGATATGTGGAGGGCTTCTCATTGTAAATGTGTATTATCCTTCCTTTGAATGAAATATCCAAGTGAGAGTAGTCCAGAGATAGATAACCTCCCAACTTAGTTGTAAAATCTCTAGATAAATACATACTGAAGTATGACTCCAAGTCTAATACCACAACTTCTTGAATGATAGTAATTTGGGGTATACTATGTAAGATAATCGGGATATCTTTGATCACCCCCACCATTTTGATAGGAGTGCCATCCAACTACAAGATGCTTGGGCTACTTCTTGTATACTCCATACCCATGATTTTGCATACTACCTTTGGCATGATAGTTGTCACTGCACCTAAGTCAATCATGCAATTATGTACGATCCACCCCTTCATCCTAAGAGAGATAGAATGGGGGAGGTCTATTTTTTCCCATGGCCAAAGTGGGTAGCATTTGGGCCAACACTGTTTGCATAGGGTTTTTCTTTTTATCCTTCATGAATTTCAATGATTCCTATAACAGATCTACTTGTCCAAGCAATTTTAGTGCATCATAAAGACTCACCTTAGCAGGAATATTCTTCAGTTCTTCAATGATATTATATGACTGTGTGTTAGGCTTCCTTGATTTGCTAGCAGCTTCATATTTATTTTGGTACTACTGTGTAGCCTCTACCCTCTGACGCTTTGTTAAAGATGGGTACTTGAGCCTTTTCTTTGCCTATTCTCTTATTTTTGTCTGTGCTTGCATGATCAAAGGTTGTGAATTCGATGCTTTTGCTTGCATTTTATCTTTCATTGGTGTAGGCAAAAGGTCCTTCAACAAGACAAGCTCATCTACTTTAGATGTTAGCGCAGGTGCTTTCGCTTGAGAGTTCTTCTTTTCATTCTGTAACTTCTGCTCAATGGGTACCTTTAATAGCTCTATATCTGTTGGATTAACAGTGACGAGTTTCTTCCTAGATCTTGTGAGGACTAATACTTGCTCAACAAATAGAACCATTAAGTTGTGATCAATTTTTGTGATCATGTTGGCTTGACCACTAGAAGTGGTTTCTTCTAGTGTCTATATATAGTTCAAATGAACCATGCAGGTGTCTTCACCATGAGGGTCGTTACAGGTAGAGCACCAATATGTTTGCTCTAATGTACCAACTTCTTCATTGACCAATACGGTTGTATTTATCTCAACACCTTTGCTAGTCAAAGTTGCTTGCTCTCTAGTAATCGGTGTATTTTGAAATATTCTTGATCAAAATTTAGCTTCAACTTGCTTCTTCTTGATGGATGTGATTTCATTTGACATTATCCTCACTATTGAATTAAGTGATTGCATATCCTGCAATAATTTTATGTGGGAATGGGAGTTTTGAGGGTACTGGTAAAGGTAAAGGTACTAGTGAAGAAGGCAATTTTGGGATAGAAGGAAGAGCGGGTAATTGTGGAATGATTGAAGTAGGTAATTACAAAACAATAACTATTGTTGTAGTTTGGGATGTACTCAAATTCCATGAAGGAATTGGATACATGGGTGACATGAGCAAGGGATGAGAAGACACATTAGCATATAAATACTACGAAAGATAAAGAAAAATATGCGTAACTATTTTTGGTGGAAGCTTATTGATAGCGATCAGATAAACTTTAGCCTTTTGTGTTGTAGAATACAACTCAGGAAATGCATTAGCATTGGACTGTCATATGACCATACTGATGTCAGAGTTGAAGGCTCGAAGGTAGTAAAAGGTGGCTTATTTAGGAGTTGATCGAAGACCATCAGGAACTCTATGCCAAGTTCAGGAAAACTTGACATTAAATTCCATGATTTCTTCTTGTGGATGCCTTTGAATAGTAGTGAACTGATGCAACAAGGAAAATGGATCCGCTTGTTCATTGAACCCTTTAATCAACAGTTCAGCTAACTGGTCCCAGGTAGTGATGGTTGCAAGTTGTAACGATCGGTACTAGTAAAGTAATTTCCCTCGAAGAGAGAGAACAAGTAACCTTACCATTATATCCTCTTATGTGATACCATGAATCATCACCAAAGAAACTACATCTTGAACATACTCATAGGCTATATTTCTTGTACCATTGTAAGTTGGCAAAGCCTTAATTGCCACTTGTGGGATTGGGTTTTGATCTTGTAGATTTAAAGGTCCAGAATGATTCCATGCTAGAAACTACCTTGGTGGTGGTTGTTGTGGTGGTGGATTTTGAGCCATGTGGACTGGTGTGTGTGGTTGGGGAGGTGGAAAACTAGTAGTTGTACTAGCAAGACTCGAAGGAATGAAAAACACACTAGCTAACTAAGAATAAATTGTACCATGGGATAGCTGGAGTAACTAACCTAAGGTGTTCTCCTAGCTCTTGGATGTCAAGTGCATAAAAATCAATAGGATCTTTAAAATTTTTGGCCTTCGATCTTGTGATCATGAAGAAAGCTTCTACTCACTTCATGTTTGGAGGCTTATGGGTAGATCTGAATCACAAAATTTTCTAATCATATAGTACAAGGTGAACATCAAACCTTAATACTATTAAAAGTGGAACCTTTTGAGTGTTCCATCGGGTGTGCCAAAAATTATTGGTCATGAATCTGCCTAGTAACAAATTCTATGTCTTGTGCGCCCTAGACCCGACCAACATTGAAAGTTCGAAGGAAAGAAATGTCCTCCGAGCCAATCTCTAGAGAGGGTTGGTTCCCTTCCTAATATAATTTGGTTGAAAGCTTAGGGTAATAGGAAAGAAATAGGGAAATATGGCTATAAGCCAACAATACAGTATGGGGATAGACTAACAGTCGAAGTTCCACCAAGCAATTAACAACATACAACAAAAAAAACAAGCACATAAACTTCTTGCAATTATACAAAGATAACCTCATAGAGCATTTCAGTGTTCACTCCCTCACTAGCAAAGACTAAATTCAGAAGCAGAATTTACTCACAACAAATAATGGAAATGAAAGCCTTCAAAAATTACATAGAAAATTATCAAATGCAAAATCACTCGAAGAACCAAAAGTCGAAGCATTTCTATTGATGCAAAAAACTTAGAGTATTTTTCTAGAGTGTCTATCCTCCTTTACAATGAAAAATAATTAGTATTTATAGAGGATTGCACCTCTTTCATTCAATGCGCTTACAAACAAAATGTTGGTAGATAAAAAACTAGCGAGAACAATTTCCTCCTCAACATCAATGATATTTTGGTCAAGATATTCTACAAGGAAACCATGATCTAACTTTGGTGGGAGAATCACACAGAGAAGTTAGCATGATTAAATGCTCAGAAGCAACCTTGGATGTCGGTGCATTGGGATGCATCAAAATCATCTAAAAATCAAGCATTCGATCATTGAATTCACTTCGCCTTGCACCTTGGAAATGCACTTTTGCAAGGAAAGTCCATCGAGCATTAAATTTGCTTTGAAAATCGATAAAGTCGATAGTCGATGCATTGGAAATAAATCTAAATTATCTCTAATCTCGCAATGCTGAAGCAGATGTTTTGGAAGTGTTGCCTTCATCGCTCCAAGAATTAAATTCTGTCTTTCTTCACCTTTTTCCTAGAAAATCTATGAAATCACACCTTTGGAAGCAACGTCTCTATGAATTTAATATCAAATAATTGAGTTTGCCCAAGAGTGAGATAAAATAATGTTTTAGGGGTAGCAACGAGAGACAACACAACTTGGTTCAACATTTTTAGCAATTTCACCCATCACCCATTATTTTTTAGCTATTTTATTCATTTTCGCATCAGAGGAGGGTGACAGAGACTTTCACCCCCTTGGGGAGGCGATATTAACTATTTTTTTCTCCAATGTATTGCATGGAGCCACTTTCCTGCCATAAATTGAGTTTTTTTAAAAACCTCATTAGCCCCCTAGAGAGGCGAAACTACATGGCACACCCAATGGGGGTGACTTCAATTTGATTGCACCCTAAATTTATATTGAGCACTTTACTATTATTTCTACCCAAGTCGTGGACAAAATCATCAATCATATTCGAAACGGGTCCCATATCACCATTTATTTCTTCTATCTTTAAAAAACATTTGAAATCCCCTTTCGCCCCAAAGAGGGGTGATAAAGAGTTTCACCACTCACTTGGGGTGACAACGCTCATAACAAATTTGCTTTAACTCACCTATGTCGGGCCCACCATGCCTTCTTTTAAAATTCTCTTTAAATTGTGTTTCATCCCAAAGACAGGCAATAGGAAATTTTACCCTTCTTTTGGGGTGAAAGCGCTTTAAAATAATCGGCTTCCATATATTGGCGCCCAACCCATGAAAAGCATTTTTAAAATTATTTCAATATTCTATGTTTCACCCCAAAGAAGGGCGACAAGGACTTTCACCCCTCTCATGGGGCGAAAGTGCTTTAAAAATCTCTTCAACTCAATCATGCTCGGTCCACGAAGTGCCACTTCTAAATTAATTTTACGTTTTGTTTTGCCGCAAAAAGGGTGATAGGGAATTGTGCCATTCTCTCGGGCGCAAACACCTTTAATTTTAAACTTCAATGTAGCCACTTGCATTAAAAATAACTTTCATCCCAAAGAGGGGCGACAAGGGTTTTCACCCCTCAATTGGGGCGAAAGCATTCTACTTCCCCATTTTTAACTTGAGACTTTCACTCCCTTTGCTCCGTCGGGCGAATTTACCTTTTTAAATTAAGTTTCACCTCCAAGAGGGACGAAAGGGATTTTCGCCCCTCAATTGGGGCGAAAATTCTTCTCTTCTTCCCTTCAACTTATTTTTGAATCATCATGATCTTCATTGCATTTTTCTAGGGTGAAACTCCTCTGGAAGCACAGTTTGGGGTGAAAGCGCCCGACTTTTCTGTTTTTCCTTTCTGAAGCACATCTTCCTCCAAAATTGATTTCTTACCGGCACTTTTGCTACTTAGACATTTTAAATAAAATTCTTCGTTGCATTCATAATTTCCATTTTATTTATAGTAATGAAATATTATTTAAAAGAGGTAAAAATACAGTAAAATAAGCATCAAAACTGTAACGCTTTCCTTTAGTAAATTCATCAAAATTTTACAATTAACATTCAAAAAATTGCAATGTGGCAAAGTTTTAAAACTGCCAACAGTTTGTTGGAAGAAAGGCTGGGAAGTTGGAACCATGGTTGGGGGGCTGGAGGAAGGAGGTTGGGTCAATTGAAGGATCTTTAAAAAATGGTTGTGTTGTTGGGTGGTCTCCTATTTTTTTTCATTCTATATTATTGGGTTTCCGGTTTAGTTGTTGGTATTATAGTAGTAGGTTGGTTTGTTGGGTGGAAGGTTGGGGTTAGCTAAAGGAACCACATTTGAGGGGCTAAGTGGAAGGCTAGGTTAGCTGAAGAAACCATAGTAGCTAGCTTTATGGATGGGTTGATGACTAGACTAGTTTGTGGTTGGGTCCTTGGGCACCAAATTTATTTTTCTCTCATTAGAGGGGATGTTATTCTAGTTGGGTTGTGCTCTGCTTTCTTGACTCCCATTGAATGAGATGATTTCTTTGTTTATTGCAAGACTTTTGGTTGTCATGATAACTCTATTTGAGCCTTTTTTTAATTTTGGTTTTGGGTTTCATGAGTGATTGGGTATTGGTGTTGTTGTGGGAGTGGTATGAGAGCTACAGATCTTGTTATCGATTGTAGATCACACCAACTAGCCATTGGACATCAACCTAGATCCAAAAGTTAACCTATAAAACTAATGATTTTTGAGATGGGTAATTTATTCTCCCATGGTTAGTTGTGTGTTTGGTTTGGGGATCTTGTTAAAAACCTAGGTGTGGGTAGCTCTTTCAGGTTGGAAGGATGTTGTGTTTTTTGTTGGAAAAATTTATAGGATTTAAAGTTTCAAGAATAATTTATTTTTCTCTTGGTTTCAATGAGTGCCATATCCTCTATTTTTGGTTGTTGTTCCTCTACCCTTGGTGAAAGCCTTGAAGTCTTGGGTGATATGTGTTAGGCAATATTATCTATTTCTAAAGCTATTTGGCTTTGCTTGAGTGCTCCTAAAGTTATTACAACTATTTCATTTTTGAGCGCTCAGCTTCATTTTGAATTTGGTGTTTGGTAGATTTGTAGGATCCATGTGTTTGAGTTGTTAAGCTTATTTTGGGCTAGATGTCACTAGTGTTTTTAGTTACTACACTCCTTTATCATTTGTACCTCTTTTGAAGCATCGTATTCTTGGATTCCTTCTTGGTGTGATTGTCCCATATTCTGGATGATTTTCTATGCAAGAAGCTAAAGTTTCCTGGTTCTTTCTCCTATTATGTAGGATTTCCTTTCAATTTTTGTTTCAATTTGAGCTCTATGTTTTGAGAGGGATTTTCATTTTTAAAATTAAAAATCAATATTTACCTCTTATGATCCAATATTTTGTTGGATTCATCTACTTGTCGGATTTCTAGATTGTTAAGTCAGGTAGTTGTATCCGGTTGTGGGGAATTCATTCTTGTTAAAGATGAATCATTGGTTTTATTAAGTAGGATGGCCTAATTCAAAATTTTTAGCATCCCTAGGGTCCATAAATTAATTCTTATTGGGCACTCAGTGTTAAATTTGTTTTTCTTTTTAGATTTTAGGTTTGGATACCCTTGGAAAACCCTATTGTAAAAGGGTTGGGGACCATTCCAAAACTCCATCTTTTACTGAATAAAAAAACAAATCATGCATGTAGATCCTAGATGCTTTTAAATTTTAAAATACTTTCCAGAAATAAATAATTTCTCAAGAAGAAAGAACCCTAATACATATCTTTCTTTGTCCTAAATGCAATATTCACATGGGTCAAATACAAGAATGTGAAAGGAGATAGAATACCACAAATTTGAATCTAAACTACATGATTTTTTTCCCTTTTTATATGTAAGAAAAAATTATGAAAAATTTGATTAAAATACCTCCTACTTTCCAAACATAGTACTTATGATGATATGCCTATTCAAATAAGTTTTAGTGTGAAAAAAGAACTAAGACACAATAGACACAAAAAACTTGTGCAAAACTATGCATAGGCCCACAAAGAAGAATATTTGTACCTAGCTCTACAAATTCCTTGGAGCTGCAAAAGTGCTTTAGAGATTTTGTTTATGTGGAAGCATCATACAAAATTTTGTACAATTTTTTTGCAGTAACATGACGCTTTTGTCTAGTACATGCAAAGTAAAAATTTCTTAGACAAAAATATGAAAATGAGTGCTAGTTTTATGGGGCTTGCTTGACCTAATTACATATAACATACTTTTTTATTGTAGGGATAAATCCTTATTTCATTTATGGTAGTATAAACAAAATGTAATAAGGGAAGATAAAAAATACAACATAAAAGACTATTATAAGAAATAAAGTAAATATGAATATTAAAGGAATGAAGAATTACCTTGATTCACTTATGCTTGAATAAGATCTCTCTTGAAGAAAATCTTGTTTTAAGCCCCTATGGAAGCACTTGATGGAGAAAATTGCTAGTGCAATGGTGAATAATACAAGGTTTACTCCCCCTAGAGAAATTCCACTAGCATGTACCTTCCAAAATTCTTGTCTAATCTAAAATAGAAAATAGGTGATATTAGTATTCAAGCATTTGTCCAATTTTATTCAGAATATTTTACTTCTATAAAAAATGGATCAAATCCCAGTTCACACTTAAGGTGATAAAACCAAGAAAAGCAAATATTATGGCACATGCAAGATGATTGAAGAATACAAATGCTCCAAAAAAGCATTGAAAGAATATTACAAATGAAATAAAAATGATTTCCAAGAGAATGCTTAAAATATCAAGTCTGATGCTTGGTATGAAAATGCTAAAAGAAAAATCAGATCTAAAGATGCAAATATAATGCTTGCTTATAATGTTTAATAATTTAGGTTTAAATATGCAGATCTAATGATTGTTGTGAGAATGCTTAATAAATCAAATATAAAGATGCAAATCTAATGCTTTGATATGATAATGTTTAATAAATTGGATCTAAAGATGTATATCTAATGCTTGCTATGATAATATTAAATACAATAGATCTAAATATGTAAATCTAATGCTTTGTTGTGATAATGCTTAAGAAATCATATACAAAGATGCAAATGTAATGCTTGATATGATAATATTTAAGAAATTGGATCTAAATATGAAAATATAATGCTACTTATGAGAATATTTAATGCTTTGCTATGAAAATATTTAAGAAGTCAAATTGAATGATATAGATCTAATGCTTACTATAGGAAATTTTAAGAAATTAGATCTAATGATTTTCTATGAGAATGTTTAAGAAATCAAATTTGAAGATATAGATGTAATGCTTACTATGAGAATATTTAAGAAATTAGATTTATTCTAAAACCATGTTTCGAAAGAGATTGAATAATTGCGTAAAGGAAGAAAAGAATGCAAGAAATATTTAAATCCTTCTAACAATGTTGCTTCCTACATGATAGGTTTTGCTTCAAAAATTATTTATGGATTCTATATGTTGTGCCTTTGGTTCCTCTATAGTTGTGGGTTTATTTGAAGAAATTTGAAACCCTACCAAATAAAAATGTTACCAAAATATATAATTTCCATGGTTCTTCATTACAAAAATTACCACTTTTGGTTCATGATCTAGTTGTATTAACCCCCACATGGATACCCCATCGGGGGTAATTTTATAAACTATGTAGATAAATATTGAAATGTTCATGCCAAGTTTGAGATGTGGCAATAGAATATGAGTGATATGGCAAAATAGCTTTAGTGGTGGCTAGTCATAAGGAGAGTTGGCATAAAAATTGGATGTTGATTGCATGAGTGATTGATAGTTAGGTTTATTAAGTGGGGATATGGTAGAGGAATTTTAGAGACGACCATATTAATAAGGACAATCTCTTATAAAATTGATATAATTGATAGTTATGCACCTTAGTTCACTCTATTTTGTAAGTAAGGTGAGATGCAGAGTTAACTAGTGATGATCAGGAGTAACACCATCAAAACTAAAGTTTTGCTGGAACTTTTACATAAGTGCCATGGGACCATGAAAGCTCTACAATGCTATCATTATGACAAAAATATTGTACATAAGTATCATACAAGATTTAATATGGTGCTTTCACATTATGATGTTTTTGTTGAAGGGTAATTTGAGGGGTCAAATTGTAGTTAAACATAGTCATATTTATATTTAGAAATATATTTTTGAGATCTTTCCAAGGGTACCAATTTTGTAAAATTTGGAGGTAATTGTATAAGGTTATTATGTCCTCAAAGATCAGGCTACTTTTTACCCCAAACTTGGTCATACAATGCTATTATAGATATAGGGGTATTGTTTTTGGCATCTTTGATGTATCAAAATGCAACAAAACATAGTCATATTTATACTTGTTGGAAATATATTTTTGAGGTACTTCCAATTGTACAATTTTTATAATTTCATGTGATGTTTTGGTAGACTTTTGTAATTATCAAAGGTTAGGCTATTTTTTACTCCAAGCTTGGGTTGATTTTGTTGAATTGGTAGAAATGATTGATTGGCGATGCAATTGGTACAAAAATTAGGTCTTTATAAATGAATGTATCCTTCAAATTTCTATTTTAAGTATTTTGCATACATGATGCCTGTTAAAAATTAACAAATAAAGGTATTAGTATGGTTCTCTATGGATACACAAAATATGATATTGTCATTGTGACTATATAGGGAAGAGGATATATATAGATTGTCCCATTGTATAATTACATAAGTAATTTTACTTTTTTCTATTAGTTTTATAGCATTATAAATTGAATTTAATTGAATAGACATTGATGATGAATAAAAATATCTTTATTTTAGTTTTAGAAGCTTCAAATCCTATAAGCTAATAATATTTATCATGGTATGACTACTTGTTATACATATTGTTGCATCAATATTTACACTATTATGATTAGTAATATTTTATTTTCATGGTTACTAATATAGGATCGAATGAAGGTATGTTGTGATGATGGATGGATATATTTTGATGGTTGATAAATATATATTGGTTGTTGAGAAAAATATTGGAATAGTAGATGTGTGTTATAGTGATGGATGGATGTGTTACAACAATACATGTACTTGCTATTTTTGTGGACATCTATGATGATAATTACAAAATTATGTTTTGAAGATGATGGATGGTACTATTGGATCCAAAACACACACATATAATATTTGCATAATATCAAATCATATGCTTAATTAAGGTGCACTTGCTCTTTTTAACTAATCCATTGAATTAATAATCGTTGTTGTAGATTTACTACCATCCAACTTCATACAATATTTTTCATTACATCTCATAGGCTTTGTAACCATCTCACTCCACTTCATACAATCTAATCCGATTATAGATAATACATAGTTTGAATGATCCACCCAAGGGAGGATCAATATATAGATCAACTAATGTTGAATACATGAATATATAGACTCATTAAAAATAAATTTCTTAACTAATATTCCATGATTTTCTATATTTATATTTATATTTATATATTTTCATTTACTTTTTTTACTTTGCCATCTTATTTTCTATATCATATTTGTTTTTTTATTTTCTCTACTTTATTTCTTCTTCTTTAAAAAACACTTTCATCAGTTTTTTCATATTAAGCATTAATTTTTCTAATATTCTCCCCTTTAAGGCTTAATGTTATAATATCAATTTCTTGAGTAAATATTTCCCATAAACATGTTGTATATACATATTTACTATTATCCATATAAATTCACATATTTTAAAGCTTTCCTCTATTATATTTCTTTTCATTTTGAACATGGATATGATCCCATAGCTCAACCATGAGTATCATTATGATAACATTTTCATTCTATCGGATTGTATGGATAACAAAATGCTACAACCACTAGGGATAATAGAGTAGATCATTACTTATGAAGTTCACACTATTGTTTCCTTCATCACTATCCATTTCTCTTTTAGGGATACTCCTATTGCTTCTATTTTGTCAATTTTATTTCTTTATCTCTCATACCTTTATTCAAGTATGAATAACTAGGGCTTGAATATAGAACCCTCGTATTTTGAGGTTGCTCTACAAATAAGCTTTTGGCTCCTCCTTGAACTAACTTGCAATTCAAATGTAGCATTGCTTCTACTCATTGCTCCACATTCCTCCAAATCCACTCCCTAAGTACTTAGGACTCCTAGCTTCAACACTAAATTTGATCTTTAATGTCAAATTTGATACCAATTGTAAAAAATCTAAAGCTCTAATGATAATTATCAGGATCAAATGCTCTGATAATCAAATTAATCATATATTCAACATCATGAAAGCATAGAAGTCATATCACAATTACAAAAGCATAAAAATTCATTCATACACAACATACAAGATCTTTCATAATACAATTCATATGCTCAATTTAGGTGCAACTACACTACTCAACTATTTCATTGAATTATTAACCATTGTTATAGATTTTCTACCATTCAAATCCTTACAATATTCTTTACTACATCTCATAGGATTTGTGGTCATCACACTCCAATCCATATAATCTAATACAACTATGGACCATGCATATGTCATATGATCCACCCAAGAGAGGATGGATGGATGAATTATTTGATGTTGAATACATGAATATATAGATTAATTATAAACATATTTTTTTACATTTTTGTTTTGCAATATATCTTTCTACATCACAATTGTTTTCCTATTTTTTCAACTTGTTTTCTTCTTCTTTAAGAAAAACATGTTAATGTATTTTTTCACATTAAGCATTACTTTTTCCAATAATAATCTTCGAAAATAAAAGAATCATTATCTATGTTGTACCATAATGTAGAAATCATGTTTGCTTGTTAGACCTATTGTATTACTTTAATGTGTAAATTGCATGATGAAAGTTATACTATATTATTAATAAGTACTTACTCTTGTGATTTATACGTGCATGATTTTGGCTATGTATTAATGATATGTTCTAGGAGGCATCATATTTACCTTTGAAAAATGCTATTGAAAGATAATAATGAAAAAAATACAAGAACATAGTCAATGCTCTCCATAAAGACAACATAAATATTGGTGATATCGCCTATACATAATATTACATCATGTTATGTAACAGATTCATTCATGTATGCCTAAAATACAATATATAGCATGTGCCTTATCTATTATTCTAACTAGACAAATAGTATCATCATTTAAATTATGATATGTTTGGGATAAACTAGAAACTTATCATAATATGACTTAGATGTGTTCCTTCTCATCTACTCAAAATAAAACTAGCATAATAATAGAACAAAAAATATAAAATATTTTATTAATTATTTAAAATTAAAAAAAATTAATTTATACAATAAAAATTAAATAATATTAGTTTTTAAATTTAATAAATAAAATTATACTATTATTTATAATAAATTAAATTATATATTTTTTAATTCATTAAAAATTTATAATAAAAAAATTAAATATTATTTTTATTATTATAATTTTAAAATAATAATAATACAATTAATACTTAATCCTAAGATAACAAAGATAAGACATGCATTAGGAATTGTGGTGGCTAAAAATATGAGCATCCACGAGAGGCCACCACAACCCCACACAATTTAGCAATATAGTCTCTTATGTTAAGTTTCCGAACATAAATTACAGCATCTACAAGAGACTACCACAACCCCAACTTAGCAATCTAAAGTATTTTCTACTAAAGTTCCTCAAAATTTAAAATAAATTTTTAATACATCATTTGAATCCTCTATTCACCAAGAATATCCTTGGTATCCTAAATCCTAGGCACTAACTTAACATCACAATAAATTTAAGAAAATCCCAACTTTTTCTATGTCTGGCAGTTTCGGATACGTAATTAAAGGGACTACGCACACGTAGAAAGAACCACCTCCTTGTCACTAAGTACACTAAGCACTAGCAAACTAAAACAAATATATAATTATTTTATTATATTTATTGGGATATTAAAGTGGTATGTTTTAAATTTATATTAAAAAATTTAAATTTAAATTATAAAAAATATTGGATTTTTTGAAAACCAATACTTTTATTTAAAAAGAATATTAAAATAATATATTTAAAGTTTGTATCAAAAGATTTAAATTTAAACTATAAAAGAAATTGGATCTTTGAAGATAATATTTTTTTCCTAATTCAAACTTTCAAAATTTCAATTTTTTTTGTTTTATGAATCCATGTCCCATTAACGGGGTGAGTTTTTGGAATTAGATTTCGTGTCACTGGTAGCACCAGGCCCCATCCACGCCAGTTGACCTAACAGACCATGTGAGGGGAAGAGCTTTGAACTTGGGACCTTTCCTTTTCAACTTAAGAGTTTTAACTTTCCAAAATGAGCAAATAAAATTCAAATTTTGGATTGGTAGTAAACTTACCTATAAATTATTTCAGGTTCAAATAAAAATCTATTATTATGAACAAATACATCGCAATGTACCTGCCGAAGCTATGTTGTTTGTGTTCTTTCAGATATCCTCCACCAATTTCAGATAAGGTTTGGAATGTCCTCCACCAATTTTACATATTGTGATGTCCTCCACCAATTTTAGATATTGTGTTGCATATGACGTTTGCAATACGCCACGATGGCAGAGGTAATAGTCCTTGATGTCAAGGAAGTTTTTAAGTTAATATAGATGATATCTGTATTTGATTACAAAAATTATAACTTTATTATATATGAAAAAATTTAATTTTAAATTTTACTTTAAAAATCATGGTTTAAAAAACATTGCAGTTCAAAAACCGTTGTAGGGTGTGTAGGTAGTTGTGTAAAAATATTGTTAAAAAAAAATCTGAAAACTTTTACCATTAAATCCATCTAACTTACAAAATATAAAAATCCTATTCTTTAAGAATTTAATTATAAAAATGCGGTGTAGTGCACAAGCTAGACTTTTTTGCGTTATCAGCTTAGAGAGGTACAGTGGAGGTAGTTAGGCTTATCTTGACTAGGAATAGTTGGCTTGAACGGTTGGTAGAAGGGGCCGTGGAAATGGGAATATTATTACTGCATTGTTTTTAAGAACAGCACTACCTGGACGTAGACTTCAGAACTCAGAACTCAAAGTAGAAGGACGCTCTGCAATTTCTTTTATTTTCTTAAAATGTGCAGTCTGTTAGATCTCTTTTTTTCTTGGCTTTCATACGTTCCATGGGGAAGCAGAAATATACCGTTAATGCTCACGCAAGTTCGCTCTTTAATTCGTAGTCTCTACTCCTTCGTGCAGAGATCAGCTTCAGATACGCGCCATAGTTACATGCTTGGAGCTTTCCCGAGTTATCCAAATCCGTATGCCGTGTCTGAGAATTATCCCGGTGTTGTTTATAGCGACAGACTCATGAGTGCTGCAGTGTTCTTTTAGAAGACCAGGATTTGACATGGCCACTTGGTTGTAATATTCCAGTAATGCTTATGCTTGTGAAGCCATTGCTTTTATTTTTTATTATTTCTATTATTTTTATTTCTTATTTTTTTAAATATTGTTATGTATATATTATAGGACTTCAGATATGAGCGAATAGGTAATACATTTTTCATTGGGTCAAACATTCTTTTTAAGTTTTCTGTCTTCAAACACAGGTTAATGAAATTAAATTGAAGTTGTTTTTATAACTTCTACTTTTTGTGGGTATACATGAGAGACCCCATGACTGTTGATACCACTACACAAGTAAGGGAGACCCGGGCTGAATCCTATCCTTCTTAATTATGCATAAAAAGTTCATTGATTATGCATAAAGCGTTCATTAAAGTTGTCTCTATGACCCCTGCTTTTTATCTTGACTATTAATACCCCTGCTTCTTGTCGGTAAACGTGAAAGTCCCCGATGACTGTTGATACGTCTGCTTCTTGTCGATAAACGTAAGAGACCCCGATGACTGTTGATACCCCTGCTTTTTGTCCGTGAACATGAGAGACCCCGATGACTGTTGATACCCCTGCTTCTTGTCGATAAACGTAAGAGAGACCCCACTAACTGTTGATACCACTAGACAAGTAAAGGAGACCCAAGCTGAATCCTATCGTTTCTTAATTATGCATAGAGTACATACTGGATCCGAAGTTCCATGCATTAATTCAACCTATACAAGCTGGGTACACCCATGAAAGGTCCAATCAGGCTTGGAATTTGATTTCTTTTATCTTATGTGGCTTTTAAAAAGTATTTTAAATTTTTGTTTAACTACAAACATCACTATAATTTTTTTTTAAATTATAATGGTTTAGTCACATGTTATACGCATGTCTATATTTTTAAGAGTAAATAGTTTTTGTTTTGGTTTAACTACAAACATCACTATAAATCTTTTTAAAATTATGATAGTTTACCAGTCCTTGTATAATAGGTCACAGGTTATACGCATGTTTATATTTTTAAGAGTAAATAGCTTTCAGCTATAATAACATTCAATATAAGTAATTCTTCACCCATACAAGACAGGTACACCCTGAAAGGTCCCAATCAATGCTGGAATTTAACGTCTTATCGGCCTTTAAAAACCTATTTTAAAGGTGTTTTTTTTTAACCATAAACATCTCTATACACATTCTTTAGTTTACCCGTGTTTCTTATCTGGCGTTTAGTTGTCATAACATTCGTAAGTCATAAGAATGGATGTTATTAGATGATGCACAATAATATTGAATAGTTTGAGAAGATAAGTAACATGAGAAACATTAATCTATATTTCCAATTTTAAGGATGTATGTCAAACTTTAAACCTACGCTTGCAGATAAAATAATTCGCTCAAATCCATCTCCTCATAAGGAGAGGAATTTTGCCAATAGAATGTCTTGCAATTTTGCTAAGGCAGCTTCAGAAACAATTAAGTATAGGATATAGCTAGAGTTATAACATGTTGATGTCGACACAGGCTTGATAAAAGCCCAATGTGCGATAGATCATGAAATAAGGGCCAATATATTCTAAGCTAATTTTGGATAAGTATGGATGAAAACCCAGCATCCAAAATTGTATCAAAGCCTGCAATAAAGAGTGATGGACATTTTTGGGGTGTTGACATCAACATAGGTAGCATGAGAACTGACATAGCAAAAGAGAGTTTGAATAGAAAATTTTCGAAGGCATGGAAACCCGACACACTCGAAAAAACATAAAGTAAATTAAACATTTGACATTCGATGAAATGCAGTTAGCTTGAGAATTGACATAGCAAGAGAGAGTTTGAATAGAAAATTTTCTAAGGCATGGAAACCTGACACACAAAAATCATAAAGTAAATTAAACATTTGACATTCGATGAAATGCTCTATTTCATCGTTTAAGTGTTAAAGAGTGCCATACATTTCAAATGTTGACTTCATTAAGCAACTCATATAAGTCTTATAGAGATGGAGTAATGCTGGATAAAGAATTGAAAATAGCAGAGCTTGATCAATAAGTATCTGGATTTTGGTTTGCAGAGTCATGTATAAGAATTCAGCAAAGCAAAAAGAATGGCTAAATTTTTGATATGCTATCATCATCAAGATAAGATAATAAACCCAAAGAATAAGTTAAGATAAATATTTAAAGGCACTAGATAAATGTTGAACCCAAAGGTTCTAGATGGATTAAATTTAGCTAAAGCAAGGTTGCTCTCGTCAATCATTATTTGATGTCAAAAAATCTCAACAGTCTAAAGCTTTCCTGACTGACACCTATATTGATATAGTTAAAGTAGTTTTGGGGTAGCTAAAAGTAGAATAAGTAGTGCATCAAATAAAGAAACTTCAACCACCACTCTCTCAGATAAAATAAATGTAAGCCACATCAACATCATAGTGCCAATTTAGTTATAACAAAATGAACTGGAAGGAGATGCACATGTGCTACAACAACTTGGTAAACTTACAATCCACTCTTAGAACAATAATGCTAAGGTAACATAATGCATTTGTAAAACTATATATACTTGAATGTAGATCATTCAAAGGGTTGGTTGTTAGGATCCTAATCCTAAATCATATTATATAACTAGTTACACTTATTAATTATGGACCATTGTGTGCTTTCACATTATAACCATTAGATAGGTATATATATGCATTCATAAAGGGTGACATTAGGCATCTAGGAATATAATTTATTACATATCTTTGAGAGCAATTGGCAGGGAAACCTCCATTTGAAATAACGATATTTAAAAGTGATTTTATACATTTTCTTAATTTTGCACTCATTCCATTATTTTCTCCATTGTTCTCCATTGCTAGGAACCAGGTTCCTACCATATGGTATCAGATATAGCTTCAAAACATTTTTTTTTCACCCCATCGTCATCACCAGTCGTCTGCCATTTAGATTTTGTACCTACGTTTAAATTATCATCTGCCACATTATTCCTAAGATATCCATATATCATAAAATACCATAGGCCTTATAAGTTCACAAATAAGAACCAAAGAATCCCTATGTTGATGGCTATCCCATTACATTCTAAATCAACCACATTTTTCATCTCGTGAGGCAGCACAAGAAACTAGCATCGACAATACAACATATAATAGAGGCTAAAAAGCTAGTGAAAATATGCTTAAAATAAATTCAAAAATCATTGAAGGGACATCACAAATTATTTTAGCTTCGGATCGAGCACCAAATCAAGAAAAAAATTCAAAATATGTCAGCCAAAATCGAACTGCAAGCGTTAAGTCTGTGTTTTCTAGTGGAAATTCAAAAAACCCAATGAAATTTAATAAATTATAAGTTATAATATAAAGTTTAAGCATCACCAGAAAAATAATTGATGATGGTTTCATTTTTTTTGACACTAGCATGGGGAAATAAAGTAACATTTAAAAAAAGTTTCAAAATATATATCCCACATCCATGGGAAAGGAGGTCAAAGAGAGGATTAAAATCTATCAAGGGAGCATAAGCTTTCATGACTTCAATCACGCTCTAGCTCCTCCCCTCGTGTGATCGAATCCAATATCCTCCCCTTAGTGCCACCCCACCTTTGCTTTCCTCTATCGCTCCCTCACCTTGCTCTTTGTGCCCGATCCACCCTTGCTCGACCTACCCTTGCTCACCTTTGCCACTCCCTCGTCTCGCTCTCTATGTCGCTCGGTCTTACACTAGTGCGCCTCTCCCACTCCCTTACCTCGTTCTTTGTACCTACTCCACCCTTGCTCTCCACTCTACTTCACCTTGTGTGCTTGAACCCTTTGTTCACCCTGCCACTCCGTTCTGCCTTACCCTTAGCGCTAGTCATTGTCACCCACCAAATTTCAAAATTTTAAAATTCAAAAAGTGGTCGTTAGGCCTATAAGTTAAAAAATATTTTTTTGCAAATTCTACATACCGCCAAGCTTCAAAAAATTTGAAATTCAAAAAGTGGTCGTTAGGCCTATAAGTTGAAAAATAAATTTTTGCAAAACTCTACTTAAATTTTTGCAAAAAATTATAAATAATTTTTTGCAAACTTAAATTTAAAAAAATTACAAACCACAAACCAAACCATAAAATCACAATGACTGATGGTAGAAGATCACAAGACCCTATGAAGGAAATCATGCAGGAATTGAATAAATGGAAGGATGATTTTGAAAATAAAATCATGACAAAGGAGGATTTTTGCCTATGGAAGGATGACCATGAAAACAAGATAGCAGAACTAGACTTAAAAATTGGTGCCACCAACCACTCCATTGATATGGTACAATAAAACTTGGTATTAATACAAATTGGCCAACCTACCAAAGCACCAATAGACTACGCATTACTCGGGGGACCACAAACATAAATCCTACCACAAACCACTAAATTAGACTTTCCAAAGTTTGAAGGAGGTAACCCAATGAATTGGATCTATCGAGTGGACCAATACTTCTTATATCAATTCCTTGAGGTCCAAAAGGTTCGCATTGAATCCTTCCACTTGGAACGAATCACTACTCAATAGTACCAATGGTATGAAAAGACAAATTACACCCCTACATGGAAAAAATAATTAAAAATCTAATGGTATGATTCAGACCAAGCAAATTTTAATATTTCACAGGGGCTCTCACCAAACTCCGTCAAACCACTACAATACGAGAGTACCAAGCTCAATTTGAAAAATTAACAAATCTTACATCAAGGCTAAATGCCTCATTATTCCAAAGTTGTTTCATCAGTGGCTTAAAGGAAGACATTTTATTAGAAGTACAAATACTCAACCCCACTAACATGATGTAAACTATCATGCTAGCCCAAATGGTGAAAGAGAAATTCAATAACCAACATCAACTAGGAAACCCATCTAAAATAGAATTACAAAATACTTATCCCCAAAACTTAATCGAATCCTACCAATTAAATGCATCAGCCCCGAGGAAATTAAAGAAAGAAGAGAAAAAGGCCTTTTTTTTCATTGTGATGATAAATTTGTACCCAATCATAAATGCATTACACCTAAATTATATATTTTAGATGTATCTATTCCTTGTCAATCAACCAGCAATGAAGAGCAGATCGAGGTAGAAGTTGTCACAGATACACCATATGATAGCACTCAAGGTTCACTAGAAATTTTCTTCAATGCCCTCACCGGTAATTCTTCTCCCCAAACTATGAAAGTTCCCTAGTCCTTCAAACAAAAAAATCTTATTGTTCTTATTGACTCCAACGGTACCCATAATTTTGTCGACCCACATGTGGTAAAACAAGCTGACTACTTTATCCATCCTAGCAATAATTTTGAAGTCATGATTGGTAATGGGGGGAATGCCATAATATTAAGCTCACCTTGGGTTATTACACCATGAAAAATGACATGTATGCAATTCCCTTAGGAGGATGTGATATTGTCTTAGGAGTACAATGGTTATGAACTCGAGAAAATACAATGGGGTTTTGTGGAATTATGGATGAAATTCACAATAAAGAATCAAACATATACTCTTAAAGGATTAAAATTAGGCCCTTCTCCAATAGCAATCTCTCATTGCATGGAGAAAATTATTCATAACAGAGGTAAGGAAATGGTTGCCCACTTATTTTCTATCCAAGCCACTAAAAAGGTACAAAAAGGGTTACCCCTTGTCGTCATTTTGATCCTACTATTCTTCCTACCTATCCCCTACCAACACTTCCACCTTCAAAATATCCTTGCTTATGGGAAGATAACATTAATATAGTACAAGAAATGAGCAAATACTACTTGGAAAACACAAAACAAAGCTTCTCACGTTGAGCTTTGAGGATAAATATATTTTTAAGGAGGGTGGCTTGTTAGGATCCTAATCCTAACTCATATTATATAATTAATTACACTCATTGATTATGGACCATTGTGTCCCTTCACATTATAACCATTATATAGGTATATATATGCATTCATAAAGGGTGACATTAGGCATCCAGGAATATAATTTATTACATCTCTTTGAGAGCAATTGGTAGGGAAACCTCCATTTGAAACAATGATATTTAAAAGTGATTTTATACATTTCCTTAATTTTGCACTCATTCCATTATTTTATCCATTGTTCTCCATTGCTAGGAACCAGGTTCCTACCATTGGCTCTTTAGTATTTATAATTACATAATTGTATGATGATTATGCTATATATCTTTTGAATAAAGACTAAATTGTTGTTTGGCCTCTTTCTCAATTTATTGCAAAACATGTATGTATGTCAACTGTGTCATTAAGCATTTCAATTAAAACTATATGACTGCTTTATTATGTTATAATTATTGTGCTTTCTAAATTTCTCCTTGGATTTTTTATTCATCAGTTCTTGAAATGTTTGACAATGATTAGTGTTTATTATGATTAAATGCTTTGTAATAAAAAAGGTAAGTTTGTTTGTTAGGAAAATTTTAGAGTGTGAGACTATTATAGTTTGTGTCTCTTGATGTTGTTAAATCCATACCATTTTAAGTCTAGCTTCTAACTAAAAGCATGAGATTCCGGAAGTTGAAAAGAAACACTAAAGCTATGCAATGCAAAACGAAATGTAACGCTTTTATCCTAGAAATTTGAAATGCATGAAATAGGTAAAAGAGACGAATTGAGACGAAATGAAAGAAGTATAGAAAGCACATTCCTTTTTATTTATACTCTCTCAATATCGGTTACAAATACGTCTCCTGCCTTTTCAGGGGCTAGGAGCGTTAACATGTTTTGGTTACAATAGTGACTAGTGATCCTCCTTCCGTGTGCCCACATGTAAAATGGGCGGGCCAAAGTGTTGCTGCCACTGGTGTGAATGAATCTTTGATCCTTGCTGCTCCTCCTGCCTTCAAATAAACAACAAAATCGTTAGTAGCACCTGTTGCAAAGATGAAACGTTTGTTCTTAAAAAAAAACAATGAAGGATGCATGCATGAAACTGAATAAAAGGATAAATGAACTGAATCAAAATAGTCTACAAATTTCATAGAAACAAGGGAACATCACCAGAAGGTCACTGCAAATGAAACAGTCAGGAAATTCTTCACCGATTTGAATTCGCTCCTAGACAGGACGAATTCGACTGTAATTCGTTTCGGGGTAGGACGAATTCACCTGCGACAACGTGCTGAAGTGATATTGCCCCAAATGTCACATCTAGGGAGCTCCAAAAGACCTACAAACTTGGGGTTAGCTAATTGGAGGCATTTTGGGAAGACCCAGATGGTCAGATTTCCCCAATTTGGCCTCCATAAATGGGAATTTGATGTTGCTACCTACAAGTTAGTGAGGACAACAAAAGCGATAAAACATGATAAGATTTGATCAACGCATTATGAAATTGGAATTAAAAGCTATTTAAGAAGCATAAGATCGAATGCAAAATAAAAAAATGACAAAAAGAACAATCTGCCATGAATTCCCAATCATTCTTAAAAAATAAGATTAGGCTCGCAACAGTGCGGGGTGCCCGGGTGGGCCGCCCATCGTTGGAACCTGATTTCGGCACCAATCCACTTGGGATGGGCCTAAAATATCTTGTAATGTGTTGTCGACAAATTGGTAGATCAATGTGGTCAAGTGTCGGGTTTTGGATCCGGATTCACACTTCCAATAACCATCCAATGACCTCCCTTGCGAAAGAGATCAAGGATGTAGAAGAGGTGAATCAAAGGTAAAGCATGGTATCAATTTGGTAGCACTTCGTTGCTTAAAAATGCTTCCAACTTGTCCTTATTTGGGTGAGAAAGCTCACCATTTTATAGACCCAGGGGGTCTCTTTGGATGGGCATGCATGGGTGCCATGTGGCAGTCATGCCTTCCCATGAGGGAGGAAAGTCCTCCCTGATTTTGGCTTCCATGACTGCCCTTGCAACAGTACTTAACGCTCACCCTACTCACCTACATGCGCACGCAAGCCAAGAGGCATTAATGGACTATCCTTAGCTACCACTTGTCAAGATTTTTATTTTTTCCCGTTGAACCTAGAATTCATCCTACCCTGGAGCGAATTAAGAATTCGTCCCTGGGTGGGGCGAATCCCATTTTGAATTCGTCCCAGGGTGGGACGGATGCTGAGCAAAGTGCCTAAATGTGCCAAATTGATTTTTGACCTTCCAAAATTGCTGTGAGAGTGGTTAGAATCACTGTTTGACCTCTGGGGACTGCCCTTGGGGCTGTGTGTGTCAATGCGATCAGTGTTTGCAGTCACATAATCAGATTGGTGTTGTTTTGGTGTCTATAGATGCCCCTTTTTGGAAATCACTATGGGTGACGCAATGCTGAGCAAAAATAGATAGCCAAAGCACTAGTGATTAGGGTTTCTTAGTAACCTAACCAACTCTTGATGCCCCAAGCATGGAAAGGGCATGCATTCTTGAATCCTTACCTCTGACGAGCTAAAGAATTTGATTTCAAGTATTAACCTATTTTGGTGAGGTGTGACTTGAGCTTGGACATTGATCAGTCATGAATAGGCAAAGGGCGCAACATTTTGTCCATGGGGGAACCTTGTGTTCATGCTTCGAGAATGCCAAGTGTTTGATCAATTTGTGATTATTGCTTGTTTGTTGCCCCAAGCAGGAGCGTGATTATCTTTGTCAATGATTCTTTGAATGCATGCCATTGCCTTGATTGGGTGTGTGTTTGTTGATTGGTGACTAAGTGTGACTACCCCCTCAAGCGACGAATCGATGAAGGAATGACTATCATGAGAAAAGCGACGAGTCGCTTGACCCAAGATGACTTAGGTGAGGGTGTCTTCAGATGTTTTTCATTTAAAGCTTAAGTAGTTTCCCGACATTTGGACCTATTTTTGGTGGGTAAAATCCCTTTTGGTGATGCCATAATGGGGTGAAATCGTCGAAAACCCGTCTTCCCGTGGAGCGGTCCGGCTATGGTAGCCTTATTGGGGAAGTAGGAGAGTGATAATTTGAGCCCCGACATCGATTTTCTATGCCAAGAGGTTAAGTGCAAAATTGCTTTGTTTTTGTGTTGCATTTATTTTCTGTTTTTGTTGTTTTGATTTTCTTGTTGTTTTTGAGTGGGCTTTGACCCATTTTGGGATGCCATTTAGGATAAAATTGGCGAAAATCCGATCTCCCATGGAGCGGTCTAGCTATGGTAGCCTTCTTAGGGAGTAGGATAGTGACAATTTGTAACCCTGACATCAATTTTTTTAATGCCAAGAGGTTAAGTGCAAGAGCACTTGTGTCCGACAATTTTTATTGTTGTGTGTTTGTGTTGCATTTTTTTTGTTGTTTTTATTGTTTTTTGTGGTTTGTTGTTTTATTTTTTTTGAGTGGGTTTTGACCCTTTTGTGATGTCGTTTGGGGGTGAAATTGTCAAAAATCCGTCTTCCCGTGGAGCGGTCCGGCTATGGTAGCCTTCTTAGGGAGTAGGATAGTGACAATTTGCACCCCGACATCGATTTTTTTTTATGCCAAGAAGTTAAATGCAAGAGCACTTGTGTTCGGAAATTTTTATTGTTGTTTTTGTTGCATTTTTTGTTGTTTTTGTTGTTTTGTTGTTTTGTTGTTTTTGAGTGGGTTTTGACCCTTTTGTGACGTCGTTTGGGGGTGAAATTGTCGAAAATCCATCTTCCCATGGAGCGGTCCGGCTATGGTAGCCTTCTTAGGGAGTAGGATAGCGACAATGTAGACCCCGACATTAGTTTTCTATGCCATTGAATGTCAGGCACAAAGGTGCCTTTGTTCGGAACTTTTATTGCTATTGTTTGTGGATATTTGCTATTTTTGTTGTTTTGATTTTTTTTCTTTGTGTATATGTCATAATTTCATGTTATGCACAATGATTGATGTTGATGGATGCATGCTACTTTATATTGATGTATGCATATGGTATGATAAATGCGAATGTTGTTGATTTATATGATAGGTAATGGAATGGATGAAATGATTTGTTGATAACCTTGCATTGGCACCATAGACTATACAGGACTTATGGCTTTGTGTACTAGGTGATTGTTGTGGTAAATGCTTTTGTGTATATATGTTGCTCTTTTTTTTTTTTTTTTCTTTTTTGATGGTGATATAGGGATGGATTATATGCAACGATTGGCGTAGAATGTAGCTAAGTGTTTCTGAGACTCAGATGGTCTAACTAATTAGCCAAGACTGTACTGTTGTATTACAAGATGTTTGAACAAGGTATGAATCGTGCTTGTCTTTGACCAAGCTATTTCATGTCCCTATGTGTGCAATTGAATTTGTTTTTGTGGTATTTGTCAGGATACCGCCAGTGCTAGATGGGCTTTCAACCGAACCTGTACTGAGGATCACCTGATTAGTTCCACTAACTCCTTTGTTGTATTTAGTCAGATTAATCTATTTTGCATTCTAGGATACCATAAGCTAGCTCATCCACATGCAAACATTGATCTACACACAATTTAATGCGGCATATATATCGTCATGCGGGAGGTTTGCCACGAGTGACCGATAGGCTATCAACCAAACCGGTACTGAGGTTTGCCTCATGACCTATCGGAATGTTGAGAGTTCCAGGGATTCAAGTTCGACTCCCTTCTTTTATTCAATTGTATTGGGATACTTGCTCGTTTGTAGTGATAAAAATCACTATTTATTTATATATATATATTTTTATTTTGAGCAAGGGATTTGGATTTCGAGTGATAAGAATCACTATTGTATGTGCTTTTTTATGTATGCACTCTGGTGGTGATGTCAAATGTTTTGGAGTTTTGACGTTTTGCAAAATTTTGATGTTTGCAATTTTTGAGAACTTGGGATTCTTGGGGAATTGGGTAGGGAAGATGCTTGTCCTTTTGCCAACTCTCAGCATTCTTGGGGTCATTCACACAAGGGGATGAGCAAGATAACTATTTCACTTATGGTAACCTAGATTATTGTGCAGGTTTCATCTTTCGTTCACACAACGGGAATTTTTATGTGTTTTAATTTGTGTTGGGATGCTACGTAACAAGGTGTGATCCAAGTAGAACTCTACCTTCATAAAATCTGTCTGACTTCGTATAGTACGTGGCTAGAAAGCAAAAATGACGACTGAAAGATGAAAACTCTTGATACATTAGAAAACCACTGACTCTAGTGTGGTAAAAAGCAATGAATGGCGCTTGTTTGTTGCTTTTTTTTATTTTATTTTATTTTTATTTTTGGACTGCTTATAAAATGGAAAAATGTGGAACAAGATGGACTAGCAGAGTAATTACAGTCTATGGTGCCTTTGACCTGTACGACCACAAATATGCAATGTATGGGTGATGCTTAATGCAGCTACATATTTTTGTATTTTTGATGGATTGATTTTTGTGAATATGAAGATGAGATGCAAGAAGAGCTTTTTATTGATGAATTTGAGCATGCCTGGAAATGAGATGCGAATTTTTGTTGTTTTTGATGATTTTTGAATTTTCTTATTTTTGACCAAGCGATTGTGGGAATCCTTGGAGCATTTTGGGATTGACCAAGCGATTGTAGGAATCCTTGGAGCATTTTGGGATTGACCAAGCGATTGTAGGAATCCTTGGAGCATTTTGGGATTGACCAAGCGATTGTAGGAATCCTTGGAGCATTTTGGGATTGACCAAGCGATTATAAGAATCCTTGGAGCATTTTGGGATTGACCAAGCGATTATGGGAATCCTTGGAGCATTTTGGGATTGACCAAGTGATTATAGGAATCCTTGGAGCATTTTGGGATTGACCAAGCGATTGTGGGAATCCTTGGAGCATTTTGGGATATGGATTTCTTAGATATGGAATGGTCGCAAATGACTAATGTTCAAGGGTTCTGTTTCCTTGATTCCATCAAGAGAGGCTAGCTGGTACGTCCCGAGTCCTATTCTGCTATCAATTACATATGGACCTAACCAATTTTTTGCAAAATTGTCCCTTAGGTGGGACAGCAAACTAGAGTTCTATTGGTTTTCCTTCAAGACCAAATCGCCAACCCGAAAGTCCCTCAGGTGAACTTTCATGTTGTAAGCTTTCTTAAGTCGCTCTTGATAGATACGTAAATGCTCGAGAGCATTTACATGTCGTTCGTCAAGCAATGTAAGTTGGTCTAACCGGGCCTACCGCACAACGTCATCATCAATGAACTCTTGCATTGATATGCGCAGGGAAGGAATTTCCAACTCGAGAGGCATGACTACCTTGGAGCCATACACGAGCAAAAATGGAGTTACCCCAGTGGGCGTCTGAATGCTAGTGCAATAAGCCCACAAGGCAAGTGGAATTTTGATGTGCCAATCATTATGACTATCTACGACCATATTTTTAAGGATGGCAACTAACGTTTTGTTTGACGCCTCTACTTGCCCATTTGCCTGTGGATAATAGGGTGTCGAAAAACTATGCTGAATTTTGTATTTTGTGGTCAAAGAACGCATGTATTTGTTCTTGAATGGTGTCCCATTATCCGAGACTATTTTGGATGGAATACCAAAATGACATATGATGTTATGCAAAATGAACTCCACGATGCGGGGTCCTGTCGTAGAGGTAAGCGAAACTGCTTCCACCCATTTGGTGAAATACTCTGTGGCCATTATAATGAATGTGTGATAGCCTGATGACATAGGGGAGATATTTCCAATTAGATCGAAGCCCAACTACGAAAATGACCAAGCGAACTAGACTATCTGCAAGGCCTGGGAAGGTACGTGCATCAAATTGGCATGATGTTGACACTTCACACACTTCTTGACATATGCGCAATAATCTCGCTCTAAAGATGGCCAATAATAGCCCATGCAAAGAATGCGCTTTGCGATGGCCATACCACTAAAGTGGCCACCACATGTACCATCGTGCGCTTGGGTGATCGCCCAAGTTGACTCTTGCTGGTCTAAGCAACGAAGGAGGATTCCTTCGTAGCTATGACAGTACAAAATGTATCCTATCAATAAATACTTGGTCGCTTTCTACTTGAATGCTCTCTTTGTGGCATGTGTCAATCCAAGCGAGAGATTACCTAACTTGAGGTAGTCTCTAATGGGTAAATACCAGTCCTGCTGATCGAAAGCCTTGACGGTATGAACAGCCAATCCCTCTTGAAGTTCATCCCTAGAAAATGCTGAGTGGGAGAGAACTTGTAAGAATAACGTTGTGTTGCTATTAATGGGAGTAGGGGAGAACAAGGACCCACAGTTGGCATGTTTCAGAAGATCATGGATTCGAGAGAACTTATCCGAGGATGGTTCAATCTGGATCATGTGGATTCTTGGCGTCAAGTCAGAGCTTACACGCTCCATCACGGATTGTGATAGGGTTTTGAATTGAATTGTTGTCATATCACAAAAAAGGTCTTGCGAGATTAGTGACCCCAATGAGGCCATTGTGTCCGCAAAATGATTCGATGACCGAGGGAGTGCCTCGATGTCATACCACTCAAGTTTTGCCATGAATTTATCCACAAGGGATTTATAATCCTGTAGAACTAGGCATTTGCATTAGAATACCCCTTTGACTTGATTGATAATTAACAACAAATCACAAAAGATGTCCAGTTGTTTGATGTTCATGGTGATTGTTGTCTGAAGACCTATGAGCAAGGCTTCATACTCTGCATTGTTGTTGGTGCATGGGAAATTTAATTTAAATGATAGGGGCATTGGAGCGCCCTGCAGTTTGAAGAATACTATTCCTGTGCCACCACCTTGCTCACATTTAGAACCATCAAAAAATAGGGTTACGTCAGCCTGTGACTTAGGCTCATCAGAATTTGGTGATTCTGAGACATGGAAGACGCCATCATCGGGTAGTTATATGACTAGAGGGTGATCGTCTTCAAGAGGAGCCTCTGCTAGTTGATCGGCTATGACCTGTCCTTTGATGGATTTCTGTCCAATAAACTCTATGTCAAATTCCGTCAACAACATGATCCATTTCGTTGTGTGACTACTATGATAAGTATGACTCATCATGTATCGCAATGGATTCTCCTTAGACACAACATACATAGTGTTGCTCAGCATGTAGTGGCATAGCTTTTTGGTAGCAAACACCACTGACAAGCAAAGTTTCTCGACGTATGCATAGTTAAGTTCATAACCGACCGTGGTGCGGCTAAGATAGTAAGTAGCCTGTTCTTTGTGAAGTTCATTCTTCTGGGCTAGCATGGCACCCAGTGCCACCTTAGTAGCTGAGATGTATAAGTAGAATGAAACTCCTATTCTAGGTGGTGCCAATATTGGTGGTGAAGCCAAGTATCGTTTGATGTCATCGAAGGCTGACTGGCACTTGTCATCCTAGTGAAATACTACCCCCTTGTGCAGTAATTTTTTCATGGGTCGGCACTTGTCAGATAGTTGCACTATGAAGCGCTTAATTGATGTGACCTTTCCCTGTAGACTTCTGAGCTACTTAATGGTAGTTTGGGGAACCATTTCAAGGATTGCCTTGAATTTTTTTGGGTCCACCTCGATGCCTCGCTTTGAGACTATAAAACCTAAGAGTTTTCTAGATGTGACGCAAAATATGCACTTCTTGGGATTCGGTATGAATTTATGCTCCATGAGGTGATCGAGGATCTTGGTTAAGTCATTGAGATGTTTTGGGTGCAAAAGAGACTTGGCCAACAAATCATCCATGTAATCTTCCAAAGTTTTATGCATGTAATCATGGAAGATATACATCATGGCACATTGGTAGGTGGTGCCAGCATTTTTAAGGCCAAAGGGCATGACCTTATAACAAAATGTCCCCCAAGGCATTGTGAACATCATTTTTAGTTGGTCCTCAGGATTGATACAAATTTTACTGTATCTTGAGAAACCATCCATGAGGGATAGCATTTCGTGACCTACTGTAGCATCTACCAATGCGTCGATGCTTGGCAAGGGGAAATCATCCTTAGGACTCACTTTGTTTAGATCTCAAAAATTAGTGCATATGCGAATCCTCCCGTCAGGATTTTTTATGGGCACCATGTTGGATAGCCATGGCAGATAATCCACGCAGATGACCAACTACGCTACTTTTTACATTACCATCAGAAAAAAAAAAAAAAAAAACCACATGTATACATGCAAAGTCATTTACCATAGCAATCGCCTAAAAACAAAATCACAAAGTCCTAAACAGTCTATGGTGCCCTAACCAAACAACACAAATTCATTTCATCCATTATATGTTGCATATCACATATACATCAAAAACATTTGCATTCATCATAACATATGCATCCATCAAAATAAATTAAAATGAATACATCCATACTCATCACTCATCATGCTAAAATTAACTCATCACTCGTATAAACAAAAAAGAGTCATCTGTATATATACCATAACAAAAATTCCCGTAGGCTACAATGAACCGGTCCTCAGACCTTGCTATAAAAAACCCAAAAACTCAAAACCCCAAGCCTAGGGCGTTGGCCACCATGATCACGTAGGATCGGTGCGACGAGAACTACCCCTCAAGGTGTGGGTCCTATGGGACCCCTCAGGGCGGCTACTACTAGCCCTTGCATCATGCCTGCTACCCCCTCCCTCATCTAGTTGCCTGTGATGAGATGATGCTGACTACTCAGTATCACTACCCCTCATCCACCGTGATGATCCACCTCTTGACAGCTCAGGTAGCCGCCCATCGAGGCAGATAATATCTTCCTCCATCTCTAGCCGATGTCATCACCAATATTATTCTCATCGATCCCACTCTGCCTCCCGTCGATAGTAGTAAGCTACTGCATCATCGTGCTACGCCAAAACCTTATCCCTCTTTTCCAGCTACATCCGTAGGAGATCCCTCTCCCATGCAACATCGGTATCCCCCTCCTACCAATGAGACGTCGCCCATGCACTCTCTCGCTCTACCAACTGAGTTCGCAATAGATCTCTCTCTTGCAAAGCCTCTCCCAGCTCCCCATCTCGCACCCATAGTAGGTCCTCCAATCATGCTATCTCAGCACTAAGCCTCGCCTCCACCTCCTCTGAACCTGCCTGAGGCATAGGAGAATTCAGGACAACAGCCTGCTCTGGCTCCCACTACTTTGAGACGTCCTGCATCTCCAGCTGATCCAAAACCCCCAAATCTGCATCCTTATCCTCCACCTCCACCATGTTCGCATCCTCCCAAGGATCTCCCCAATCACCCCCTAGTGCCTCAGCACCCTCCCCGCCCACTGTTGTTGCCTTCGCACCTCCCAATGGCCCCTCTCCCCACCATCGCTACAGTAACCACCACTGGTCGTACTCTACGGTAGTCTCGATGTCATCCACATCTGGGACATCGATCACCATGTCTGAATCCTCGACCAGTGGTGCGATGACCGGTCGGTCCAGAGTCCTCTCATCCCCTCAATGTCGATAGACCACGGGCTCACCAGGCAACCCCTGGTGCACCCCAAACTATCGTGTCACCCAGCTATAGGGGAATAAATCTTGCTCGATCTTGTGTCACCCAATCAGCCACCACTCTCTGCGTACCCATCAAAGCCACTCTCCAGCCTTCGACCAGGCTGGACAGTCCTAATAAGGGTGCCAGAGCACCTCCCCTAGAGTAATCCAAGCGAGGGCATCAGCATAGTGCCCTATGGCACCTACCCACCATTGAATCTGTCCCTGCTCCCTAGACCACCGCCATAGAACCGCATAGCCTATCTCCCTATCCTCCATATTTGCCCGAGTCATCCACGGTAACCCGATCGGCCTCTCCACTACTATGTGCTACCAAGCCCAACTCTACAATAGATAGCTGTAGCTAATCCCCTTCCACTTCTGATAGCGAACCTCGTACAGCTCACCATAGAGCTGTGCCAGCAGTGTCTGTCCCCATATCATGATAAGCGATGCCTCCGTCGGGCACTCTACCAACCACCAAACCAAATCCAGCAGGTTCCACGGGAACCTCACACCTAACGAGTTAGGTAGTAGCATGTTGGAAATGAGGCCCATAAGGAATGTGTGCCTCACTCCCAAAACCCCCCTCTCCAACCACCATTGGACCAAAATCCCACCAATATGGCAGTCGCCCTCTACACTCTCCATTGGATCCTCCACACCCAGCTCCTCCCCATGCCCGAAGCATCGCATCAGTACAGTTGTTCGCTGATCACGCGGTGACATCCTGATCGGCAGTCCATCTATTAGAATCCATAGAAGTCGATAGATATCCTCCAAGGTCACGGTCATCTCCCCTGTTGGGAGATGGAAGGTGTTGGTCCGAGGATCCCACAGATTGATCAGGGCCATCAAATAAGCTTGATCAACGACCATAGGCTCCAGTCGAGCCACCTGCTTGAGCCCAAGGGCATCAAGCAACTCCTAGTTAGCCACAATTAGCGCTCCTCATGCTTCAGTAAAAGCAGTAGGTACACAGTACCGGCTCTTAACAACCTGCAAAAGAAAATAATTCAAAAAAAATTGTAAATTAATAACATGAATATACAACATTGCCTACCAATGTACAGCAAAAAACAAACATAAAAATTCAAACAAAATTAATTTGTCAGTCCTAGGGTTTCTAATCCTAACTGATAAATTCCAAAAACAAAACAAAACAAAATTCAAAAATTAATTTTTTAGTCCTAGGGTTTCTAATCCTAACTGATAAATTTAAAAAACAAAACAAAAATTCAAAAACAAAAATTAATTTGTCAATCCTAGGGTTTCTAATCCTAACTGATAAATTTAAAAACAAAACAAAAATTCAAAATTCAAAAATTAATTTTTTCAGTCCTAGGGTTTCTAATCCTAACTGATAAATTTTAAAAAAAAAAACAAAAATTCAAATTCAAAAATTAATTTTTTCAGTCCTAGGGTTTCTAATCCTAACTGATAAATTTAAAAAACAAAACAAAAATTCAAAAAACAAAAATTAATTTGTCAGTCCTAGGGTTTTTAATCCTAACTGATAAATTTAAAAACAAAACAAAAATTCAAAATTCAAAAATTAATTTTTTCAATTCCTAGGGTTTCTAATCCTAACTAATAAATTTAAAAAACAAAAAAAAAAATTCAAAAAACAAAAATTAATTTGTCAGTCCTAGGGTTTTTAATCCTAACTGATAAATTTAAAAACAAAACAAACATTCAAAATTCAAAAATTAATTTTTTCAGTCCTAGGGTTTCTAATCCTAACTGATAAATTCCAAAAACAAAACAAAACAAAATTCAAAAATTAATTTGTCAGTCCTAGGGTTTCTAATCCTAACTGATAAATTTAAAAACAAAACAAAAATTCAAAAACAAAAATTAATTTGTCAGCCCTAGGGTTTTTAAACTCTAAACTGATTAATTAACAAAAAAACAATAATTTGTTAGTCCTATTTGTCAGTCTTAGGATCTCTGTATTTTAAGATTAAAATGTCTGCACGAACAACATAAAATTAAAATAATAGTTTTAAACCTAGGGTTTTAACTTACGTTTTAAAGCTGACCAACTCAACCTAAGAACTAGGGTTTTATGATCCGTTTATCCTAGGATTTTAGTTATAAGCAAAATAATAATTCTTTACCTAGGTTTTCACTACGTTTGTCATTTAGTTGTACACTAAGTCTTGGTTGTGTTTAGCTCAGTTTCAGGGTTTCAGTTTTAAAATTTTAAAAAACATCATCACAAAGAAAATTAAACAAAACACTTGCAGTTTTAAACAAAAGTAATAACACTAGGGAGCACTTACTGGTCTCGCTTCGGCTCCGCTGCTCGATCCGATTTTTGCACTCATGATGTCAAGAGAAATTCGGCAGTGCTTCACTTCGCAAAACTAACCTCCTCATCCCCAGAGCTCCAAATCGCAAGAAAATTCAGATGCAAATGAGCCCAAACCCTAGTTTTGGCCTTTAAATAGACCTTTTGAGCTTATATTCGTTCCTCCCTGGGATGATCTCTCTGGTTAGCGCTCGTCCCACCCTGGGACGAATTCTAAGCTGGTATTCGTCCCATCCTGGGACGAATTCAGGGCAAAAATTTCAAAAAATAGCAAAAATTGAACAAAAATGCACTAAAACAGCTAATTAACTTTCCCGATGAGAGTGTTGTTGCACTTGACATCTCGGGCATGCAAAATAGATGTTGAGGTCACAAATTGTCACTATCCTCCTCCCTAAGAAGGCTACCATAGCCGGACCACTCCACGGGAGGACATATTTTCACCAATTTTAGCTTCAAAAAGCGTCACAAAAAGGGTTACCACCCACCAAAAATAGGTCTAAATGTTTGGGCTCAGACACCACACTTAACGCTAAACCATCTAAGGGCACCCTTGCACAAGTCATCTTGAGTCAAGCGACTCATGGCTTTTCTCATGAAGGTCATTCCCTCATCGATTCGTCGCTTGAGGGGGTAGTCACACTTAGTCCAAAGCATTGGCTCAGGAATCTTGTCACATGCTCTTGGGCATCCTCTTCACCCTTAAAGACTGCCAACTGAGGCAGATTGAAGTGTTAGGGGTAAGGAGGTGTAGGCACTGACGGATGCACAGGGTGACTACGAAGTTGGCATAACGTGGGATTTTGGGGCCCAGAAGCTTTGGTTTCCACAGACTCCAAATGCTCTAACAACGCTTTGTATGCATCAGAAGATTTAATCTCTTCCTATTTAGTTTGCTCTTGTTGTGGGTTGTGGGAGACTTGAGGCCTATGGGGTGGTGGCCAGATAGAAACCCCTCTACCTTGGTAGGGAATTTTGGCCTGCTCTACTTCTTGTTCATACTCGTAAACTTCCTGAGGAGTCTCTGGGTGAGACCTATGACCCTGAGTGGGTCCCCGCGGAGGGTACCCATCGTTGTTTCGGGGAGTGGCCTCCCTCTCAGGTCTATGGGGTTTCGGAGGCAAAACTTGAAGAAGTCACGGAGACCTATCCTGCACCAAGGTATTATGCCTCTCATATGGTTCTGCTCTTTGGGTGTGAGGGGTTGGAACCCTCTTAGGTAGGTTATAAAGCAGCTCGTCTGTTTGGCGCTAAATGCGCTCCTTGCTAAGGTGGTATAGACGCTCTAGCTGCTAATGATCTTGCTCAAGCCACGTGATCTGGGCTTGGTGGGTGGCATGTCTGGAGAATGCCAGGTCAATTTGGTCTGCCATATTGGGCCTAGGAGGCCTGGATGCCTCTCCTATGCATTTGCCTCGGTCGTGATGATCCGAGATCTCAATGGGTTGCTTCCCTCTGTCGAGGTTGGCAGAATTTACCCGAGGCTCTGGCCTTAGTGGGTAACTATGGTATCTAGCAGGTGCAAAAGCGCAAGGCTCCTGTGCTATATATTGCTCTCGAGGAATGTGATGGTCTTCCTCGTACTCCATTTCGTAGGTGTGAAAGGGGCGGGCTGAGTTAGCTTGCCCTGTTTGGAGAGCCCTGTGCTCTGTGGTTTGTCTATTGGTTCTAACAATGATGGGAGGCAAAGGAGAGATGCCATAGTCACGTGGCCTCTCCTAATGGACACTATGCCTCTCTAGCGCTTCATCGTGCAGTGGCCACTCATATCTAGCTTCTAAGGAAGCTCTTCTGTCTACATTGAGTGCCACTTGTAAAGATTCTTCCTGAAAGGGGCTATGATGAATAGGTGTGTCCCCCAGAGGGGTGTCCCTATAATTCCACCTTGACATGGAATGATGTGGACTCTCTTGTGGGTCAGACCGCCAAGGGGGTATGGCCAAGTCCTTAGGGCTAAAGCGGAGGCGACTTGTGCCCGCTCCTTGTACACTTTTTATAGCTTCTACCCTTGATTGGGCTTGGCTATGGGTGTACACCATGGTGGTGCTCTTCTACAAGCTAAGTATATTTTTATCTCTTTTATGATGTTTTATGCTGCACTTAAACAGAAAAGGACACACACATACACAAACGATGATTATCTCATTTAAATGTTGAAAGTGTGTCCTAAAACTGGTTTAGTGTGTTTTGTTGTTGTTTTTAAGGTTTTGTAAAGAACGTTTAAATGCAAAAATAAGGCTCTTATGGCTCCCAAAATTGGTCGCCCCTTCGATATGCCATTGCCAGACTGATATACCAACCTCTCTATATACCCACCCTTACGTGAGGGAAACTATAGGTACATGAGAGCAGATGGTACATGGAACATAGGCTGTACGGAAGGGGGGTTGCCCTATTTATGACACCTACCATAGAAGACTTATCCTCGCATGCTAGGAATCACCCCAGTGACACTCGTTCAGCTTTCATCAGGATTTACGTCTAACAACAGTGATAATCGGGGTAATGGATGCAAAATCAAGCCAATGTGGTGATGAAATCCACCATTGGTCTTGCTCAAGGGCTGGAGTTTTACGACCAGCTCCTTGGTTTAAGTAACCACATGATGTGTGGGGTTCATTTTAATTTGCAAAAAATGAAACAAGCAAACAAAAATGGAAATTTCCCTAAGCCATACAAAAACTGAAAATTAGAAAATAGAAAACAAAAATTTGACGGAGGCATGTTAAAAACCCCTACCTCTTCTCTGCCCAAAAGGATATTTATGATTATCGGCTCTGAAATTGCACAGATAGAAATTCATCTCTAGGTGATACAAACCAGAACAGAATTCATCCCAGGCTGAGATGAATTTGAATTCGTCCCAAGGTCATATGAATTCCAGTACTATATTTGCCACAGGCTGGAACGAAAAACAGTCAGAGTTCAAAAAATGGCACCTGTAAGAAAGAAAAAACAAATTTTGTTCAGTTTCTTGATCTCAAAAATTAGGGGACAGGGTCCCACCATCATCGCCACTTAAATACCTAGAACTCTCAGCATTCAGAAGGTCATGAGGTGAACCTCAGTACCGATTTGGTGGATAGCCTATCGGTCACTTGAGGCAAACTTCTCGCATGATAATATATCTGCCACATTAACTTGTGCACAGATCAATGTTTGCATGTGGATGAGCTAGCTTATGGTATCCTAGAATGCAAAACAGATTAATCTGACTAAATACAACAAAGGAGTTAGTGGAACTAATCAGGTGATCCTCAATATAGGTTTGATTGAAAGCCCATCTGGCACTGGCGGTATCCTGACAAATACCACAAAAACAAATTCAATTGCACACATAGGGATGTGAAATAACTTGGTCAAAAACAAGCACAATTCATACCTTGTTCAAACATCTTGTAAGACAATAGTACAGTTGTGGCTAGTGAGTTAAAACCGTTTGAGTCTTAGAAAACCTTAGCTACATTTCTAAACCAACTGCACTACTTTTTACATTACCATCAAAAAAAAAAAAAACCACATGTATACATGCAAATTCATTTACCACAGCAATCGCCTAAAAACAAAATCACAAAGTCCTAAATAGTCTATGGTGCCCTAACCAAACAACACAAATTCATTTCATCCGTTATATGTTGCATATCACATATACATAAAAAACATTTGCATTCATCATAACATATGCATCCATCAAAATAAATTAACATGAATACATCCATACTCATCACTCATCATGCTAAAATTAACTCATCACTCGCATAAACAAAAAAGAGTCATATGTATATATACCATAACAAAAATGCCCGTAGGCTACAATGAACCGGTCCTCGGACCTCGCTACAAAAACCCAAAAACTCAAAACCCCCAAGCCTAGGGCATCAACCTCCTTGATCATGCAGGATCAATGCGATGGGAACTACCCCCCGAGGTGTGGGTCCTATGAGACCCCTCAGGGCGGCTACTGCTAGACCCTGCATCATGCCTGCTACCCCCTCCCTCATCCAGTCGCCTACAACAAGATGATGTTGACTGCTCAGTATCACTGCCCCTCATCCAGCGTGATGATCCACCTCTCGACGGCTCAGGTAGCCGCCCATCGATGCAGATAATATCTCCCTCCATCTCCATCTGATGCCATCGCCAATCTAATTCCTATCGATCCCAGTCTGCCTCTCGTCGATAGTAGTAAGGTACTACATCGTCGCGCTGTGCCAAAACCCTATCCCTCTCCACCAGCTGCATCTGTAGGAGATCCCTCTCCCATGCAGCATCAGTATCCCCCTCTTGTCGGTGAGACACCGCCCATGCACTCTCCCGCTCTGCCAACTAAGTCTGCAAGAGATCTCTCTCCTACAAAGCCTCTCTTAGCTCCCCATCTTGCACCCGTAGCAGGTCCTCCAATCATGCTATCTCAGAGCTGAGCCTCGCCTCAACCTCCTCTTAACCTGCTTGAGACATAGGCAAATTTGGGATAGCAGCCTGCTCTGGCTCCCACTGCTCTGGGATGTCTTGCATCTCCGACTGATCCAAAACCCCCAAATCTGCATCGCCATCCTCCACCTCCACCATGTCCACATCCTCCCAAGGAGCTCCCCAATCATCCCCTAGTGCCTCAGTACCCTCCCTGCCCACTGTTGTCGCCTCCCCACCTCCTAGTGGCCCCTCTCCCCGCCATCACCGCAGTACCCACCACTGGTCATACTCTGCGGCGGATATTGAGCAAGGTGCCTGAATGTGCCAAATTGATTTTTGACCTTCCAAAATTGTTGTAAAAATGGTTAGGACCACTGTTTAACCTCTGAGGGCTTCCTTGGGGGCTATGTGTGTCAAAGCGATCAGTGTTTGCAGTCACATAATCGGATTGGTGTTGTTTTGGTGTCTACACTAACCTTATGCATTTTTTACTTTAATTTACAAACCCCCTTATTAGTTAGTGTAGCTAGGATCATAGGAAGCAGCCTACTCCAAAGTTTGACTTAGAAACTCCTATTTCTAGGTCTTTCAATCTTGGTCGAGGTCTTGAGGGTGCAAATCATCCAGCTAGGTGGATTTTGGACCAAAAAATCACATCATATTTATTGTTATCTATGATGGCCAAAGATAAAAATTTAAGAAAAGTTGTGTGCTTCATCCCCATATACCTAATACTTAAAAAAAGAAACACAAAGTTAAGAAAAATTTTCTTTATATTAATTTAATTTACATTTGGCATTCGTGGAAGTCTTGCAAATTTCTTATCCTATATTGAAAGTCTATAACACTTTAGGATCATATATATGAAACAAATACTTATTTATCTAAAGTTGTATGCTTCATTTCAATTCATACCAACTACTATGAATGTTCCAAACCTTTGAAGACTCATTTACATTATGTTCAACAAAAAAATGAACTAAAAGTTGTATATTGTATTGAAATTCATAGAGCATCTAGCTTATATTTTTAATTCCATGTAACAAATATACATGAATATCATAAATATTATATTTTATAGCTTAATTTTCACTCTTTGCATTATCATCTAATTCATTTTTTTCCACTTAGAGAAAGATAATACCACTTTGTTTATGTTATAATGGCATAAACATAACTATACTTATAAATTGAGGGAATACAAGGTGTCAGAATTTACAATACATTTGGGAACAAAAAAAATCAGCATAATACTTAGTAAAGTAAGAATAAATCACATATAATCACAACATAGATTGAGAGGTGCCTTTAAATATCAAATAATTTCTGTAATGAATAAATTTTTTCTCCAGTAAATGAGTAAATGTGTGGACAATATGGGGTATAAATAGCCATGCTATATTTATGTATGCATCATGGGTGTAAGATGGTTGGCATGGAGGATACCTTACAAACCATATTATGGTACCCATAATTTATAGCTAGAGTTGTGATATAGTATAAACAACCTTCTACTTGTAGCCAATGAAGAAATGCATGTTCACAAAAGAACTCACATAAAAAAATGTTATAAATACAAAAATATTGGTTAGGATATGATATTCATGTATTATTGCATAATAGGTGACAATATGCCCGATACAATGACATTGTAATATGAGATATAGGTTGCTATGTTATGTAGTAGAGCGTAGTAACAAGTAGTAGGAGAAAGAGCATAATGAGAATATAAAATAGGTTCTTTGATTCTTAGATTTAGAATATATGAAGTACATACACTACATATATTTATAATTACAAGATTACAGGCAATAAAGAAGATAGGATGCATCATTCCAATAATTATAGTAGTAATTTCAAGAAATAACTAAAAATTTATTTAGTATGCTTATGTAAATTAGGTGTAACTTGAATCATGCAAGTGATGAACTCTTCTATAAGTTCCATGTTGTAATTACAACTATCATTAGATTATGATGTGTGTTGTTGATATTAGGCTCTTATCATTTTCTCTTGCAAACCAACTGGATGGGTGCTAAAGGTTTGAATCTAAAGAAGTTATGACACTAACATATCACTTGTCATTAATCTATCTAGGAAAGAGCCCACATAGACACCAAGATTGGAAACCTAAGATGTCTTTGGCATCATGCCCTTTAGTACTCTAAGAAAACTCTACATTTTCTAGATAATTTATCCTTTTTGGGTATCAATGATCCCTTTAAAGTCATTTTCCAACTATGGAAATATGTGCTTGAGTTGATCAAGAGTTATATTATTTTTCTTATGAAGGAAACCAACTATATTTTACAATATTGAATAAGTTGTGTGTTTCCTAGTAAGTGATTTTTCTAGGGAGATTGATTAGATTATCTGTTGGACATTTTGAGTCCTCAAGTCAAAGTTCTCATTGATGTGAAGAAAGGAAGTTGTCATTAATATCCATAAATTTATCACGAAACAAGTTATCAAAGTTGTCATGGATATTTAAGAAGAACCTTATAATAAAGTCAAATGTCAAGAGGAAAAATGCAAAGGTTAAAGGCAAAGGGCTCCATAATATTTTTAAAATTATGTGGAAGAATAAGTTAAATGGTTTTCATAAAAACCCAAGAAAAATCATTTGAAAAGATAAAGGGAGATTTAATATTTATTTGATAAATTATTTAAATTCAAAATGAATTAAAATTTTATAATTAAATATTATTTATATCAAGGTGCAAAGTGAAATATGGTTTAAATAAAACCATAGGGTTTAAAAAATTAAATTATAAAATTTAAATTCAAAAGAATTTAAATATTTTATAAATTAATAAAGCTCCAAAGGTAATTCGGGCGCTGACGTCCAAAAATCATTGAGGGTAAATCAAGCGTCGACGTCATGCATGGAGGAATAAATTTGGTATATAAGTTATGCCTTAAAGGCATTTGAAATTATCCTTTTGCTCGATATCGAAGCGTGCAATAGTGTTTTGAATTGATAAGGAATTAAGAGCAGTGAACATTTTTTGTTAAGCACCAGCGAATAACGTTAAGGGGACTTGCACCAAAATACCAAGCGCCAATGAGGCAAGTGGTCTAGTGGCAAAGAGGATAGTGTTAGGATGTTGGGCGTAAGGAGGTCTACGTTTGAAACCCAAGGGTAGAATTTTTGTTTGTGGAAGTTGCATTGGTGTTGAGCGCCAAGGAAAGCATACATTTTGTGCAAGGCGAGCGGGGAAGGTTTTGAGCACGTGGTGCCCATTTATCCCCAAGAAAGCGCCTAACTTGCACGAAATTGGAAGTTGCGGCTAGGGCACCGGTTGAGGCTACGCTGTGTGTTCGATTCCCCTCCAAGGCAAGGTAATTAATTTTGAAATTTAATTTTGTGTGATGCCTAAAGTTTGGAGTTAAAAGGGTGCATGAAAGGTTTATTAGTTTGAAATAATTTTTTATTAGTTGGAGGAATAAGGTGTTAAGTTTTATTTCAATAAAGTGTTTTGGCATATTGATTTATTGAAATATTAAAAGGATAAAGGGAGCTTATTGTCTTAGGTTGTTTTTGAAAAGAAGAGTGCATTGAATATTAGTGGGATATTATAAGGTGTAAGTGGTAATTTTATTTTTGTAAATGTTGATGAATATTTTATTAAAGATGGAGTGATAAGGTGTATCTATTTTTTAATGTTTGCATTGTAATTTGAGGAAATGAATCACCTTATAATTTCTTTGAGCTTGGCAAGAAGTTTTTGAGATTTTGGCAGATTTAGAAGATTCCTTCACCATCAAGAAAAAGGTATGTGCACATTTTCCAAAGTTAAAATTGATTCGTTGGTTTTGTAGAAAATAAGTTTGGAGTGAAAATGACTTGATTAGGGTTTCCTTTTTTAGAGTGTTTGAATTAATGCATCAAGGTTTTCTGGAATAAATAGTTGTGATTAAAACCATGTTTAATAAGCATTGTTGTTGAAGCCATTGGTTGTGTGAAGAATTTGAGTTTGGGTTTTGAAAAGAACATGTGTATCATTGTTATGTGAAGATTGTTTTATAAGCATTTTTGTTGAAGTGGGTTGTCATGCAAAACACTTGAACTAGGGTTTGAAAAGAATATGATTATCATTGTTATGTGAGATTTGTAGTTGAGCATTATTGGAAACATTTTGAGTTGGTGGTTATATGCTTGGACTAGGGTTTGTGAGAAAGGGGTGTTTCATTAAGTGATTGGTTGAGTAGAGTTGGTTTAGCCTAGTCAAGTGGATGTGTGAAGTGATTGTTTTTTTTTTAATATTTGTGGAAAACATCCCAAAAGGGATGCCACTTTTGGGTAAGACCCAAGGAGGCAGGGGTATCCATTCCGCCAAAAACGCCCAGGACTCGGACCTGGCCTACCACCTTTGACATACTCAAGGAGCAAACAAACACACAAAACCAATTTAAAAATAAGTAAATAACAACAAAAATAATAAAATAAAATAAAAAACATGCTCCTTGAGTGTGTCAAAAACAAAAGCACAACCAAACACGCACAATAAGATAAAAGAAACCACAACACAAACCACATAGAAAAACACAAGAACCACATAACAAAACACAAACAAGACAAAAACAACAGAACACTACAAAGACATAACCCAAAAAAAATAAGAAAAATAAACACAACCAAAACCTAAAAAATAAAAATAAAAAACAACCAACAATAGACAATAAACAAAAACAAAAAACATAGAAAACACTCACACATAAAAACATGAAATAACACAAACAAAGAGAAACCCAAGAACAAGAACGAAAAAAACACAAGAACAATAACAAAAAACATAAAAAAAAAAACAACAAAAACACAAGAACAACAAAAAAACAACACAAAGAACACAAAAACAAAACAAAACAAAAGAACCCACCCACCTTAAAAAACTAAACAAAAAAAAAAAAAAAAAAAGAAAAAAAAATGAACAAAACAATGACCTATCTAGACCAGAAGACTATTAAGGCAAGAATCAACAGAGGAAACAAAATAAAGAATAGAATGAGCTAGGGAACTAAAAAAACTGAATGAACCAAAGAGAAGCAAAAAAAAAAAAAAGAAGAAACTAGGTACCTTCGAAACTGGAGCCATCCAAAGAAATGATAGAAAGAAGAGCTTCCCTAATTTGAGAAGCCCACCATATAGGAGGGTGGCCATAACAAGTAAGATCACCTTTGTCCAAAGCCCAATTAGCTAAAGCATCAACACTCTTGTTTTGATCTCTGACCACATGATTGTAATCAACTTTCAAAAATCCCATCTGGATTAACTGAATCTTCTCAATAATTCTTTTTATTCTCCAATCCACCTTATGATTCTTAGAAGGAGTCTTCAAGAGATTAATCATAAGTTGAGAGTCGGACTCAACTAACACCTTTTCCCATCCAACCTTAGTAGCCTCCTGAAGGCCTCTGAGGATACCATACCCCTCAGCAAGGTTATTGGAAAGAATACCCAAATTCTAGCAAAAGTAAAAACCAGGGAGCCATATGAAAGTCTACCAATTCCTCCCACATTGGCTTTTCCAGGGTTCCCTCTAGAGGCTCCATCGGTATTGAATTTTCCAAAATCCTTAGGAGGAGGTTGCCAATTTCTAGTCCTATCCATCTTACTAATACTCACATTCCCTTTAAGTTGGTTGCCCTTAGAAGGTTTAATCTTCAATATTTGCATCACTTGATCCCATATTTGGTGGGAGTTTTGGGGGTGATTAAGGAGTTGATGGACTGATTCAACTAAGTTGGCTATGGTATTTTTCCAAATATAGTGAATATCCTTCCTATCTTGATTAAAAATTTGGTTGTTCCTTTCATTCCAAATATTCCAAAGAAGAATGGTAGAACCCATCCAAACTAAGTGCCTAATAAAATGATCAACACCCTCTTGATTAGGCCAATCCCTCCAAAGTTGTTCAAAAGTAAAAAAATTGGACCACTGTAAGCCAAGTAAAGTGGCCATTCTCCTCCATAGCTCAGAGGCTAAAGTACACTCAATAAAAATATGGTTGATATTTTCTACATTCTCTTCACACATTTCACATCTAAAAGGGCCATGAAAACCACGCTTCATAAGTTGCTCACCGAGTAAGCACCCTACGATGCAATAAAAGCCAATTAAAGAACCTCACCTTAGGCCAGAGCTTTTGAGCCCACAATTGAGAAAATATGTCGAGAAGAATGGTTGGGATTATTATGGCATAAGGTCAAATAACCTTGAGCAACTGAATACTCACCCTTAGTAGTGTTGTTCCATCCAAAACAATCTTTTTCATGGGACCAAGAGAGGGATCTCATATGAAGGATGCCTTGGATATCTTGTCTTTGCCTTTATGGGATTTGAATAGGCCAGTCCTCAATAGGGATCCAATATCTACCAACCTTTGAATTACCGGTATGGTACCGATAGTAATTAGCCACCTTTATCCAATTAGCTCGGTGAAGCTCCTCCATCCAAGGCCTCCAATCGGGAAACTGAGTTATCAAAGGCTTGTGACCATCCCAAGAATCTGTCCAAAAATTTGCATGTTGACCATTATGAATGATCCAAAATAATTTTTCTTTATCAAATCCTCACCAGTCTTAAGAACTTCTAAAATGGGAGAACCTTTGGTAGGAAGTTGATAGCGAACAAGGTCTTCAGGACTTTTGTTCTCAACATATTTAGCACGGAGATTATTGGCCCAAAGAGCATTGGGGTTATGCAACATCCTCCAATATAATTTAGCAGCTAAAGCTTTGTTGTTATTAATTGAAGACCGGAATCCTAACCCCCCTTCACTCTTAGGAAGACATAAAGTATCCCATTTCACCAAGGCCCATTTTATTTTCTCCTTAGTACCACTCCAAAGGAAACGATGACTGATTTGATCCAATTCTCGAAGAACGACCTTTGGGATATTCAAAACGGAAGAAACATAAATAGGAATAGCTTGAAGGACTGATTTTACCAAGGTGATTCTACCCCCAGAAGAAAGCCACTTGTTGGTCCACTTTCCAATTTTCTTCTTGACTTTGTCCAACAACCAATTCCAATCTTTATTTTTCTACCTTTGAATATTTATGGGAATACCTAAATAAGTGATTGGAAGAGAGGTCTTCTTATATCTTAATTTATCCAAGACCATGGATTCCTGTCTAGCAGAGCAGTGAAAGAAAATAACTTTAGATTTGTCTTCATTGATCAAGCTGCCCAATAGCCTTAGAAAAATAGCTAATGATTTGCTTAATATTAGAAGCTTCCTTAACTGTAGCTTTACCTAAAAGAGTAGAGTCATCCACAAATTGAAGATGAGAGATAGGTCTAGCTCCATGAGCAATGGTAACTCCCTCAAGGGTTTTGTTTTCCCTCTTTTTGGTTATAGTCCTACCCAAGCATTCAGCAAGAATGATGAATAAATAAGGGGATAGCGGGTCACCTTGCCTAATACCTCTGGAAGCTGGGAAATACTGAGAAGGCCTGCCATTGATAAGAACTAAGTAGGAAAATGAAGAGATACATCCCATAATCCAATCCATCCAATCCTTAGAGAAACCAAATTGCCTCAAAACTTTGATAAGGAAGTGCCAATCCACTCTGTCATAAGCTTTGGATAAGTCTAACCGAATGAACATGGAAGGAGAATTTTGCATATCCATGGAATGGATGGCTTCTGAGCAAGAACTATCTCATCTACTATTTGACGTCCTTCCACATATCCCCCTTGCTCTAGGGAAATAATCTTATGCAAAAGAGGCTTCAACCTTTCTGCCATGATTTTAGTAATGATTTTGAGAAGAACATTACATAAAGCAATAGGTCTAAAAGATGAGATATGATCAACCTCTTGAGCTTTTGGAACAAGAGTAATATAAGTTTTATTGATAACCTTCAAAATTTCTTTGGCTTTCCTGGCTTCTTCCACCACCTCTAATAAATCAACATGAAGGATATCCCAGAACTCTTGGTAGAACTCAATAGGAAAACCATCAGGACCCGGGGTTTTCCCTTTTTGCATTTTAAAAACTACTTGTTGAAGCTCATTGATAGTAACAGGAGCAGTCAAAATAGAGTTCTTAGAAGTGATAAGAGAAGGGATTGCTTGAAGAACATTTTGTTGTGAAGCTGAGTCAAGAGGAGTAGCAACAAAAATATTGGAAAAGTAATCAACAACAATAGAGTTCATGCCATCCCAAGTATAAACAACATCTCCAGAATCTGATTTTAAGGAAGAAATAAAGTTGTGAGATCTTCGAGCTAGAAGATATTTGTGGAAGAAATTTGTGTTTTGATCTCCTTCTTTGAGCCATTGAATTCTAGATTTTTGCTTCCATAAGATTTCTTCTCTTTTTTCCCATTCCTCTAATTGAGTTGTGAGTTTAATTTCATCTACACTTCTCTTCTCTGTGAGGCCATCTAAACGGATTTTCTTATTCAAATTTTCAAGATGAGCAATAACTTCATGTTTTTTTATGAACATCCCCAAACTCTTTCCAGTTCCAAGTCTTGATTTTGGATTTAATGTATTGCAGTATTTTGGCAAAATAGAACATCTTAGTCCCATGCCTAGGTTTACCTTCCTTCCACCATTGTTGCACATGAGGTCTGAAGGAAATGTCTCTAAGCCACATTAATTGAAAATGAAAAGGAGAGAAACTCACATTGGTTTTCCACATTTCCACCATGATTGGCCAATGATCCGAACCAGCATTATTAAGAGTCTTCACTTTAGGAATGTGACCATGGATTAAGAAATTTTCAGAGAGCAAAAACCTATCCAATCTCTCCATTATACAAGCTAAGCCTTGCCTTCTGTTAGACCAAGTCATAAGGCCATTATCCGGTTGGATATCCACAAGATGGAGGTTTGCAATATATTCGCTCATGAGGTCAGTGCTTTTGTCCAAATTTCTATTTCCCCCCCTTTTCTCATCCAGAGAGAGGATGGTATTGAAATATCCTCCGATCAAGATCCAAGATTTAGGAAAATGAGAGATAATATGAGTAATATCCTTCCACTGTCTTCTTTTTTCCTCCAAAGAAGTCGGGGCATAAACAGTAATGTAGAGCATAATCTGGTTGGAATGTCTACTTTGAATAGCTATAGCCAACAAACCCCAACTGCCAACCATATGGTGAATAACTACCTCTTTTGGGTCCCAAAGACAAGCAATGCCACCCAAAGTCCCTTGGGAACTGAGGGAAACCACTTTTCCAGCTGGCCAAATTTTATTGGCAATTAAGTCCATATCCTCCATTGACATCTTTGTTTCTTGAAGGAAAACAAGATGTGGATGATTTATCTGAATCATTCTTCTAATTTCATTTTGTTTTGAAAGACTCCCTTTGAGTCCTCTAATATTCCAAGTGATGATCTTCATTAATACCGGGGCTAAAAAAGTTGGGAAGGGCATTAATCTTACCTTCCTCTACAAGATTTTCACCTTCTTTTACCATATGATATTGATTGGTCTTGCGACCTACTTTTTGATTAGAATCCATCTTCAATTTTTTTTCCCTATTTCTTGACTTATTCCAATTGAATCTGAGATGGCTTCTAACCTTGAAGAATGCTCATACACAACCAAAATTTTACTAGATGGTTCAATGGAGTCTATATTGGGACCTACATTATTTGAAGTTTTGACATTTGAAATATTGTTTTTCTTGTGTAAATTTTCTCCTTTTTTTTTCTGTTGAAAACCTTTGATTTGTTGGTTTGTCTTTGAGTTCTTCCCTTCATATTTAAATTGTGTTTCTAAGATTTCAGTTTCCATTATTTCCTCTTCCTCACTTGGGACATCATTTGTGGAAAGGATTTCAAACATATTAGCAAATGACTTTGATTGATCCTTCATAACTGGTTTTTTCTGAGTGTTCTTCTTCTTAGGTATTTGGAAACCTGTTGAGTTTATATCTTCTTTCTTTTGATCAGGAATTTTATTTGGGCAAGCACTGGCCAAATGACCATATTCATGGCAAATTCTACAATGAAAAGGAATGTTCTCATAGTCCACTACTTGCTCCCAAGTGTCTTCCCCAAATTGTAATGTGATATTTTTAGGTAGGGGTTTGTCAAAATCCATTAAAACACAAATTCGAGCATAAATAATATGTTCAAAATTTTGAGTACAATCAGCGGTCATCATAAAAGTTCCTAAAGAGTTTCCAATTGAAGAAAAAATAGTAGGATTCCAAAATTCAATAGGGAGGCCAAAGAGTCTAACCCACACGGGAGCTATAGAAGGCATCTCTTCTTCGGATTTAAATTTAGTATGCCGGGGCTTCATGAAAAGCCCTGCCCTTCCAAAAAACCAAGGACCCCCTTGAAAAGTTTTCTCTCTATCTTCATTATTAGCAAATAAAACAAGAAAATAACCATTTGGATAAATAGAGATTTGTAACTCACCTTTAGTTTTCCAGCTTTTTGCAGCCCAGACTTTGAAAGAAGATAGACTCGGACGAAAACCCATGAACCGACAAATTAGTCCTCTTTTTTCCAAATCTTCAATGCCGATCTGAATGTTACCCATATCAAGCTTAACAATAGGAGTTCCATCAGCTTCTTTAAGACATCCTGACTCCATTTTCCTGGGATCAATCTTAGGCATTCTTAGAGGTTTATGGGAAGCCCTAATATTGATATTAGCATTGGGCTGAGGCTATCCACCACGAAGGGCATCCCTAAAATTCATTTTTGGGACTGAGTCTTCGAAATTCTTACCCTTGATAGGGGTTTTCACAGTAGAATTATTTTGTGGGTGCACCTTAGCACCAGATTCACTTGAGATATGAGCCATTTTTTGATCAACTAATTGAAACTTGTTTTGTGATCTCTTTAATCCTTGCCCTAGATGTCGTGGAAAGGTATGGTTTTCACTTTTCTTTTGTGCAGCAAATTGGAAGTCGTTGTCACTCAAGTTCACAGTATGATCTATTGAAAGACAAATTTCTAACCCATCTTGTATCCCCTGCAACATTTCTTACTAAAATATTGAGCATAAACCACAAAAATATTGGCCTCTAGGGCCCGAAGGCCCTAAAAACCAACCTCTGGAGCTGCTTGCACTCAACCCAGATGAAACCCTTGCATAGTCGCTTGCCAAATATATCGTTCACACATAGGGATGCGCTAGGATCTATGTTGCTCCAAATGATATGAAAATTTGTGGAGACGTTCTAGGGTTTTTCAGGCATCTACCCTAAAATTTTTAGCTCAATCCAAGTTCGGATGAGTGAGATATGGACAAAACAAGTTCAACAGTTTGGGCAGTCCTGCGAAAAATGTCTAATCAATTTCTCTCTCCAGTACCATGTGAAGGGATTGTTCAAGTTCAATAAAATAAATTATTCTATATTATGATTTTATTTTAGAAATTAATTGATCATTGAGTATAGAACATATTGGGTCTCTAAAAATTCTCTTTATGTTTCTATGAGATTGGACACGTTTTGTGTGGACTTGTTGAGCAGATTTGAGCAAATTCTGTGTGGACTTGTTGAGTAGATTTGAGCAACTTCTACATGGAATTGTTGAGAAGATTTGAGAAATTTATGTGTGGACTTGTTGAGAATATTTGAGCAAGTTATGTGGACTTGTTCAATATATTTGAGCAAGTTTTGTGTGGACTTGTTGAGTAGATTTGAGCAAGTTATGTGTGGACTTGTTGAGAAGATTTGAGCAAGTTCTATGTGGACTTGTTGAATAGATTTGTGCTAGACCGAAGGACTGTGTTTAGTACAGATTTGAGATAGAGCTTTTGAGGTGATAGAGTAGAGAGGACATCAGTCTCCAGTGGATAGAGATCCATCAATCATGGTAGTGAGGATAGGTCTTCTAAGTGGGGACAAGAGTCTTTAGTGGAGAGAGAGAGATCCACAAGCTACTGTAGTGGAGGCAGTAGTCTTCTAGAGGATCACCAGCAAGAGTAGAGGAGAAGGAGTTCTCCTGTGGATAGAGATCCATAAACTTGATCTAGGGGATCAACATATCCTTTGGATAGAGGTCTGTAAACATTGTAATAGGGAAAATATTCTCAAGAGATTGATCGAGAAAATTTTAGTGAAATATTTTCTCCATGAAGTAGCCCACATTGGGTGAACCACGTAAATTATGGTGTCCCTATTGTGTGTGGTGTTTTGTACATTGATTTGATTACTTTTTCTGATGTTCTATCTATACATTGCATAATATTGATTGGGAAATAAAAGTAAAAAGTGGTATTATACTATTCACCCCCCTCTCAGTATAAGCTTGTGTTTTTCAATTGGTATTAGAGTGGGTTCCTTCAAAAAAATTTAAAAACTTTAAGAAAAAGCTAACAAGAAAACAATGGATCCTAAGAAGATATCCTCAAATAATTTAGCACCATTATTTGATGGAAGTGGCTATATGTATTCGAGTATGATGATGAAGATCTACTGCATGGCATTTGACAATGACATTTGGGAAGCAATGAAATTTAGATACAATCCCTTAATAAATCCTCCTACATATAAGGAATGTAAGCTTCTACAACACTATAATTCAAAGGCAATGAATGCACTTGTGAGAGGTTTGCATAGAATAGAGTCTATGAAAGTTATGCATTGTAAAACTGCAAAAGAAATGTGGGATAAATTGCAAAATATATATGAAGGAGATAAAAGTGTCAAGAAATCAAATATGCAAAATATCAAAGGACAACTTGAAGCATTAATAATGAATGATGAGGAAAATATTAGTCCTTATCTACTTCAAATTGATGAGGTTGTAAATTGTATGCAAAGACTTGGAATGAAGATTTATGAATCTGATGTTTGTGATAAAGTATTAAGATCTCTTCCAAAAATATTTAGTGAACAAGTTTCTGCTATAGAAGTGTCAATGGATGGTGATAATTTGACAAGAGATAAGTTTCTTGGTATGCTCACAACATTTGAGATAAGAACGAAAGATCCTATTCCCTAGAAGGAAGCAACATTCAAAGCAATAAATAACACAAATGGTAAGAAATAAGAATCAAGAAATGATTTATCCAGTTATGAAGAAACTAATTATGGTAGAAGAGATAAGGACTATAAAAGATCCTAAGATCTAAGATCGGTTAAGTGTTTCAATTGTGAAAATTATGGACATTTTGCAACAGATTATCAAGAACCCAAGAACAACAATCATGAAAAAAATAGGATCACAGGGAATCAGAAAGATATAAGCACCAGAATAAAATCAAGGATGGACAAAGAAGACAAGGAAATAAGTTCTTTTAAAGGCAAAAGAGAAGCTACTATGCAGATAATGCAAGTAAGTAATCAAGTGATAGTGATGCTAGTTTTTCAGACAATGATAGAGATGAAGTCCTATTTATGATTGAAGAGAAAGAACCAGTTAAGAAAAGGACTCCAATTATTCTCAAGTATTTTAGATGTGGTAACTTTGGACATATTGAAGATAGTTGTACAAACGATGGTTATAGTTTCAGTGATGATAAATATGAATATACACTTGAAGGACCAGATGAAAATCTTCTAATGGCATTGGAATATAAAGAAGGTGATCTCATAGAAGATAAGAAAAAATAAAATGAATATGAGGACAAAGGTAAACAAATAGATGACTATTTATAAAAGGATGGATATGGTCTCAAGGGAGAACTTATTTATGCCCTTGAAAAATTAAAGAAGGTAAGAAATCAAAACTCTAAACTTGAAATTCAATTCCAAGAATGTGATGAAGAGAGAAGTTTTCTTATAGAGGATTTAGAAAATCAAATGCTAAGGAAAAAAGGTTCAAGGATAAGTTAGAAGAAAAGATCTTAGAATGTGAGGAGTTAGCACAAGAAGTGGCACTACTAATAGAAAATTTGGAGGACTCCAATATCAATATGAAAGGGTTCAAAAATAGCTCAAAGAACTTGGATAAGTTCATCAAGACACAAAATACTACATCAAAAAAAATAGGCCTTGGTTTTAAACATGCTCAAAAGAAACAAGAAGGAGAATCATCCTCAAGTTTTGGAGGAGAAGAAACTTCAGATGAAGATACTTCAGAAGAAGATAGTGTAAAAGAAAGTGAGACATCTGAGGATGATTTGGACAATAGAGAGTTCAACAAATATAGGAACAATGCACAAAAAAGATACAGATGGAACAATAATAAAAATAGGTCAAGAGAGACTAAGAGACCTATGATATCAAGACAAGGAAACTTCAATGCAATATTTTTTTCATGTCAGATTTGGGTACATGGCTTCACAATGCAGAACACGAGAAAGACATGAATATGGGAATAGACAGTTTTTCATGGGTATTGCTACTCATATAATCAGTTTGGTCATAATGCAATGAGTTGAAAGGTTCATGACATAAGAGGATATGGCTTCACTAGGAGAAATCCTATGGCATTTGCACCTCCAAGGAATAATAAAATTAAGTGTTATAAGTGCAACAATGATGTTCACATAGCGAAGTGGTGTAGAGAAAACATTATAAAAATAGGTATGAATATGAATAGGAACAGGAACATGGATATGAATAGGATCAGGAACAGGGATATGAACATAAACAATATTAGGAACAAGAATAGAAACAGGAACATGGATATGAACAGAAAAATGAATAGGAACAAGGATGTGAACAGGAATATGAGTATGGAAAGAAATAGTAAAAGGAATTAGAAGGATCATATAAGAAGGAAAGAGGATAAAGGTAAAGAATAGTGCTTTCTATGAGTACAAATACTTCTACCCAGAATTAACCACCTCAAGAGGAGGTGGGGGAGGGGCTAAGCTAAGATGCTCATTCTTAGCTCTAAGTCCCAAAGGTAACCCTTTGTCATTGATTTCAACAGGGGATATATTTGAGTAAGGGGGAGAGATTTGGTATTTGAAGAGAGCATTGAGCCAGGGGGAGCAATGTCCTAGGGGAATCATAATAAAAAAAGTCAATTTTTTGGTAAAAAGAATTGGGATTGCCATCAATGAAAAAGGGAGATATTGTTGGAAATTTTGAGTCCTCAAGTCAATGTTGTCATTGATGTCAAGAAAGGAAGTCATCATTAATATCCAAAAAAAATTCAAGAAACAAGTTATCAAAGGTGTCATGGATATTCAGGAAGAAGCTTCTAATAAATTCAAAGGTCAAGAGGAAAAATGCAAATGTTAAATGCAAATGGCTCCATAATATTTTTAATATTATGTGGAAGCATAAGCTAAATGGTTTTCATAAAAACCCAAGAAGGTTTATTTGAAAAGCTAAAGGGAGATTTAATATTTATTTGTTAAATTATTTAAATTCAAAATAAATTTAAATTTTATAAATAAATATTATTTATACCAAGGTGCAAAGTGAAATATGGTTTAAATAAAACCATAGGGTTTAAAGAATAAATCTATAAAATTTAAATTCAAAATAATTTAAATATTTTATAAATTAATAAAGCTCCAAAGGTAATTCAAGCGTCGACGTCCAAAAATAATTGAGGGTAAATCGAGTGCCGACATCATGCATGGAGGAAGAAATTTGGTATATAAGCTATGCATTAAAGGCATTTGAAATTATCCTTTTACTCGGTAATCGAAGTGCGCGTGTTTTGAATTGATAAGGAAGAAATAGTTGTGAACATTTTTTGTTAAGCACCAGCGAATAATGTCAAGGGGAATTGTGCCAAAAGACCAAACGCTAATGAGGCTAGTGACCTAGTGGTAAAGAAGATAGTGTTAGGGTGTTAAGCACAAAGAGGTATGTGTTTGAAACTCATCGGTAGCATTTTTGTTTATGGCAGTTGCATTGGTGTTGAGCGCCAAGGAAAGCACACATTTTGCGTAAGGTGAGCGGGGAAGGTTTTGAGCACGTGGTGCTTGTTTATCACCAATAAAGTGCCTAGATTACGCTGCATTGGGAGTCATGGCTAGGGCACCGGTTGAGGCTACGATGTGTGTTTGATTCCCCTCCAAGGCAAGGTAATTAACTTTGAAAATTTTGTGTGATGCCTAAATTTTGGAGTTAAAAGGGTGCATGAAAGGTTTATTAGTTTGAAATATTTTTTATAAGTTGGAGGAATAAGATATTAAGTTTTATTTCAATAAAGTGTTTTGGCATATTGATTTATTGAAATATTAAAAGGATAAAGGGAGCTTTTTGTCTTAGGTTTTTTTTTTAAATAAGAGTGCATTGAATATTAGTGGGATATGATAAGGTGTAAGTGGTAATTTACTTTTTCTAAATGTTGATGAATATTTTATTAAAGATGGAGTGATAAGGTATATGTATGTTTTAATGTTTGCATTGTAATTTGAGGAAATGAATCACCTTAGAATTTCTTTGAGCTTGGCAATAAGTGTTTAATATTTTGGCAGATTTAGAATATTCCTTCACCATCAAGAAAAAGGTATGTGCACATTTTCCAAAGTTAAAATTGATTGGTTGGTTTTGTAGAAAATAAGTTTGGAGATTAGGGTTTCCTTTTTTAGAGTGTTTGAATTAATGCATCAAGGTTTTCTTTTTCATTGTCAACCTTATTTCTCGCAATACCCTTTTGATTATTTCGAGTGTTCCTATTTTTGATTGTCTCTAGGAGATCTAGAAACTTTGTTCTACACCACTTGGTCTTATGTCCTAGATTATTGCACTTGTAACACTTAATGTTGTAGTTCTTGGAAGGTGCAAATGTCTTGAATTTCCTCCTGATGAAGCCATAATAATTTCTATCATGAACCTTGTAGTGGATTGATTTATGACCATATCGATTACAATAGTAGAAATACAATTGAAAGAAATGTCCATATTTGAATTTCCTCTTAGTAAGACCATATTCCTTATTTTCATGAACCCTACAATGCATAGTCTTGTGACCAAACTGATTACATGAAAAGCAACGCCCTCTGAAGAAATCTTATCTTGAGCCCACTAGTCTCTTAGTTCTTTCTTATATGTGATGATCCATGTTCCTTGTTTATGCATTGTTTCCTTTCTTAATGAAGCTTCTATTCTTAAACTTATCCTCATAAGTCTCAATTTCTTCTTCACTCTCTTCCTCTAAAACTTCTTCCTCTTTTGAGCTTGAGCTTGATATTTCTTCTTGTTTCTCTTGTCCTTATTCAAAACCAAGTATTGTTTTGATATATGTAGATCTTTGTGCATTGATAATCTTATCCAAAGTCTTTGATCTTTTCCCAAACTTTTGTAGCTTATCCTTAGAATATTTTACTTCCATCCTTAGTGAAATTATCTCATGTTCTAATATTTTACATTTTGACTCTTTTGCTTCTAACTTTTCACTCATGACCTCTTTAACTCTCCTCGCCTTAGCTATTGAGTTTGTTAGGTCTTTTATAAGGTTTGCTTTCTTTTCCACATTTTCTTGAACTTGAGTCTTTAGTCATGAATTATGCTTTCTAACCTGTTGAGGTGCGATTTTGTCAAGTTACAAAACCACTCGACAACTTAGAACATTAAGTTCTCTCTTGAAAATAATAGTATATATCTCCAAGGTTCTTGTTTTGAGTTTCAATATATCTTACGTATATGTATAAGAAATACTCGAATAAATCGTTTGGTTTGCAAGTGTTGTTAACAAGGGGCCTGGGAAACTAGGTAAATGATTTCAAATTTTATCATGTATAACATGCTTTTCACCAAATTCTATTATCCAAATGATAAAGTAAATTTGCCTTATGATTAAGATCTATTGATGCAAACTTAACAATACCATTGATTAAAATGCTTTCAAAACAAATTTCAACTAACAATTTACCTTAGCATTTTAATTAATATGAAATTTCAATTACCTTAATAAAAATTAAAGTATGTGAAATTTCAAAACGATGATATAAACCCTGATTATAAATATTCACCCTTAAAAACTAAGGTCTAATCAATGAATATATTTTATTCATCTCAAATATGAAATCAAACATTAAAATATTTGAGAAAATGAATAAAATAAAAATGTTTTAACCCTAAAATTATAAGGTTTTAAAAACCTTATTAATCATAAATTCATAGGGTTTGCTATAAATATTATTTATAATATGTGAGTTCTATGATTTAAAATCAAGTTCATAAATGTACTTCCTTATTATATTTGTTTATTAAATTTTTATGAAATCAAATATTTAATAACCAACATAATCTTCCAATGTAATGTTTGGATTTGTGCATAAAGAAATTATACTTAAAACATGAAATCCAAAAAAACTTTAATAACATAAATAATTTCTAATTCTCAACCTTATTAAATCAAATCTAGATCCAGAACATTTTATTCATCCCAAATATAAGATCAACATTAAAATATTTATAAAATGAAATAAAGTAATATTGTTTAACCCTAAAATAGTAAGATATTCAAATCTTATAATTATAATCCATAGGGTTTAATATAAAACTGATTTATGAACTGTGAATTTTATACTTTAAAAATCAAGTTCATAAATACGTTTTTCTCATATTATATTCTTATTAAATATTTATGGAATAAAATATTTAATAACAAATATAATCCTCTCAATGTAGGGTTTGGATCGATAAATAAATAAATGATATTTGAAGCATGAAGTACTCATTTATCTTTCATAAATTCATTTATTTAAATATTAAAACAATTTAATATTTAACTAAATTATTGATAACCTAGTGTAAGGTTTAATTCTTATGAAATTGAACTAGGCTATGCAAACATAATTGAATATCAAATAAAAAATAATCAAAAGTTCTATAAAGAAGAAATATTATTCTATCTCAGACAAATTCTAAAGACATAAATAATCACAGAGATTTAAACCAAATCATTGCCCACCAGTACTCACACAATAGAACAATGATATGATGCAATCTTCAGTGGAATTTTTAATTATTGAAAATTATACCAAACATTTTAATGTTGATTCAAATATCAAAATGATGTTTATTTGAATCTCTAAAATATTTTGATATAATCAAAGATCTTACAATAGAATCTGTTTCTCCGTAATTTCCAACTCTATGTAGCTCCTTTTTCCTTTATTTTTCTTCTTCAAATTTCCTTCTCTCCTTCTCTACAAAAATGTCTGACCCCCTATTTGGTTTCTAATTCTCCATTTATAACTTGAGAAATTTGTTCCTCTTGATTAGTTTTCTCCGTTTCGTTCGTTTAAAAAAATGAATTCTTGAAACCCTAATATCAATAAAGCTTTTTTCAATATACTTTAATAATCCTGCACACCCGACAAATTTAATTAGAATATAAAACATTTATGAAATAACGTTATTAAATATAATTAAATTATAAAGTTATAAAACTTTATAATTTAATTAATTTAAAACATAATCATTCTAACTATATTAAATTATAAAGTTATAATACTTTATAATTTAATTAATATATTTATAACATAACCATTCTAACTATATTAAATTATAAAGTTATAAAACTTTATAATTTAATTAATTTAAAACAATGAACAATTTTAAATATATTAAATTATAAATTTATAAAACTTTATAATTTAATTAATTTAAAACATGACATAACTAAACATAACATACGAACAAACATATACATAACACCATACACTAACAAAATAATCTAAAAAGAAATAAACCTACAAAACACATTATATTATGACACAACATAATATAAACCACATAAAACATGATGAATTTAGTCAATCACAACACAACAACACAAGGACAAAAATAACAAACCCTAAAACATAACCATAAAAAAATACATGAACATCAAAATTTACTCGAAATGACTTTGGAAAAATAAATGAAAGAGACTTGGTGAGCACATGGTGAATTCAACGGTGTATTTTTTAGTATCCAAATGGAAACCAACCCTTTTGATAATGCACATTTCTATGACACCATTTTGAGAACTAATATTTTTATGATGGTAACTATGAAAAATGAATTTCAAGCAATGATTTGGAAATAAAATTTAAAATCTTCAAGTGGGTCCCCAATTTTGGGGTTGTTGTGAAGGACGTCACAATATTGGTGACTCTACTGGTAAATGTCTTTGGACATTTCAAATTCAAACAACAGACTCTAGAAATAAACAAAACCCAAATATTAGAATTACAAGCATCAGTAAGTATCCATAGAATGAGAATAGACCAATTCAAACATGAACTACTAGAATTATTCAACAATCAGCTTAGTGTGTGCGAAGTAATCCATTCCTTATCACCTAAAACCATTCAATATTTCATCACCATTTTCATATTTTAGGCTATGAATAATTCATATTTGAAAGTAAAACCTACGCCTGCTTCTCTTCAGATCTTGCTCTACTGCCAGTCGAGCGTTCATAGCTCTGGTAGAGATTATCTAAAATACCCATATATTAGGTGGATGTTGCATTTCCTTTACTCTAAACATTTCTTCACTGCCATCCAAGCGTCTATAGCTCCGATGAAGATTATTTAGTTGTAGATGATAGATTTATCATTATCGCTCTTCATGACCTTTCTTCTAGACCTTGCTTCACTGCCATCTGAGCATCTATAGCTCCAGTGAAGACTATATTGCTTTTTGTCGTAATATATTTGAATCTATTTCTAAATCTCTTTTTTATATCTCTCTTTTCTATTTCTCTCTCCTTTTACATCTGGTAGAATGGAATTTTACAACAAATCCACATACCACCTGGGTTAGAGATGAGGTAAAGTTGTAAAGAGTATATAAGATATTTCACCCTAATTTGCAAAACCAACAACTTCATGCATCCAAATTTCAAATAATATTCTTTAATGTGTTTCATTATACTCATGGAGCTTTTGCAATACAATTCCAATTTTTCATATTTGTCGTATCTTAGTTCACATTCATGAGGACATAATCCAATATATCATTTTCCTTTTTCTCCAGGTTTCACAAATTTTCAAAATAGGTAACTTTGTCCTATGTGGTCTAGGATCAAAAACCAAACACAACCGACACATGACTAGTGTCTCCATCACCAATATCTCAACTTTTGAAAACCGAACTTGAAACTTGCATCAATTTGAAACACACCAAAATCATGAAACTCCAACAAAATTTGGCAAGGTCAATTTGTCATTATACTCAACAAGACACAACAGAAAAGTGACCAAACTTTAACAAAACAACAAAACATCAACAAAAACCAAACATGAACAACATCAACAACACAACGAACACACAATCTCAAAAAAACTATTTACAAAAATATACGTTAGGTACAAGACATCACAAGATTTATACCATCATTTCCATGGATCCCACATGCGATAGACACACCTTAAAATATATCTCTCATGATTTGCATTCCACACTTTACATAATTTTAACCAAAAGAAGATTAAGCCAAACAATGCAACCTTCATTTTTCCTTTCACACCCCACTGATTTGATTCAAAATTATAAGAAATCCTATGTTTAAGATTTGACTCATTAACCTTACAATCAAATACATGATGTTCCATGATCTTATGCTTATTCCACAAGGTAGGAATTTCAAACCTTGATTCATCATTTTGACCTAAATTTTCATTTTCACAAGCATATAGGATTTATTTCAAATATGAAGCAAATTCTAAAAGTTTTAAAGCAATATCATCATCTATGTTTTTATACCAATCATATTCATGTAACAATTTGCAAGAATCTAGGATATTTATAAAATAAGAATCATTATAGTTTTGTATCCTAGATTGAATTGTTAGTTGTTGATGAACTTGGTCCAATGATTCGAGCATATCCTCTTTTTTCATTTGACAATGCAATCCTATTGGTGGTGGGAATGAGAACCCCTTCTATTGCTTTATCGACCTCTAATGACATCTCATCATAAATAACAATGGAAGCCAATAACTGGTTATGCAACAACTTACCTGATTCTTGAATGTTTGAATAAAAAGTATAAGATTCTACCTTTTGTGCACTTTCATTTACCACTACTTGATGAGCCATTGAAATATTCTCTTTTCCTTTATAATCTCTATCATCACCACCATCATTTCGTATTCTTTCATCAATGACCTATTTTTTAGAAGCATCAAAATTAGGCATCCAATCAAGAATACATCCATCTTTTTCAAACCATAAATCTTGTTGATCAAACAAAGCAATAGTTTCTTTAATATGAATAGGAAATTCTAGTTCTTTGTTAGCCATACATGAAGTTTCTTCATTTGAGTATTCCATACAATCATGAAAATTTTCACTCAAATATTCAGTATTCGAGAATGAAAGAAAAGAATTTACCTCTTCTTCATCTAAAATAGATGAATCATAAGAAATATTTACCATTTATTCCCTTTCTATTGCAAAAGAATGTTCTACAAACTCATGTTCAAAATGATCAAATCTTGGAATCTGTTCTATCTCTAAAATTGGCATATCACTTTCTGATTGCATAGGAATTACGAAACCTTCTTTTGAACTAGAAGTTTCAACATCCTGCATAGCAAGTGAAACCAAATTTTTATCATTAGGAGTGTAAGAAAATAATGGTTCACCATACATGCCCCATCCGTTATAATAATTATCTTCTAAAACTAAAGGATGAGATTCAAACATATCTTCACATTTTGTAAATTCGATAATTGAATGCTTTTCAAATTTATTTTCCTCACTTTCGAAAAACATATCCTCAATAATAAATTCATCTTCCTCAAGTAATAAACTTTTATGATCATTCATAATGAAACTACCTCTAGAATATTTCAATTCTAGAGCTTCAGTTGTTTCATTCAACTCTATGGAAGATTCTATTTTGTCATATGTTTCAAAGCTAGTTAAATCTAAAACTCCTCCAATATCTGAAGACTCATGCATTTCTACATTTTGATAAACTTGATTACTACAATCCTCATCAATGAATATTGGATTTGAAAGTTTCACTTCCTCTTGGATAATATTGAAAGTGGTTAAAAAAATAGGACATTCAATTTTGTCCAATGGTGTCGAGAAATGCATATCATGACTCATAGGTGATACTTGATTTGAAACCCTAGGGTGATGTAATTATAATCTACCCACATCTATTCCTCTTGAAATTAGCCACTGCTCTATAGCTACTGCACCACCCTACACTCTAGATAAGGATAAATCCTTAGTAAATATTTAAAACACTTAACCATAAAAGGATCTAAAGCTTCCAAATATATTTGAACAACTTCTTCTAATTAAATAATAAAATGTGCCTCTATTTCAGCATATAACTTATGAAACCTATCATTGAATTGATTCATGAATTCATTAGGATTTTTAATATATAGAGGAAAATGGATTTGATAATAAGTCAGTGCCAACTGATGTTCCAAAATGTTCAAGAGACGTTGTTTCTAGTTGATTCCAAGAAGCGGTAGAACCTGTAGGTGAATTTATAAACCAGTCTTTAGCAACTTCATCCAACGTGTATGGAAACATTCTACATAAAACATCTTCCTGCATAATTTGAAAACTAAGCACAATATTTTAATATGCCTGAATATGTTCTTCTAGCTTAATCATTCCATCATGCTTATAAAATGGTAAATCATTTTCTGCAATTGAACCAACTTTAATATGCAAGGCTATGTATGCAAATTCACAAAAATTGCATCATAACCTAATTTTAAAATTTATGATAGATTAACGTTAATGCAGCATAAATTGAAAATTTCAAACAAATTTTTTTCTAATAAATTGCACATGCTAAAATCAAAATCATTACCTTTTAGGCCCTCATTCTAGCGCTAATTTTTTGAGGTGTGATTTTGTCAAGTCAAAAAACCACTCGAGTTCTCTCTTGCAAAGAATAGTATATATCTCCATGGTTCTTGTTTTTAGTTTCAATATATCTTGCATATATGTATAATAAATACTCAAATAACTCATTTGGTTTGCAAGTGTTGTTAACAAGGGGCCTGGGAAACTAGGTAAATGATTTCAAATTTTATCATGTATAACATGCTTTTCACAAAATTCTATTATCCAAATGATAAAGTAAATTTACCTTATGATTAATATCTATTGATGCAAACTTATAATACCATTGATTAAAATGCTTTCAAAACTAATTTCAAATAACAATTTGCCTTAGTATTTTAATTAATATGAAATTTCAATTACCTTAATAAAAATTAAAGTATGTGAAATTTCAAAATGATGATATAAACCATGATTATAAATATTCACTCTTAAAAACTAAGGTCTAAACAATGAATAGATTTTATTCATCTCAAATATAAAATCAACATTAAAATATTTGAGAAAATGAATAAAATAAAAATGTTTTAACCCTAAAATTATAAGGTTTTAAAAACCTTATTAATCATAAATTCATAGGGTTTGCTATAAATATTATTTATGAACTGTGAGTTCTATGATTTAAAATCAAGTTCATAAATGTACTTCCTTATTATATTTTTTTATTAAATATTTATGAAATCAAATATTTAATAACCAACATAATCTTCCAATGTAATGTTTGGATTTGTGCATAAATAAATTATACTTAAAACATGAAATCCAAACAAACTTTAATAAAATAAATCATTTCTAATTCTCAACCTTATTAAATCAAAGCTAGAACCAGAACATTTTATTCATCCCAAATATAAGATCAAAATTAAAATATTTGGAAAATGAAATAAAGTAATAATGTTTAACCCTAAAATTGTAAGATTTTCAAATCTTATAATTATAATTCATAGGATTTTAATATAAAATTGATTTACGAACTATGAATTTTATACTTTGAAAATAAAGTTCATAAATACGTTTTTCTCAAATTATTTTCTTATTATTACGGAATAAAATATTTAATAACAAATATAATCCTCTCAATGTAGGGTTTGGATCGGTAAATAAATAAAACGATATTTGAAGAATGAAATCCAAACAAATTTCAATAAAATATATCAACTCTAATTATTAACTTTATAAATCAAATTTGAAACCAGAGTACTCATTTGTCTTTCGTAAATTCATTTATTTAAATGTTAAAATAATTTAATAGTTAAATAAATTATTGATAACCTAGTGTAAGGTTTAATTCTCATGAAATTGAACTAGGCTATGCAAACATAATTGAATATCAACTAAAAAATAATCAAAATTTCTATAAAGAATAAATATTATTCTATTGCAGACAAATGCAAAAAACATAAATAATCACAGAGACTTAAACCAAATCATTGTCCACCAGTATTCCCACAATAGAACAATGATATGATGTAATATTCAGTGGAATTTTTAATTATTGAAAACTATACCAAACATTTTAATGTTGATTCAAATACCAAAATCATACTTATTTGAATCCCTAAAATATTTTGATATAATCAAAGATCTTACAATAGAATCCGTTTCTCCATAATTTCCAACTCTTTGTAGCTCCTTTTTCCTTTCTTTTACTTTTTTAAATTTCCTTCTCTCCTTCTCTACAAAAATGTCTAACCCCATCTTTGGTTTCTAATTCTTCATTTATAACTTGAGAAATTTGTTCCTCTTGATTAGTTTGCTCCGTTCTGTTTGTTTAAAAAAAACAAATTCTTGAAACCCTAATATCAATAAAGCCTTTTTCAATATACTTTAATAATCATAGAATAATGATATGATGCAATCTTCAGTGGAATTTTTAATTATTGAAAACTATACCAAACACTTTAATGTTGATTCAAATACCAAAATGATGCTTATTTGAATCCCTAAAATATTTTGATATAATCAAATATCTTACAATAGAATCTGATTCTCCATAATTTCCAACTCTTTGTAACTCCTTTTTCCTTTCTTTTGCTTCTTCAAATTTCCTTCTCTCCTTCTCTGCAAAAATGTCTGACACCCTCTTTGGTTTCTAATTCTCCATTTATAACTTGAGAAATCCGTTCCTCTTGATTATTTTGCTTCATTTCGTCCATTTAAAAAAAAACAAATTCTTGAAACCCTAACATCAATAAAGCCTTTTTTCGATATAATTTAATAATCCTGCACACCAGACATATTTAATTAGAATATAAAAAATTTATGAAATAACTTTATTAAATATAATTAAATTATAAAGTTATAAAAATTTATAATTAAATTAATTTAAAACATGACATAACTAAACATAACATACGAACAAACATATACATAACATCATACACTAACAAAATAATCTAAAAAGAATTAAACCTACAAAACACATTATATTATGACACAACATAATATAAACCACATAAAACATGATGAATTTAATCAATCACAACACAACAACACAAGGACAAAAATAACAAACCCTAAAACATAACCATAAAAAAATACATGAACATCAAAATTTACTCGAAATGACTTTGGAAACATAAATGAAAGAGACTTGGTGAGCACATGGTGAATTCAGCGGTGTGTTTTTTACTATCCAAATGGAAACCAACCCTTTTGATAATGCACATTGCTATGACACCATTTTGAGGACTGATATTTTTATGATGGTAACTGCGAAAAATGAATTTCAAGCATGATTTGGAAATAAAATTTTAAATTTTGAAGTGGGTCCCCGGTTTTGGGGTTGTTGTGAAGGATATCACGACATAACCTTTTTCAATTCTCTAAGAGCAGTAATAAGTTCCACTTCTAGATCTACTGTGTCTTCCTCTTCATTTTTAAAATATTTTTCTAGTTCTTAGTCTTCAAGAGCATCTTCATACTTTTTAGATTTATCTTCAACGGGAGCATTTTCTTCCTCTTCTATTGCAAAAAATAGAATCTCTTCTTCTTCACTATTTGAGGGTCTTTCATCACTATCACTTAAAATCTTGTCTGTCTTGTTAACATGGAAACTCTTCTTGGTTCATTTGAAAGAAATTCTTTTCATGCTTGCCTTGTACATACCTATTTTTCTTTTTATACTTGGATTTTCCTACTTCCTTTATCTTATGATCCTATTTCTCTTCACTGCTACTGCTTCTAGCTTTTGGATAATTAGATGCAAATTGACCAAAATTACCACAATTAAAACACTTCGTTATTTTCATATGTTTGTGCTTTGTTGAGTCCTTATTTGTTTTGCCATATTTAGCTTCTTATATTTTGTCTTCTTTTATTCTTTGAAAGTTACCTTTTTGTTGGAGTTGGAATCCTTTACTATTCTCATCTCATAAGCTATGAGAAATCCATGTAACTCATCCATTGTCAAATTTTTAGTATCTCTCATCTCTTCTATAGTTGAAACTTTTCCATCATACCTCATAGTGAGTGACCTTAAAACCTTTTGAGCAACACTAGAATCTTCAATTTTGAATCCAAGTCCATGCATGGTATTAACAACCTCATCCACATGAAGCAATTATGTAGCAATATCTTCCTCATATTCCATATTCAAATATTCAAACCTTTGCTTGTGATTTTGCAACTTTGCCATCTTGACATTTTTATCTCCCTCATATTTTTGCTTCAATTTTTCCCAAATCTCTTTTACTGAATTGCAATGCATAAATTTAATGAATTATGCTTCACGTAATCCACTTAATATACAATTCATAAATTTGTAATTATTCACATGTAATAGCTTACCATCTTTTTCAGTGGGAGGATTAGCTGTAGGTGTAAACCCATCCTCAATTGCTATCCATGTCTCATATCCTTGTGTCATCAAGTAAGTCTTCATTCTTATTCTCCAAAAAGCATAATTATTACCATCAAACAATGGTGTCTTATTTTATAAAGATTCATTCTGAGATGCCATCGGTGTTCCTGTAAACTCTTCCTTCAAACTATTAGACTCTTTCGAAGGAACCCACTCTGATAGCAATTGAATAACACAAGATTATACTAAGAGGGAGGGATGAACAATATAAAATAAACTTTTACTTTTCTTTCCAAAATAATATTATCAATGGAAATATCAATAGTAATAATCAAAGTAATGCATAAATCATCACACACATGAGAGACACAAATTTAATGTGGTTCACCCAATGTGGGCTACTCCATGAAGAAACTATTTCTTCTAAATTTTTTGAACAAATCTCTTTGGTAATCAATTCCCTCTTGCAATTTTTATGAACCTCTATCCAAAGTAGACACCAATCCCCTATGATCTAATTTATGGATATCTCTCCATAGGAGAACACTTTCCCCTTTTCTCTAGTTCATGGAACATGATCTACGAGAACTCTATCTCCTCAATTGGTTCATGAATATCTCTCCACATAAGAACTATATCTCCCCAGATGGTTCGTAGATCTCAATCCATAGGATAACTTTTTCCCTTGCTCTAGTTCATGGATATCTCTCCATAGGATAACTCTTTCCCCTTGCTCTGGTTCGTGGATCTCTCTCCACAGGAGAACTATATCCCCTCTGCTCTGGCTAGTGATCTTCTAGAAGAATTATGCCCACACTACTCTAGCTTGTAGATCTCTCTCCATAGGAGACCTTTATCCCCACTACACTGGCTGATGGATCTCTATCCACTAGAGACTAATGTCCTCTTTGCTCTATCACATCCAAATCCTACTATAAAATTTATTTCAAATCTACACAAAAATCTATCCCAAATATGCCTCAAACCTTAACACAAGACTTGAAAAAATCAACAATAAAACCTGCTCCCAATTCTGTCTTCAAGACTTCTCAAATACTTTCTCAAATCTCTTATGAAGGACTTTCTCAAAACTTCATTCAAGCCTTCTCAACAGACTTGTTCAAAATTGCATTCAAGCCTTCTCAAAAGACTTGCCCAAATCTGCCTTAATGTTGCTCACTCAACCTACTCAAATATTTTAAAACCTTGCACACAAATCTTATATCTTTTTCAGAAATATTTTCTTCAAACAGATATATTCTCCTCAAAAATTCTTTTAACCTTTGGAACATATAAAGAATGATGTACACTTTAAAAATCCCAATATATTATTCACATTCATAAATATTGCATTCAACTAATTCAATATTTATCTCTTGCAAAATCCCTTTCAAAACAAATCAACACAATATATATCTTGCTTCACAAAATTGGTCTATCTCTCTTGCAAATTTTCTCTCAAATATCAATCACACTCATGCACAATTTCCCTTCATAAAATTGATCTCAACTACTTCCACAATTGCAATCAATATCTCTCAAACCAATGCCCAAAATCTTCACACAATCATTCAAATAATGAAGCATAATTTACTCACAAACCCTAACATAGGTGTTTCCAATTTCTTTCAACAAAGATGCACAATGTAGGTCTCAAACCCTAACTCAAATCTTTCCAACAATGCTTACCAAACAACTATTTTAACTCCACCTTATATTCGAAAAACCTTGATCAACAAAAAACATCAAAAGAAGGATAAAAATACCTATACCTCTTATTTTCTTTGATGAAGATATGTCACAAAACCTCTCTCACAAAAAACTAATCCTTATTATGCCACTTCAAGAGTTAGATAGCAAGATTCTATTTGAAATATCCACATGAATTTTCCCTCAAAAATGTGCTCAATGAAATATGAAAATAATGTTCTAGGACTCTTATTTTGTTCTCAAGGATAATGCATTAAAGGTCAACAAAAGTGTCTCAAAACTTTCTTTTTTACAAAGCAATAATTACAAACAATAAAATAATTTGTTACACCTTTTATGTCCCACTTTCATAAAATAATTTCCAATCCACTTAAATGTCAAAGAACAAAGATTTAAAATTTTAAATAGAATATTTACACCTTATTACTCTAACTTTTACATATATAAAATAAATGACAGCAATACCCTTTAAAATATTATGCAAAAAATAGTTTCCCCTTATACTTCCTATATGCCAAGACTATACACTAAATCACATCTGTCGAACACCAAGCATAGCCAACATTAATCAACTTAGAGCCTACCTTAAAAAATAATAGTCTCCTAGCTGGCGTGGATGGGAATCGATCCTTCGACCTCAAAATCCTAAGCGTAATTCTCGACCACTTGTACTAGCCAAGTGGTTGAGACCTAACATGTAGTCTCGATCCTTTATCTCTGCCATGTTCTCCTAAAAGGATAAAATACTTCAACACCAGTGGTAGGGAGAATCAAACCATGGACCTCTTTCCTACTATGCCTTAGCACAAGATGAGCTACCGTTGGGCCACCTGGAGAATGACATCAATGCACACACAAATGCAATTTTTTTGTTCTGCTATGCGCTAACTGAAACCAAACACTGTCCTCTCTTTTTATTCATTGTCGCTCTATGCACGTGGTATGCAAATCGATCAAATTTATTTCTAAAGCATTGAAGGGATATTATTACATTTCATGCATGCTTTCAACAACAACGACCCTCCTTTGAAAAATGCTCAAAAATTAGACGTCGAAACTTCTTTGACTAAAGAGAATAATTTAATTCTTCTTTAGTGCTTTGAAACATTAGACTTGGAGTTTATAATATTTTAAAAAATATTATAATAAACCCTTTTATTTTCCTTGGGTCTTTTTCACCAATAAGTAAACTTAGAATTTCCTTTGCAAATTGGAAACCCCCTTGGGTTTTTATTTACCAAATAAAACCTTTGTTACTATAAAGCTTCCTCAATAATATTTAAATATTAAAATTTAAATATTACAATCCTTTTGATGAATTCTCTTTGCGTGCTTTCTTAACCATTGAAAAATATTGTGCCTTTGCCACCATAAAATATTTTTCTTTTGCAAGTACCACCATGGTAAATGCCTCATATTTTATTGCTGCCATATTTCCATAGACCCTTAGAAAAATGCCATCAAATTATGACATCAATCCTTTGACATCAATGACAAGGTAATGTTACAAGGAGTGTAATGTCTTTAATAGAACTTTGTTTCTTTGCACAAGTGCAACTAGTAAAAGTACTATATAGCACAAGAAGAATCTTTTTGATGCAAAAATGCCTAACTACATTCAAATATGTGTTTTTGATATCAATATTTTAAATTGTGCACTTGATGGCACATAGATATTTCTTAGATGATACACTAACGTATCATGGATATCATTATCAAATGATGACATACCTTCTATGTGTTAGCAATGGATTTTAAAAAAGTTGGCATACGAAGGGTATAACATCTATTGATAATTAGAATTGTGAAATTCATTCTTGATAATATATATCAAAGCCTATATGAGTGGTTAACTTTAGAAATATACTACCTAGTTCTTATTTTCCTTGTAATATTTAATCATAATGTGGAACTATTATAGGTAAGTAATCCATTTTATATGCCTAGAATTTTCTAATTTTCTCTAAGAATAGATAAATTATAAAGGCTTATGATGATCTTATTGAACCATATTTTCCTTACCCATAAAATAGTTTCTTATACATAAAATGGTTACATACAAATCTTCTAAATAGGTGGCATGTAGTTGAAATATGTCTAAATGTATATTAGAATGGTATGACATTGGATGCTCATTTTGGATCAAGATGGCATCAAGTTCATAGTCAAACAAGTTAGTTTTAATATTTAATGATTGAGTCATATGTGATATGGATAATAATGGTTCTAAATAGAGGCACACCTTTAGCTCTTCAAGTTCCTATTATTTTTATGAAATCTAGTGGAATTTTATCTTCCAATATATGACCTAGTTTACAAGCATTGAGAGATTGAGAAGCTCAAGATTATCTTGTAGTAGAATTAAGTGAGGGTAATGAAATGTATTTATTGTTTTATATTTTTAGTTATTGGTCATTCTTGTATGACATAAATATTTTCTAGGCCTACTTGAATTCCTTGTTGGCTTATGATGCAACCTAGATAATAATATCTATGATGTGAAAGGTACACTTACCTAAATTTGATTGAAGTTTAGGGATTCCATTTTTATATCTTGCTAAACTTAATAATATCATCCAAGTAAAAATCATGAAGGACCCTATGAATGGATATATATCATCATTCATAAGGCATATGAATGTTACTAATGAGTTAGTTGCCAAAAGGTATAATCAATAACTCAATAGTCCTTACTAATTATTTAAATCAATATTCCATATGTCTTTGGAGTATATAGGTATCTTATGATAACTTAGCATGAGATGTATTTTTGTTAAAATTCTAAGCCTATTATAGCTAGTCCAATAATTAATTAATGTGCAATAATAGATACTTGTTCTTGATGGTAATCTTATTGACTATCATAGAGTCAACACATAGTTGTTAAGTACCATTCTTCTTTAGTGCTAACACAATTGGACTCATGCATTACAATGATTCAAGCTAAATATTCCTCTAATATATCAAAACTTAGATCTAATGAAAAATATTATTTGTCTACTATACTAATTGGTGATATGGAGGGGTATTGAAAAGAGTTAATATTGGTTCTCCTTTCAATAATATAATGGGACTCCCTAGGTATATTGGGAAATATTAGTATATGAGTGAATATCCATTGATTGTCATTTTGAAAAATATTTTGCATTATAATTTTTGGGATAAACTTTTTGGTGCCTTGGTTCACATGTTGAACCATTGGGAAAATCCATTTCTCAACATGTAATATTAGATACATTTATTTTCTAGGACTAGAGTCACCACCTCCTTTTGAGGTAGCCACTTAGGAATATTTTACATCATATTTAGAATGTGCACTAACCATTACTTTAGATAGTCTTGGTAGGTCACATTGTGACCAAATAGACAAGGTACTAGAATAGCACATCATAGATGTCCAATGGATCCATGTCATAGGTGATTATGTTACACATAAGATTGATTCCATATGTGAGGTTGTATTGGTGTAAAATTTTAAAACATTTCCTCATTTTAAAATAGCATAAATATCAAGGCTGATTATTCATAATAGCTTGGATGTTAAGGTACTTAATTATTTCTTGCATAATCATGTTCATTTGGATCCCAATATATAAATTTTCATGCATTATCTACATGTTAAGTTATTATATTTAATCATCTGAAATTTATCCCCTAATATCCTTTTGATATGGATGAATAACCATTCTCCTCCAAATGGACAATTGATATCTTCTATTAATCTTAATACTTAGAATTATTATGTCAACTTTGTAGTGGTTTCATTAGTTGGCATTCACCTTCTATTTTTTCGTTGGTGATGTAGGTTATTTGGACTTATATGTTTTAGGATTCCCTTGAGAATAGGTTTTTTTAGATATCCAAGCACTTAGAGGATTTTATTTCAATTTTAAGGATATGTGTAGGGAAAAACTAGAGTATCTCTACTTATCTTTTCATTTCTCCTTCATCTATGATTTATAGTGGTAGGGTTACCCTAGAGAGCTGATTGAAATAATTTCCATATTTTACTAAATATGGTAGTATAGAAAACTAACATGTTTGAGCACCTGATGCCTCTCATTGTCATCAATGCATATTTGGTTGAGAAGAACATCAAATTCATCATTGTATTGTTCTAAAAATCAATATTTATGTTGACATAGATATTGAAAATACATGTATGAATATTAGTAGTCTTGCAAGTGATATAACTAATTTCAAACCAAATTCATAAAGTTTTCCTAGGAATGGATGAGGTTGTCCACCTCATCAATCCTACTACTAGTGGTCGTTCACCAATAGAAAATAAATTTTGACATCTAACAAACAAAATGTTATCATAGTAAACAATATGATTAGCAACATAATATACCCCTAGTCATTAAGTCTAAGTATCCAACTCATTGGCATAAATTTGGCCTAATTATATTGAAAATTTGATGTTTGTATAAACATTGTAAGGGTCTTAGCTTTGGAAAGGTGTATTGTTAGTTGTGTTAGGAAATGATTTCTATTGAATTGTGAGATCCCAAAACTACCTAAATAGAGATTTTCACTTCTCAAAAATATCCTAAATTAAGTTATAATGTCATGGATTCTAGTTTTAGATTATGAAATTGGATCTACCTTTTCTTGCTTCACATGGTAGGGATGAAACTCTTTATGGATGATAAAACATTGAAATATAGTATTATGAATTGCTTTTAATACTACATGTATGTTCTAATAGGAATCAAACAATGAATCATACTATAATTCCCTACATTAGGTAATAATATCTATAAAGAAAATGAAAAAATGAGAATTTAAGGAGCAAGAAATAATTTCTTTGTGCTTACATCCCATTAAGATATCAACTTTGATACCGCTTGATCCACATATCATGGTTCCATGATGGTTTGAACTAAGTATAAGTACAAAACTAGTTTATGGAACCTTCAAGTTATAGCCTAAGATGCATTATAGAATATAGGGTCTTCTACTTGTGTCTAATGAGGAAATACATATCAACAAAATAACTGATACAAGATGGCATTACAAATTCATAAATAAATATTATAACATAAGATTACTTCACATTAGGATATAATATACTAAATATAATAGAATTTTATTGTGATATGTAGTGCACACTATTATGTAAGAGTGCAAGAGTAGTTAGTAGGAGTAAGGGTATACAATAGAATAGAAAAATGTATTATTGTATATCTATGTTTAAAGGATAAGAGTTATTTGTGTTACATTTATGTAATATACAATATTACAAGGGATCAAAAAGGTAATATACTTTAGCTCCTAGTTCTTCTTGAAATGAATTTGAAAAATAAGCAAATATTGTTCTTACAGTTAAAATAACTACTAGATCGTGAAGTATGCAAGTAGGTAAACTAGTGTCAAGGTTATATGTTATGTGCTATAATTATTATCAAATAATAACATATAATATTTTCATCACCGTTCTTGTTTTTGCATGGGTACCAACCAAATGGATTCCAAAATTTTGATAGTAAATAAGTTATGGTGCACAAGTGTTTCTTGGTGTTAACTTATCTAGCAAAGATCTTCATAGGCTTCAAGGATGGAAACTTGAAATGACTTTGGCATCATACATTTTGAGGCTCCAACCAACCTTGTGATCACATGAATCACCATGATCATAAGGGTGCATGTCCTTTTTTTGCTTGATTTCACACTCACAATTAGGGAATGCATTATTATGTCCTATGAAGCTAGTTTGATGGTTAAATACACCCAGGATTTAGTGGGAGCAAAAATATCCCTTATAATATTATATCATATCTATAATGTCAAGACCAACTTTTGAGATGTAAAATGTAGATGCAAACAAATTTAGAAATACAAAATCTTATTCTACATGATTTTTTTCTTTGATTGCTTACAAAAGTGATACAAAAATTTGAGCAAGAAGCCAAGGAGAATGTGCAAAAAATAAATATTATCCTAGGATACAACTATATGTGTTTCTCATTTCATGCCTAGTGCTAAATATGCAAATAATATCTATCCCCTTTTAATAATTTACAAATAAAATAATTTCCTATTTGTTTCAAAAACATCTTTACAAAATGAAATAAGAGGATGCAAAATATTGAAACTAACAAAATTATATAATGGAACAACTTTAAATAGTAGAAATTATATAAATATTTTTTGATAATATTAGGCAATAATAATAGATCAAATCTAAATCAAATATTTAATAGTCAATCCAAAACCAAATATAAGCATATCCAAAAGCCACTTAGAGAGGAAAAAGTTACATATGGACACTGAGGCAACTTAAATCTAAATTCTCTTATAATACCAACTAATACAAGGTTCTTCCTATTTATAGATGAAATTAATAATAACCTAAACCTAAAGCTTAATGGAATACTAAATATAACTATAGCTCGATATAGTAAAAGTAATCATAGCCAACATGGCTATATTGGGACCATTGCATGGCTCTCCCTCTTGGAAAGCTTTATCCTCAAAGCTGGACAAGAATAGAAAATACTCTAAATATCCCTTGTAACATCTTCTTCTAGCAGGTTCTACCACTTGATGAGAAACTTCTAAAAATTTTATGATTGAAGATGACACACTCTGGACTGCAAGAATACTTCAATTTGAACAATTTTTCAACCTTCTTCATTGATTAATGAAATATCTATCTACAACTACACCTTCTGGTCAATAACTTGTATTAGACAATATACATAAAAATTTGAATGGATGTGGAAAGAGGGTGGAAGATCCAAATAATATTATATTTCACCAATTCAATGAACCACCTTGTGGGTCCCATAAAATTCAGGAGCCAACATCTAATTACACTTGGTCTTCAAGGACAACTACTTGTAAGGTTGCATGTGCAAAAAGATCATATCTCCTACACTAAATTGTTTTTCATAATGGTTTGAATCCTATTGTTGCTTCATATGGTTCTGGGTCTAGGTCAAATTAACAAATCATCTATCTAGTCCACTTTGAAAGATCTTGGAATATGGTTTATGATTTATGGAGGTTTTTGACCATACAATGCCTCAAATGGGGAAATATTAAGGGAAAAATAGTAGGAAGTATTATACCACCATTCTACTAATGAAATCCATTAGACCTAGTGATATTACTTTTCTTGAGCAAAATAATGAATGTAATTAGCCAAACATTTATTAATAATGTTTGTTTGACAATTAGACTGAGGGTGATATGAGGATTACATACTCAACTTGGTACCACTAAGATAAAATAATTCCTTCCAAAATTTTCTAGTGAGTGCAGGGTCATAGTCACTCACAATGATTTTATGTATACCATGCTACTTAAAAATATAGTCAAGAAATACCTTGTCCACCTTAGTTGTTGAATAGAGATGTTGTAATGCACAAAAGAGAGCATACTTGGAAAGGCAATATACTATTATAAATATCATTATTTTTCAATTTTATTTAGAAAGGCCCTCAATGAGGTCCATAGATATGTGCTCCAAGTAACATTTAGGGATATGCAAGGGTTGTAAAATTCTAGGTAATTTATTTTTTTCTCCTTTTTTATCCTAAAATACCTCACACATCTATGTTTAATCCTTTCTAAGCAATGATTGCTTCACCTATTGGTATATTTTCAAGACTCTTGAGTGTCCCACCAAAGGAGATGCATGGAATTATTGGAGAACCTTTAACTTAATAGTTGAAAACTAAGGAATATAAATGTGATCTTCTTTGCAAATCACTTTATTTGAGTATGAGAAGTAAGAATGCAATGATTATCTTGTTTTTATATCTTGAATGATCTGAGTAGTCTTCAAATAAAAAAATAATCTTTCTAAATTTGAGAGAGTCATTGTAGACTAGGACCAAATATGGAATGTATATCCATATGATCCTAATATTTGAGATATAATGCATCATCCACCACATTCTCCTTTCATTTGTTGTATTCAATGACAAAATTATAACCCAAGTGCTTGGTCATCTATTTATTTTATTTAGGACATGAGATATTATCTCTAAGAAATTCTTGACCCTAATGACCCTCATGTGTATGAAAAGTAGTGTTAGGGATATTCTCTTCTCTAACCATAATTTGATGAAAACCATAACACAATTATAATTTAGTGATATATGTAGCACCATGTAGTTCATCCAATAAATAATCTACAACAAGAATAATAAGGGTATATTTGATAGTGATTTTGTTGAGAGGACAAATATTATAACACATGTGACATGATTAATTCTTATGGCATACCATCACCATTGAAGAGGAATATGAATTGATGCTTGGATGGATGATTCCATGCTCTAACATTTCTTGGACTAGCTTATTATACTTTGAGTTTTTGGATGTAGTTAGGGATAAGGATGCACATTAGGAGGTTGAATTCCAATAATCATATGGATGACATGATCATGTGTGCACTTACAAGGTAGACCCCTTGACTCACTAAATACCTCCTCATAACTATCCATAATATTTTGGAGATATATTGGAAGATCTAGAAGAGGATGATACAAGGATTAAACCACCTTAGAGTGAGAGGGTTGAATTCCTTGGATACAAATGACCCTTCCATTCTTTGTCCACCTGACATAATTTTGTAGATTAATAATAACATTATCGAGCTACGATAGCAATTGTGCTTCCAAGATGACATCTAAACTTCCTAGGTTCAAAGAAAAAAGATATCCCACCAAATTATTTTTTTTTGGTAAGTAAGAGAATATTATAATTAACACCGGGTTTTAACTGGTTGACCCAAAACCATTTTACAAAATAGGGTCCACTGACCAACTGGACAAAGGCCAAGCCCTAAAAGTTTAAATCGACAACAAAAATGGCCAAGACCTACTCTTCCATTAGAATACAGCCAAACTAAACTATGGAAGCCTAATATTATGGCCATCCGAAAAGAAAGACGCAAAAAAGAACTAACAAAGACAAAAACTAATCATGCAAGCACCATGCAGAGTAGCTTGTGCCCATATAAAAATAATAGAATATGGTCAAAAAAAAAAAACATCCCATAGAATGGACAGCCAAGAGGCCAAGCAGTATTCCTTGTAGTCCTCATCTAACTTCTTATCATCGTTCTTGCCATCATATTTAGATTTTGCCTTTGACTCCTTGTGCCCCTGGAACTGCCGGCTATAAAACGAAGATTTAAGGAATCACACAAATCAACAACTGCACCGATGAGGCCGGACAGACTCTTCAATCTGGTTGATACCGTTGGAGGCTGATGAAATTGTCATCTTCTCCAAGACTATTATGGTGGGGTCTGGTGCCTCATTGTCAGGGATCTCCAACACTTTGTTATTTCTTTCTAGGGCCTTTTTGCGACATCGAATCCAAACACACCTTGGGAAATACTTGAGGCCAAAGCAGATTTTTCCCATGCATGAATTTGTAGATAAAAAACCTATATCAGTGCCCCACCAATTGCAAAAAACACTAGTCACATGAACAAAAAAAACAAATATGACAAAATCCATTATAAGGTTCAAATTTTTTTTTTTTTTAAAATGCCCCCATTTTCTGTCATTGATCCACTTTGAGCCTTCCAATCTAAAGTTTTTCATTATCTATCACCATTGAGACTGCATGAGGAAGATTTTCAGTCCACGTGATCAAATTTGCTGCTACAATGCCTTCATTTTCCAGCCTATCACCTGCCATGTTTGCTTCCCGGAAGGTATGCAAAATTATGGCCTCATGTCGGTCATGAATTAGAGCCCTTGCTTCATGGATGTAGTCATCAAATCTCCAAGGAGCTCTCTTAGTGTTCTTTAGAAGATTTATAATAATAAGAGAATCACCTTCCACCAACAGTTTCCCTGGATAATTCTCTGCCACCTTGAGGCTCCTCCAAACTGCCCTTGCTTCAGCCACATTGTTAGTTTGAGCTCCAAGATGTTCTGCAAAAGCTACAAGCACCTCACCCTTGTGGTCTCTAAGTAAGCCACCAAATTATAATCCCTTATTTGGATGTTAAATTTATCTATTTGACCCACACATTTAGTAGTACCCCTATTTACAATTAAAACTTAAAATTTATATGGATTTGGAGTTTTGATATACAAGCCAAAGAATTTTTTGTATCACTATCTCTAAAGTTATGTGTACTACCTGAATTAATGAACATGTTAATACATTATCATTTAATGAATTCTTGTACCTTGATATTTTGGTAAGCTTGGAGATCCATAAGTGCACAAGTAGAGATATCCATGATATCATCCTCTTTTTCTACATCATGTACTTATATTGGTTGTTGTCCTAGTTTTGTTGATTGTTCCTACTATAATTAATCTTCCTCTTCAAAAATTGATGCATCTCTAAATTCAAAGAGAAAGTTATGAAATTCTTTATAGGTTTGATATTAGGGATGGTGTGAATGTTATTTGAAATAGAAAAATATTGTGTAATGCTCAAAATTATGGTAAGGATGACGAGAGTTTAAGTCATGTCCATATGGATGACCATAATCTTGAGGATTATAATTTCTAGTTTTCTGAGTAATACATTGTGCATTATCAAGAGTATAAGGATCATGCATGTCGACCTCCTTATAAATTTTATCCTTAATACCATAGAAAAAGGCAGAAATCACTACCACTAGACGCAATTGATGGGTATTGGTGAGAATATTTATGAACTTGGAGTAATACTCTTTCATTATTATTATTTTATTAGTTTATAATAGACATATCATATTTTATGTGGAAGACCTATTTTTAAACATTCAAAGAAAAAATTCCTTGAAATTAGGATACGAGGATTGTATTTTTGGCAAAGCTACCATACTAACCATTGATAAGCTTAGGTACCCAGCTTAGAAGTTGCTAATGCAATATGACCTATTTTAGGAGCATGGTACAAATGGATAAGGCCTTCCATTTTGGCCACCCATCTTAAAGGATTGTTGTCTTAAAAGGTGAGCACATCAATGCAAGGAATAATAAAATCATGAGGCCATTTGAGAAAATTAGGAGCACCTCCCTCTAAGGATTCCAAATCAAAAGCAAAACCTAGTTCATAAGGGTCAAAAGTTATAGGATTAATACTAGGTGGTGGTCAACGATGAACAATAGTCTTTGGTACTCATTGAATTGTCAAGGATTGTTTTCCACTGGTTTGTTTAAACCTAGATAGCAGAGTATGTGTAATAAGGGATAATTTTAGGTGTTTTTAGAGCTAAGAAATTTTTGTATAATGGAATAACTTTACTTTTCTTATTTTCTTAATATTAAGGACATTGAAAAAATCAATTGATCTTAATGCCTAATATATGCACATAGGTTAGGGTAAAAATATCAGGAAGAGGATTATTATTTGGTGTGGTATTAGGAGGAGTGAATATAGGAGGGTTAGGAGGAGGAGAGGAAGAACCTAAGTTGTTGGATGGAGGTGAAGCCATAGTACTTAAGGAAGAAAGAAGACATTTGTCAAAACTATTGATATTAATGGGAATGTTATGATGCTTACCAATATTTTTATGTTGGTGCTTCTTTTTTTCATACATACATCCTCTAAAAATGGTATGTTGTAATTGATAATAGACTCATGTCCAACCAGTAGTGATAGCAAGTTCACTCATGCACTTTTATCGTTTTGAAGAGATGAACACTAAATGATAGCCCTTTTGCAAAGGTCTGAATATATATATATATATATATATATATATATATATATATATATATATATATATATATATATATATATATATATATATATATATATTTCCTTTCTATTTCTCTTTCTTGCTTTATTTCTTATTTTTTTATTTTTTATTTTTTCCTTTAAGATGAAAGGTTAGGGATATAATTGATTAAATAAATTAAATAATGCAAAATGAACTTAATGGGGGAGGGATGCACAAAAGACACATGGAGAGTGGAGAAGGGAGGGAGTGAGAGGAGAACATGAAACATGGGTGTGGATTTGGGAGGAAGGAAAAAATGGTGTGTACACAAATGTAGGAGGAAGTGATGGGAGTGGATAAAATGGGAAGCATGAGAAAAGATAAATCTAAAAGAACAAGAAGAATGTGATGGCTAAAAGGTGAGCTCTTCCTCTATCCGATTTGAAAATCTTAAAAGGAAATTAAATCTTCAAAGCCATTTTAATCTCACTTGATAACCCCCATGTTGTATTTAAAATATAATCTAGGTAAATTGGAATGAGGGGAAAGAGTTTACAAACTTTTAATTTTTGGCCTTTTTCGGTATTTCAACCATCCATTAAAAATAAAATAAAAAATCAACCCCTTGTGCTTCACAATTTGGCAATGGGTAAATTAAAGTGGTGGCAAAGGGTAAATTAAAGTGGTGATCTCTATCTACACATTGATACTATTACTTGGGGGATGGTAGTGTAATTAGAAGACTCTTAGTGTATGAGAGATAATACCAGTCATTCAATCGTTAAAACTTTGTGTGAGCTAATTTTTTTTAATAATATATTATTATTTAAATAAAATGTGACTATGGAAAAATTATTTATAGGAAAGTAATATCTTGTAAAGTGCATGTAATGTAAAAAAATAAATGATCATAGTTATAAAAAAATTGAACATTAAGAGCAATATTTACATTTTTAGTTTTCTGGTTTTCTTAGAGCAGTAAAACAATGATTATCTATAAAAAATTCAAAAAAAATGCATGTTCACAAAATCCAATAATGCATTCCAAACACAAATAGCAGTTTGTATTAAAAAAAAATCTCTTAATACCACTTTTTATGAAACAATTTCAAATAGCATCAACAATATCAATAATTCTCAATAATATTGGACACTAATAATAGATAAAATATAAATAAAAAATTTAATAATCAATCCAAACATGAACCCAAGCAAATCCAAAATCCACTTATAGAGGGCAAAGTCTCGTATGCAAACCAAGATAACTTAAATCTAAATTCTCTGATACCAACTCCCAGTTCATGATTTTGATAGCCATACTGATGATTTGGAAGATATCTCTAAATATTTAGCTCTCATCATAGGCTTTAGGAGTCCATAATTTCATTTCAAAATAAAGAGGTTGCCTCTTAATAATAAAACATTGGATGTACTATAGCTATACCTTTTATAGAGGGGAGACAATAGGAGAGGAGTAGGAGCTTATTTCTCCAATTATGAAGCATGGTTGATGATATTGCTCACATGAAACCCAATAATCAACTAGTTTTGTCACTCTTAAAATTGATCAAAAAATAACCTCTAGGTTCTTCTAGATTTGGCAAGCATCTAGAATAACTAGTGAATTTCAACTTCATTGTATAACTTTATAAAGGTGGGTTTCTCTTCTATACCATGGAAAAAATAATTCTTTTTGTTGGTTGGTTAGCCTCCCCTTTAAAATAGAGAGTAAGTTCAACCTAATTTCATAGGTTTGTTCCAAGACTTAGAATCCTTGTTGAACCACCTTTTAAATTTATTACTAGGACTTAGATCTCTGTCTTGGGAAGGACACCTTTGAATGCATATGTCTCTTTACCTATTAACAAAATCCTAGATGTTGGAGTGGATACCAGAGATATAATGTTTTTTCTTCATGAGTTCATTTTAAATCATGATATTTTGAAGAGGCTTAACTTTATCTTAGATTTACCTCTATATGATTGGCCCCATTTTTTACTCAGAATTGGTCAGAATATTTAGATTTTTTACTTTTTATGGAGGACTCAATCCATGGGAGTTCTATGGCTAACCTTTAAAAAAATTTCATAATTAAAAAAGGCTTTTGCATTTCATAGATTTGATCATGGTAATATGTATTAGACATTTTGAAAGAAGCATTGGGAATAGCCTCAAGGATATAATGCTCATAAATTCCTAAGTTCTTTATATATAATGGGTTATAAATATTTTTATGAGATCTTCAATACTTGTTATCGAGAGACAGTATGCTCAATTGCCTCTTAACCTAACTATGTTAGGATATTTAACTATTGTCGTAGCTCACCTTTAAAATAGAGAGGTATTCTATGCCCCCCTACCCATACCTCGCTATTTACTATGGTACCCAACTCCCTTTGTCCACACATCACATGTGGATTGGTGGGTTTCTCATACACCTCTTATATTGAAAACCAAGAGTGCATAACATCTATATAAGGTTCATAGGTACATTTAAAATTTGTATAGCCATTCATCAATATTGATTTCCGCATGGGATATAAATGCATACCTTTTAAAATAGGGGTTGATGGAAAGAAAGAGAAAAAATGTTATATATGTATTAAATTGATATTATAGTGTAAACCTCCATATCCCATATGCTACCATAGGTAATAACCAATGCATTTTAATATAGTAGTAGGCATCATTCTAATACTTTAAATGACTTATAGCTAGAGATATCTCCATCATATAAAATTTAAATCCTTTCTATAGATAGAATCGATTGCCTCACTTATTAAGGGGTAAACAACAAGCATGACTTAATTTATATTATTAATAGATATGGGTTGAGGTATTATATTCTCTCACCCATCCTAAGGTCAACCCTTGATCAACAAGGAGAGATAATAGGGAATATAACCTTAAGATAAAAGTATATAGAAGAGCTAGAAGTGGGATAGGGAGAGGGTTGTGTATCCATCTTGTTTGAAAAATACCACTCATGACCCACTTTAATTTTTAGTGTGGATGACCATCCAAAAATACCTATGAAGTAATTTTCTCCACTACTAGCCCCTTGCCCTCCTATAACTGACAAGCAAGTCATCCTTTAGTTAAAATAGAGGTAACATAATTGAATTTTTTATTTAGGCTCGTACCCCTCCCTTTTTGTATTTTTAGTTTCTCTTACACATAATGAATTGTGTTTTAGACTTTCTAAAGAGTTTCACATTAACTAATATTTAGAGTGTGTGCAACACCTTTTTTAATAAAACTAACCAAACCTCTAGGTATATGTATGGGCCACACCTTTCATCTATAAGGAGCATATGCTCAATATTTAATACTATCAAACACAACATCATGTTTTACATTTCCTAAATATTTCCATCATGATCCACATCCACTTTTTTGAGTCCTATCATAATCACACTATATGTACAAAATATCCTTGCATATACACCCCTCCTTATCTTAAGAGCTCTACCCACCCCTAGTTATCCTGAGTCTTATTATAAATGTTCAGACCATTTTAACAAGAGGGGCTCTTCTCTCTTTTATATCTTACAAATTTAAGAATTAAATAAAGGACCTCCCTTATCTATATTTAATAATTTCACCCATAATCCCTTCTCTTTAATAATCCTAGAGAATAAAGTATGTATTCTTGAACAACAAAACACCTCCCATTAAAAATTAATGAAGCTTGAGTTGGTCTTCTCCAATTCCTTAAGGACTAATTAATTAAAAAATCAAGGAAAATTAGGGCTCAAAAACTCCTTTAGAACTAGAACTGGATCATAGCCTAGTCACCCTCTACCATTGATTACTAGCATGGATTGGGGTTTCTTCCTCAATTCTTGTCATGATCTCTAAATAGTTAGAAATAGCTTTACTTTAAGCTCTATTTTAAATCCCTTATTTCTCCTTTTAAATAGAGATATCTTAAATATACCTTGGGATAGTCATAGAACTTAAAATAATACCAGAGCTTAAGGATTCTATTTGAATACATAATAAGGATGTAGGATTCAGATGACTACCCACACTACATAAGTGGATTTCCACTTCCAGGCTACACATGCAATTCCACCTCTCCCTATGTCCTACCATAGTGAATTAGATTTGAAATCTAGCTCATTCAAGTAGTTTTCTAATGGTAATGATGTATCTCATTCCTCTTTGATCCACTTTAGTGGAGATCCTCCTTTAGTAGATATAATATGCTTCAAATGTTTTACAGAAGAATCATACCTGAGTGGAAAAATAAGTTGTATCTTATTCAAAATGATTCTCTTTTTCACTTCGTAGGATATTGTAAGTGAGTCAACCTTTAATAATAGAGATCTAGGGTGGAAAAATTAAAAAGAGGAAGATTAATCTTAAGATCTCCATATTTGATCCTTTATATATTAAGAGGTTTATTTTGTCTTCTATTACATAGGAATAGTTGAACCTTTAGTAAGTGATATATCTTCAGTGCATGTGGCCCTCTTAATACTATGAGTTCCATTTGATCATTACCTAATTCTAAGTAAGTAATTATAACATGCAAGGAGAAGGGTGAGTGCCAACGAGTAAGGTCTGAGTGGCTAAAAAGGAAACACTAGGAGAAAGCAAACACCTCCATGCAATACCACATGTAGAGCATGATTTATAGTGCCCTCAATATGTGAAAAGTTAATTACAATCCTCACTTGAGCAGATTGAGCAACCAATAGAGAAGATATGCAAATAATATGTCCAAGCATTCATAAAAGGTTAGGGTTTAATTAAATGTCGATATTTGATATTTGATTAAGACTTATATTAGGAGTTATAAGGTATTGTTTGAAATAAATTGTTTAAGGTTTAGTTTTTAAATATAGGAGGACTAAGTGAGTTTTTTATGGTTTTAAAGTGCTTATCTCTAGACTAATAAGGTTAATTAAAGTAAGGTCTGATAGTAAGAAGTGGTAAGGATTGATAATTATTTTAACTATAAGGAGTAATAAGAAATTTTTTTATAAATATTTGAAAGTATTTGTAAAATTTTGGAGTAATAAGGTTTACAACTAAGTTATTTGAATTTTTCAAGTTTGAAGTTTTTTAGAGTTTGATTTGGTTTCATATTTTGAGAAATTTGAAAAGTAGAAAGTGTTTTTTAATTTTTGCAAATTTATCTAATTTGGGAGACATAAGGATTTCAACATCAAGAACTTAGGAAAATATAAATTTACAAAACTTATTATTAGTATAAAAACAAGGGATATATAAGGTTTACTACTTTATAGGAATTAAATTAAAAAAATTTATTTATTTAAACTTAGGAGATATAAGGTTTTCTACATCAAAGGATTTTTTGAATGAATACTACTATGTATAACAACAAGTTTTTCATTTTTGAGTCTCAAATTTTGAAAGGACCAAATTTTGCTTCATGGAAAAACAAAGTGAAATCAATTTTAGTTGTAGAAAATTTTTGGGATATAGTTAGTGGAACAAAAAGAAAACCCACTAAATATGTAAGAGAAATTCAAAAATTTAAACAAGATGAATTCAAAGCACTTATGATAACAATGTTTGGAGTAGCTAATGAAATACAACCTTATATAAGTGGAGCAAAAGAGTCTACAATTTTTGAATACTTTATGTAAAATATTTGAAGGAGAAAATAAATTTACTATCCTCAATCTTCAATCTCAGTTATACTCCTTAAAATTTAATAGTGGTGAAAGTATTGAATTATTTCTTTGAAAGGTAGCAAATATAAAAGCAAAACTATTAACTCTAGGAGAAAAATTAGAAGATAAATTTCTTGTTCAAGTGATATTGAGAGCACTTCCAAAAAGTTACAAACATCTAGTTACATATTTACAAATTTTAAGCAAAGAAACTATATTTGATGAGTTAGTCAACATTCTACAAGAATATGAAGTAGAAAATTTAGTCAAATATGAAATGACTAATAATGTCTTAGTATAAAAAGATAATTCACAAGAAAATCTTGTTTCAACTCCAAGATATAGATCCAAATGGAATACAATATATTATCAAATATGCAAGAAAAATGGTCATAGCACAAATTTCTATAGATACAATCAAAGAAATCAATATCAAGGAAATCAGATGAATATGAATCAAGGTGGTCAAACAAATAATTTAGTATAGAAAATGCAGTATCAATATCAATATAATGCACAATGACAACAACAATTTCAACTTCAACATTTTCAACATCAATATCCTTTTCAATATCAATATAGTCATCAACATCAACCTCAGTTACATTATACAAAGGGAAATAAAAAAGGATATCTAGCTCAATAAATTCATGAAATTCAAGAGTTAGAAGAAACTACTAAAGAAAATGAATTCAAAGCTCTCTCAACAAAATTGATAAGCAATAAATATGTATTTTCTCAAAATATATTTATGGTACTAATTTTGTAGTTGATCAAGATACATGAAGGCAATATGATAAGACCAAGATAAAAAAGAACAAAATAAAAAATCTTAAGAAGATCATGAAAATTCAAAAGAAAGCAGACGAAGCATGGGTTCTAGGATCACAATTGAAGATAAATATGAAGACCATGATTGAATGCTAAAGTCTTCAATAACCAAATAATATAATTTGGTAGGGGAGAGGGAGTGTGTTGGAGTATATTACATTATTTGGTACATGCTAATGTAACCCCCATGGTACCATCATGAAAAATAAGTAAATAATAGATTAAGGTTGATCCATAGTTTAGGGTGTCAGTAATATTTCCATTTATGTAAGTGTGAATGTGCATGATATGTACAAGTGTCATGTAAATATGTAATGTGCAATAAATGCACAAGTTTCATGTGCATTAATGTGCAAGTGTAATCTTAGTCTATGTGCACAAGTGTCTTAGGTTAGAGTGTGCAAGTTATGGAAGTGTAAGAGTCATCTATAGGTGTGCATACTATTAGAATAAGTGAATATTCTCTTAAGTTCACTAGGATACACACTTGAGTTTCCACTCCTCCATGTGTCAGGAGAACTCTAAGTTGTGTCCTCATCAGGTTTGATGAGTTTTTGTAAATCTAATGGCTCTCAATGATCAACTCTACTATTTATACAGAGTTGATCCTAGAGATAAATCAATCAATTCCACTCTTCTCTTCATATTTTGTGTAATACTTTGCATATCTATTATTGTGAAATTATAACATGGTACCAGAGTAGGATAGATTTTGCTAGTATTCTCTCTTGAAGGTTCTAGGATCTGATTCTTTACTTTGGATATTTTTTTTGACTATCTAAACTGCAAAAGTTTGCTTTTAGTCTCCTTTTATCCATTGTATATTTTTTTTCCTCTCTTTCAGCATTTTTTTTATGTTGAATACTATGAATGCTTGATTTTTTTTTTAAAAATAGCTATTTCCTTTCTCTAGCACGGTTTACCCTATGTGTAGGCGTTTCCCTCGCCATTCAAATTTAAGGAGAATAGCATTTTTTTCTTTATATTTTTCTCTCACGCATTCTTATAGGAAATCGTATTCTAAATCCTAGTTTTTTTTTCGGCTTTTAAAAGAACGAATAACTCAGGTTTTATTTTACAAAGAGTACAATTTATATTTATTAGTGAGTTATTTTAAATTTACCTCACTTATACTCTAGTTCTTTATTCTCTCAATGATTGCTAATCTAAAATATTGAGAGAAATACTCAATGACGTCGTTCTTCCATTGAAAACTACAGTCAAGGACTCCTGACGAACTGGATATTGGCCTAATTTAAGGCCTCTAGGCTCCGACGCTCTAAAAATGTTGTTGCACTCCATCGCCTACAACTAGATTTTCTAGTTGTTGGGACTGGCTCTCACCTTGGCGTCGTTCCCTTACTCCCGTTCCATATTCTGGTGCACTCCCGTTTTGCACACGGTGCTCTTTTATTGAAAGCTTATATATTTCATCCTTTCTAAAAGTTTTACATATTTCAAGTATCTAGTGATATTACTTTTAGAAAATTTCTCTTCTCATTTTTTACCTCGAAGTGCTGCAGGATTTCTACTTCCGGAGCGCTCGTTGAGGCTCCTCTCAGTTTGAATCAGCGCAAAGAGCTCTAAATACGTTCAAAGGAGATTTATATTGTTCTCAAAATTATATTGATTGCTTTCTCATAATTATATTGCTCTCAAAATAACGAATACAATTTTTTTATATAGCTGCCTCCTTCTATATACTGCAGATTATTATAACATCAAAGGAATTTTTTTTTTCCTTTAGTTTATTTTTTATTTTTGCAGTGATCGTAAAGGAGCCCCGCTGATAGATTTTGGAACTCTTGGTGTGCTTCGCTCGATAACTCTTGACTTTGCTGGTGTGCTTCACTCGATACCTCTTGGTGTGGTTCACTTCTCAGAGGGTCTAACGATACGAGGCACCTGCGGAACCTTTCGAGACATTGTCGAATAGTTTCACCTATTTCTTTTTCTTTTAGAAAGGATTTGTATTTTTTTTCCATATTTATTTTGGGTGCAAATCGTTTCACTGACGCTCCTTTGTCGACGTTTATTTTGGCTGCCCTCCTTTTGGGTCACCCATAGACGGAGACATTTTTTGTAAAAATAAATAAAATTATCATTTGGGGGGGCTCTACGGTGCAACATTTTCGCACTCTTTATGCAGGGGTGTTTACTTTGCCATATTTCCTTTGATTATTTCCTCCCACTATATATTAACGTAGATTAGAAATCTAGTGTTCATTTCTTTTCTAAAGTTAATTTCAAATTAAATAATTGTTTGTTTTTTACATTATATACAAATAATTGTTTCATTTAATATATTTAAAGCATTTTCATTTAAAATACTTTATTTTTCAGTTACATTTTAAAATAATTTTATTTTTTCAAAGTAAATATTTTCTTTGGCTTTTATACTCAATATAGAAAATATTTTTTAGATCTCATATCTCAATAATTGTTTAAGTTTTGTTTTTATTAATATATATTTTAAAATTAAAACACTATTGCATCTTCCTTTCCTTATTCTAAATATCTTTTGTCTACGTTCCATGTATCAAGATCCTAAAAACTTATAGTCTCCCTCACGTAAGGGTGGGTTTTTTGGAAAACTTGGTATAACGGCCTGACAAATATTTTCTTATCAAAAAGTTTACCTTGGACATCTCTCACCTTATAGTCTCCCTCACGTAAGGGCGGGTTGTTGAGATCACTATTTTCAAACTTTTTTCCCCTTTGCATTTCAAACCAAAACTTCTTATGCTCACAATACTTATAGTTTCCCTCAAGTAAGGGTGGGTATTGTGATCCATTCAATATTTGGAAATCTAAAGCAAACAATAATAGGCCTCTTTATACTTATAGTTTCCCTCAAGTAAGGGCATGTATAATTGAGTTACCTATTTTTTGAACAAGCTTCATTTCCCGCTTTATCTCCCATTTTTGCAATTTTAAGGGGGGAATTTTAAATATCTTAAAAACCTCAAAAATGAATTCAATTGAGCCTCTCACCCCTCATAATTTTCACACTTGGAAACCTAAAATTCTAAATCTCATCTCTCAAAAAGGTCTTACTCACTTATTAGAAGAAAATCAACCATAATTTGATAAAGAATATGAAATATTTGTTCATAAAGGAAAAATGCACGAAACTATGGGTATTATTAGCACCAATGTTCATGAAAGCTTGTGGTTTCATATTACATATTGCAAAACTCCTCATAAAATTTGGGAGAAATTAAAAACCCTGTTTGGAAAAGTAGATCAGATGAGATCAATGCAACTAGAAGCTGAATTAACTTCTTTATCTCCTGAATATTTTAGTAGTATTATTGATTTCCTCACTAAGTTCAAAGAAATCCTCACCCAATATAAAGGTAGTGGGAAAACTAAGTCAGAAGAAGAATGTATTTATCTAATCCTTTCAAAACTAAATGGTATTTTTCAAATATTTGCAACCACCTTCATATCTACTAAAGATGCTCTTGGTGCAACCTTTAAAATGCCCTCTTTAGAAGAATTTTGTGATAGATTAACTAGGGAGGAGACCAAACTTGCTAGATATGAAAACTCTTCTTCAAAAGCCTTAGTAGCCTCCACATCCTCCAAAGAAAAATTCAAAAAGAAGGAAAAGACTCCCATTACTTGTACCCACTGTAAAAATAATGGTCACTCTGCTAACAAATGCTGGAAAATATTACAACAACTAGAGGCAACCATAAAAGATCAAAAGATAGAAAATAATAAGCAAATAGGAAAAGCCCTTAATGTTCAAGGAAAAACCTCCAAATCTTCCTCTAATTATTGGGTCCTAGATTCTGGAGCAACTCATCACATGTCTGCTTCAAAAAGTTTTTTTCTTCTATCTCCTCTAGCTCTACTCATAGCATAGAAGTAGGAGACTCTTCCTTCATTCCTGTCAAAGGGAAAGGGAATATAACCATTGATGGTGGCTCTATAAACAATGTTCTCTATGTTCCAGACATTGCCACCAATCTCCTATCCATTTATCAAATTTGTACTTTTGGAAATAAGAAGATTGTTCTCTTCTCCCCAATAGGAGTTGAGATAAGATATTTTCAATCCCCTCATTCGCTTATAGCAAAAGGGGATATTGATCATATTTCTCATCTTTTTTACTTCAAAGGCTTTCAAAATCCAAAAGGAGCCTCCTGTTTTGTGGCTCATAGTAATCTTGAAAGTCAAAAATGGCATGAAAGGTTTGGTCATATTAATTATATCTACCTAAATGACTTATACACCCATAATATGGTTAAAGGATTACCCCAAGTCTCTTCTTCTGATGGGGTTTGTCCTGGATGTGCCCTTGGAAAGCAGCATCAAGATCCTTTTCACCCAAGTAGTTCTCTAAAAACCTCATCTCCTCTAGAATTAATCCATAGTGACTTAATGACCTTTCCTAAAACATCCTTTAAAGGAGCAAAGTATGCTCTTACCTTTATTGATGATTTTTCTAGAAGGTCCTGGGTCTACTTCCTCAAATATAAAAGTGATGTGTTATCCCACTTTAAAATATTTAAAGCCTTAGTTGAAAATCAGGCTTCTTGCAAAGTCAAGAAGATTCGTACTGATAATGGGGGGAATATTGTAGTAAAGAATTCTCCATATTTCTTTCTAATAATGGTATAATTCATCAACATTCTGTCTCCCATAATCCTCAACAAAATGGCATTGCAGAAAGGAAAAACCGGACATTAAAAGAGATGGCTAATTGTATGCTCCATTCAAGAGATCTTCCAAAAGTTTTTTGGGCAGAGGCTATTAACTGTGCAAATTATATTCAAAATCGCACACCTCATAAAGCCCTTGACCAAATAACCCCTAAAGAAGCATGGACTGGCTTAAAACCAGATGTTTCCAATTTTAAGATTTTTGGATGTTTAGCTTGGGCTCACATTCCAAAGAAGAAAAGGAAGGCTCTTGATAAGAAAAGTAGACAACTCATATTTGTTGGTTATTGTGAAGAATTGAAAGCTTACAGACTTCTTGATCCCTCAACTCATGAGGTATTCTTTCATAGGAATGTCCAATTTGATGAAACATTCCCTCAAAAAGAACCTCCTAAGGATTCTTCCTCCATTGAGCCTTCTCCTATAGTGGAACCTCAATATCATGAAGAACCAACCCTTGAAGTTAATTTGATTATTGATAATCAAGATGAAGATCCTGTAACTCCTTCTCAATGTATTTCAACTCCTTCAACTCCCTCTTCTATGCCAAAATGGGCCCGCACTATTGTTAAAGAAGCTACTCCCTACATTCAAAATCTTCCCTCAAATAGATCAGCCAACCCCACAGGTTCTAGTCTTGTATGTCAATCCATTTCCTCTGATCCTCAAACCTTCAAAGAAGCCTCAGGTATAAAAGAATGGGAAGATGCCATGGATAACGAATTTTCTTCCTTAATAAAAAATGATACTTGGGATTTAGTTCCCTTACCCAAGGGAAGGAAATTAGTTAGATGTAAATGGATCTTCAAAACAAAATATGGACCAAATGGGGAAATAGATAAACACAAATCTCGTCTTGTAGCCAAAGGTTTTTCTCAAATAGAGGGTATTGATTATACAGAAACCTTTGCTCCTATTGCTAAAATGGATTCTGTTAGATTAGTTCTTGCTCTGGCCGCTTTCCATAAATGGCCAGTCTACCAAATGGATGTAAAAAGTGCCTTCTTACATGGAAATTTAAAAGAAGAAATATTCATGGAACAACCTGTTGGTTTTACTCAAGACTCCTCTCTTGTTTGTCGGCTTAAAAAATCTCTATATGGCCTCAAACAAGCCCCTAGAGCTTGGTATGAAAATATGGACTCCTTCCTTCTTTCAACAGGATTTTTTCATTGTGAGTCTGATAATACAGTTTACATTTGGAAAAGTAAAGGAAATATCACCATTCTTGTTCTTTATGTTGATGACCTCCTTCTCACTGGTAGTAACCTCACTCACATTCAGAATATAAAAGCCTCCCTCTCTAAGAAATTTGAAATGGCTGATCTAGGACTAGCTCATTTTTTCCTTGGGATTCAAATAAAACAAAATAAAGTAGGAATCACCTTATGTCAACAAAAGTACACTCATGATCTCCTTAAGAAGTTTCAAATGATAGATTGTAAACCTTCTCCTACCCCCTTTCAATCTGGCATTCATATCAGTTCTTCCTGCTCATCCCCTCCTTGTGATGCTACTCTATACCGTCAACTTGTAGGCAGTCTTTTATACCTCACTCATACTCGCCCAGATATCTCATATGTTGTTGGTCTCATATCCAGGTTTTCTCATAACCCTCATTTCAGTCATTGGCAAGCAACTAAAAGAATTCTTCGTTATTTTTAGGGTACTACAAAATTTGGGCTCACCTATAGAGGAGACTCCATGGATATCAGTGGCTATACAGATTCAGATTGGGCAGGATCAGTAGAAGACAAATGTTCTACCTCTGGATATGTTTTTTGCCTTGGCTCTTCACTAGTAGCCTAGTTATGCAAGAAACAACAAACAGTAGCATTATCTTCTATAGAGGCAGAATACAGAGCAACAGTTATAGCCAGTCAGGAAGCCCTATGGCTTCATCAAATTCTCAAAGAATTTGGGTTTTTCCAAGAAGTGCCTATAACTCTATGGTGTGACAATCAAAGCACAATTCATATTGCATGCAATCCAATTGAGCATCAGCGCACCAAACATATTGAGATCCACATGCACTTCATCAGGAAACATATTCAGAATGGAGATATACTTTTGGAATATATTCCAATAGAGAATCAGCTTGTAGACATCTTCACCAAGTCATTTCCTTCTCCACGATACCTTCAGTTGCGAGAGAAACTTGGAGTGTTAAAACTGCATTGACAAAGAGGTCTTCCACCTCTCTTTATATTGTACATGAGTACCTAATCAGGCCTTCTTTCCGGGACTCATATTTTACTTGTTAAAGAGGACAATCTTCGCCATCCGAAGACAAGCCTCTTTCATACTTCTTTGCTTTTGTATGGTGGCTTTTCCCACTGGGTTTTTACCATCATTTCAAAACAAAGAAGTGATAGTTGGTTTTTCCCCACAGGGGTTTTTTCCACCAACTATCTATGTTGTACATGAGTACCTAATGAGGCCTCATTTTCGGGACTCATTTATACAATCTCCCCTAGTATCACTTAAGGGGGGTGTTAGAATAAGTGAATATTCTCTTAAGTTCACTAGGATACACACTTGAGTTTCCACTCCTCCATGTGTCAGGAGAACTCTAAGTTGTGTCCTCATCAGGTTTGATGAGTTGTTGTAAATCTAACGGCTCTCAATGATCAACTCTACTATTTATACAGAGTTGATCCTAGAGATAAATCAATCAGTTCCACTCTTCTCTTCATATTTTGTGTAATACTTTGCATATCTATTATTGTGAAATTCTCTTAATGATCAACTCTACTATTTATACAAATTTGATCCTAGAGATAAATCAATCAGTTCCACTCTTCTCTTCATCTTTTGTGTAATACTTTGCATATCTATTATTGTGAAATTATAACACATACAATATAGAGTCAAGTGTTATTCAAGTTTGCAAGTGTCAAGTAGAGAAGCCAAGAGTCATGATACTTGGCCTATAGTAATAAATAGTGAAGTATCTGAAGAGGCATATTACTATGGCTATATTATGGAGATAATACTCTAAAAGTAAGCATCGCGTTATAGAGGAAAGTGAACATCACTATCATATTTGTAAGAGAAAGAGGAGTAATAAAAATTGCATATATTTTGAGCAATTAATATTGTAAGTTGTTCTTCATGCATAGTACATGAATGATTAAGGCTATTACATTCATATTTTTACTTATTATTGAATGTTATTTGAGTCACTTTAACCCTTACTCTACATATTAATTTTCTTAAATCATTATGCTAACCTTATTATATTATGGCTATATTATATTCGTTCCTTAATCCTTAATACTACTACAATATTATATTATATTGTAGTAGTATTAAGGATTAAAAATTCATCAGTCGCATTCTCCATGTATAAGAGTAAAAGCATACACAATCAATGAAATTATGTACCATAGTTCATGTATTAATCATTGGAGCAACAGGGAGGAAAAAGAAAAATGTATGAAGTTACTATCATACATGTCAAAAATGATACCTTTTTAGGTGGTCAGAAATACCAATATATAAAAATGATTAGTGAAAATGAATAAGTTATTTCTAGATTAGAGGTATTTCTCTTTATTTTTATGACAATAAGGACTTATCATTAGTAAAAATGAATCAATTAGTACTTCCCTATAACCCTAATCAAGAGTATGTTTTTTTTTTGTAAATAAAAGTCTTCATTAATTACCGATTTTTGCAGGTTAACCCAAAACCTATTACAATATCCAGCCTTCTACTAAGATTGTAGATCCTAGTCATCCTTGAAACTTTCTTACCAAAAATTGTGTAAAATCCCCTACAACACCTTACTAACAAAGCACACCCATACATAAACATAACTGTAAACATTACTTACATTGACAGGAATTGAATTTTGGAACTTAGCACTTGTGAAACCTGTTGCTTGCCCATTTCCTATTCTCTGTCGGAATCTTCCAAGGCTTACACCATGTTACCTTAATTTCCAATTTGGTATGATTTATAGGGAAACCCCATAGTTATTACTAGCTCCATGGTGAAATAACATCCATTCATCTTTCTCCTTAATGGGTAGGTTTCTTTTCATGACTAATAATGTTTTCCACTTCATGTGGCACACCTTGTGTCCATGTCACCAAACTACCAACATCAACACCTATGTTGGCTAATTTGTCAGCTGACCTGTTGGCCTCACGGTACAAGTGACGAGCCCTCCTATTCTGTCTTGCCACAAAAAGGATCCTCACTTCATGGATGACTCCCTCGATTCTCCATGGATGTTTTTTTGCCATTGGTTAATAGGTTGATGATGTTCATAGAATCACCTTCAATAATAAATTTACCTTGAGTTTCTTGGGCTACTTGCAACCCTCTCCAAAGGGCTCTAGCTTCTACTTCATTATTAGTTCTGATTCCCAATGGTTCAACGAAAGCCTTGACCAGATTTCCTTGATGATACCTGATTATTCCTCCAACTCTAGCTCTTCCCAGGTTCTCCTTGGCTGCACCATCAAAATTTAGTTTAAACCAACCTTGGGGGGTGGCTCCCAAAAAATCCCATTTTTGGGATTGGGAAAAGGAATGGAAGGTTTGTCCTTAATACCTAAGGCCCAAGCTAATTGTTTTTTTTGTGAAAGAATTGAGTGGTTCTCATCCACTAAGGTGCTAAGGTTTTCTTTTGCAGAGACAATAATCTTGTTGAGGATGGTTTTTGGGTTGTGAATGGTATCCTTAAAGGCTCTATGGTTTCTTTCTAGCCAAATTTACTAGATAAAATGATGCCAACAAATTTTCCATAGGTACTTAAGTTTTATGCTAACAAAGGGTTGAGGCCATTGATGGAACACTTCGGATATAAGAGCAGGCTTAACCCACGAGATCCTAAAGGCTTGGAAAAGTTCATCAAGGATGGACTCCACTACCGGACACTCTAGAAACAAGTGTTGGGTAGTCTCCCATCCTGCCCTGCACATGTAGCAAAGGTTAGCAATAACCATATCTTTGGATAACATATTGTCCATAGTGAGGATTTTTCCTTGAATCACCAACCATGAAAAAAAGGATATTTTAGGAATTAAGCCTTTGATCCAAACCAAACTCGGTTGAAATTGTTGACCTTCCACATTAAGAAGAAAATTATAGGCAGACTTAACTGTGAAGTCACCACTTTCAGTATCAGCCCAAACAATGTGATCTTCATCCTCTCTAGAGGGAATAATTTGCTGAGTTAAAATGTTATAAAGCTCTTCAGACTCCGCTTCAAAACCCCGTACTCTAATGTGTTTCCACCCGTTGATATTTATATCCTGCCACATATAATTTGCAACCTTCTTCCCAATATGCTACTCCATATTCTCTTGAATCCTAGTCAAACGAGGATTCTGGGATAACTCCTCAGCTCTCACCCACCGATCCTTCCAAAAGTCTATTGTTTGCCTATTTCCTAGAATCCATCTAAGACCTTTCTTGATAAGATCCCTGCTCGTGAGGATTGCCTTCCAAAAAGCAGACCCCCTAATTTCTAAGTTGTCATTAAGGAAGTTCACACCTTGGAGGTATTTCCTCCTAACTATGGCAGTCCATTCATTATCGACCTTATTCAATAACTGCCATGCTTGTTTGGCTAACATATCCGTATTGAGATGAGCAACTCTCTTCAATCCTAATCCCCCATCAGCTTTAGGTTTGCAAACCTTGTTCCAACCTACTAAATGGATCCTTTTCTTATCCTTAGTCCCTGACCAGAGAAATTTTTTTTGAAGCTGCTCAATTTTGTGATACACCTTGCCGAAAGCTCTGAAGACTAATAGGAAGTAAATGGGTATACTTTGAAGTAAAGCCATAGTTAAAATTGCTTTGCCTGCTTGAGATAACAGATGCCCTTTCCAACCTGCTAGATTTTTTTGAATCCTCTCCAGAACTATGTTCCACATTGATCCTTCAATTTTCTCCATAAACAGGGGAAGACCTAAATAGGTGGTGGGAAGGTCTGACATTCCATGATCCTTGCTATGTTGTTTTTCTTAGGAATGGGGGTATTGATGAAACAAAGTTTGCTCTTATCAAAATTCACTTTTTGTACAGCCACTTCTTAATACATTCTGAGAATATTTTTAATCCTTCTTGCTTCAACCACAAAATCCAAAGTCAGTAGCAATGTATCATCAACAAATTGATGATGTGTCACCGGGGTAGTTAGCGACGTGGCCTTGATACCTGATATGAGTCCAGCTAATGTTGCTCCCTTAATGGTTCTTCCCAAGGCCTCAGCTACAATGATGAACAACATAGGACTTATGGGATCTCCTTGTCTTAGACCACATTTGCTTTGAAAAAACCTGTAGTAGACCCATTAACCAAAACTGAAAAACAAGGCTTAGAAATACACTCTCTTATTAACTTGACCCATTTCATGTTGAATCCAAATTTTAATAAAACTGCCTCTAGGAATTCCCAATTTATCCTGTCATAAGCTTTGTTCATGTCTAAATTTAAAGCCATGACTACTTTTTTGGTCTGAGCGGTTGTATTAAGAGCCTCATGAATAGTAATAACTCCATATAAGATTGATATTCCTTGTACAAAAATTCCTTGACTTGGATCAATGATAACCGGTAGAACTTTCTTCAAACGGTTGGCTAAAACTTTGGACATTATTTTATAGGATATATTACACAGGCTAACCAGCCTAAAGTCAACCATAGTCTTGGTGTTGGTGCCTTTAGGGATCAAAGCAATGAAATTTGAATTGAAACCCCTTGGAATATTATTTGAACTTTGGAACTCCTTGATTGCAGCAATAACTTCTTTTCCAACAACATCCCAACAAACTTGGAAAAACCACGATGAAAACCCATCCGGCCTAGGAGATTTGTCAGGATCCATGTTAAACAAAGCCTCCTTGATCTCTTTGTCTAAAAAAGTTGTTTTAAGAGACTCGTTAATTGTTTCAACAATGAGTTGTGGAATGAATTGAAGGAGAGAGTCCTTTGCTTGGGCATTACAGTCCTGTTCTTCACCCAATAATGAACTGAAAAAATTAACAGCCTCGTCCCTAATCTCCTAAATGTTTTGAGTTGAGGATCCATCCACCTTAGTTAAATTTCTAATATTATTGTTGCTTCTATTGGTCAATGTGGTAACATGGAAAAATGTTGAACTAGAGTCCCCTTACTTTAGCCATAATGCCCTTGATTTATGCCTCCAATACATCTCTTCACAAGCTAAAATATTATAAAACTCACAAAGGGTTTCCTTCTCTTCAGTCCTTGTCGCCTCATCATAGGTTCCATTTTGGATTTTGCTTTCTATTATTCTCAGTTTTTCCCCCATTGCTCTCTTATTCTCAAAAATATTTCCAAAGACTTCTTTATTCCATATTCTAAGGTTGTTTTTCACCATCTTAAGTTTTTGAGATAGTTTGAAGGAAGCACTTCCCTGGATAGGTGCTGCCACCATTCCTCTATTCGTTTCTTGAAGTCTGGATGTTTAACCCGCATTGGCAAAAATCTAAATGGATTTTTAAAGGAGTTACCCTGAAATGCCTCCCATAGAATAAGATTATGGTCTGAAGTGCATTTAGGAAGGGCTTGTAATGCTGAATCACCAAACATTGTTGTAGCTTCCTTGGATAAAAAAACTTGTCCAACATTTCTTGAATCAGCTGACTTCCTATCCTCTTGTTACTCCATGTAAATTTGGCTCCTTTTAGTCTTACATCCATAAATTCATTTTTTTTAATGAATTCATTGAAGTCCTCCATGCTCCTTGAGGGTAACCCAGATCCTCCCTTCTTATCAAATGGGTAAATGGGGGTATTGAAATCTCCCCCAATCACCCAAGGAATATCTTTAAAATCTTGGATCAAATGCCCCAAAAACTCCCACAGTTCAGACCGCCCTTGGACAGAGGAGGGGGCATAAATATTTGACATAATCCAATTCTTATTAGTATCAAAATCATGAAATAATATGCTTAAGACTCTTTCATTTGACTAAATAATACTTCCTTCTATTTTAATAGGATCCCATAAGATCATGAGGCCCCCAGATGCTCCTCTCGTCTATTGAAATGCCACTTCCCCTTGCTTCCAAATCCTTCTAGCTATAAGTGTTGATTGTGCCACATCTATTTTGGTTTCTTGAAGAAAAATGATAGTAGGATTCCAATCCTTCCTTATAGACTTCACCATCCTTTGTTTTGGTGGGTCGTTTAGGCCTCTCACATTCCATGAGAGAACCTTCATTTAGACTATTTGATATTTTTTCCCCACCCCCTTCCCTGATCCAAAGGGGGTTTGTCAATTTTGCTATTATCCTGGCTAGGAATAGCTTGTTGTAACAATGTTATTTGCTTTTCATTTGCAATTTCTTCATTGATTCTCATTCTATAGTGCTTTGTTGTAGATATTCTCCCTTTATTTATTTCACTTCCATAATCTATCGGAGGCTTGGTAGTGCTTCTAGTCTATTTTAGACTGAAATGAGGGGGCATATACTATGATAGTCTAGGGCTTGGACCTTCTTCCTCATTTTGGGGGTTTTCAATTCCCTCTTAATCCTCAGCCTTGTTTTGGTTCACCTCTCCTATCTGGTTCCTAAACAGGGGGCTTTCCTTCAAGGAACCTTTTACCATTGGGCTCGTCTAATAAGGGATAATTTGCTCCACTACTAAATTAGGAGCTACATTCCTGGCTCTTGTTTCCACAAATTCGACTCTTGACTCTATTTTTTCCATGTTTAAACTAAAATGACCTGGCAATTTTTCTTCATTTTGAGCATAGCTTTTGGGGCTTTTTTTCATAGCTGTGGATGGTCCCGATTTGGATGGGGAGTCTAGGGTTTTAGGAAACTTGACACTGATGGTATCATCCTTACTTTTTTCTTTTTCAACTTCTAGATTTTCTAGGATATCAAACATGTTCAAGTTGGGATCTTTATTACATACCTTATGATTTTTTCCTCTCTCATTATGTTGCTTTCCTTTCTCCTGGATTTTTTCTAGTTCTGTGTTGGCTTGGTAAGCCTGGTTATTCTTAACTTGTTTGTATCCTTCCAAGTTAAGATGCGGTCCTTGAAAATTTGGGATCCCTATCCCATTAGCTTTCCCCAAAAAACCTTTGCTCATGGCTTCCTTTTTTACAGTTATTATCAGACATTGGGCTTGAAGGTGGCCCTGGGTTTTACACATGCTACAAAATTTTGGCTTGTTCTCATACTCCATAGGTTGAATCCTTAGAAACTCTCCATATTCTAGTTCCACCTGAGAAGGTAGATGAGAATACAAGTTTGCATTTACATAGATCCTGGCATGCGTCAGTCTAGTCCTTTCCCGGGTTGAATGGTCTATTGCCACGAGCTCTCCTATCGTCTTTGCTATGCCACTAAGCCATTAATCATTAACAAAATGGGCTGGGAGGTTTGGTAAGTGGACCCAAATGGGTGCTATATTAATATTCTACTTCTCAGGGTTGAAATCCTCCCCCCACTTCCTTAGAAAGAGGTTACGCCTTCCTAGAAACAAGGGTCCTCTTGTCAATATGTGCTCTACATCATCTTTGTTGTTGAGTCTTATCATAAAAAAACCTCTTGACATGGCTATGATTTCTAAGCTTCCTAAAGTTTTCCACTTTGTCGTGGCCCATGAGCGAATAGTCTCAATGTTCGGCCTTCCTCCCAAAAACTTGCCAACTAAGGATGATGCCTCCATATCCAATAATCTTTCCATAATCTCCACTAGTGCAGTTAACCTATTATTTTTTGGTATTAGGGGTGGTATTTCACTGAATGGCTCCTTCTTTTTCCATTTTAGTATTTCCAAAAAGGTTGGGCCCTTGTTGCCAGCTCCCGAACCCCAATGGGACCCTTTGTGTGAGGGTTTATCTGGAGGATTTGTACCTTTAGCATTTTTGAACTGAGCTAACAGGGAATCCTTTTCCTTTCCAGCTGCAACATTCTTCCCTACCTCTGGATCTTCTCCTTCTATTGGTTCAAAATTCTTGCCTACCGCTTTTTCTCCTCCTTCGCTTCCTCCACTGCTCCTCATCTCTCTGATTGGTAATGCTATCAAGAGTATGTTTTTATCTACTAAAGCAATGTAATCCTTTACATAGTTCTTCCTCTCTCGTAACAAAAATAGTTAATATTGAGATAAATTCAAAAGCTCATAATAGTGTAGGAGACAAAATCTCATTGGTCCCCAAAAATTCAAATTCCCATATTTTTCTTGTTCATATTGTTATTTTTATTTCTTCAATGGTCTCTTTATTTTGAAATGGGGAAGCCCTCTCTATTTTAAAAGGAAATATTTTCCTCATCATCCTCCCTCCCTCTATTTTAGAAGCAAAGCAAATCAAAGTTTTTAGATTTTGTAGTAGAAAGTAGAATCATTTTCATGGACTAGAATTATCCAATAGATCAAGTAAAATGGACATGGTTGAAGCGTTTTTATCTAGATATGATTTTATAGAAAGGGATTTATGGTAAGGATTAAGAGCTTTCTTCACCTCATATTTAGCTTTCAATGATAGATTACCTCTACCAGAAGCAAAAGAACATCTCCTTTTAAAGAGGTGTCAAGTTATGAAACTAAATATTTGGTTACTAAAAAATGTTTCTTACCCTACCTTATATAAGATATGCCTTTAAGAACTTCTTAGTTAAATCTATTGTCTTGTTCATTCTTTATAAAATTCTTTACCCTTTTAAAATAGAGAGTGAATGTAACTTTTTAATTCCATTCAAACCAATTCTAGAACATTTTGAATGGGATTCTATGAAAGGATCTCCTCCTATATCTTAAAAGGTCAAGGTATTTAATAAAATTATGGATATCCTTATTCCCTTAACTAAAGCTTATATATTTTTAGTTCTTTCTATCACAGTAAGATGAACCTCACCAGGATAAGAATGGATCAATTATTAGATCTTGGTTGGGAATTTCTAAAAGAGCCTATCACTTTGAGCAATAAATTACTCATATATTCTTTTCAAATTATTGTAAAGAACTTTATAAAATATTTCTTCTTCATGAAGAGGTTCTACAATAGTATCTAAAATTGATAAATCAAGTCTATGGAGAGAAATAATTCTCTAAGAATTGATTGTTTAAGGAGATTTGTCGTTCAATTTTAAAATACAAAGGATGACTAGTTTTATAAATTATAATCAAGAAGTGCCTCTCACATCCCCACCATTTAAAAAGAAAAAAATAAAAGACATTTTCAAGGTCAAGTTTTTATGGTTACACTATATCACATTAGTTGTTTACCTATTACAATTCAATATTCTTATGACCTCAATATCCCATCAGAACTTTAAAGTGGATGGATCCATTTTAAATATTATAAATGCATTACTTATAAAGTATGTATCCACATATGCCTTTAACCATACTTTATTGGAAATTTCGAAGATGACTATATTTTAAAAAGGAAAAATAAAAACATTTGGAATATTATAGTATTAATTTCAAAATTTGTATCTATTGTGGAAATTGTGTCAAGTATTTCCCATTTTAAGGGGTCTATCAATGATAAAATAATATGAAATTTTAATCTATGATCATCATGAATTAAGTTATATTCATATTGGTGTAGTAATTTTACTATTTAAAGAGCAATGATTGAAGATTTAACAACTTGAGATTTGCTTTTACATTTTGGGTTGAGTTCAACTTATTTGTCTAAAGTAATTATGAACAAATATTCTTATAGGCAATGACAAAAGAGTTGGGGTTAACCCTCTCTCTTTCCTAAATATCCTTAGAGGATATTTATGGAGGGTGGCCAATGGATCTCTATTTTAAGAGGTAATAAAACAATGCTAGCTTACTTTGAGGTTGATGACTTACTAGAGATTTATTAGGGGTTAGATAAATTCATTAACAAAAAGGTAATAAGTATTAGTTATTAGTTTATTTCTTACACTCGCATACAACACTGAATTTATCATTCTAGTATCTAATTTGATTGGTAAGCCATCCACTTTGATGGAGTATTATATTCTAGATAGATGGATGTTTGCTACCAATTCATGTCAACATATGTGAATATGGATATGCATATTTGGTTGTCCTTCCCTCTCATTGAATTTTCTATTATGATGTTGTTCATGTGTTATGTTATATCTAAATATTCTTGAATTGGGGTATCACAATTGGAATTATTTTAATTTAAGGTGTTCTTCCTTGATTGATGTATTTATGTGCATCAAAGTTTAGGCTTTTAAAATGACTTGTTTTTATACTTAGAAATGCACCTAGTATTCCATGCAAAAATTCTTAATTTACATCTTCCCCTTCTTCTAGAACCAATGATAGTATAATACATAATAGATCCAAGATCCAACATTAGTTGGATTTCATAATACCAGACAAGCTAATTGATCTTCCTAAAAAAGCACTTACTAGGAGGCACAGGTTATTTGATGTTATAAATTATCGTTATTTTATTTCATAAGAAAAATAATATAGTGCTTGATCAACTCAAGCACATATTTCCATAGTTGGAGGATGACCCTACAGGGACCATTGATACTCAAAAGAGATAAATGATATAGAAAACATAGGAGTTTCTTATAGTCCTAAATGGTATGATGCCAAATCCATATTAGGTTTCCAACCTTGGTGCCTATGTGGGATATTTGCTAGATAGGTTAATGCCAAGTGACATGTTAATGGCTTAACATATTTAGATGTAAACCTTTAGTACCCATCCACTTGGTGTGCATGTAAAATGATAAGAGCCTAATGACAACAACACACACCATAATATAATGATAGTTGCAACCACATTTTGAAATCTATAGACTGGTTTATCACTTGCATTCTTCAAGTTACCCTTCATTTAAAAAATCATAATAAATAAATTTTTGATCATTTCTTGAAATTACTACCAGAATTATTGGAAATAAGCACCCTACCTTCCAAATTTCTTCTAATAATGTATATTATAAATGAATGTAGTGTATATGTTTTTTTATTCTAAACCTAGAAATTGAAGAATCCATTCTTCTATTCCTACTATGCCCTATTTCTTAACAATTGTTCCTACACTCTACTACATAACGTAGAAAACTATATATCATAGTACAATGTTGTTGTATTATGCATATTGTAACATATTATGAAGTAATACACAAATCTCATTTTCTAACCTATACTTTTGCAATTGTAACATTCTCCAGTGTGATTTATTTTGTTAAGATACATTTCTTCATTGTCTACAATTAGAAGATTGTATTTACTATAGCACAACTCTAGCTATAAATTGTAGGCATCATAAGAATACATGTAAGGTATCCTCCATGCCAACCATATTACACCCCTAATGTTAAACTTTGAATGTCATACTTCCTATAGTTTGGTTAGCATATGTAATTTTTCTTCTACGTAGCTAAGTGTGGTCTTATTCTAGGAATTGTTGTGAGAGCATATAGGAAATAGGTTATACTTGGTCTATGTTTGGAGTAAGCTAAGAAAAGCAGATTTTATTTATGTAAAATAATGGTGCTCCAACAATGTTGAGCCCAAATTGGTTTTTCTCAAACCTATAAATGTAATCCCTTGCAAGTCTTTGGAATATATATAGTGAATTTTTAGATTCATTCTAGTTTCAAAGCACCAGGTTTGTTCATTTTTATCAAAACCTATGGAGTGTGAGAGATATAGTGGGTTATAGGAAAACTTCTGGGTATATTGCAAGCATAAGCAAAATTCTTGCAATTTTATGTAAAGCCCAAAGTTTTGTTGAGAAGAGGAGTTGGGACTATTGTGTGAATGTGTTTGTAAGATCCTCGTGAATGCATGAATACATATTTGGAGCCTACTAAACTATGTGAAGCGTCGTGAAGAGATCTAACTATGACAGTGAAGCATAGTTAAGGCACCACTTGTCTAGTGTCTGTGCAGATCATTGGTGTGTTAGTGTTGTTTGTAGCGGAGTCCATGCGGGGAAAATAAATCTGGCTATGTGGAGGTTTATACATTTCAAATGACAATGCATTTGTATCACCTAGACAGTAGAGTGTTTGGATCGTAGTTTGGCCATTTGTAGATGCCATTTGGAATGTGATTCGTCGAAGGCACTGCGAGAACCTACGATCGTAGTTTTTTTGTGATTCAAGTAAAGAGTAGATACCAGTTGAATGCTAACGTTCATTGAGATAATGTGGTCTATTTTCAAGGCAGAAAAATATCAAACCAAAAATATCAATATTAGCTCAAAAAAGTGACTGACATTCGTTGAGAGAACATGATCCGTTCATTGAAGAGTCCCACTGTGATCTATGATCCATTTGCAAGGTGATAATTTCAGGCATTGTGTTGTGTAGTTTGGATCTCATTGAAGATTGCGTAAGATGTTACGCATTTACCAAGGAGTAACCGATGTCTTGCAAGGTGTTTCAATAGCAAAAAAAGTAGAGGAATAGCAGCTGAATTGACAAGGCAGTGTGGAGTCACCAGAAGAAGACTGCCTTTGACAGTCTTAATTCTTGACAGTAAAATAAAAAAATACAGTCAAAAGAATAGCAGACAGTGAAAGAGGTAAAATATTTTTGTTTGTATTTTTAAAAATTTACTTCAACATTTTTTTAATTTAATATATTTTTCTCCAAATCAATATAATTTTGATAATATAATTGATTTTTTAGCTTAAATATTTTATTATTAATTAAATTTATTAATTAAATTTATTTTGCAATCACAATATAATGGTTGCCAATAATAATTTGCCTATTCCTGAGTTCAATGGGTTGGATTATGAGTATTGGTCTATCAAAATGAATACCTTACTCATTGGAAAAGGATTGTGGGATATTGTAGAAGAAGGCTACAGTGAACCTGCAGATTGGACCACCTTGAGTGCAGCAAATAAAACTAGTAATATGGATGCCCAAAAGAATAATTTTTTTGCCCTCTACCATCTCCAAGCAGCTTTGGAGAAAAATGTTTTTCCTAGAATTGCTTCTTGTTTGACAGCCTTAGAAGCATGGAAATCATTGCAATATAGCTATCAAGGGAGAACTCAAGTGAAGCAAGTGAGGCTTCAAACCTTGAAGAGAGATTTTTAAAATATCAAATACAATAATATGAAAGAGTAGGTGATTATTGTGTTAGAGTTAAAGCAATTGTAAAAAAAATGGAGACACTTTGTGAAGACATAAAAATTGAAGTAGTTGTGAAGAAAGTGTTGAGAACACTTCTTCATAAATGGAATCATATTGCTATTATTATTTAAGAATATAAATATTTGTCTACTCTAACATTTGATGCACTAATTGGTTCTTTTATGTTCCATGAAGAGAGACTCCAAGGTTCTACATCAATCTTTGGATGTGATGAAAAATAATTCTCACCTAAGGAAGGTAAGACTCATTGCAATGAACAAGGAAGAGGTCAAAGGAGAGTCAAATGAAGAGTAATAAGTAGATCAAGAGGTGGAAACCAAGCAAGAGGAAGATGAGGTGACAAATCAAATAAAGCTTATTACAATTGTGGTAAACTTGATCACTTTGCTAAATATTGTTGGTCCAAGACTTCTCAAGAAGGGAGACGTCAATATGGAAACTATGGAGAAGAGGAAGGAACTTCAAATGTTTTCCTCAACTATGGAAAATTAGATCAAAATCTCAATGAAACTTAGATTTTGGATACTGGTTTCTCAAATCATATGAGTGGAAAAGAAGAACTATTTTCTACAATGGATTCCACCTACAAGTCAAAGATCAAATTTGGAGATGACAAGGCACTACAAGTTGAAGGTATGGGAACCATGGAGGTTCAAACAAAAATAGGTAAACAACATCTATTACGCCCCTAAAATCCAACATAATTTGCTTAGTGTTGGACAAATCATGGAAAAGAACTATAGACTTGTTTTTGAAGATGGGAAATGTGTCGTTTTTGACAAAAATAATTGTAATAGAGTTGTTACATAAGTAGCCATGAAAAAGAATAGGTTGTTTCCTCTTAAGTTTGGAGAAAAAGGAGGTGCTCAACTTGCTAGTGTAACCATATAAAATCCAAGTGTGCTTTGGCACTTGATATTTGGTCATCTTAACTTTGCAAACTTAAAATTGTTAACTTCTCAAGCTATGGTGTGTGGTCTACCAAAAGTTGAAGAGCATAAGGAGGTGTGTGAAGGATGTACTTTGGGAAAGCACTAAAGAAAAAAAATTCCAATAGATCAAGCATGGAGAGCAAGCCATCCACTACAATTGGTACATTCAGATATTTGTGGTCCAATGCATACCAAAATCTTGGGTAACAATTCTTACTTTCTCACTTTCATTGATGATTTCTCTAGAATGTGTTGGATTTATTTTTTGAAAACTAAGGATGAATATTTTGAATGTTTCAAGGATTTCAAAAATAATGTAGAGAATCAAAGTGAGTATGTTGTAAATATATTAAGGACTGATAGAGGAGGAGAGTTTTATTCCAATGCATTTCTCAAATATTGTAAATATTGTGGAATCAAAAGGTAATTAACTACTACCTACACCCCACAAAAAAATGGTGTGGCTAAAAGAAAGAACCGCACTATTGTAGAAATGACTAGATCAATGCTTCAAACAAATAAACTAAGTAACATGTTTTGGGTTGATGTTCTTAGGACAAGTGTTTACATTTTGAACAGGAGTGCTACTTCTAGTTTAAATGGGATAACTCCATATGAGGGATGGTATGGTAAAAAGCCAAATGTAAAGCACTTCAAAGATTTTGGTTATATTGCATATGCACATATTCATGATGAGATAAGAAAGAAATTTGACCCCAAAATTCAAGCATGTATTTTCATTGGGTATTGTGAGTCTTCAAAAGCATATAGACTCTACAATAAAAAAACTCACAAATTTGCAATCTCAAGAGATGTAATTTTTTATGAAGGGGGAGTATGGGGTCATCAAAAACTTTTTATTTATGATGAACCTCAAGGTGTAAGCTCCTCCCTAATGCAAACCATTAACAAAAACAGCAATGGAAGTCCTCCTCCAAGTCTAAGAAAGAGTTATACTTCAAGTGCCACAAGTGCTACTCCAAGTCCAAAAGGATCACCAAGATCATGAAGTTCTTCTCCAATGCCAATGGAGGAAGATACACCACCAAGAGGTAAGAGAACACTTCAGTACCATCATTCTTTTCAAATGATAGAAAAGAATTTTCAAAGAAGGTACACTAGAAGCCAATCTAGTGAGATGAATGGATTCTTGAAAAGACTTAAAAATTTGCACAAGGATGGTGATGAAGATTCTCAATAACCTAAGGGAGATGTTGTAAATTATGCTTTAATGACTAGTGTAGAGCCAGAGCCATCTAGTTATGAAAAATCATGTAATCATGATGTATGGCAATAAGCCATGAAAGAGGAAATGACCTCTATAAAAAAAGAATGATACTTGGGATCTAGTGGAGCTTCCTAAGGGAAAGAAATATTTTGGATTTAAATAGGTCTATAAGACCAAGTTCAATTCTTATGGGAGCATTCAAAGACACAAGGCAAGGCTAGTACCAAAAGGGTTTACTCAAAAGTATGGGATTAACTATGAGGAAACCTTTTCTCTTATTTCTAGACAAGAGACCATTAGACTAGTGATTTCTTTGGCTTCCCAAAAAGGATGGAAAATTCAATACATAGATATTAAGAGTACCTTTCTCAATGGGTACTTGAATGAAGAGGTTTTTGTACAACAACCTCAAGTCTTTGAATAACAAGGTAAGGAGAATCTTGACTACAAATTGAAGAAAGCATTGTATGACCTAAAGCAAGCACCAAGGGCATGGTACTTATACATTTATGACTACTTTCAAAATTATGGATTCAGTAGGAGCAAAAGTGAACCTACTCTCTACTACATGAAACAAGGTAAAGATATTCTCATTGTGTGTTTATATGTGGATGATCTAATATTCATGGGTAGTAGTGCTAAAATAAATGAGGAGTTCAAACACTCCATGATGAAAGAGTTTGAAATGAAGGATCTATGTTTGATGCATTATTTTCTAGGATTGGATGTACATCAAACAGAAAATGAGATCTTCATATGTCAACATAAATATGCTCATGACATAATAAAGAAAATTGCTATGGAGAAATATAAGTCTGTTGCGACTCCAATAGGTCATGGGATACAATTAAGCAAAGAATATGGATCACCTAAAGTTGACAAGACCACTTACAGGAGCATGGTTGGGAGTCTAATGTTCCTCACCAACATAAGGTCGGATATTCAATATGTTGTTTCTCTAGTTTCAAGGTATATGGTTGATCCATCTAAACTTCATCTACAAGAAACTAAAAGAATTTTGAGATATGTAAAGGGTACATTGGATTATGGGATCCATTACCACAAATGTAATGTTGTAAAATTAGTTGGATTTAGTGATAGTGATTGGGGCAGCAATATAGATGATAGGAAATCTACTTTAGGGAATTGATTTAGTCTTGGGTCAGGACTAATTACTTGGATTTCTAAAAAGTAAATTGTTGTAGCACTATCATCTACTAAGGCTGAGTATATAGCAATCAAAAATGCTAGAACCCTAGCCTTATGGTTGAGAAAATTACTTGAATAAACATGTGAAAGACAAAATGATCCTACCATATTGTATTGTAACAATATGAGTGCCATCCAATTGGCACATAATCCTATCCACCATAGTAGGTCTAAGCACTTTGACATGAAGTATCACTTCATTCGAGACATGGTGGAGAAACAGGGGGTTGAGCTAAAACATTACAGCACTTTGGACAACATAGCGGACATCTTCACCAAAGGAGTTGCTAAAGCTCAATATATAAAGCTGAGAGACTATCTGGTCAACCCTCTCAACAAAAAAGTGGGAGAATGTTGAACTTTGAATGTCATACTTCCTATAGTTTGGTTAGCATATGTAATTGTTCTTCTACGTAGCTAAGTGTGGTCTTATTCTAGAAGTTTTTGTGAGAGCATATAGGAAATAGGTTAGACTTGGTCTATGTTTGGAGTAGGCTAAGAACAATAGATTTTATTTACGTAAAATAATGGTGCTCCAACCATGTTGAGCCCAAATTGGTTTTTCTAAAACCTATAAATGTAATCCCTTGCAAGTCTTTGGAATATTGTGAATTTTCAAATTCATTTTGGTATCAGAGCACTGGGTTTGTTCATTGTGATCAAAACCTGTGGAGTGTGAGATATCTAGTGGGTTACAAGAAAAATTATGGGTATATTACAAGCATAAGCAAAATTCTTGCAATTGTATGTAAGGCCAAAGTTTTTTTGAGAAGAGGAGTCGAGACTGTTGTGTGAATACGTCTAACAGATCCTCATGAATGCATGAATACGTATTTGGAGCCTACAAAACTACATGAAGCTTTGTGAAGGGATCTAACTGTGATAGTGAAGCAAATTTAAGGCATCACTTTTCTATGGAGAGTGTCTGCACAGATCATTGGTGTGTCGGAGCTATTTGTAGTAGAGTCCACATTGGGAAAAGAAATCTGGCTACATGGAGGTGTAAATATTTCAAACGATAACGTGTTTGTATCACCTAGCCTGAAGAGAATTTGGATCACAATTTGGCCATTCGTATATGCCATTTGGAACGTGATTCATCAAAGGTGCTATGAGAAGCTACGATCGAACAATTAAAACTTTTGAATCACATCTCTAGTATAGTCAAATGGAGGTTTGAATTCTTTTTTAAAAGCATGAAGCCTTTCTTAAGTCTATCAGTTTGACGCGAGCCACCTACGTATTGCATTTGGATCATTGCATCGTATTAAATTTGGACCAGATAGTAATAATATGTTGTTTGAAAGGTGCTAAAAAAAAACAAGCTCATTGTGCAGAATCATAGATTCTTTAGAGTCAAAAATTTCATCCAGTATTGATTTGCTGAGAGTGCACGTTTGATTTGCTATGGTTGCATCGTATTAAATTTGGACCAGATAGTAATAATATGTTGTTTGGAAGACACCGGTTTGTAAACCGTGAAAAATATTCTGTGTTTTGTTATGATTCAAGCAAAGAGTAGACACCGGTTGGTTGCAATAATTGATCATGATTTTTTATACCTCACCTTGTCCAACCATTTGCTCATTTTTTGGAGAATATATTTTATTCATCACTAAGATTATTTTGTTTTTTAGGGCACCTCTCAATCTATGTTGTTCTTATATGTGGTTTATTATTACTTTTCTAAGTACTATGTTATTTTATTTATTTCCAAATGTATTACAAATTGTGATACCTTGAATTTACTCTATTTATAAGTATCATTATGTTTGTGCCATTATAACATCAACAAAGTTAAGTGATTCTTATGGTACTATATTTTTCTTAGTGGAGAGCAAAATTAGATTATATGAAAGTGCAATGTGTGACAATTAAGCTATAAAATGTAATATTTATGATATTCATGTAGATTTGTTACATGGAATAAAAATTCTAAGCTAGGTGCTATATGAATTTTGATGTGATATACAACCTTTAGTTCAAGTTTTTTGTTGGACATATCGTAAAGGAGTCCTCAAAGGTTTGGAATATCCATAGTAGTTGGTATGAATTGAAATGAAGCACATAACTTTAAATCAACGAGTCTTTGTTTGATATAGATGATCCTATAGTGTTAGAGACTTTCAAGATAAAGTAAAAAATCTAGAAGACTTCCATGGGTGCCAAATATAAATTACAATTAAAAATATTTTATTGACTCTATGTTTTTTCTTTTAAATATAAAGTATATGAGGATGGAGCATATAACTTTTCTTACAATTTTTTTTTTTAACCATTATAGATAACATGAAAAATGTTGGGAGTAGGTTCATAATTTGACATACATACTTTTGAGTCAATAAAATTAGAAAGATAGGATGTGTTTTCCAAGAATTTCATCATCTTATTTGTTTTATCAAACTACTTAATATTATTTGTGCATCATTGAAGAACATCCATTCTTATGATTTATATTGAATGTTATTATAGCTAGAATCCATTTATTCTTAGAAAAATATAAATATGCATATAACTTATTATATAAAAATATGGATAAACTAAACATATAAGTATTGATTTATAATTTTAAAGAATGTGTATAATGATATTTGTAGTTTTAAAAACGCTTTAAAAATAAATAAGATGCCAAATTCCAAACTTGGTTGGGACCTTTCATAGAGATTATATATATCTTAATTTAAGTTTGAGTCTCTTTCATAATTGAATCCCCTAATTTGATAGAGGGGAGGGGTTTTGAAAGGGTCCCCAAACCTTTTACAATTAGATATGGCCATCAGAGAGGAGTCTACACAACATTCTCCCAAAAAAAAAAAGGAGGAAATCCTAAGATAATGAAAATAAGGGATGACCTTGGAACTACCAAAACATGGAACCAAAAACTAAAAAGAGAGGAGCAGGGGAAAGATAGGGATTCCTCATCATGATCTACCTCGCCTTAATTTTTTCTTCATGGAAGCTAGCAACTCGCATTCCAAGAGAAGATCTTCAAATCAAGGAATTAAGTTTCCTTTTACTTGGGGACTTGGTTCAAGGCCCTTCCCCCTTTCTTTTCACTACTAGGAATTACATTTCCTAATTTTTGAATGTTTGAAATAAGACATGGAGTGCAATGCTTGTTACCAGCATTCTATTTTGAGATATTTGATGTTGGATCTTGTGAACACGCGGGCTCTGGGATTCTTGATTGAGTAAAAAAATGTGTTGGAATTATAGGGTCTTCAAACTAAGGCTCCATCAAATCCTTTAAGATTGAAGGAGTCTCTCCCACTATGCAAGCAAAAGGATTTTCCTACAAGAGAAAGTTAGAAGGGTTTACTAGGGTAGGGAGATGTTGGGATAAAACCTAAGGCACACTTGAAGTAGGATTAGGATCTTGAGAAAACATGATGGCTCTAGATTGAGGTTTCTTAGATGGATCTTCGATGATGGGAATTGGGAGGAGAGGTGTTCTTGCTTCATACATATGGAGCAAAAAGAAGGCTAGCTTTCATACTCAATTTCTTGAGTCCAAGTGGAGATATTAGAGATCAACTCAATGGATTTTGGTAGCTCCAATTCAAGATTGGTGAGGATCTAGCAAAGATCATTCTTGAATTTACTTTTGTAGTTGGATCCAAAGAAACTAGCTCCCGTATGGCTTTCCTAATCTCAACGAGGATATTTTTGTTCGATAACTAGATTGAAATACGAGGGAGTCTAACCCATATCGGAGTAGAATTGATGCATTGGGTGTTTGTATTAATGTTCAAACTCCATTTTATCAAGAAGAGACTATACCTGCCATAAAATCAAGGCCCCCATTAAAGATGCAAGTTGAGTCTTCAGCATAGAGTAGCTTAACAAGGAATAAACTCTTGGAGAGCACCACTAACTCCAGGTGCCCTTGAGGTTTCCACTTGGAGAGAGCCCATCGTATGATGGAGTCAATGTCGAGGTGAGCCCAAGAATTTCCCCACCAAAGTATTTGCTTCTTGAGACAGCCAAATTCATAAGCTTTAAAGGGATAGAGAGTTCGTCCTCACCTGAATTAAAATAAAAAACATTACAAATTGCATGCCTTGAAAATGAGTTCTTCAATATGGTTCCAACATAAAACTTGGCACCAGAATTGGAGGGAAAAAGAACGAACTCTTATAAAAGAAACTTAGGAGGACCATAGCCTACCCTGATACATGTTGCCCTTAGCCCAACAGACTGTGTCCAATCCCCATCCCTAAATGCTCTCGCTCAAACTAGGGTAACACCCACCTATTGCCTCTAACATTGCAAACCAAAGATTCTTCCACTCATGCCAAGGATATTCTTACCTATGCCCAATTCAAAATTCAAATCCACTCTTCCGCTTAGATCCAAACATGCGAACTCCAAATACATATGTCTATGAACCATCTTTAAAGATAATACTTAATAGTTCTCATCTTTTCCAACTCTTTTCTTCACGGGTTCTAGTTATTATCTTTCCAATGTAGTTACTATACAATTACAATTACGAGTTTAGCAATTGTGCTCACATTCATACGAGATAATATATTAAGACGCATCATAATTACATTTATAACGCCTCCAACACTTCTTCTTTTTGTGAAGTATTTGTTTTTGTAATCGTAACCTTCCTGGATAGTGTAACAGGGTCTTCTTCTTTATTTAAGAGGCGGGAACAAATAATTCCCCTTTATTTAAAACATGAGGCCATTACAATAGAATAATATTTAACACATGCAGCCATTACAATAGAACAATTTATTCACTGCTAGCTGTCCTTATCAACGTGACTTATATTTCAATTTTCAATAATTGAACGGGCGTGGTGGCTTGACTAACTTCCATTTCAATAATTGTACTGCCCTTTATTGATAAAGTGATTTACAGCTGGAAAATGGTCATTGTAGTGGCCTTTATTGATAAAGTGATTTATAGCTGGAAAAATGGTACGAAGTGCGAAAGTGATTTACAACTAAGAAATTGTACGAAGTCGAAGTCTACTCGTCAAGTCATTTACATTCCTTAGAATTCAATTGGCTTTTTATTTTTTTAACAGTATACATATTTTAAATTTAAACTTTAAAAAAATTAAAAATATATATTATTATTATTTTTATAATAAAAATAATTATTAATTTTTTTTAATATATATATATAATAGGATCAGTGATATCGAAAGTTTCAAGAAATTCCACTTAATTATAGAAGAAATTAAAGAGAATTTCTATTTTATAATTTTTATATTTAATAAAAAAAATTATATTTTATAAGTTTATTTATTTTTTAAAATCATTTTTATGCAGCGTTTTGAATATCCGATCTAATCGAAATAGAACTCTTAACTGGATGTGCTAAACTCGAGATTAAGAATTTTCACACACATAAATGGTAATGAGTTCTTTTGTGGTTTGTTATTTTTTTAAGTCAATAACCAATTTTTTTATATGATTAATGTTATTAATTTTTATAAAATTTATATTTTTATATATTTAAATTAAATTATATTAAAAATAATTATATTAAAATAAATAGTATATTATTTTAGTTTATATTAAAATTATATTTATAAGAGATAAGATAAATTATTATTATTTTTTTTTTTATTTGTGAAAACATCCCAAAAGATGCTACTTTCGGGTAAGATCCAAGGAGGCAGGGGTATCCATTCCGCCAAAAAGCCCAGGACTCGGACCTGGCCTACCACCTTTGACATACTCAAGGAGCAAACAAACACACAAAACCAAATTTTAAAAAGTAAATAACAACAAAAAAAAATTAAATAAAATAAAAAACATGCTTGTGTCAAAACCAAAAGCACAATAAGATAAATTATTTTATGTTAAAAGCATTATAACTTAAATAAAATCTTTAAAAAAATGATGATGTACATTTATGTGCTTCAATCTTGCATAACATATTACAAATTGAATAGTTCTGTTTATTTCGTTAAGGTATGAAACACAACATAGGATCAGCTAAATTTCATCTCCTTGAAGATAATACTTTAACTCTTCTCATTCATTTTTCCGAACTCTTCACGACTTCTATTATAGTTACTATCTTTTTTCAAGGCGTTCCATTGCAGCTAGTGTACAGTTACACCTGTTTCTAACTCTATGTAATTCAACTTATTTACTTTTATAGAATATTGAATGTTTCTAAAATACAATGCAGTTTTAAAAGCCATTTCTCCCTTGCCCTGACCTTACAAGAACAAAACGGAGCAGTTTTAAAGCCTTCCAGTCAAAAGGCCATGCAGTTTTCCTTATAAACAGACATTTTCGTAGTCTCAACTTCTTTATATATACATAACCATACTAAAGAAACAGAAATAACAATAACAATAGTGCGATTCTCTCATGTAAGAAAATAAAATAAAATAACAAAAAACAATAACAATGACATCATAAACATTACTGGAATATTACAAATGGTGATCTCAAATCCTGTTCTTCTAAAAGAACACTCGAGTACACATACACATGAGTCTGTTCCCATAAACAACACCTGGATGCAAGGCATACGGGTTTGGATAACTCGGGAAAGGTCGAAGCATGTAACTGTGGCGCATATCTGAAGCCGATCTCTGCACGAAGGAGTAGAGTTTACGAATTAAAGAGCGGACTTGCGTGAGCATTAACGGTATATTTCTGCTTCCCCATGGAACGTAAGAAATCGAAGAGAAAAAGACATCTAACAGACGGCACATCTTAAAAAAAAATAAAATAACTTGCAGAGTGTCCTTCTACTGAGTTCAGCCACTCTTATGTTCTTAAAAACAAGGGAGTAATAATATTCGCATTACCACCGTCCTTGATACCTACCGTTCAAACCAACTGTTCTGAGGCAATATAAACCTAAGTACCTCCAATGTACCACTCTAAGCTGATGTCCAACAAAAGTTTAGCTTGTACATTAAGCTGATCTTTATATTTAAATTGTTAAAGGATAAGGTTTGGTTGTTTGTTTTTAAAAGTTTTAAAATTTTATAGAAAATTAAACTAAAAACCAATGTAAATGATAAAGTTATACATTCTCATAATCAAAGAAACATGTATTTTATGCCATTAAATCAGATAATCATCTATAATGACTTTAAACCTCCTAGACATCAAAATTTATTACATGTGCCATCTTTGGCGTCTTGCAAACGTCCTATGTAACGCAATATCTGAAATTTAGTCCAGCTAAAGTGAACCACATTAAATAAATAAGACATTGTGATATATCTGGTAATATTAATAATGTTAGTATATGAATGTTTTAGGTTGCCTTCTGCGTAGTGTATTTAGTTAGCAAGGCAGAGCAGTTGGTAACAAGGACGTGGTTGTTTCTTGTGTAGTCCTTCAATTATTATTGTTCAATCATTTATTGAAATAGGCGAGATTTTTTTCCCTTTTAAATAAGTTTTTTATTTACCAAATTATAAATGTGTAAGTGAATAGCATACTTTTAGTGCTTCATCATATTACATTACTCAAGTGAAGAGCATTCCCATGATGCTTCACCATATCACATTACTCAAGTGAAGAGCATAATACTGAAATATAAAAACATTATCACATTACTCAAGTGAAGAGCATAATACTGAAATAAAATAAAAACATATTAAAAAACAGAAGGAAAGCAATGAGGAATTATAAACTTAAAAAAACGATTTAAAAAATAAATAAAAAAACATTTTTGACTACATTTTTATTCCATCATCTAGAAAACTCAATGTTGATGTTAAGTTAGTATATAGGTTTTAAGATTTAAGAATATTAAGGATATTATTGGTTCATTTTGTCTAGAGAGTGTTAAATTTCTAAAATTTGATGAAATTTAACATAGGAGATTTTATGTCCGCAAGGGTTAGTGGATTATTAAGAAGATACAAAGGTTTAAATTTTTAAGATAACCTAGTTTGCAAAAGTAGTGGTCTGATTTGAATCATATGAGTATTTGCGACCAACAATGAAAGTATGAATCCTAAGCAATTGATGGTCTCCTTCACATCAAAAACGATGAAGGTATTAATCTTAAGTGATTGGTGTCCTCTTCAAGTACAGCTACTAAAAATAGTGTGATTGTGACTAACTTTCTTATGTAACAAAAAAAAAAAAACATCATTGGTTGTGACCAACTTTCTTATGTAACCAAAATGTGTTTTATTCTTGTGGCTTAGAAACTAGATGTTCTATTATTATAATCATTACTTAAAATTATTTCTTTATTAAAAGTTTAATTTTTTTTTTTAAATACTTATTATAAATAACATTAGTATTTATAATTATTAGGTTTAAAATTAATATTATATTTTACTACAATTATAAGTTTTTTTTTTAAATGGAAAAACGCTTACATTAGATTTCAAAATTATTTTATATTATTAGAAATACATGTAATTGTAATGGAACTCTTAAAGGAAAGATAGTAACTAGAACCCATGAAAGTATTATCTTTAAATATGGTTTATAGAAGGGCTTTGGATTTGAATTTTGAATTGGGTAAAGGTAGGAATGTCCTTGGCATGAGCCAAGGAGTTTTTGGTTTTTTCCAAAGCTAAACAAAGGCAAAACTTGCAAAGAAACTTTTTGGATTTATTTACACTAACGTTGCAAGATCCTGAAAAAGTAAATCCTTGACCAAAAAATGGTCATAGTAAATTAGATAAAAACACAACGACACAGATAAACAAATACATTTTATATTCAATATATTTCAACCAGGCTACTATGGCAGCTTTATAATAAACGAAGCTTTTCCACCTGTAACTTCTTTCTTCATAAGCTTTCTACACCTCTACAACTAAGTTTGTGATGTTGCTGCACTACTCCACACATGAGATTTTCTAAATGCTTTTGCAATTACCTTCTTGTCCTTGCTACTTTTTCTCCTCTTATTTACCTCTATCTCTCTTCTCCTCCTCTTCAACTGCTCACTTCATCATCCGCAAATCATGCCTATCACACATATATATAGCTGAGAAAGAGGAAAAAAACATAGCTACCTTGGTGACATGCATTAGATGTAAAAACTAAAAAATAGGAAAAACATAGCTACCTTGGTGCCATGCAATAAATGTAAAAAGTAGTGTCTATCAGATCTCCTAATAATCTAGAATCTGGCCATAAATTCTTATATCCACTAAGAACAAGATATATTAAGTAAAATCTGAATTAATTGTAATCCCCTAATAATGAACAATAATCCACATATCTCAAGACATTTTTCGTAGGAGTGCCCAAACTGCCGAACTCATTTCAGTCATATCTCACTCATCCGGACTTGGATTGAGCTAAAATTTTGAGGGTATATGCCTGAAAAACCCTAGAACGTCTCCACCAATTTTCATATCATTACAGATCCTAGCGCATCCCTATGTGTAAACGACGTATTTGGCAAGAGGTTATGCGAGGGTTTCATCTGGGTTGAGTGCAAGCAGCTCCAGAGGTTGGTTTTTAGGGCCTTCGGGCCCTAGAGGCCAATATTTTTGTGGTTTATTATCAATATTTTAGCAGGAAATGTTGCAGAGGATACAAGATGGGTTAGAAATTTGTCTTTCATTAGATCATACTGTGAACTTGAGTGACAATGGCTTCCAATTTTCTACACTAAAGAAAAGTGAAAACCATACCTTTCCACGACGTCTAGGGCAAGGATTAAAGAGATCACGAAACAAGTTTCAAGTAGTTGATCAAAAAATGGCTCATATCTCAAGTGAATCTGTGCTAAGGTGCACCCACAAAATAATTCTACTATGAAAACCCCTATCAAGGGTAAGAATTTTGAAGACTCGGTCCCAAAAATGAATTTTAGGGATGCCCTTCATGGTGGACAACCTCAGCCCAATGCTAATATCAATATTAGGGCTTCCCATAAACCTCTAAGAATGCCTAAGATTGATCCCAGGAAAACAGAGTCAGGATGTCTTAAAGCAGCTGATGGAACTCCACATCAGCTGATGGAACTCCTATTGTTAAGCTTGATATGGATAACATTCAGACTGGCATTAAAGATTTGGAAAAAAGAGGACTAATTTGTCGGTTCGTGGGTTTTCGTTCGAGTCTATCTGCTTTCAAAGTCTAGGGTGTAAAAAGCTGGAAAACTAAAGGTGAGTTACAAATATCTATTTATCCAAATGGTTATTTTCTTGTTTTATTTGCTAATAATGAAGATAGAGAGAAAACTTTTCAAGGGGGTCCTTGGCTTTTTGGAAGGGCAGGGCTTTTCATGAAGCCCTGGCATACTAAATGTTGAGTGGTATTTTCACCCGATTGTGAAAACACACTCTCCGATAGGATTTGGGTTCTAAATCCTCTGCTTGCAAAGAAACAATTTCTCCAAGGTTCCTATTATGTTAGCATTCTACATCTGTGTATTAATAATATCAAATAAAGATATTTAATAAAAATGCTTGGAACACCTTAGTGATTGCAAGTAACTGAAAACAAGGGGCACTGTGGTTTATTTTACTGTGAAATTTAATGATTGTTCATTGAACCCTGATAAAACAAATGTGATCTGATCTTTATATGACCATGCTACAACTTCAAAATAAAGTTTAATGAAATGCCATAAATGATGGAATTATTTATGGATTTTGAAGTTTTTTAATTTTTTTATTTTATTTTAATGTCTATAAATAAAATTGGAACTTCTGAAAATAAAATGCAGCAAAAAGAAAATAAAATGTAAAAGAAAAGAAATTAAAATTGCATCCAGTATGATGCCATCCCGTCCTGGCAAAACCGAAGATGTGAGGTTTCCATGCATGCAACCTAACCTATTGAACTTGCAAAATACGCACAATCCAGATAAGTTAAGTGCTGGTCTCTGGGGGTTTACTGTTATTTTTCAGATTTAGACATTCGCATGAAGCAACCAAGAGAACTTGCATTAAACTTCATCTATAAGCCTAGAAATCTGAAAAAGGGAAAGATAAACATTAAAATATGCATGCAAAAAATAACTCCTTCTTTCTTGCCAACAAGATGCAAATTTCTGAATGCTCTGCATTAATAATATGTCAAGTTACAATGGCAGCATCTCTAGTTTTCTCAAAACCAAAAAAAAAGAAGGAAAACAGCCTTAAAGCAGGCCTAGAATGACCCTCTAGCCTCTAGCACTGCAACTCTGCTCCAGCAATTTTTGACCTCCTGTATCTGTCCTGTGTTCCTGCTTTTAAATCCTGGCAATGCTCTCTATTTCGGCCTGTGACGCTTCGTTTCCCCTTCCAGATCGCTTCGTTTCATATTCCCGATTACTTCGTTTCTTTGAATTCATGCTCAATGCCGAAATGTTTGATAATATTCTATGAATGTACCGTTTTTGTAACCCTTATGCATGTATGCCACGTGTTCTGCACCTTTCTGTATCTTCTGTAATGGCCCCATGAAAATCACGACCAAAAATAGCATGCAGCTTTGTCCGTCTTCCTGGCCGCGAAAACGTGACATGTCGCGAAATCGCGACATGTCGCGATATCGCGACACTTTCCTGTCAGTATCCTTTCTTGTCGTCATGCCCAGTGAAAACGTGACATGTCACGATTTCAATACATGTTACGAAATCACGACGCTTTTCTCCTTCGTACGCCCTCGCTGCTTTCCTGTCGCGAAATCGCGACGTTTTCCACCTCGGGCACCTTCACTGATTTTTGTCACGATATCGCTACGCCTTTTTCGTTTCGTACAACTGGGCTGCAACCTGTCGCGAATTCGCGATGATTTTTTGTTTGGAGCTGTCTTGCGGCTTTCTGTCGTGAAATCGCGACATTTTTCCAGTCCGTACTATTTAGCTGCTTCTGGCCATGAAAACGCGACATGTCATGATTTCATGACATATTTTCCTTCCGTACGCCTCGGCTCGTTTCTGTCACGATTTCGCGACGTTTTTTCGTTTCCTGCACCTTCGCTGCAACCTATCGTGAAATTGCAACGCATTTTCGCTCCGTACACCTTCGCTGCAACCTGTCGCGAAATCGTGACGTTTTTCCACTTCGGGCTGCTTAGCTGCTGTCGTTGACTGCGTTGACCATGATTTTGCGACATGTCACGATTTCGCTACGCTTTTCTACTTCGTCTTTCTCTCTCCTCTCTGGGTCGCGAAAATCAAACACGTCGCGATTTCGCTACGCTTTTCTCCCACCTGCTGTCGTTGACTGCATTGACCACGATTTTGTGACATGTCGCGATTTCGCGACACCCTTTCATCCTTGTGCAATTTTGCCTTTTTCTTGATTTTTAGCATCTGGGTCACTGAGATCTTCTTTGAAAGCATGCAAAAAATGTGGGTCCCCAATTTTGGGGTGTGTTGTGGATCAGCCACAACAAATGGTGACTCTGCTGTCAAATGCTCTTGAGTATTTTAGTGAGAACCCTACCTGGAAGTATACAAACACGAAAACATGTGTTAGCACATAAACAAATATAAACAAATGCCCATAGATCAGGAATATATGAATCATCAGAATCATCAAGTATCAGCTCGGTGTGTGCAATGTGTTTCATTCCCTATCGTTTGAAATTGATCAACATTCCATCGTCAGTTTTACATGAATGCATGTGTGAGATTGTGAATGATTTGTGTAACCTAATAAATATGCTAAGAGATTTTGCTTTTATAAGATGCATAGTCTTTCTTTTAGTATCATACACAAACATTCAAGATTATCAAACCCTCTTAGGATCAACTATATGTATAATGAATTGCTTTATTAGATCCCAAAGTTGGTTATGAGTCCCTACTATCTTGAACCCATGTGCAAGTGGATGTGAAATCGGAACTTTGGGGAATCAGACTCCCAACCTAATCGAGATGGGAGTTTAACCCTATCCTTACTATTCTGATTTAGAATTCATTACCTCACTTTGAGCAAAATAATTTAACCAATTATGAAAGAAATGGTCATGCTAGTCTAACCCTTTGGACAATCAGTGGTCTTGTTTTCTAGACAAGACATGTTGCCATGCATGGGCATATCTAACCCCACAATCCAAAACTTATCTTCATTTCTTTGGACCTTGGGGATGACTACCCATCCTTTGCAGAGGACAAGTAGTACGATCCTTCCAATCCAATATAAAGATGAGATGGGAAAAATTTATTTTTTTACTTCTTGGACCTTAGGGATGACTACCCATCCTTGCCAGAGGACATGTAGTACGATCCTTCCAATCCAAACTTTAGATGTAAATGGAAAATATTAATTTTATTGCTTAGACCTTGGGGATGACTACCCATCCTTTGCAGAGGACAAGTAGTACGATCCTTCCAATCCAAGATTTATTATGAAATGAGACATAGGAGCTTTGGGGAATCAGATTCTCAACCTAAGCGAGATGAGAATTTATGCCCTATCCTTACTACTCCATGTAGGTCAAATCAAAGCTTTGGGGAATTGGATCCTCAACCTAAGTTCGATGAGGATTTAACCCTATCCTTACTACTCTAATTTTAGGCTTTAAGCTCTATGGAAGTGGTCAAAACCACTGTTTTAAGGATCATGTTGCATAATAGGATAGACATGAAAAACTTCTTTTGCCCAACCTTTTCTTCCAAGTTAGGTTTTGATCATTTTGCTCAAGATCCTTTTTAATGTATAAGACGTGCTTGGTTCTAGATATCTCAAGACTCAGTTCCCAACCTTAGGATTTTCTTCTTATTTATGTGATAGCATAACCTTAAGAGGATTTGACACACTTTAATGATTTGTATTTGAAATGCATTTGCAACTAAGATGGCATGTATGTGCAAAGTGAGATGTAATATGAATGCATTGTCTTTTGAATTGCAGATGAGATATTGCTATATAAAACTGACTACTTCATGCATCACAAGTTTCAAACGATATAATTAAATTGTTTGTGTTACTTGTGGAGCTTTTACAAGACAATTCCAATGTTCCATATTTTCCCGATCTAGAACATAAGTTAGCATCTCAAGACAACTTTTTTTTTTCATCATTTTTTTTTTTTTTTATATAAACAAAGAAAAAATGTCAAATAAACACACAACTTTAAATTAAAACTTATTCAATCCAAAACCAAACTGCAATCCCAAAAATGAAAATTTGAAAACACAAACCAAAAACCAAAAACCAAAATCTATATACAAATGTACACTATAATACAAGATGATGCAAAGCTTGGCTTATCACTTTCCTGGATCCCACACATGGTTAGAACATTTCAACAAAAATATAACATGATATGCATACCAAATGTTGTGGGAATCCCACAAAAACAAGACAAGACCAAACAATGCAACAAACTTCCACTTTCCATGCTCACCATACCAATTTGATTTAGTTCCAATAAGACTCCCACAGGTGAGCGCCAAATTACTAAAATGATTAGACAATAAATGATTTTCAATTTTATCATGTCTATTCTTTAAAACTTCCATTTCCAAACTTACTCTTTGATTTAGAATTAGGCTATCTTCTTCCAATATGCAATTTTGTAAGTAGGAGCCTATTTCTACAAATTTTAAAGCCAAATTATTTTCCAAATTTGTAGGCCAATCAAATTTGTGTAACAATTTACAAGCATCTAGGATATTGACTAAATTAGGATCATTAAAAGTTTTTATCCTAGATTCAATTAATAATTGTTGATGAATTTGGTTTAACAATTCAAGTGCATCAACTTCTTTTCCATTCATTAAAACAATGTTATTAAAGGTGTGATTAAAAATTATACCTTGTTTTTCATTTACCTTTAATGACATTTCATCATTCAAATTATTTAAATTCAAAATATGGTCTTCCTTTTCAATCCTCAAACACTCTTGGTCAAAGTGTATGTCCCATGACTCATCTTGATGATCCTTCATTTGATTTGCTTCCAATTGATCAATCTCTTTGTCATTTGGTTCTAATTCTTTGTTCACTATCCATGGTATCTCTTCATTTGAATCCTCCAAATCATCATGCAAACTTGCATCCACACTTTCAATGAATTTATATTCAACATGATCAAATTTTGTCACCTTTTCAAATCCTGTGAATATGAGATCTTCGTATGATGTAGAAGGTTCAACATCCTGCATATCAAGTGAAATATGAGTTTCATTTATAGGGATGTGAGAAAGGAATGCATTATCATATCTTCCCCAACCATTATAAAAATTATCTTCCAAACTTGTGGGATGAAACTCCATGGTATTTGTGACATGGTCTTTTGATTCATTCATAAATACTTTTTCTTCTTTGTCCTTGGCAATAGGATCATTATAATCTTCCAAAATTTGATGAGATTTGAAACCCTCTTCCAAAACATCCTCAAATTGTACAGGAGTTGTAAGGTCTTCCTTTGAGTAGGCGATTATGTTGTCCTGTATATCAATTGGCACACAAGTTTCATTAGTAGCTTTGGAAAGAGTGAAGTCTTCCCACTTCTTCCAAGCATCATAATAATCACCTTTCAAAATCAAGTGGTGACGTTCAACTATTTCTTCAACATTTTCCAAATCATCAATGTGTTTCTCATCAAATTTATCTTCACCTTCCTTAGATGGTTCAATTATTTCAAAAAGTGGGTTATTTCTTGAATTCAAATTTATAAGGCTATCATTGTCCAAATTAGTAACCCATGATTCATTATCATAATTTGGAGGGTGAAGAATTTCTTGATCCTTAATTTTACACATCTCATCAATAGTATCTTCCAAGAACAAGTGGTGAAATTCTATCATGTCTCCAAATTCATTTATTGGTTTTCTCCCAATTTCACTTTCAACCACTTTATTTAATTCCATGGCAGGTTCCATCTTATCACATATATCAAACATTGTTGGATTTAGAACCCCTTCCTCTAGATAATCGTGTATCTCTATGAATGAGATCATTTCTGCATAATCTTCACTAGTGGATGTTGTCTTAGCAATTTGCACCTCCTCGTGGACTACATCTAAGGTGGTTGTAAGATTTGGATATTCAAATTCATCCCCTTGATCATTTACCTTAGATATCATTGGAGTGGAGGGTGCTATGTTTGATGGTTGGTGTAGGTTGGCATCAAAAGAAAAATCTCTCACATGAACATGTTGTGCCTTTTCTTCTTCAAGACCTTGTCGTTCTATCTCTTCTAAGACCTCATGAATTTTCTCTAGGGACAAACCACTCAGTTTTTCCTCAATGAGTGAAGCAAGTGTGGGGTGTATGGCTCCTAGGTATACTTCCATGGCTTCCTCTTCTAATGTGTTAAAATTTTCCCACATTTGGGAGTGCAACTCACGAAATCTTCCATTGAATTGACTCAAGGATTCATTAGGCTCTTTACATATGGAGGTAAACTAATTTTTCAATATTTCTAAGTCAGCCTGATTACCAAAATGATAAAGATAGGCTGCTTCTAGTTGTATCCAAGAAGTCCTAACCTCCATGGGTAGTTGGCTATACCAAAAGAATGGTCTATCATCCAAAATGTATGCAAAAAACTTACAAGCTACCTCCTCATAAAAAATCTGGAATTTACATAATGCATCCTTGTAAACATGCAGTTTTTGCAAGTATCCTAGTGGCACCTCTTGATTAAAACACCGTAAAAAATCCAATAACATTGTAGGAATATGATAGGGTATCACATGTAAACCCTCATAATAATCCTCCATTATTAATACCATTCTCTCTCTTAGAGATGTTATTTCAGCTCTTAGGGATACCATTTGTTCCTCAAGTGTTGCCATTAGTGAACTTAAAATGTAATTTTAGAACCAAATCTGTTGAATATTCAACCTGCAATAAAAAATAAAAAATCAAGTTAGCATCAACTAAGAGATGTACTCATTAAAATCAAATGAAAAGTAATGGCATGAGACCAAAATTCTAAAAAATTAAATCAAATCACCCTAATTCTGTATGAACAATCAGAAAAATATTACAGCATACCTGAATTGCTTAAAATAGAATAAAATAAACCAATTCAGGCCGTCCTTTTATAGCCTGCTGAGTGTTAGAGAATTAAAGCATAAAAATTTTAAATTTCAATAACACTAAAATAAACCCGTTCGGCCATCCCAGCACCAATCCGTTGAGTGGTGTTAGAGGTCGAAGATGCTAATAAAATGTACTTAAAATATTTAGCAATGTAAAGCTCTTAAGTAATTAAAAACCCGTAGCATCTAAAAATCATGATAAAATAAACATTTCAGGCCCTCCTTCTAGCGCCAATCTGTTGAGTGGTATTTTCACCCGATTGTGAAAACACACTCTCCGATAGGATTTGGGTTCTAAATCCTCTGCTTGCAAAGAAACAATTTCTCCAAGGTTCCTGTTATGTTAGCATTCTACATCTGTGTATTAATAATATCAAATAAAGATATTTAATAAAAATGCTTGGAACACCTTAGTGATTGCAAGTAACTGAAAACAAGGGGCACTGTGGTTTATTTTACTATGAAATTTAATGATTGTTCATTGAACCCTTATAAAACAAACGTGATCTGATCCTTATATGACCATGCTGCAACTTCAAAATAAAGTTTAATGAAATGCCATAAATGATGGAATTATTTATGGATTTTGAAGTTTTTTAATTTTTTTATTTTATTTTAATGTCTGTAAATAAAATTGGAACTTCTGAAAATAAAATGCAGCAAAAAGAAAATAAAATGTAAAAGAAAAGAAATTAAAATTGCATCCAGTATGATGCCATCCCGTCCTGGCAAAACCGAAGATGTGAGGTTTCCATGCATGCAACCTAACCTATTGAACCTGCAAAATACGCACAATCCAGATAAGTTAAGTGCTGGTCTCTCGGGGTTTCTTGTTATTTTTCAGATTTAGACATTCGCATGAAGCAACCAAGAGAACTTGCATTAAACTTCATCTATAAGCCTAGAAATCTGAAAAAGGGAAAGATAAACATTAAAACATGCATGCAGAAAATAACTCCTTCTTTCTTGCCAACAAGATGCAAATTTTTGAATGCTCTGCATTAATAATATGTCAAGTTACAATGGCAGCATCTCTGGTTTTCTCAAAACCAAAAAAAAGGAAGGAAAACAGCCTTAAAGCAGGCCCAGAATGACCCTCTGGCCTCTAGCACTGCAACTCTGCTCCAGCGGTTTCTGACCTCCTGTATCTGTCCTGTGTTCCTGCTTTTAAAGCCTGGCAATGCTCTTTGTTTCGGCCTGTGACGCTTCGTTTCCCCTTCCAGATCGCTTCATTTCATATTCTCGATTACTTCGTTTCTTTGAATTCATGCTCGATGCCGAAACATTTGATAATATTCTATGAATGTACCATTTTTGTAACCCTTATGCATGTATGCCACATGTTCTGCACCTTTCTGTATCTTCTGTAATGGCCCCATGAAAATCGCGACCAAAAATAGCATGCAGCTTTGTCCATCTTCCTGGCCGCGAAAACGCGACATGTCACGAAATCGTGACATGTCACGATATCACGACGCTTTCCTGTCAACAGCATTTCTTGCCATCACGCCCAGCGAAAATGCGACATGTCGTGATTTCGTGACATGTCACAAAATCGCAACACTTTTCTCCTCCGTACGCCCTCGCTGCTTTCTTGTCGTGAAATCGCGACGTTTTCCACCTCGGGCACCTTCGCTGATTTTTGTCGCGATATTGCTACGCATTTTTTTTTTTGTACAACTGGGCTGCAACCTGTCACGAATTCGCGATGATTTTTCATTCGGAGCTGTCTTGCGGCTTTCTGTCGTGAAATCGCGACCTTTTTCTAGTCCGTACTATTTAGCTGCTTCTGGCTGCGAAAACGTGACATGTCACGATTTCGTGACATATTTTCCTTTCGTATGCCTTGGCTCATTTCTGTCATGATTTCACGATGTTTTTTCGTTTCATGCACCTTGGCTGCAACCTATCGCGAAATCGCGACGCATTTTCACTCCGTACACCTTCGCTGCAACCTATCGCGAAATCGTGACATTTTTCCACTTCGGGCTGCTTAGCTGCTGCCGTTGACTGCGTTGACTGTGATTTTGCGACATGTCATGATTTCGCTATGCTTTTCTACTTTGTCTTTCTCTCTCCTCTCTGGGCCGCGAAAATCAAACACGTCGCGATTTCGCTATGCTTTTCTCCCACCTACTGTCGTTGACTGCGTTGACCGTGATTTTCCGACATGTCACGATTTCGCGACACCTTTTCATTTTCGGTCGTGACTTTGCGACATGTCGCGATTTCGTGACACCCTTTCATCCTTGTGCAATTTTGCCTTTTTCTTGATTTTTAGCATCTGGGTCACTGAGATCTTTGAAAGCATGCAAAAAAGGTGGGTCCCTAATTTTGGGGTGTGTTGTGGATCAGCCACAACACTAAATTTAAATCCAAAGAAGAGATGCCTTATATTGCTCCTGTTTGGGTTAGACTCTTTGGCCTCCCTATTGAATTTTGGAATCCTACTATTTTTTCTTCAATTGGAAAATCTTTAGGAACTGTTGAGTGATATTTTCACCCAGTTGTGAAAACACACTCTCCGATAGGATTTGGTTTCTAAATCCTCTGCTGCTGTAGACACCAAAACAGCACCAATCCGATTATGTGACTGCAAACACTGATCGCTTTGACAAACACAGCCCCCAGGGCAGCCCTCAGAGGTTAAACAGTGGCTTTAACCACTTTCCTAGCAATTTTTGTAAGGTCAAGAAGCAATTTGGCACACTTGGACACTTTGCCCAGTACTCGTCTCACCCCGGGATGAATTCAAAATAGAATCCGTCCCACCCCAGGACGAATTCTGAATCCGTCCCTGGGTGGGACGAATTCTAAGCTTAACGGGAAAAAAGGCAAATGGTGCCAAGTGGCAGCCCAGAACAGTCAGTTAAGGGCTCCTACCTTGCACGCATGTGTAAGTGGATAGAGGGGCCGTTGGAGGACTGTTACAAGAAGCATTTATCAAAGTTCAAGTCAAGGGAAGACTCCCCTCCCTCATGGGAAGACAAGACTGCCACATGGCACCCATGGCCAACACTTGGCTTTTGTGCTTCCCTCCCAAAAGAGACCCCTTGGGTCTATAAAAGGTGGGATTTTTCTCACCCAAAACATGCAGGTAGAAGGAGTGTTCAAGCAACGAAGTGCTGCCGAATCGAAGACTCATTTGCATCCCCTTTTGTTCACCTTCCTACATCCATCAATCTCTTTTGCAAGGGAGGTTGTTGGGTGGCCTTTGGAAGCTCGAACCTTACTCAAATCCGACGCATGGACATCTAAACCTACCAATTCGCCGACCCCCCAATCCTAAAAGGTTTTGGGCCCATCCTTGGTGGATTGGCTCCAAAATCGAGGGCCAACGGTGGGAGGCCCACTTGGGCACCCCCGCACCCCCAAATTCTAATTTCAGTTTTTGAGCACTTTAGATTAATTTTTAGATTGCATTCTGTGTTACTAGGTCTGATTAGTCTATAATTGCAATTTTGTAGCTTTTGGTCAGAGTTTAGGGTGTTTTGTATTGCTTTTGTCGTTTCGCTAACTTGCAGGTGTCAAGGTTAAATTCTCGAGGGAGGAGGTCAAATTGGGAAAATCCGACCATCTGGGTCGTCCCAAAATGGCCCTAATTACCTAACCCCCCTATTTTCAGGAGTTTTGCAGGTCCCGAGATCCGACATTGGAGCAGCAGCAGGTCGATTTCTCCTATTCAGAAGAATTTGTCCCACCCAGGGACGAATTACAGTCAGAATTCGTCCTGCCCAGGGACGAATTCCGGTTTAAGGTGAATTGGCCGGCTTGCCTCGATGGTAGTAGCCTTCAGTGACTGTTCTTACCTTCTCGTCGATTTTGAAGGAATTTGGATTCACCTGTTTTCATGGTTTCGGGCAAATATTCGTATGCATATTTTGTTAGTTTTAGAGAGAGAATGATTTTCATTTGCAACGAGGTGCTACTAACGTCTTGATCATTTCTTTGTTTGCGGGAGAAGCGAGAGAGGCGAAGAACCCATCAACATCGGCGGCGGCATCATCTTAGCCCGCCCAGTGCAATCGTGGGCACGCGGAAGGAGGAACCATTCAGCGATTGTAATCAAACCTTATTTGCGCTCCTAGCCCCTGAAAAGGGAGGAGGCATTATTGTAACAGAGATCGAAAGAAATTAATGAAAGGGCTGTTTTTCTTTATCTTATTGCGTCTCTTACAACATGTCTCTTTTCGTTTCATGCAATGTATATTTCTAGGACTTAGGCGTGCTTAACTTTGAATGCAATTGCACTTGGTGTTTCCTTTGACCGGAATCTCGTGCTTTCACTTGCAAAGAAATTAAACAAGTAACTTCTCCAAGGTTCCTGTTATGTTAGCATTTTGCATCTATATATTAATAATCTCAAATGAAGATATTCAATTAAAATGCTTAGAACACCTTAGTGGTTGCAAGTAAATGAAAACAAGGGGCACTGTGGTTTATTTTACTGTGAAATTTTAATGATTGTTCATTGAACCCGAATAAAGCAAATGTGATTTGGTCCTTAAATAACCATGCTGTAACTTCAAAATGAAATTTAATGAAATGCCATAAAATGAAGGAATTATTTATGGATTTTGAAGTTTTTTAATTTTTTTTATTTTATTTTAATGCTTGAAATATAAAATTGGAACTTCTGAAAAATAAATTGCAGCAAAAAGAAAATAAAATGCAAAAGAAAAAGAAATTAAAATTGCATTCAGTCTGATGCTATCCCGTCCTGGCAAAATCGAAGATAATGAGATTTCCATGCATGCAACCTAACTTATTGAACCTGCAAACACGCACAATCCAGGTAAGTTAAGTGCTTGTCTCTGGGGTTTCGACTGTAATTTCAGATTTAGACATTCGCATGAAGCAACCAAGAGAACTTGCATTAAACTTCACCTATAAGCCTAGAAATCTGAAAGGGGAAAATAAAACAATTAAATCTTGCATGCAGAAAATGACTCCTTCTTTCTTGCCAACAAGATGCAAATTTCTGAACACTCTGCATTAAAAATAAATCATGTTACAATAGCAGACTCTGGTTTTCTCAAAACCAGAAGAAAGGAAGAAAAACACTCCCGAGCAGGCCTAGAATGGCTTATCGCCTTAGGCACTGCAACTCTGCCCGCAACGGTTTTTCGACCCTCATACCAATATGTGCTTCTATTTTTATACTTCTGGTAAATTGCTTCTCCTTCCACGACGATTCGTTTCATCTTCCAAATTGCTTCGTTTCGTATTCCCGCCTTTTTTTTGCTTTTGAATTTATGTTCGATGTCGAAACGTTTGATATTTTCTGTTGACTGTAACGCTTCTGCAGCCCTTACACATGTATGCCATGTGTTTCGCACTTTTCTACATGTTCTGTAACGGCCCCATGTAAATCGCGACCAAAAATAGCATGTCGCGATATCGCGACGTTTTTATGCATGCAGCTTTGCTCCCTTACTTTCATCGCGAAAACGCGACATGTCGCGATATCGCGACATTTTCCTGCCAACAGCCTTGTCCGCCTTCCTTGCCGTGAAAATGAGACATGTCGCGAAATCGTGACATCTTTATGCTATCGAGCCCTATGGGTGCAACCTGTCGCGAAATCGCGACATTTTTTCTGTTTTCAGTGTTTCCCTGTACCTGGCTATGAAAACGCGACATGTCGTGATATCGTGACAACTTTTCATTTCGTACACTTTGCTATTTTTCTATCGCAAAATCGCTACGCTTTTTCATTCGGAGCTGTCTTGCGGCTTTCTATCGCGAAATCGTGACACTTTTCTATTCCGTACACCTTGGCTGCTTTCTGTCGCGAAATCGCGACGCTTTTTCATTCGGGGCTGTCTGGTAGCTTTTTGTCACGAAATCGCGACGCTTCTCCATTCCGTACCACTTTTCCAGCTTGGAGTCGCAAAAGTGACCTGTCGCGATATCGCGACGTTTTTCCGCTTCGTGCCCCTTTGCTACTTCCTGTCGCGAAATCGCGATGCTTTTAGTGCCTTGCCCTGTTTGACTAGTTTGACCGTGATTTTGTGACATGTCGCGATTTCGCAACAATTTTTCATTCTACCTTTCTCTCTCCTCTTTGGATCGCGATTTCACAACACGTCACGAAATCGCGACAATTTTCATTTCTTTTCCTCGCCTGGGCCGCGAAAGCTTGACATGTCGCGATATCGCGACGTTTTTTCATTTCTGGCAGCGACGGAGCAACATGTCGCGATATCGCGACGTTTTTTCATTTTCGGCTGCGACGGAGCAACATGTCGCGATATCGCGACGCTTTTTCATTTTCGGTCGCGACGGAGCAACATGTCGCGATATCGCGACACTTTTTCATCCTTGTGCAATTTTGCCTTTTTCTTGATTTTTAGCATCTGGGTCACTGAGATCTTCTTTGAAAGCATGCAAAAAAGGTGGGTCCCCAATTTTGGGGTGTGTTGTGGATCAGCCACAACAAATGGCGACTCTACTGTCAAATGCTCCTGAGCATTTGGTGAGAACCCAACCTGGAAGTATACAAACTTGGAAACCAGCATTAGCACATAAGAAATATAAACGAATGCCCATAGATCAGAAATACATGAATTATCAGAATTATTAAGTATCAGCTCGGTGTGTGCAAGGTGTTTTCATTCCCTATCGTTTGAAATTGATCAACATTCCATCGTCAGTTTTACATGAATGCATATGTGAGATTGTGAATGATTTGTGTAACCTAATAAATATGCTAAGAGATTTTGCTTTTATAAAAGGCATAGTATTTCTTCTAGTATCATACACAAACATTCAAGATTATCAAACCCTCTTAGGATCAACTATATGTATAATGAATTGCTTTATTAGATCCCAAAGTTGGTTATGAGTCCCTACTATCTTGAACCCATGTGCAAGTGAAAGTGAAATCAGAGCTTTGGGAAATCAGACTCCCAACCTAATCGAGATGGGAGTTTAACCCTATTCTTACTACTTTGATTTGGAATTCATTACCTCACTTTGAGCAAAATAATTTAACCAATTATGGAAGAAATGGTCATGCTAGTCTAACCCTTTGAACAATCAGTGGTCTTGTTTTTTAGACAAGACATGCTGCCATGCATGGGCATACTTAACCCCATAATCCATGATTTAGCTTCATTCATTCTTTTTCTTTTATTTCTTGGACCTTTGGGATGACTACCCATCCTTGCTAGGGACATGTAGTACGATCCTTCCAATCCAATATTGAGATGAAATGGGAAATATTAATTTATTTTTTTACTTCTTGGACCTTGGGGATGACTACCCATCCTTTGCAGAGGACAAGTAGTACGATCCTTCCAATCCAAGATTTATCATGAAATGAGACATAGGAGCTTTGGGGAATCAGATTCTCAACCTAAGCGAGATGAGAATTTATGCCCTATCCTTACTACTCCATGTAGGTCAAATCAAAGCTTTGGGGAGTTGGATCCTCAACCTAAGTTTGATGAGGATTTAGCCCTATCCTTACTACTCGATTTTAGGCTTTAAGCTTTATGGAAGTGGTCAAAACCATTGTTTTAAGGATCATGTTGCATAATAGGATAGACATGAAATACTTCTTTCGCCCAACCTTTTCTTCCAAGTAAGGTTTTGATCATTTTGCCCAAGATCCTTTTTAATGTGTATAAAATGTGCTTGGTTCTAGATATCTCAAGACTCAGTTCCCAACCTTAGGATTTTCTTCTTATTTATGTGATAGCATAACCTTAAGAGGATTTGACACACTTTAATGATTTGTATTTGAAATGCATTTGCAACTAAGATGGCATGTATGTGCAAAGTGAGATGTAATATGAATGCATTGTCTTTTGAAATGCAGATGAAATATTGCCATATAAAACTAACTACTTCATGCATCACAAGTTTCAAACGATACTATTTAAATGTTTGTGTTACTTGTGGAGCTTTCTACAACACAATTCCAATGTTTCATATTCTCCCGATCTAGAACATAAGTTAGCATCTCAAGGCAACTTTTTCATCATTTTTTTTTTTTTTTATAGACAAACAAAACATGTCAAGTAAACACACAACTTTAAATTAAAACTTATTCAATCCAAAACCAAACTGCAATCCCAAAAATGAAAATTTGAAAACACAAACCAAAACCAAACCCAAAGTACCTTCAAAAATGATCTTGAAAACACAAACCAAAACCCAAAAAACCAAAATCTATATACAAATGTACAATATAATACAAGATGATGCAAAGCTTGGATTATCACTTTCCTGGATCCCAAACATGATTAGAACATTTCAACAAAAATATAACATGATATGCATGCCAAATGTTGTGGGAATCCAACACAAACAAGACTAGACCAAACAATGCAACAAATTTCCACTTGCCATGCTCACCATACCAATTTGATTTAGTTCCAATAATACTCCCATAGGTGAGCATCAAATTACTAAAATGATTAGACAATAAATGATTTTCAATTTTATCATGTCTATTCTTTAAAATGTAAACTTCATAATTCCCTCCTTGATTTAGAATTAGGCTATCCTTTTCAAATATGCAATTTTGTAAGTAGGAGCCTATTTCTACAAATTTCAAAGCCAAATCATTTTCCAAATTTGTAGGCCAATCAAATTTGTGTAACAATTTACAAGCATCTAGGATATTTACTAAATTAGGATCATTAAAAGTTTTTATCCTAGATTCAATTAGTAATTGTTGATGAATTTTATTTAACAATTCAAGTGCATCAACTTCTTTTCCATTCATTAAAACAATGTTATTAAAGGTGTGATTAAAAATTATACCTTGTTTTTCATTTACCTTTAATGACATTTCATCATTCAAATTCAAAACATGGTCATCATTTTCAATCCTCAAACATTCTTGGTCAAAGTGTATGTCCCATGACTCATCTTGATGATCCTTCATTTGAGTTGCTTCCAATTGATCAATCTCTTTGTCATTTGGTTCCAATTCTTTGTTCACTATCCATGGTATCTCTTCATGTGAGGTGGAAGTTTCCATATCTTGCATATCAAGTGAGATATGAGTTTCATCTATAGAGATGTGAGAAAAGAATGCATCATCATATCTCCCCCAACCATTGTAAAAATCGTCATCCAAATCCATAGAATGAAATTCCATGATGTTTGTGACATGATCTCTTGATTCATTCATCAATTCTTTTTCTTCTTTGTCCTTGGTAATAGAATCATTATAATCTTCCAAAATTTGATGAGATTTGAAACCCTCTTCCAAAACATCCTCAAATTGTACAGGAGTTGTAATATCTTCCTTTGAGTAGGCGATTATGTTGTCCTGTATATCAATGGGCACACAAGTTTCATTAGTAGTTTTGGATTGAGTGTAGTCTTCCCACTTCTTCCAAGCATCATAATAATCATCTTTCAAAATCAAGTGGTGACGTTCAACTACTTCTTCAACATCTTCCATTTCATCAATGTGTTTCTCATCAAATTCATCTTCACCTTCCTTAGATGGTTCAATTATTTCCAAAAGTGGGTTGTTTCTTGAATTCAAATTTGTAAGGCTATCATCGTCCAAATTAGTAACCCATGATTCATTATCATAATTTGGAGGGTGAAGAATTTCTTGATCCTTAATTTTACACATCTCATCAATAGTATCTTCCAAGAACAAGTGGTGAAACTCTATCATGTCTTCAAATTCATTTATTGGTTTTCTCCCAATTTCACTTTCAACCACTTCATTCAATTCTATGGTAGGTTCTGTTCTATCACATATTTCAAACATTGTTGAATTTAGAACCCCTTCATCCGAATAATCGTGTATCTCTATGAATGAGATCATTTCTGCATAATCCTCACTAGTGGATGTTGGCTTATCAATTTGCACCTCCTCATGAACTACATCTAAGGTGGTTGTAAGATTTGGATATTCAAATTCATCCCCTTGATCATTTACCTTAGATATCATTGGAGTGGAGGGTGCTATGTTTGATGGTTGGTGTAGGTTGGCATCAAAAGAACAATCTCTCATATGAACATGTTGTGCCTTTTCTTCTTCAAGACCTTGTCGTTCTATCTCTTCCAAGACTTCATGGATTTTCTCTAGAGACAAACCACTCAGTTTTTCCTCAATGAGCGAAGCAAGTGTGGGGTGTATGGCTCCTAGGTATACTTCCATGGCTTCCTCTTCTAATGTGTTAAAATTTTCCCACATTTGGGAGTGCAACTCACGAAATATTCCATTAAATTGACTCAAGGATTCATTAGGCTCCTTACATATGGAGGAAAACTAATTTTTCAGGATTTCTAAGTCAACCTGATTACCAAAATGGTAAAGATAGGCTGCTTCTAGTTGTATCCAAGAAGTCCTAACCTCCATGGGTAGTTGGCTATACCAAAAGAATGGTTTATCATCCAAAATGAATGCAAATAACTTACAAGCCACCTCCTCATAGAAAATCTGGAATTTACATAATGTATCCTTGTAGACATGTAGTTTTTGCAAGTATCCTAGTGGCACCTCTTGATTAAAACACCGTAAAAAATCCAATAACATTTTAGGAATTTGATAGGGTACCACAGGTATAGATAAACCCTCATAATGATCCTCTATCATAGATACCATTCTTTCTCTTAGAGATGTTATTTCAGCTCTTAGGGATACCATTTGCTCCTCAAGTGTTGCCATTAGTGAAACTTAAAATGTAATTTTAGAACCAAATCTGTTGAATATTCAACCTGCAATGTATAAACAAAAATCAGGTTAGCATCCACTAAGAGATGTATTCATTAAAATCAAATGAAAATAACTATATGGAAACAACACTTTGTCAGTCAAGACCAAAATTTTCAAAATTAAATCAAATCACATTGTTTCTGTATGAACAATCAGAAAAATATTACAGCATACCTGAATTGCTTAAAATAGAATAAAATAAACCAATTCAGGCCGTCCTTTTAACAATCTGCTGAGTGTTAGAGGACTAAAGCATAAAAAATTTAAATTTAAATAACACTAAAATAAACCCGTTCGGCCCTCCTAGCACCAATCCGTTGAGTGGTGTTAGAGGAGGCCGAAGATGCTAATCAAATGGACTTGAAATATTTAGCAATGTAAAGCTCTTAAACAATTATAAACCTACAGCATCTAAAATCACGATAAAATAAACTTTTCATGCCCTCCTTCTAGCGCCAATCTGTTGAGTGGTATTTTCACCCAGTTGTGAAAACACACTCTCCGATAGGATTTGGGTTCTAAATCCTCTGCTTGCAAAGAAATTAAACAAGTAACTTCTCCAAGGTTCCTGTTATGTTAGCATTTTGCATCTGTATATTAATAATCTCAAATGAAGATATTCAATTAAAATGCTTAGAACACCTTAGTGGTTGCAAGTAACTGAAAACAAGGGGCACTGTGGTTTATTTTACTGTGAAATTTTAATGATTGTTCATTGAACCCGAATAAAGCAAATGTGATTTGGTCCTTAAATAACCATGCTGTAACTTCAAAATGAAATTTAATGAAATGCCATAAAATGAAGGAATTATTTATGGATTTTGAAGTTTTTTTAATTTTTTTATTTTATTTTAATGCTTGAAATATAAAATTGGAACTTCTAAAAAATAAATTGCAGCAAAAAGAAAATAAAATGCAAAAGAAAAAGAAATTAAAATTGCATTCAGTCTGATGCTATCCCGTCCTGGCAAAACCGAAGATAATGAGATTTCCATGCATGCAACCTAACTTATTGAACCTGCAAACACGCACAATCCAGGTAAGTTAAGTGCTGGTCTCTGGGGTTTTGACTGTAATTTCAGATTTAGACATTCGCATGAAGCAACCAAGAGAACTTGCATTAAACTTCACCTATAAGCCTAGAAATCTGAAAGGGGAAAATAAAACAATTAAATCTTGCATGCAAAAAATGACTCCTTCTTTCTTGCCAACAAGATGCAAATTTCTGAACACTCTACATTAAAAATAAATCATGTTACAATAGCAGACTCTCTGGTTTTCTCAAAACCATAAGAAAGGAAGAAAAACACTCCCGAGCAGGCCTAGAATGGCTTATCGCCTTAGGCACTGCAACTCTGCCCGTAGCGGTTTTTCGACCCTCGTACCAATCTGTGCTTCTGTTTTTATACTTCTGGTAAATTGCTTCTCCTTCCATGACGATTCGTTTTGTCTTCCAAATTGCTTCGTTTCGTATTCCTGCCTTTTCGTTGCTTTTGAATTTATGTTCGATATTTTTTGTTGACTGTAACGCTTCTGCAGCCCTTACACATGTACGCCACGTGTTCCGCACTTTTATGCATGTTCTGTAATGGCCCCCTGTAAATTGTGACCAAAAATAGCATGTCATGATATCACGACGTTTTTATGCATGCAGCTTTGCTCCCTTACTTTCACCGCGAAAATGCGACATGTCGCGATATCGTGATATTTTCCTGCCAACAGCCTTGTCCGCTTTCCTGGCCGCAAAAATGAGACATGTCACAATATCGCGACAGCTTTATGCTATCGGGCCCTGTGGGTGCAACCTGTCACGAAATAGCGACATTTTTTCTGTTTTGAGTGTTTCCCTGTACCTGGCCACGAAAACGCGATATCGTGACAACTTTTCATTCTGTACACTTTGCTATTTTTCTATCGTGAAATCGCTATGCTTTTTTGTTCGGAGCTGTCTTGTGGATTTCTGTCACGAAATCGTGACACATTTCTATTTCGTACACCTTGGCTGCTTTCTGTCGCGAAATCACGACACTTTTTCATTCAGGGCTATCTGGTAGCTTTCTATCACGAAATCGTAATGCTTCTCCATTCCGTACCACTCTGCCAGGTTGGAGCCGCGAAAACGTGACCTGTCGCGAAATCGCGATGTTTTCTGCTTCGTACCCCTTTGTTGCTTCCTGTCGCGAAATCGCGACGCTTTTAGTGCCTTGCCCTGTTTGACTGGTTTGATCACGATTTTGTGACATGTCGCGATTTCGTGACACTTTTTCATTCTGTATTTCTCTCTCCTCTCTGGACCGCGATTTCACAACACATCGCGAAATCGCGACAATTTTCGATCAATGTCTTTTCCTTCTCGCCTGGGCCGCGAAAGCTTGACATGCCACGATATCGCAACATTTTTTCATTTTTGGCAGCGACGGAGCAACATGTCGCGATATCGCGACGTTTTTTCATTTTTGGCCGTGACGGAGCAACATGTCGCGATATCGCGACATTTTTTCATTTTCGGCTGCAATGGAGCAACATGTCGCGATATCGCGACACTTTTTCATCCTTGTGCAATTTTGCCTTTTTCTTGATTTTTAGCATCTGGGTCATTGAGATTTTCTTTGAAAGCATGCAAAAAAGGTGGGTCCCCAATTTTGGGGTGTGTTGTGGATCAGCCACAACAGAAATTTTATAATGACTGCTGATTGTACTCAAAATTTTGAACATATTATTTATGCTCGAATTTGTGTTTTAATGGATTTTGACAAACCCCTACCTAAAAAGATCACATTAAAATTTGGGGAAGACACTTGGGAGCATGTATTGGACTATGAGAACATTCCTTTTCGTTGTAGAATTTTCCATGAATATGGTCATTTGGCCAGTGCTTGCCCAAATAAAATTCCTAATCAAAATAAAGAAGATATAAACTTAGCATGTTTCCAAATACCTAAGAAGAAGAACACTCGAAAAAAACCAGTTATGAAGGATCAATCAAAGTCATCTACTAATATGTTTGAAATCCTTTCCACAAATGATGTCCCAAGTGAGGAAGAGGAAATAATGGAAACAGAAATCTTAGAAACACAATTTAAATATGAAGGGAAGAACTCGGAGACAAACCAACAAATCAAAGGTTTTCAACAAAAAAAAAAAAAGGAGAAAATATACACAAGAAAAACAATATTTCAAATGTCAAAACTTCAAATAATGCAGGTCCTAATATAGACTCTATTGAACCATCTAGTAAAATTGTGGCTGTGTACGAGCATTCTTCAAGGTTAGAAGCCATCTCGGATTCAATTGGAATAAGTCAAGAAACGGGGAAAAAAAAATTGAAGATGGATTCTAATCAAAAAGTAGGTCGCAAGACCAATCAATATCATATGGTAAAAGAAGGTGAAAAGCTTGTAGAGGAAGGTAAGATAATGCCCTTCCCAACTTTTTTAGCCTTGGTATTAATGAAGATTATCACTTGGAATATTAGAGGACTCAAAGGGAGTCTTTCAAAACAAAATGAAATTAGAAGAATGATTCAGGTAAATCATCCACATCTTGTTCTCCTTAAAGAAACTAAGATATCAATGGAGGATATGGACTTAATTGCCAGTAAAATTTGGCCAGCTGGAAAAGTGGTTTCCCTCAGTTCCCAAGGGACTTCGGGTGGCATTGCTTGTATTTGGGATCCAAAAGAGGTAGTTATTCACCATATGGTTGGCAGTTGGGGTTTGTTGGCTATAGTTATTCAAAGTAGACATTCCAACCAGATTATGCTCTACATTACTGTTTATGCTCCGACTTCTTTGGAGGAAAAAAGAAGATAGTGGAAGGATATTACTCATATTATCTCTCATTTTCTGAAATCTTGGATCTTGATCGGAGGAGATTTCAATACCATCCTCTCTCTGGATGAGAAAATAGGGGGAAATAGAAATTTGGACAAAAGCACTGACCTCATGAGCGAATATATTGCAAACCTCCATCTTGTGGATATCCAACCGAGATAATGGCCTTATGACTTGGTCTAACAGAAGGCAAGGCTTAGCTTGTATAATGGAGAGATTGGATAGGTTTTTGCTCTCTAAAAATTTCTTAATCCATGGTCACATTCCTAAAGTGAAAACTCTTAATAATGTTGGTTCGGATCATTGGCCAGTCATGGTGGAAATGTGGAAAACCAATGTGAGTTTCTCTCCTTTTTGTTTTCAATTAATGTGGCTTAGAAACATTTCCTTCAGACCTCATGTGCAACAATGGTGGAAGGAAGGTAAACCTAGGCATGGGACTAAGATGTTCTGTTTTGTCAAAATATTGGAATACATTAAATCCAAAATCAAGACTTGGAACTGGAAAGAGTTTGGGGATGTTCATAAAAAAACATGAAGTTATTGCTCATCTTGAAAATTTGAATAAGAAAATATGTTTAGATGGCCTCACAGATAAGAGAAGTGCAGATGAAATTAAACTCACAACTCAATTAGAGGAATGGGAAAAAAAAGAAGAAATCTTATGGAAGCAAAAATCTAGAATTCAATGGCTCAAAGAAGGAGATCGAAACACAAATTTTTTCCACAAATCTCTTCTAGCTCGAAGATCTCACAACTTTATTTCTTCCTTAAAATCAGATTTTGGAGATGTTGTTTATACTTGGGATGGCATGAACTCTATTATTGTTGATTACTTTTCCAATCATTTTGTTGCTACTCCCCTTGACTCAGCTTCACAATATAATGTTATTCAAGCAATCCCTTCTCTTATAACTTCTGAGGAGAACTCTATTTTGACTGCTCCTGTTACTATAAATGAGCTTCAACAAGAAGTTTTTAAAATGCAAAAGGAAAAATCCCAAGTCCTGATGGTTTTCCTATTGAGTTCTACCAAGAGTTCTGGGATATCCTTCATGTTGATTTATTAGAGGTGGTGGAAGAAGCCAGAAAATCCAAAGAAATTTTTAAGGTTATCAATAAAACTTATATTACTCTTGTTCCAAAAGCTCAAGAGGTTGATCATATCTCAGCTTTTAGACCTGTTGCTTTATGTAATGTTCTTCTCAAAATCATTACTAAAATCATGGCAGAAAGGTTGAAGCCTCTTTTGCATAATATTATTTCCCCAGAGCAAGGGGGTTATGTGGAAGGACGTCAAATAGTAGATGAGATAGTTCTTTCTTAGGAAGCCATCCATTCCATGGATATGGAAAATTCTCCTTCCATGTTCATTCAGTTAGACTTATCCAAAGCTTATGACAGAGTGGATTGACACTTCCTTATCAAAGTTTTGAGGCAATTTGGTTTCTCTAAGGATTGGATGGATTGGATTATGGGATGTATCTCTTCATTTTCCTACTTAGTTCTTATCAATGGCAGGACTTCTCAGTATTTCCTAGATTCTAGAGGTATTAGGCAAGGTGACCCGCTATCCCCTTATTTATTCATCATTCTTGCTGAATGCTTGGGTAGGACTATAACCAAAAAGAGGTAAAACAAAACCCTTGAGGGAGTTACCATTGCTCATGGAGCTAGACCTATCTCTCATCTTCAATTTGTGGATGACTCTACTATTTTAGGTAAAGCTACAGTTAAGGAAGCTTCTAATATTAAGCAAATCATAAGCTATTTTTCTAAGGCTACTGGGCAGTTGATCAATGAAGACAAATCTAAAGTTATTTTCTTTCATTGCTCTGCTAGACAGGAATCCATGGTCTTGGATAAGCTAATATATAAGAAGACCTCTCTTCCAATCACTTATTTAGGTATTCCCATAAATATTCAAAGGCAGAAAAATAAAGATTGGAATTGGTTGTTGGACAAAGTCAAGAAGAAAATTGGAAAGTGGACCAACAAGTGGCTTTCTTATGGGGGTAGAATCACCTTGGTAAAATCAGTCCTTCAAGCTATTCCTATTTATGTTTCTTCCATTTTAAATATTCCAAAGGTTGTTCTTCGAGAATTGGATCAAATTAGTCATCGTTTCCTTTGGAGTGGTACTAAGGAGAAAATAAAATGGGCCTTGGTGAAATGGGATACTTTATGTCTTCCTAAGAGTGAAGGGGGGTTAGGTTTATGGTCTTCAATTAATAACAACAAAGCTTTAGCTGCTAAATTATATTGGAGGATGTTGCATAACCCCAATGCTCTTTGGACCAATAATCTCTGTGCTAAATATGTTGAGAATAAGAGTCCTGAAGACCTTGTTCGCTATCAACTTCCTACCAAAGGTTCTCCCATTTTAGCAGTTCTTAAGACTGGTGAAGATTTGATAAAGAAAAAATTATTTTGGATCATTCATAATGGTCAAAATGCAAATTTTTGGATAGATTCTTGGGATGGTCACAAGCCTTTGATAACTCAATTTCCCGATTGGAGGCCTTGGATGGAGGAGCTTCACCGAGCTAATTGGATAAAGGTGGCTAATTATTGTCGGTACCATACTAGTAATTCAAATGTTGGTAGATATTGGATCCCTATTGAGGACTGGCCTATTCAAATCCTAGAAAGGCAAAGACAAGATATCCAAGGCATCCTTCATATGAGATCCCTCTCTTGGTCCCATGAAAAAGATTGTTTTGGATGGAACAACACTACTAAGGGTGAGTATTCAGTTGCTCAAGGTTATTTGACCTTATGCCATAATAATCCCAACCATTCTTCCGACATATTTTCTCAATTGTGGGCTCAAAATCTCCGGCCTAAGGTGAGGTTCTTTAATTTGCTTTTATTGCATCGTAGGGTGCTTACTGGTGAGCAACTTATGAAGCATGGTTTTCATGGCCCTTTTAGATGTGAAATGTGTGAAGAGAATGTAGAAAATATCAACCATCTTTTTATTGAGTGTACTTTAGCCTCTGAGCTATGGAGGAGAATGGCCACTTTACTTGGCTTACAGTGGTCCAATTTTTTTACTTTTGAACAGACTTTGGAGGGATTGGCCTAATCAAGAGGGTGTTGATCATTTTATTAGGCAGTTAGTTTGGATGGGTTCTACCATTCTTCTTTGGAATATTTGGAATGAAAGGAACAACCGAATTTTTAATCAAGATAGTAAGGATATTCACTATATTTGGCAAGAGACCATAGCCAACTTAGTTGAATCAGTCCATCATCTCCTTAATCACCCCCAAAACTCCCACCAAATATGGGATCAAGTGATGCAAATATTGAATATTAAACCTTCTAAGGGCAACCATCTTAAAGGGAATGTGAGTATTAGTAAATTGGATAGGAATAGAAATTGGCAACCTCCTCCTAAGGATTTTGGAAAAGTCAATACTGATGGAGCCTCTAGAGGGAACCCTGGAAAATCCAGTGTGGGAGGAATTGGTAGACTTTCAGATGGCTCCCTGGTTTTTACTTTTGCTGAGAATTTGGGTATTCTTTCCAATAACCTTGCTGAGGGGTATGGTATCCTCAGAGGTCTTCAAGAGGCTACTAAGGTTGGATGGGAAAAGGTGATAGTTGAGTCTGAATCTCAACTTATGATTAATCTCTTGAAGAATCCTTCTAAGAATCATAAGGTGGATTGGAGAATAAAAAGAATTATTGAGAAGATTCAGTTAATCCAGATGGGATTTTTGAAAGTTGATTACAATCATGTGGTCAGAGATCAAAACAAGAGTGTTGATGCTTTAGCTAATTGGGCTTTGGACAAAGGTGATCTTACTTGTTATGGCCACCCTCCTATATGGTGGGCTTCTCAAATTAGGGAAGCTCTTCTTTCTATCATTTCTTTGGATGGCTCCAGTTATGAAGATACCTAGTTTCTTCTTGTTTTTTTTTTGCTTCTCTTTGGTTCATTCAGTTTTTTTTTAGTTCCCTAGCTCATTCTATTCTTTATTTTGTTTCCTCTGTTGATTCTTGCCTTAATAGTCTTCTGGTCTAGATAGGTCTTTGTTTTGTTCATTTTTTATTTATTTTTTTCCTTTTTGTTTTTTTTTGTTTAGTTTTTTAAGGTGGGTGGGTTTTTTTTTATTTTGTTTTGTTTTTGTGTTCTTTGTGTTGTTTTTTGTTGTTCTTGTGTTTTTGTTGTTTTGTTTTTTTTTTTATGTTTTTTGTTATTGTTCTTGTGTTTTTTTTCGTTCTTGTTCTTGGGTTTCTCTTTGTTTGTGTTATTTCGTGTTTTTATGGGTGAGTGTTTTCTATATTTTTTGTTTTTTTTTATTGTCTATTGTTGGTTGTTTTTTATTTTTATTTTTGTTTTATTTTTTAATTTTTTAGGTTTTGGTTGTGTTTATTTTTCTTGTTTTTTTTTTGGGTTATGTCTTTGTAGTGTTCTGTTGTTTTTGTCTTGTTTGTGTTTTGTTATGTGTTTCTTGTGTTTTTCTATGTGGTTTGTGTTGTGGTTTCTTTTATCTTATTGTGTGTGTTTGGTTGTGCTTTTGTTTTTGACACACTCAAGGAGCATGTTTTTTATTTTATTTTATTATTTTTGTTGTTATCTGCTTATTTTTAATTGGGTTTGTGTTTGTTTGCTCCGTGAGTGTGTCAAAGGTGGTAGGCCAGATCCGAGTCCTAGGCGTTTTTGGCAGAATGGATACCCCTGCCTCCTTGGGTCTTACCCGAAAGTAGCATCCCTTTGAAATGTTTTCCACAAATAAAATAAAAAATAATAATCCACATATCCCTAATATTCTCAAATCCTAAATCATATTTAAGAAATTTAAGAAAAAAATGATCTTGCCTTTCCCTGTGTATAATCCTCAATTTGGGATTCATAATTGAAGGGACTACGCATACATAGAAAGAACCACGTCGTTGTCACCAACTACTCTGCCTTGCTACACTAAGCACTAAGCAGTAGCGAGCCTGAAACAATTATCTACTAACATAATTACTATTACCAAATACATCACAATGTCTTATTTCTTTTTTTGGTTCACTTTACCTGGGCTAAACTTCAACAAGGTTTGAGATATCCTCAACCAATTTCAGATATTGCTTTACATGGGACGTTTGCAAGACGCCGACGATGACAGAGGTAATAGTTTTTTTTGTCTATGAAGTTTTAAGTTGTATTTTATGTTTATTTGACTATCAAAATTTACATCTGTTTTAATTTTAAATCTTTGCACAATTCTGAAACAAGTTTAGTGTACAAGCTAAACTTGTGTTGGTTATGAGCTTAGAGTGGTACATTGGAGGTAGTTAGATTATATTGCCTAGGAAGAGCTGGTTTGAACGGTAGGTTGAAAAGACAGTGGAAATGCTAATATTATTACTCCCTTGTTTTTGAGAACAGAACTTCAAAACTGAGAGTAGAAGGACGCTCTGCAATTTATTTTATTTTCTTAAGATGTGCCGTCTGTTAGATGTCTTTTTCTCTTCGATTTCTTACGTTCCATGGGGAAGCAGAAATATACCGTTAATGCTCACGCAACTCCGCTCTTTAATTCGTAGTCTCTACTCCTACGTGCAGAGATCAGCTTCAGATATGCGCCACAGTTACATGCTTCGAGCTTTCCCAAGTTATCCAAACCCGTATGGCTTATCAGGTGTTGTAAGTGTTGTTTAGGGGAACAGACTCATGAGAGCTAGACTGTTCTTTTAGAAGAACAGGATTTGAAATCACCACTTGTAATATTCCAATAATGCTTATGCTGGTGATGCCATTGTTTTTATTTTATTATTTTTGTTTTTCAATAATGTCATGTATATATGCAAAATTACTCTCAAAATATGTGATTGAGTATCAAGGAAATTTTAATCCTTAATAGGCCATTAATAGGAAAAAGAAAGGAAAAGTTGATAGTGATTAGTGTTTATGGTGGGTTATTCTAGTTTGATTTTTGAATAGTAGTTAAAGTTTATAAAACTTCCCTACAAAAATACTATTTTTAGTGATATACCTTACTAACAATGCTGCAATTGAAAACAAGCTTCTAGCCTATTGTTTGTTAAGATTAACAGCTGAGCAAATACATGGATGAAATAAACTTAAAAAAAACAAAACACAACATTAAATATCATGCATGCAAGAGCAAGAGGGCACAAAGCATTTAACGTGGTTCGGCTATGCCTACTCCACAAAACAGAGGATTTCCTTTTCTATTATGGTGTTGGACATTTTGTCAAATATTTCACAGTTATAGATGAGACATAACAGTTCACAAATCTCACTGCCTACTGTCCTAATTTATCATCTTCTGTTCACTGTGATAAATCTGCCTCTTTTGCTGCCCACAGTCCTGATTTATCAGCCTCTGTTACTGTTTTTCCTCTGTGCTTCCTCTGTCTCTGTTATTTTTTTTTCTCCACACTCCTCTGTGTCCCTCTTCTCATAAAAACAGCAAAGTAAAAGAATCACCTTGATGCTCCTGATTCTTTCGCATGATGTTTAGCCGCTGCTTCAAATCCAACATAGAGAAAGAAAAACAAATGCCCAGTCCTGTTAAATATAACGTCCCTTTTTCTTAGAACGCTTAAGCTTAAAACATACCAATATAAAATAACAAGTAAAAAAGGCTTTTTAACAATGGAGAGGATGCGGGCAGGTTATGCACAATTATATTTTATCAGAGCACTATTTTTTATGTAACAGGCATTTCCCTGTTTGTATTTGTAGTTACTGAGAAAATAATCTCTATTTTGCAGCATACAGTCTGCATGCACTCACCATTATGACTGGTCACCATCAGTCATTAAAAAACAAAAATGTCCATACACCTACAAATGGCACTTCGGCCAATCTTCAATGTAGCAGCCAATTGGCAGACCAGGCAGTTTGAACTGACAGTCATTAATGAGCAACCAATTGCATGTTTTGACTCCACAAACCCTAACAACCTCCCACTTGGATTCACAAACCTGGCTACAATCCCACAGCCCCTGTGGAAGGTGTCCAATATGAACTCATTCCCTGAGTCAAACAAAAATTGAGCAAAAGCTCAACTTATCCTGTGTTACAACCTTAGTAAGCATATCAGCAAAGTTTTGGAAAGTGTGGATCTTATCCAAACCATCGAACCATCCTCCAATGCTGAGCGGATGATGTGGTATCTCAACTTGATATGTTTTATTCTTGAGTGATAGAAGAAGTTCTTAGCCAAGTGTATGACACTTTGACTATCACTCCAAAGCTTCCCGTCTCCAGACTCCTTGCCCAACTCACTCATCAATCTCTCCAGCCAGATGAACTCCTTGGGACCTTCCATGATGGCAATGTACTCTGCCTCCGTGGTGGAAAGAGCAACAACTCGCTGTAACTTGGATATCCAACTCACTGTTGTACCCCCAACGGTGAATATATACCCAGTGGTGCTCCTCCCTCCATCCAAATCACCTACCATATCTGAGTCCACATAGCCTTGTAGATCAACATTGGAACCTCCAAAGTGCAAACAAGCTTTAGAGGTCCCCCTCAAGTATCAAAGTATCCACTTCACTACGTGCCAATGCGATCTACCTAGATTACTCATATACCTGCTCACAACTCCCACTGCTTGAGCAATATCTAGTCTAGTGCATATCATGGCATACATCAAACTCCCAAGCGCTGAATCATATGGAACTCTCTTCATGTAATCGAGTTTCACCTGTGTCTTGGGGTAATATTTATTTGAGATCTTGAAGTGCTTTGCAAGAGGTTGGGCAACTGGTTTTACATCATGCATAGAAAAACTCTTAAGCACTTTTTCAATATATCTTTCTTGTGATAACTCAAGAGTATGCAGCTTCTTGTCATGAAAAATAGTCATGCCTAGGATTTGCTTGGTTGGTCCCAAATCCTTCATAGAAAATGTGTGAGACAATTTTCTTTTTAATTATTTGATATCCTGCATGTTAGAACCCACTACAAGCATATCATCCACATACAACAAGAGAATAATAAAATTGCCATTTCTAGTTTGCTTGTAATATACACAATGGTCACTATGGCATCTATTAAAATTATGCTCAGCCATAAAACTGACAAATTTAAGATACCATAGCCTTGGAGCTTGTTTTAAACCATACAAGCTCTTCTTAATTTTGCACACAAGACTCTTCTTACCTTTTACCTCAAACCCCTCCGGTTCGTGCATGTAGATCTCCTCCTCCAAGTCCCCATGAAGGAAAGTTGTCTTGACATCTAATTGCTCCAGGTGAAGATTTTATACAACCACTATGCTAAGAATGGCACGTATAGAAGTCATTTTCACAATCGGAGAGAAGATGTCTTCATAATAAATACCTTTGCGTTGTGCAAACCCCTTTACCACAAGTCTAGCCTTGTACCTCTTGTGACCATCAATCTCATCTTTGACTCTATACACCCATTTACAATGCAAAGCTCTCTTGCCTTTGGGAAGTTCAACCAAATACTAGGTTTGGTTATGAGTTAAGGATTACATATCCTCTTTCAATGCAAGCTCCCACTTGCTCCTAGTTTCCAATTACAAAGCCTCATGAAGACATTCGGGCTCACCTGCATAATTGTATAGAATGTAATGCAAAGAAGGAGAATACTTATTTGGTGCTCTTCTTACCCGAGTAGATCTCCAACATTCTGGTATTAGTGGTGGTGGGGGTGTTTGAGGTGTTTCATTCTCAACTTGCTCATTTGTTTGGTCACCATGCTCTTCAACATTTGCACCATGATCATCATCTTGTGCACCATGATCATGAGCATGTACATTAGGTTGCACTTTAGTACCATGCTCAAGATAATCATCCAACTCTACATAATCAGGCTGATTTCCTTTTTCTTGCACATGCCTATTATTGTATAACCTATTTTCATTGAAAATCACATCCCTACATCTTATGATTTTTTGGCCAAGATTGTCCCATAGTCTATACCCCAAACCATCAACACCATAACCAAAAAAGTAGCATTTCTTATATTTTGCATCAAGTTTCTTTTTTATCTCTTTATCAATGTGTACATAAGCTTCACATCCAAACACTTTAAGAAAATAGTAGTTGATAGGTTTACCTGACCATACCTCCTATGGAATGCCACCATCCAAGGCTGTAGAAGGTCCTATATTGATCAAATATACATTTGTATCTACTGCATTTGCCCAAGTGAATAATGGCAGCCCTGCATGCAATCTCATAGCTCTAGCTCGCTCCATTATTGTCATGTTCATCCTTTCTGAGACTCCATTTTCTTGTGGTGTCTTAGGAGTAACTTTTATCCTTCTTATTCCATTCCTTGCACATTAATAATCAAACTCACTGCTGCAATATTCACCACCATTTTCAGATTTAAGGCATTTCAACTTCTTACCGGTTTCATTTTCCACTAATGCTTTCCATTTTTTGAAAATGTCAAAAACATCAAATTTTTTTGCCATAGTATAGACCCAAGTTTTCCTTGTAGCAACATCTATGAAGGCAACATAAAACTTGGAGCCACCAGGAGACATTACCTATGAGGGACCCCACACATCAGAATGAACAATCTCAAGCTTCTCCTTTTTCTTCTCTCCTCCAACCTCCAAGAATCTCTCTTTTGCTTTCCATAAATGCAACCTTCACAAAAGCCCAAATTCACATCCTTAAGCTTTGGAAAAAGCTTCCTTGAGTGAAGAATTTGCATTCTTTTTTCACTCATGTGACCCAACCGCAAGTGCCAAGTCTTTGCATCCTCATGTGCAACATAATCCATTGTGCAATTCAATTGGTTGGAAAGAAAGTACAAAGTTCCAACCATTTTCCCCTTTGCAATAACCATGGATCCCTTTGTAACTTTCCATGTATGGTCACCAAAATATGTGGTATAGTCTTCATTGTCAAGAACACTAATAGAAAGAAGATTTCTCTTAAGTTTGGGAATATGTCTAACATTTTTAAGCTCCCATTTTGTTCCATTTGGCAATTTGATCATTACCTTACCCATGCCAACAATGTCACATGGGTGATCATCACCCAATAAAACCTGTCCATAGTTACCTTGAACATAATCACAAAAATACTCCCTATGGCAAGTAGTATGATAAGAAGCACCGAAGTCAACAACTCAATCATCATCACTCTTACAAGTGAAAAGTATCAAAGCATCTTGTAAAATGTTACCTGCAATGTTAGCTTCCCGAGTTTCAGTTTTGTTTTTATTAGTCTTACCTTCCTTATTTCTTTCCCAGTAGTTTTTTTTGTAATGCCCGGTCTTCCCACAATGCCAGCACTCAACTTTACATTTACCTTTGCTCTTTGATCTACCCCTTGATTTACTTCTAGTTTGACTCTTGCCTCTTTCTTTCTTTCTACCTCTGTTTTTAGTAGTTAATTCAGCACCTGAAGATGAAGTCTCTCCTAAGGATTTCTTCCTCATGTCCTCACTTAGAATAGTGCTAACAACATCTTCAAATTTTAGTTGTCCTGAACTAGGTACAGAATTACTCACAACTATAACAACATTATTCTAATTGTTTGGCAATGAACAAAGAAATAATAGAGCTCAAATTTCATCCTCAAATTCAATTCCTACTGATAAAAATTGACCAATAAAATCATTAAACTCATTCAAATGATCCTGAATAAATTAACGTTCAACCAATTTCATATTAAAGAGTTTTTTCATAAGAAATACCTTGTTTGTTGCAGAGGGTTTCTCATATAATTTAGCCAGGGCATTCGTAACTCTTTTGGTGGTGTTTTGTGATGAAACATTGTGTGCAACTGAATCAGCAAGACTCGGCCTAGCAATTTCCAAGGCTCTCCTGTCAAGCAATTCCTAATTTTCATCATACATATCATTTGACTACCCTTTTTCTTTGCCCTTGAGTGCTAGATACAAATATTCCTTCTAGTAAAGATAATATTCAATCCCATGTTTCCATAGACCAAAATTTTATCGAATAAATTTTTCTACTTTGAACTTTGATTCTCCAACCATTGCTCCCACTCAATGATATATCTCCCTTAGAGTGTGTCCAAGAATAACTAGCTCTGATACCAATTGTTAAGATTAACAGGTAAGCAAATACATGGATGAAATAAATTAAGAAAAACAAAACACAACATTAAATATCATGCATGCAAGAACAAGAGGGCACAAAGCATTTAACGTGGTTCGGCTATGCCTACTCCACAAAATAGAGGGTTTCCTTTTCTATTATGGTGTTGGACATTTTGTCAAACATTTCACAGTTACATATGAGACACAACAGTTCACAAATCTCACTGCCCACTGTCTTGATTTATCAGCCTCTATTCACTGTGATAAATCTACCTCTGTTGCTGCCCACGGTCCTGATTTATCAACCTCTATTACTGTTTTTCCTTTGTGCTCCGTCTATCTCTAGTTTTTTTTTATCCACACTCATTTGTCTCCATCTTCTCATAAAAATAGCAGAGAAAAAGAATCACCTTGATGCTCCTGATTCTTTCGCGTGATGTTTAGCTGCTGCTTCAAATCCAGCATAGAGAAAGAAAAACAAATGCCTAGTCCTGTTAAATATAACATCCCTTTTTCTTAGAATGCCCAAGCTTAAAACATACCAATATAAAATAGCAAGTAAAAACGGCTTTTAAACAGTGGAGAGGAGGTGTGCAGGCTATGTACAATTATATTTTATCATAGCACTATTTTTAATGTAACAAGCCTTTCCCTCTTTTTATTGGTAGTTACTGAGAAAATAATCTCTATTTTGCAGCATACAGTCCGCATCCACTCACCATTCTGACTGGTCACCATTAGTTATTAAAAACAAAAATGTCCATACACCTGCAAGTGGCACTCCGACCAATCTCCAATGTAGCAGCCAATTGGCAGACCAAGTAGTTTGCACTGGCAGTCATTAATGAACAACCCATTGCGTTTTTTGACTCCACAAACCTTAACATTGTTCTATTAATTGTAAATCCCAGGTTAATGAATTATTTTTGTAGCTTTAGCTATGAATTTCAACTTAAAGATTTTAAGTTTAAATATTTTAAAAATAATTATTATATGAACTCTTGTTAGGTAAGAATTTGAGTATTGGCATAGAAATCATGTCACATATGTCACGTGGAATATGTAGTATCAGGGGACCTTTATTGTTCCACAATGTTGAGTGATACATTTGTTATAAATTGTAAACATATACCATCAACTAGGACTTGTCAAGATGTCCTCCCTTGAAAGGAAATAATTAGTTCCCCCAAGGTTCTTATAAGATTGGTCTAACCTACTTGACTTATTCTATCATATTATATAATAATTCAAAGGGAAATAAGAAAAAATCTAAAATATTTCAAGGCCACAAGTAAACGATACAAGGGCAAGTGATTAATTAATGTCAATAGAACTTAAAGAAATAAATCTTCTGATTCAATTGTTCATGTAATCATCAAAATATAAGTATTAACATCAAAGATTACTTCTAGAGAATGTAGAAAAGTAATATTTCTGGATTACTACCTTGAAATTATCATTGATATGTCATTCATTACATCATATGTATAAAACATTATATCACATATCAATGATTCTTCTAAAAATTAAAAGAATATATCATATAAAATGAGCTTCTGAAATAAAATTCAACTAATCTACTCCTAATCTAAGCTAGTTTCAAAATAAATTCAAAAGGAAAGGGTTAGGGAAAAAAAGAAAACAAGCTAGTGTATCTTGAAGACTTATGCTGAAATTCATTGAAGCAACAAATTCTAAAATAAACCAACTTTGTGTGGTGTCATCTTCAAAGGGGATATGAAAACCCATTAAAATTGACTCAAATTTAACCGCCATCATCATGTACAAATTACATCAAGAATTGAAGCTTATTATATTGATTAAAATGTTCAATAAGTACATTTAAATTTGCTTGCATCAAATAATTACAAGGATAACTCTTCAAATACAATTATAGGGATACAGAAATCCACCAACTACAAATAAAAAAAAATTCTAAATTTATCTATCATTACAGTGGAATCCAACCCTTTGACCTGGGATCCATTCTTTGACTTGGGATCTCAATGGCTATTTATAGCCTAATAATTTTAATTTTTTTGTGCTTTACAACAGTGTTTAGTACTTCAAAGCTATATTTTTTTTTTTACAGTTGTAAACAAGTTGGAAATTTGAGTTATCTTCAACTAAGAAGATGAGTTGTCTAATTAGATATTTTCTTGATTCAGATTCTGAATTTTAGCCATTGATATTTAACTTCTTTGGTAGCATCTCTATGAATATTGGGTAGCTGAATCATCTTCTTTTTGTTTCCTTTATGTTCTCATATTTGACTCTTGCTTTCTAATTCAATTTAATTTGGTGGAAAATTATTTGAAATTTTATTTTCTTTACTTATTATTGTTATAGCTACCATTTTTCTAAGGTTTAGTCTCTTTTAATTTTAGGTCCAAAACATTAAATTTAACACTTAAAGCTCCATTTTAATTAAATATCTTTAAATTCATTCTCTAAGGTTCAAAATCCTTTCATTTAATTATGTACTAGATGTCTTCATTTTAATTTTATGGCCAAATTATTAGATTTAACACTAAGGTTTAACCATCCAAATTTTATTAAATTGATTTTATAAGGTTTAACTCTTTTAGAAAATGAGTGGCCTATGTACATAAACTTTAATATGCCTAAGGTCAGAAAGTTAAGCTTTTGTATCGACTCCTCCTAAAATTTAATGTTAAAGATTTTTGTTTTGATTTCATATTGCCAAGGTTCAACGTCTAAGGTTTAAATTAAAAATTTTCTTTTAATCCATTTATTAAAACTTTGATTTTCCTAATTATGCCTTAGCTCTTGTATAATTCATTTTCTAAAATGAGCTCTTGTTAGTTTCCTTTAAATTTATGTTCCAAGCATTAAGTTAAACTTTAAGGTTCTTTCAACTTAAAAAATATGAGCTCTTGTTAACTGTAAGTATGGTTGAATAATTATATATAAATAAATAACATCTTAAAAAAAAAACTTTTCATATAATCTTATAACTTATTAAAAATTGTTTTATCTTTTTATACAAGGTCTACATTATATATGAATTAGGTTTATTTATATATCCAAACTTCAAAAGTTGGCATTCATCTTAAGAATAAATATAAATATATATAAGAATATATATATATATATATAAAAGTTACATATCAAATTAAAACTTCAAACTTATTAAATTTTAAATTTTATAAGATTTATTTATAAAACATTAAATAATTATAAAAATTTGATAGTTGACCAATTCCTCTATGTATCAATAATAATAATAATAATTGTAAAATAAAAAAAAATTAATTACATGCAGTTAGAAATAGGTGTAACTGTAAAGTAGCTGCAATGGAACTCCTTTAAGGAAAAATGGGAACTATTAAATTTCATCTTTAAAGAGTGGCAAAATTTTGAGAAGATGAAAATTAGATGATGCATTCATAAAAGAGAGTCAAACATAAACTAAGATATATATAATCTCTATGTTGTGGCTTATCCCTTAAAGCTTAGATCGATCTAACTGAGATAAAATAGATAACATGAGTGTTTGGTCGACGTGCATTGTTAATTTTTCAAAGTTCAATGTAGGGGATCAACAATTTTAATAAGTCAATCAAATTCCCTCCAAATTCCTTGTGACCATGCAATACACTACTCCTGTTATCACCTTGTTTTTAAAACATCCCGAAATGTATTTTGTTTGTCACTTTGAAAACAATGTACTAAATTGATAGTCTTAAATTTTATAATCCTCCCTCTCTCTGTATGTTAATGAGATTGTCAATATTAAAACATATTTTGAGGAGAATTTTTAAGCATTAGTAATGGGTGAAAGCCATGGATGATGAAATAGACACCATAACCAAAAATTAGACTTGGGATCTAACGAATATTTCAATATTAAAGAAGACCATTGTTGTAAAATGGTATATCAAACAAATTTTAATGACTAAGGTGATTTGAAATGCATAAAGCAAGGTTGGTTGTAAAAGGGTATAAATAGAATTCAAGGATTGATTATCATGAAGTGTATGTCCTTGTAGCGAGGCTTGGCATAGTGAGAATGATTATGGTATTAGCAACCCAAAAGGGGTAGAAAGCGTATCAAATAGATGTCAACTCATTCTTCTTATATGGAGTGTTGGAAGAAGAGGTCTACATAGACTAGTCACCTAACTATGAGCTAGAAGGGCAAGAAAGAAAGGTGCTTAAATTGAAGAAAGCCTTGTATGGCTTAAAGCAAGCATTGAGGGCTTTGCATAGTCACATTGATGCATACTTTTATGAGGATGGGTTCATCAAGTGTCTATATGAGCACACTCGCTATATAAAGACTAATTAAAAGGGAGAGATGATAATAAACTGCTTGTATGTAGATGATCGTATTTATACTGACAATAGCAATATGTTATTTGACTAGTTTAGAAATGCTATGAAGCATGAGTTTGAGATGACAGATTTGGGCTTGACAAAATATTTACTTGGCATTGGGTATATGGTATCTTCATCTCTCAAGGCAAGTATGCAAAAGATGTCTTGAAGAGGTTCAAAATGGAGGACAGCAAACTGGCCATCACTCCAGTTGCAATAGGTTTGAAGTTGAGCAAGAAATATTGTAGCAATAATGTGGACTCAATGCTTTACAAGAGGTTAGTTGGTATTTTAATGTATTTGACAGCCACTAGACAGGATATTATGTTTGCAGTGAGTTTAATTAGTAGATTTATGGAGACACCAAAGAACACTCATTTGCCAGTAGACAAAAAAATTCTATGGTATGTGAATGAGACCAGAATATTTTATGCAAAAAAGGACCAGCTTGAGCTTGTTGGTTACACAAAGAGCAGCTTGAGCTTGTTGGCTACACAAATAGCAATTGGGTTGACAATACTGATGATTAGAATAGCACTTCCGATTATACATTCAATCTTGGATAAGGTGTAGTTTCATGGTCATCGAAGTAGCAACCAATTTTTGCATTATCAACTAGTGAGGCATAGTACACTACTGCCACTTCAACCTGATGCCAAGTAGTTTGGCTGAGAAGAATATTAGGCAAGTTGAATAATGAACAAGGGGCAATAACAATATTTTGTGACAATAATTCTACCATAACATTGTCAAAGGATGCAGAAGCAAAAATATTAACATCCGATATCATTTCATCAAAGAAATGGTGAAAACTAATGAAATTGAATTATTGTTTTGTAGGTCTAAAGAACAAAAAAAAATTAAAAGTGCTTCGTATCATTTGTGAAATATAACTTAAGAAAAAATGTTGAAATTTAATCCAGATTTCACCAACTAAACAATCTTACTTTTCACATATATCAAAATCCTTCATCAATTTTTTAAGTATTTGAAATTATTCCTAGTAGCTGCAATTATTCTAAGATCTAATTAACGCCAGCTTTTACATTAATGTATGTCAGAAAATTGTTGAGCTTTTCTCTCAATTCCCCAGCTATATATATATATATATGAGCCTTGGATGTTAAGCAAATGATGAAATGAAAAGCAGCAAGCGTAAGAAGGCATTTGCATAGCTAAATCCGTGCACTTCCTCATCCCGAATCCATGCATCTCCTCGTCCCATTAACATGCCAATCCCAATCCCGTGCAAGTTTGGCATTGAGAAGCGTGCAAAAAGGTAAAAAATCTCCTGGGTGCCTGGTTTCGTTCCGCTTTCAACCTGGACTAAACTTCAACAAGGTTTGAGCTGTCCTCAGCCAATTTCAGATACTGCTTTACATACGACATTTGCAAGACGCCGACGATGGTGGAGGTAATAGCTTTTATGTGTGAGGAGTTTTAAGTCAGTGTAGATTATTATTTATTTTATGTTATAATATATGTTTATTCGAGTATGAGAATGTATAACTTAATTATATAAGTATGTTTTAATTTTAAATCTACAAAGAATTTTGAAAACCTTTACCACAGTGGAGTTAGTTAGGCTTATGTTGCCTAGGAAGTCCTGGTTTGAACGGTAAGTTGAAAGGACGAATATTATGACTCCCTTGTTTTTTTAAGAACAGAACTACGTACATGGACGTAGACTTCAGAACTCAGAATAGAAGGACCCTCTGCGATATTTTTTATTTTTTTTCCTTAAGATGTGCCGTCTGTTACATCTCCTTTTTCCTTCGCTTTCTTAGGTTCCATTTGGGAAGCGGAAAGATACCGTTAATGCTCACGCAACTCCGCTCATTAATTCGTAGTCCATACTTCTCCGTGCAGAGATCAGCTTCAGATATGCGCCATAGTTACATGCTTCGAGCTTTCGAGAGTTATCCAAACCCCTATGCCTTGGAACAGACTTGTGAATGCTAGAGTGTAAAAATTTGGAAAAAAAAAAGGTGAGTTACAAATCTCTATTTATTCAAATGGTTAATTTTTTCTTTTATTTGCTAATAATGAAGATAGAGAGAAAATATTTCAAGGGGGTCCTTGGTTTTTTGGAAGGATGAGGCTTTTCATGAAGCCTTGGCATGCTAAATTTAAAGCCAAAGAAGAGATGCCTTTTGTAGGTCATGTGTGGGTTAGACTATTTAGCCTCTCGATTGAATTTTGGAATTCAACTATTTTTCTTCAATGGGAAATATTTTTGAAACTTTTATGATGATTGTTGATTATACTCAAAACTTTGAACATATTATTTATGTTGTGATTTGTGTTTTAATGGATTTTGACAAGCCCCTATCTAAAAAGATCTCATTACAATTTTGGGAGGACACTTGGAAGCAAGTGGTGGAGTCTAAGCACATTCCTTTTCATTTTCAAATTTATCATGAATATGGTCATTTGTCTAGTTTCTACCCAAATAATACTCTAGACAAAAACAAGAGGATATAAACTTAGTAGGTTTTTAAATGCCTAAGAAGAAGACACCTAGAAAAACTAATTATGAAGGATCAATCAAAGTTATCAGCAAATATGTTTGAAATTATTTCCACAAATGATGTACTAGGTGAGGAAGAGAAAAATATGGAGACAAAAATATCAAAAACACAATTTAAAGATGTAGGGAAGGACTCAAAGACAAACCAATAAATTAAAGGTTTTTAATAAGAAAAAAAAGAGGAAATATACACAAGAAAAAAAATCTTTTAAATGTTGAGACTTCAGATAATACAGGTCCTAAGATAGACTATGTCTAACCTTCTAGTAACACTTTGGATTTATACACACAATATTCATGGTTAGAAGCAATCCCGAATTCAATTGGGGTAAGTCAAGAAATAGGGAAAAAAAACTTAAGATGGATTCCAACCAAAAGGTAGGTTGAAAGGCCAATCAACAACATATGGTAAAAGAATGTGAAGAGCTTGTAGAGGAAGGTAATATTACTACACTTACCATTTTTTTTATCCCTGGTATTAATGAATAATTATCACTTGGAATTATAGAGGGCTCAAAGGAAGTCTTTCAAAACAAAATGAAATTAGAAGAATTATTCAAATAAACCATCTACATCTTGTTTTCCTTCAAAAAAAAAAAAATTTAATAGAGAAAATGGATTCAATTGCTAGTAAAATATGGCTAGCTAGAAAATTTATTTTCCTTAGTTTTTAGGGGAGTTTTGGTGGCTTTTCTTACCTTTAGGACCCAAAAGAGGCTGTTATCCACCATATGCTTGGTAGTTGGGGTGTTTTGGCTATAGCTATTCAATGTAGACATTCTAACCAAATTATGCTTTGTGTAAATATTTATGCTTCAACTACTTTAGATTAAAAGAGAAGACAATGGAAGGATATAACTTATATTATCTCTCATTTTATTGAATATTGGATCTTGATCAGAGGATATTTCAATACCACCCTCTATTTGAATGAGAAAACGAGGGGAAATAAAAATTTGGAAAAAAACACTGATCTCATGAGTGAACATATTACAAACCTTCATCTTGTAGACATCAAGACAAATAATGGCCTTATGACTTGGTCTAACAGAAGGCAAGGCTTAGCTTGTATTGAGGAGAGATTGGATAGGTTTTTTTTCTTTGATAATTTCTTAATCCATGGTCACATTACAAAGGTGAAGACACTTAACAATGCTAGTTTGGATCACTGGCTAGTCATGGTGGAAATTTGGAAAACCAATGTGAGTTTCTTACCTTTTCAATTTTAGTTAATGTGGCTTAGAGATAGTTCCTTCAGACCTTGAGTGTTATAGTGATGGAAGGAAGATAAACAAAGGTATAGGTAAAAGATGTTTTTTTTTTGCCAAAATATTACAATACAATAAATCTAAAATCAAGATTTGGAACTAGAAGTTTGGAGATGTCTGACAAAAAAAACATGAAGTTATTGCTCATCTTGAAAATTTGAATAAGAAAATCTATTAAGATGGCCTTACAGAGAGTAGAAGTACATATGAAATTAGACTCACTACTCAGTTAGAGGAATGGAAAAAAAGAGAACTCTTATGGAAGCACAAATTGTTAGAGTAAATTACATTATTAGGGTACATGTTAATGTACCACCTTGGGTACATTATTAGATTATGAGATTATATTAGGTTACTTGAGGGAGAAGTAATAAATGCACAAGTTTCTATTTCCAAGATGTAAATGTAAAAGGAGTCCACTTATACACGAGTCTTAGGAAATGTAGTTAGGAAGAGCAAGATCCAAGCAACTTATCTTCTTATATACAGGCCTTAGAGTAGAACCTAGACAGAGAGAGGAAAAGATATTACTATGGAATTGTAAGTAGGTACAATGTAGTTTTCATCAAAGTTCTAGAGTGTTCATTTCCTCCATTACATTGCATTGTACTATTTTTGTATCTTTCCATTTATAGCATATTTTAGCATTCTTGCATATTTCCATTATCTTACTTTACTACATTTTTTGCATCTTGTGATTTCTTTCTCCCATGTCATATATTATCAAAATCTAACAATAGTATCAAAGCTATGATAGATAAGATAGGAATAAGGAGAGCTACAGAAGATATTAAGAGGATAGAAGCAAATATTAGTTCTAGATTTTTTGAGATTGCATTTTGCTAGATTCTTTCCACAAAGTTGTAGAAAAACTCGTGAAGACTAGGACTCAATATTCATTCCACTAGATTGACAAATCAACTAGTGAATATTTGTATTTAAGAATTTCTTCCATTATAATCCTACTATTTTGTTGTAGGAAAAAGGAGATTGAAGAAAGATAGGAAGAATATCATCTTTAGAATTAATATAGCACTAAAATCAACAAATAAAAGAAGAGGTGATTCTAGGAACCTGAGGGAAGTCTTGTTGCAAACCTGCACAACGTAGAAGAATAAAAGGTCATAGGAGCCTTGTTCCAGATATGAGGAAGAGACTCTAGAGACAAGTCCAAGAGAAGATTGGAGGTTGGTGATATCCATTTAAAAACTACAAATAGTAGATTAAAGATACTCCTAAGAAGATTCCAAGAGAATATTGGAGGTTCGTGATCTCCATTGAAAAATTGCAAGTAGCAAATTGAAGAGACTCTAGAGAAGAGTCCAAAAGAATATAGGAGATTGGTGATCTCCATTAAAGCCTACAGATAGCATATTAAAGACTTCTTCCAGAAGAAATTAAAGAAGATCCATAAAAGGTCTCATTGAATATTGAAGACTTCACCCTAAAGGAATAGAAGAAATTAGCCTATGAAGCTGAAGAGATCTACAAGATATCCCATTGAAGAACTTATAGTTTTGAAATATTGAAGAAGGAAGCAAGGTCCTGTACCTGATTTTAATAGCAACACATTTTAGATATCTGAGAGGGAGATCGCATTTCCAACACTTCCATAGTAGAAGGTTGAAGGAAAGGTCTTATTAGGAAGACCAAAGAAATTGCAAGATTGAAGGCCTTGGAGAGGTCTTAAGGAGAAAAAAGGAAAAGACTTGGAGATCCTTATTGTAGAGTTTGTTGAAGCCACTAAAGGAGTTCCTAAAATAACTCATTGGAGAAATTCACTACCAAAGAGAATCTCTAGATCGTGAAGAAATTGGTACAATTATCGCCATATGAAAACAAGCCTAAAGGAGAAGGATTTGGCAAGATTACCAAATTTTAAGGAGATCAAAGAATACCTCAAGACTTTTAGATTCTTAAGAAGAAGGCTCAAATTAAATTCAAGATTCAACAAGGATGTTGAAGAACACAAATAAGAGAAGCCTACCAAATCCAAGATATTTAGAGATTGACTTTTAGATCTAAGAAGACATATTTCAGAGATAGGATTTTGCTGAATTCATAGCAAAATGTTGAAGGTTTCATAGTTGCGATTGACTACCATTCCAGAAAAAAATTGGTGAATCTATTCATCAAGATCTACATCATATTTAGAGATCATTAAAGGTAAGCAACTTAGGTACAAAGGGTTCATTACTTGAACACTCATATTCAAATTATTACTTAACTTCATTAAGCACCTCATTAGAATTAAAGTTGCAAGGAGAAAGAATTGTTTTAAAGTCTTCAAGGGAAGTACAGAAGAAATGTTCTATTAAGGTAATTTCCTACACATTTAAATAGGAAAAATATCTTCCTATTATCTATTTATAACAAAGAAGACTACATTAGATTGTAGAATTTATTGCAAAAAGAGATTATAGAGATTTTGCAAATTCTTTAAGAGTTATCATTAATGCATATTACAAGTTACTTTTAAGGAGTAATAAGGATATTGTGGCAACACTATATTAGTTTATCTTAAATATTATTAGAAGTGCACTAAGTATTTTTTAGTGAAAGTGAAAAATAGTGCAATATTAAGACACTCTAAGGGCATATTAGCTGCATGATTAATAGTTTGAATTCATTATTATATTAACCACGTAAAGGAGATATTTGTATAGAAAAGAAGACAACATCAAATCATACCTTGCCTACAAGGAATAGTACAAAGAATCCACCATTAGATTCACCGAAAAGAAATCTTGAAAAAAGAGATTTGGAGATCTTAGACAAAGGCATAAATTTAGGTATTCTATTTTAACTATTGTAAATTTATTTACATTAGTTCCTGCACTATAATATCTTGTCCCACATAGCAAGAGAGGATAGAGTTTGAGTGTCTCAAGGAAACATAAATGGCCAACAAAATGGCACTATCTAAGCAAGGTAAAAGAATAAAAAAAATGGCTCACATTACAGTGTCTACAGACACTCCCATCAACCATGAAATCAAGCATCTACAACAAGCAACCTAAAGTACAAGGTATCCAGACAAAGGAGTCATTATATACTATATAGCACAAGCAAAATATCATAGAGAAGCTACAATTTATCTACATCAACTATCATCTACTACACATTGCAAAGGCAATTCTCAAGACAACATATTAAAAGCATAAAAGGGTAAGGAATAAGGTAAAGTTAAAGTTGTAATACCCAAGATCAAACTTAGAGTAATTGATCACCAAGAAGGAGTACCAAAATCCACCCTTAAATTACCATAGAACCACTAGTGCAAGACTTAGAATCATCACATTTGATGACAAATTTTGGATGGCGCAACATTTAGATAAGCACAACATTGGATAACACATATTGCACTCATTGGTAAGAAAGAAGAAGCATTAAAAAGAATAACTTGCACTAATTGGCAATATAAGGATTATAAGGACATTAGAGACACATCTACATGAAGAAGAAGACACACTGGTTGGTGCTTGTTATTATCTCTAAAACTTAAGGTAATACCTGAGATAAAATAATGCTCACCTTTGAAGCATTAAGAAACATCATTCGAAGGATGAAGATATTACAATCATTTCGAAAGAGAAGCATTTGAGATTAACACTCACAAGGAGACTACAATGGTCGTTTACCACCTACACATCTAAGTAATGATTACACCAAGTATCAAAATCATCAAGAAGATTTAATAATGCACCCAACATTCGACAAAGAGATAAAACTATTAATAGGTACATTGGAAGTCATATTATACCCTCCTTGCTAAATTGATGGCTTGATCAAAGGATGTTACTGTAGCAGTAGAAATTTCATAAGATAGTTGTTCTTGCAAATTTCCTATGAATATGTCCAACATTTCGCGATGAGGTAATGCAAAGTGTAAATTTCCCAAAAGTTGTCTCCACTTAGCCAAGAATTCAGCAAAAATTTCATCTTTTCCTTGTTTCAAGTTGTATAAATATTTATTAGTCACATGCCTCTCTATGTAGGCACCAAATTTATGGACAAAAATTTCTGCTGTCTCCTCAAAAATCCTTATAGAATTAGTGGGTAATTGATAATACCACTCTAGAGCCATGCCTCCCATAATATTAGGGAACATCTTTAGTAACAACAAGTCATCATAAGAAACATCATGACATGATTTCCTAAACATGTGAATATGCTCAATAGGATCTTCAGTTTCTTTATATATCAGGGGGATAGGCATAGGGAAATATTTAGGGTAAGATTGAGCTACCACAATAGGATCTAAAGGTTGACTACACATCTCTTGATAACTGTATGAGGGATGGTAGGGATCCATCTAGTCTAGACAAGAGGCTAACTATTTAACCATGGCTTCAAGTCCTTGTTGTTGTGCACCAAAATTGGTTTTGTTTCACCATATTATTGTCTTTGATAAGTTAATATTGTTTTTTAAGGATTTCCAACTGAAACACTATTGTGTAAAGTTTGTGTGGGGATAGTATTATGGAGTTGATATGAAATCTTGTTTTGTTGGATTTTCTATTGAGGATTGGTATTTTGCACTTGTTTAGCTTTTTATTGATTTAAAATTTTTTGATTAAGATCTTCAGTGAACATAGATTTGAATTGTTGTCTTTGTTGTTTAGGATTTGTTTTTGGGTTTCTTCCTCTTCTCTTTCGGTCGATCCAGGGCTTGCGGGTGGGTTCGTTCCAGTTCGCAACTACAGCCGAGTTAAAACCAAGGCGTGATGAAAATAAATCCTTGAATCCACATTTCACGCAGTTTGATCAGGAGAAAATGCCAGCCAGAAGTTCTAGAATTATCACGCGTATCAAAGAATTCATCCGGCACCATCCCAAAAATTTTGAGCACTAAAAAATGATCGAAATCCATGCGAAAACGCCAAGGAAAATTACCCAGTGCGTTCTGTCCAAATACGTAAGTTGCGGACCAATCAGGTGGCGAGAAAATTCAATTATTAACCACCATCTAAGGTACGCAAATCATATTTATTATTTAGTGGGAAAATATATCCCACATTGAGCGGGTGGAGGAAGCGAAGGCGTTTAAAAAGAAGTCCTCACATCAATTGAAACGTGACTTCGGTCACATGCATATTTAGCCTCCTCGTGCGTAAGTGTCATCATTTTGTCCTGCCTGAGTCATTCGTCCTCGTTGTCGGTTATGGGTTAGTCTGTCTTACCCAGTCAGCTTACCCAGTCAGCTAGTTGCATGCCAATAATTTTGTGTCGCATCGTGTCTTGGTCTAGTCGCTTCGTGTCAGCTATTTGCATTGCATGTCAGCTAGTCGCTTCAGTGTCCTCATTGTCGATTGTGGGTTAGTCTGTCTTACCCAGTCAGCTAGTCGCGTGCCAATCATTTTGTGTCGCATCGTGTCTTGGCTAGTCGTTGTCGTGTCTTAGCAACTGTCCAAACTTGCTAAAGTTGTCAAGAAGTTGTCAAAATTGCTGAAAGCTGTCCAAATTGCTGAAAGTTGTCAAAAGTGGCTGTTAAGGAGGTGAGCCAACAAAATTCAAATCCGCGTCGCAGTTGGAGCGACAGTTGAAGCGGAACACAAAATTTTTGCTAAATTCAACCAAATTTTGTAGAAGTCAAAGCTCAAAAGCTCCTAAGCAGGTTATTCTCACAAGTGCATGAGCAAAAGGTGGACCAAAGGATCTGACGGTCGACTATCAAGCTCGGAGATGACCAATAACAATGCACAAAGACCTCATCGAAGCCCAGGTACAAAAAAATTCTCCTTCTCCTTTCAAAATTGGCAGTTATAATCCACATCATCCACTGGTAGACCCTATGGCTACTAACCCTCCCCCAACTCACAAAAACATCACACAAGGAGACTCAAGTAACTCGGCCATTACCACGGATGAAACTCTTCGACTCTTACTAGATGGTATGCACGAAATTAGTGTCAACCTAAAAAACCTAGCGAGCGCACAAAACCGACTTAATCCCAATACTAATCCCCAAAATCACTCCCATGCACAAAGGAATGAAGAAAATGACGACTAGGATGATGATGGGGAGTAGCAAAGAGGCAATCCAGATAATTACAGGGATCGCTATCATAGACAGCGGTATAACCAATATTAGGAAAGGGATATGGGCTATCACCAACCAAGAGGCACTAATAATTTTCCATGCATTGATATGCCCACTTTTGAGGGTCATGATCCTCGTGGTTGGATAGCCAAAATGGAAGGCATTCTCGACTTATACCAAATTAAGGATTTTGATAAAGTCCATTTCGTTGCATCAAAAATTAGGCACTGAGGCCTACTAATGGTTCGTATGGATTAAGCGAGAGAAAGGAGCTACTATTAACTGGAAAAAAATCACTACCTATTTTTTATAAAGATTTGATGAAGGAGCTACATCGTCATACACAGTAAGATTGTTATCTCTTAAACAAGAAGGATCGATTAGCGAGTTCGTTTCGGAATTCACCAGTTTACTACCATATACATTAGACCTCAGTCCCGACACAGTGGTAGGAGATTTTTGCAATGGATTGAAAGAAAATATTAGGGTGGAGGTGGACATTCAAAATCCAACCACGCTGAACGATTGTATAAGAATAGCCAAGCTGGCTGAGAAGAGAATTCAGTTGTATGCACGGCGTGAAACTTATAGTCATCCTTCATATTGCAACAATTACTTTCATAGAAATGATCAACCATCAAGATACTTTTGCTATAAATGTCGCACTCATCATCCCAGGGAACAAGCATGTGCCCAAAAACAAAACTTTCATATTGAATGCGATCAATATGAAGGAGAAGAGGAAGAAACTTACCACCAAGAAGAACCTATGCAAGAAGAACTACCAAGTACTCTAGAAGAGAAGGAAGAGGATACAATGGTGATCTCCGTGCATGCCCTCATGGGGTTAACCGCCCACCATACCATCAAGGTACCAGGATTTCTCTGCTAGAAAAAGGTGAATGTGCTAATTGATTCCGGCAAGTACCCATAATTTTATCGACATCAAAACAACAAAAGCTTTGAATTTATTCATTAACTCTTCCAACAAAGACAAATTCCAAGTTCTAGTGGCCAATGGGGTGAACGCGCAATGTGTTGGTCGAACATCTCAAGTTTCCATAAAAATGGGAACTTATACCTGGTTTGGATCCCTTTTTGTCATGAATTTAGGGAACTCTGATGTCATTTTGGGAGTTGAATGGTTGGAAACATTAGACACGGTTAGCTTCAATTTCAAAAAATTATTTGTGGAATGGAAGGAAAACGGACGAGTCATTCTCTTACAAGGCATTACTACTCCATCACAAATGGTGAGCTCTCATAGTATGGAGAAGATGTTAAAAAAGGGTGGATATGGATTTATAGCTCAAATTAATTGTTTGGAAAAACAATCTTGAGCAACTTCGGATATTACTGCTCTAGATTTACGAGACATCATAACAAATTACGAAGAGGTTTTCCAAGAACCTAAAGGATTACCACCTAAACGATCTCATGACCATGCCATCCATTTGATTCCAAGGAGTGTCCCACCTAAAAATCGTCCTTACTACTATCCTCAACCACAAAAGATAGAAATCGAATAGATCATTCAGGATCTGCTAGATCATGGAGTCATTCGTCACAACACTAGCCCTTATTCCTCACCTGTAGTTCTGGCTCGACGAAAAGATAACTCTTGGCGTATGTGTCCTGATTTTCGTTCTCTCAATAAACTCACTATCAAGGACAAATTTCCTATCCCTGTCATAGATGACCTACTAGATGAGTTGCATGGTGCAAATTTTTTTACAAAATTAGACCTTCGCTCAGGATTTCACCAAATTCGTGTCAGAGAAGAAGATATTCCCAAAACTACTTTTCGTACTCATGAAGGTCATTACGAATTTTTGGTCATGCCTTTTGGTCTCACCAATGCACCATCCACATTCCAAAGTCTCATGAACCAAGTGTTTCATCCACTCCTCCGTAAGTTTGTGTTAGTTTTTTTTTATGACATTCTCATATATAGAAAAACATGGAAGGACCATTTACATCATGTGGATAAAGCCCTTCACATTTTACACAGAGAAAAATTATTTGTCAAACGTTCCAAATGTTCATTTGGTGTCCAAGAAGTCGAGTATCTTGGTCATATAGTTTCACACGAGGGCGTCAAAGTTGACTCCAATAAGATTAAGGCAATTCAAGAATGGCCTTTACCTAAAACCATCAAGAAACTTCATGGTTTTTTGGGTCTCACGAGCTACTATCGCAAGTTTGTACAAAATTATGGTAAGATTGCAGCACCTCTCACAACACTCACAAAGAAGGATGCTTTTCGTTGGTCGGAAGAGGCTACTCAAGCCTTCGAAGCTCTTAAGGAGGCCATGTGTACAACTCCAGTTTTAGCAACTCCCAATTTTCACAAACCATTTATTATCGAATGTGATGTGTTAGGAATAGGAATTGGGGCTATATTAATGCAAGAAGGTCATCCGTTGGCATTTGAAAGTAAACAACTCTCTGGGAAAAATTTGGGAAGATCAACATACGAAAAAGAAATGTTGGCTATTCTTCACGCAGTAGAAAAATGGAGACACTACCTAATCAGTAGTCGCTTCATTATAAAAATAGATCATAGTAGTCTCAAACATTTTCTTGAGCAAAGGTTTTCCTATCCGAAACAAAATAAGTGGTTAACCAAACTATTGGGCTATGATTTTGTTATCGAATACAAGAAAGGGAAGGAAAATGTAGCCGCCGATGCACTGTCCAGGAAATATGAAGACGAAGTAGTCATTAATGCTATTTCAGGTCCTTGCTCCCAATGGGTGAATCAATTACAAGATGAATGGTTGTCCAATAGCGAAACTGCTCAGATACTTCAAGAATTATCTATAGGGTCCTCTAAACACCCTTTGTTCTCTTATGAAGATAAAATCCTCCGAAAGAAGAACCGCATTTACATTCCACACAATTCAGAACTCAAATCGAAGATCCTCGATGAATCACATGCTTCTCCATCAGCAGGACATTCAGGATTTTTGAAAACATATTTAAGGGTCAAACAATCATTTTGTTGGAAAGGATTAAAAGCAGAATTCAAACAATGGGTAGCAGAATGCGAAGTTTGCCAGTGCAATAAAGGAGAAACAATCAAATCACCAGGGTTGTTACAACCATTACCCATCCCTAAACGGCAATTGGAACATATATCCATGTATTTTATTGAAGGTCTTCCAAAGTCAGAAGGTAGGACAGTAATCTTCATAGTCGTAGACCGGTTATCCAAATACGCTCATTTTCAGGATTTACAACATCCCTTTTCCGCAAGCAAGGTGGCAAAGGTATTTATGGATTCAATTTTCAAATTACATGGTATGCCAAAAAATATTGTAAGTGATAGAGACCCCATCTTCACTAGTAACTTTTGGCGAGAATTATTTCGACTTAGTGGTACCAAATTGACCATGTCCTCAGCCTACCATCCACAGACAGATGGTCAAACGAAGTAGTTAACAAATGTTTGGGTACGTACTTAAGATGTTTTGCTCAAGATAAACAATACCAATGGAGCCAGTGGTTAGCATTGGCATAATGGTGGTACAACACTTCTTACCATTACTCAATTAAGATGTCTCCCTTTGAAGCATTGTATGGCACCAAGCCTCCAACCGTCGTAGATTACGTACAAAGATCATCCAAAGTAGCCAAAGTGGATGATTGGTTCCAACAAATGCAGTCTACACTCACCATCCTCAAAGAGAATTTAGTCCAAGCACAAAATTGTATGAAACAACAACAAGAATTGCACCGATCAGAGAGAACTTTTAATATAGGTGATTGGGTTTTCCTAAGGTTGCAACCTTACAAAAAAGCATCGTTAAGGATAAAGTCTAGCCAAAATTTGGCTCCACGATTCTATGGTCCTTACAAAATTGTGTGCCGCATTGGAGAAGTAGCCTATTAGTTAGAGCTACCTTCATCATCAAGAATACACCCGGTATTTCATGTTTCATGTCTCAAAAAAGTAATTGGTCAGAAAGTGCAAAGTCAATAAGAATTACTAGTGCTCGAAGAGGAAGGACGCATACATCTCCAACCTGAAGATATACTACAACACATAATACGAAGACTAAGATCACGCCAGATTCAAAAATTTCTCATCAAATGGCAAGACCTACCAGAGGAAGATGTCACGTGGGAACATGAAAGTATTTTCCAGACATTTCCAGATTTGAGTACAAAGCTTTCCGAGGAGGGGTGTTACAATACAAATATTATGAGCAGTCGGCCATAATATTTAAATCATTTTATTGCATATATAGATAGTTTCCAAGCGTAGGGTTTAATCATCTTATCTCTTTATATTTTTCTCAATTTATCATTTGCGTTCTCGCACAGGGTGAGCCCACCTCAAGTGGCGAATCACATTGTTATTATTGTAAATTTCTTCTGCGTACTCTTTATCTATTTGAGTGTATGATATTATTCAGCAAGCAAGTTAATTTTAATTAATTAAGAAGATCAAGGAAGGTGTTCCCTACCACAAGATAATCTTCAAAGGAATAAATACTTGGATAAATTATAGCTCTTTTATCGGCTAACCACCTATCACAAACTCTTTGAAGGTCAAAATAAAAGGGTGCACTATCTGGATCCAAAATTCTAGACAAGTCAAACCTTATGATTTTCTTAAGTTCAGTTTCTTTAGCTCTTATAATTTCTAACCTTCTCCAAACCTTAGGGTATGGCACACTACTTAAAGAAGAAAATTCTTGGTTTGCTAGTACTGTACTAACATTGATTCGAACAACTCTCCTTATGTTGTAATCTACCATCTATGAAATTCACTAAAATGTGCAAATATAACTAATAATTTTGTTTATTTTTGTTTTGTTTTATAAATAAAAAATATGCCTAATGTTTTCACATCAGGTTCACCAAAGAATGTAGCCCAAAAATTCTTGCACTCCTTTCCTCAAGGCTAGTGGATATGTGCCTTAGAGGGGAATGTGATAATGGATGGTCTACACCTCAAAAGAGAGGTACTTGATCATACCTTCTTGTGGTTATTTTTTGACGAATTGGGTGGGTTCAGCAGGAAACATTTTATGGTCATTTACGAGCCTAGGTTTTGGGATTTGTTTTGATGTATTCCATTTATCAAATCACGCATACACCTAGTTTAGAAAATATGCAACTATATTAATATATATATGCAATTTTGATTTATATGTAAACAACAAAAGGTAGAAAAAAGAATATAGATAGGCAATGTAGTGCTTAAAATTTGATTTAAAACACTTACTTGTATCCATAATTTTTAAGGAGATTTTGATTTTTGATGTAAGCAATATCAAGCAAAATCCAACAATATCAGTCGAAATCGGGAAGTATCGGGTGACCCAGTTATGCAAAAAACCAACCGATCTTGACTAAACGTTGCAGTTTTAAATTTGGATGCAAAAAACAACAATTTAAAAAAGAAACATATATTTGAATGGGCTTAATAACAATGAGAAATTATCTTAACCAAATAATGGAAGGATATTCATATGCATATCTAGGCTAAATGCTTGAATATTTATGAAATAATAAAGGAGTATGCCTATTAAATACAAAATAATAATAGTAATGAATTGAAATTGATATAATGGATATGAAATATTAATTCTAAATAAGGGGATGGAGAAATAAAATGCAAACTCTGAGGTCTGGATGCCCCTAGTTGGCTAAATTGCAGCAATATGTGTTGTAGGCAAAATCAGGCAAAATGATATTGCGATCGGGTGATCTGATATCGCTTAAATCCCACCGATGCACAATATGAACCTAAAAAAATATAGTGAAAAGGAAAAAGGATGGTGTGAAAGTATATGGGAGTTCCATGTGGAATTCGAGGTGAGGAGCCTGGATTAAAAATGAGGGAGTCAAGTGAGTTATTGGGCCAAAAATGGAAGAGGTTGCAACCTATTTTAATCTGATGAAATTCAAGTGAACTGATCCTGCAACTATCATACATTTGCCCAAATAGAGACAAGAAGTTACAACTTATTTTGTCACCTTGCTAAAGCAGACACTTTTTAGTTTTGGGTAAAATTGGGTGACCCAATTTCGTGTAAAATATTTCGATTTTGCATGAAATCATACGATTTTATGTAGAGGTTAAAAACAAACATATAACGGGTACAAAAATCAAGGTAACCAATTAGGAGTAGAATTTTTGATTTTTTTAAAAAAATTTACCTTAATTTTAATTAATGTGAGTCATTTTTAAGGTGTTACAAGTGTTCTTAGAAAAACAACGTAAAATGTGATAAGGACCTATCTTCTTAGGTTTTAGATTATTATATGTTTTGGACAGGAACCTCTCCTTTCTTAGATATGCCATGACTAACTCCCCCTCTAAGTAGGTATTTTCTCTATGACAAAATTTTGTGTGCTTATCATACTTAGCATTGCTCTCCTCAAGCTATTTATTTACTTGCACACCTTGTTCAAAGTCTTCCATCTTAGTGCTGACACAGGTACCAACTTCCACCTCTAATAGATCTATGACTCCACAAGGAGATAATCCATATACCACTTGAAACGGAATTCTTCCAATTGTCTTGTTCACTAGATTACTATACATAAACATATGCTAATTTAGAGTCCCACTACATAGGGTGTTCCCCTATGAGATATCACAATAGATTGCCAAGAATTAAATTGACAAACTCCATCTATCCATCTATTTGAGGATGATGCATTGAACTATAGTTGAGCTATGCATCCAACATTTTTCAAAGAGTGTGATAAACGTGGCTAAGGAACTTTGTATCACAATCCAACATAATATTGTGGAAACCCATGCAATCTCACTATCTCCTTGAAGATAAAATTCGTTATCCTAGATGTGTCATTCAAATTCTTACAAAAATTAAATATGCCATTTTAGATAATTGGTCCACTACTATGAAGATAAAATTATGACCTCTCTATGTGTGCAAAAAAACAAGAACAATCCATGGATAGTTCCTACCAGGCTATTTGGAAGATTATACACATTTTCATAAATTTGCGCATATCCTTGCACAAACTAGGCCAATAGTACCTTTCTTCCACCATCGTCTGTGTCTTGTCTATGCCAAAATGCCCTTCAAGTCCACCTTCATGTAACTCCTTGATGAGATTCTTCCTCATTGAAATATGGGGGATGCACAACTACTTTCTCCTGAATAGGTATCCATCTTGCACAAAGAAATTTACAAATGGACCTCTATATCCAATCCATGGCTTCATGAATGTATGCCATGCATTAGCAAAATATGTATTTGGACCATATAAATCCTTCATCCCCTCCATGCACACCAGATTAACTATCATTTTGGACAAAAACATGTACCTTCTATTCAAGGTATTCGTGACCTTGTTCATACTCCATGCATGATGCTTCAACATAAAACATTAACCCTACAAATATTCCATACATATCTTGTGCCTTTGATTCAATTTTACCTAAATATTGATGAATTTTAGTGCTTGGTGATCCATGTACAACACTAACTCATTTGACAACAAGTAATGCCTCCACATGTAGAAATATTACACGATATCATAGAATTGTTGATCATAGACATAATACCTCTACCTAGAATTTTCTAAAGTGATCGGTCTACCCTCTTGGTTTAACACAAAATCGATAGTCATTCCACTAGCATCACAATCAGCCTGGAACACCTTTCCAAATTTTGGAAGTGCTAACACTGGTTCCTCTATCACATTTTTATTTAAGAGAACAAAACTCTTGGTAATCATAGCCATCCATTCAAACCCTCCTTTATGCATACAATATGTCAAGGGTGCACCAATACCACTAAATTTCTTGATGAAATTTTGATAGAAGATTACTAACCCATGGAAACTTCCAACCTTGCACTGTATGGTTCTAGCTACTCAACTATTGCATGAACCTTTTTTGGATCCATGTGCAATCCATATTGAAATATTACAAATATCAAGTATATGAGATCCTTCTTCAATAAGCTACACTTCTTTAGGTTGATGCACAAATTTACCTTCCTTAGTTATGCAAACACCTATTGTAGGTGTGCAAGATGCTCCTCCCTTGTCTTGCTAAACACCAAAATATCATCAAGGTACACAACCACAAACTTATCCAAAAATAGCTTCAAAACATCATTCATTAACATCATGAATGTGCTTGGAGTATTTGACAACCCAAATGGCATAACATTCCATTCATACAACCCTTATTTTATCTTGAATGAGGTCTTCCATTCATCCCCATATTTAATCTTGATCTTATCATACTCACTCTTGAGGTGTATCTTGGAGAAGTATTGCACTCCACTCAAAAAATTGATCAAGTCATCCATGTGTGATAGTAGAAACCTATACTTGATGGTAATATTGTTGATAGTGCATGAGTTTGTGCACATCCTTCATGTTCCATTCTTCTTTGGTGTCAATACTATAGGCATTGCACAAGGACTTAGACTTTCCATTATCAAACCTCATTTCAATAGTTCTTCCACCTTATTTTTCAACTCTACACTCATGTTGGGACTCATCCTATGTGATACCTTGTTAGGAAAACTAGAATCTAGAATTAGATCAATGCAATGTGATATTACATACATGGAAAACAATCCATTTGACATTCCTTTACCAACTACATCTGCAAACTCTTCTAGTAGTGCACCTATCTCTCACTTTTTAAAGTTGCATGACTCTAACTCCTTTGCTTGTGTGGGTGTGAGTACTAGCACATATCAACCCTACAAGTCTTCCACCTCCTTGAGAAACTCCTTTTTTGACAACATCATAACTTCACCCTTCTACACACATTATTCCTCCACTCCCATTGGAGTGAACACAAACTTCTTCTCATCCTTCCTAATGGTGTAGATGTTTTTATGCTCATCATGGATAGCACTAACATCATATTACCAATGCCTTCCTAACAATATATGGAATACGTCCACTAGAATCACATTACTCCAAACTAAATCTGCATATCCTATTATATGAAAGGCAACTAGACTCTACTTCATCATAGTCAATTGCTATCCCTTCTCCAACCAAGAGATCTTGTATGATGTTGGGTGCACAATCTTCTTCAATCCCAACTTCTGCATGATATTTGTGGAGACCAAGTTGTATGTGCTACTTCCATCAATGATCAACTTGTAGGACTTTCCTCCTAGATTAAAATTTATGTGGAAGAGGCTTCCCATAAACCGTAAATCCTCTTCACATGTAGGATTTAGCAATAGCTTGCACACCATAAATTTTCCTCATCCTTTGGGTGTGTGCTTTATACTTCACTATCCGACTCACCAGTATTTGTGCCCACTACATGCATATGTTTCTCTATGCAACCAACATATCACAATTCTAGAAATTCAAATGTTTGATGCCCTACTTGACCACATCTAAAGAAGGTCTCTCTAAAACCCTTCATGTGGCTTCAAGACTTATCTTTGCCTTTGCCAAAGTTTTATTTATGATTAGCTCCTTCCGTGTACCACTCATACTAGGATCTTCCTTGCATGGGCTAGTTTGACTTACCCCTCGCTTGTTTTATCCACCATCCTTACCCATACCACTACTATTGAATGTGCTTTGTTGCCTATGGTACAAATTATCATATGCACATAGCATCAGCTGGTAGGCTTCTTCGATGGAGTTGATCATCAACAAACATATCTTGTCCTGAATCAAGATGCATAAATCATTCACATACCTTGACACCTTCTCATTGTCATCCTCTATATGTCCTATGTGAATGCACAATATGTAGAATTCCTCTCTGTATGGTTGCATGGTGGTCTCTCTTTGGTGTAGCTTTTGAAGTTTCTTGAACAAATCATGCATGCAATTAGATAGTAGAAATTTTCCTCTAAGCTTTACCACCATCGTATTCCACGTGGATATTTTGTGCTTTTTCTTCTAAACATGGCTCTTCTAAACTGAGTCCCACCACAAGGTTGCATGCCATTTCACCTTTGTGGTCATGCACTTGACTCTTTTAGGGTCCTCGATTTATTCAAATTCAAAGTATCTCTCTAGCTCAATGATCCAATCCAACAAGTCTTCTGGATTAAAGCTCCCTATATATCTTAAAATACCAAACCTCAGCTTGCTTCTAGCCTTCACTATGGTAGTCACAAATATTTCTTCCATTATGATGTTTTGCATGGCCTCACCCTCATACTTGGCACTATCCCTCTCATCACAATCATCCCTTTCATCTTCACTAATATCACCTACCACTACAACACATCTACATTATAGGGCTTCAATAGCCTCCAACCTTGCCAGTTAGACTCTTATTGTATTAGCTAGATCAACAATGCATGAGCCAGAATTATTTCTACAACCTGCTCTTCAAATTATGTGAGCCATCTCTATGGTTCATCTCTAATGCAATCACAACTCATTAATACTTTAGATCAAACAACTCTTGCAAGCTAACACCACGGAATATGAGCCTATGCTTTGATACCAACTAATGCAACACCATATGTAGGTCGAATTAATGATAGGCACATGGGTGCAAGAGCACATAACAAAAGTAGGTTAAATTATGAAAGTCAAAACAAAAAAAATTCTTTTTATTTTTATCTGTATGGAAGAAAAAAATTGCAATAATTGTGCATAGATTTATACTTGAGCCTCTCTGTGTTATAATCAAGTTCATCCTCCCAAAACTTATTTTTTTCAAAATGAAATAGACCCAACTTTAGTATCAAAATTATAGATAACAGTGTCCCACCCAAACCAAGAATCACAAATCCACTTCAAGGAATTTAAAAAAAATTCAAATTTACAATTTTCCACTTTAGCCAATAATGCAACATTCATAAAGATCATAGAACTGTGTGTGCAAAAATCACAAAATATTTTCTTGCATGAATCATTAATGCAACAACCATAATGACCAGAGAAGTGCATGTGCAAAGACCATAAGCCATTAATATAACGGTCATAAAGACCATAAAACTATGTGCATAAATACCATAAAATATTTTTTTTCCTAAGCCATTAATGAAATGGTCATAAAGACCATAGAAGTATATAAACAAAGACCACAAAATAATTTTCCACCTAAGCCATTAATACAATGATCATAAAGACCATAAAATTGTATGCACGATGAACACAAAACTACATGGCACCTATCACAACACTACATATGTTTTTATTATATATATATATGAATGTTAGATTGCACAAACACAAGGATGCTCCTGCATCACTTTTTGAAGATTTTATTTTTATTTATAAAGATAAGAGCTTTTGAAAGGATCCATGAATCTTTTATAACTAGATATGACCCTCGGAGAGGAGCCTATAAAACATTCTCCCATAAATAAAAGGGATGAAATCCTAAGACAATCAAAACAAGGGATGGACCCAAAACTACCAAAATATAGAACCAAAAACCAAAAATAGAGAAGCAGGAAAAAGCAAGGGATTCCTCATAAAGATCTACCTTACCTTATGTTTTTCTTCATGGAAGCTAGCAACACATTCTATGAGGGGATCTTCAAATACAAGGATTTGAGTTTCCTTTTTCCTAGGGACTTAGTTCAAGGTCCTGCACCTTTCCTTTCAATACCAACAACTATAGTCCCTAATTTTTGAATTTTGAAAACAAGGTAAGGAGTGTAGTGCATGTTACCATATTTTTTTTTGGAGATATTTGGAATTGGATATTACAAACACAGGTGCTTTGGAACATTTGTGATTGGGGATTCTCAATTCTTCAAAATAAAATCTACTAGAATTACAGGGTATTCCAATTGAGGCTTCATGAAATCCTATAATATTGAAAGAGTCTCTCCCACCATGCAAGCAAAAGGAATTTCTTATAGGGGAAAGTTAGGAGGGCTTACTAAGGTGGGAGGATGTTGCATGTTGGAAGTAGGAATATTTTCCAGAGGAAACATCACAGCTCAAGAGGGAGGCTTCTTGGATGGATCTTCAAAGATAAGCATCAAGAGGAGAGGTTTCCTTGCTTCATACATATGGAACAAATAGAAGGCTTGCTTTCATACTCAATTTCTTGAGCTCAAGTGGAGATATTAGAGACCAACATAATGGATTTTTGTAGCTCTAATTCTAGATTAGAGAGGATGCACATTCTGACAAAGATCATTCTCGAATTTCCTTTTATAGTTGAATCAAAAGAAACTAGCTCCCCTATGGCTCTCACAATCCTAATGAGGATGTCTTCATTTTAGAATTAGACCGACAAACTAGGGATTTTAATCCATATCGAAGCAGAGTTGATGCATTGGGTGTTCAGATTAAAGTTTGGATCCCATTTTCTTAAGAAGAGACTGTGTTTACCATAGAATAAAGACCCCCTTTGATGATGCGATTTGAGTCTTCAATACAAAGTAGCTTAACGAGGGAAAATCCCTTAGGAAATTCCATTCTCTCCATGTGCCTCTAAGGTTTCCACTTCGAGAGAGCCCATTTCCTAATGGAGTCAATGTCAAGGTGAGCCCAAGAATTTTCCTACCAAAGAGCTTGATTCTCAAGACACAACTAAATGCATAAGCTCTGAAGGGACATTGAGTTCATCCTAACCTAGATAAAGATCGAAAATGCTACAAATCCCACACCCTAAAACTGAGTTCTTCTAGATAGTTACAACATAGGACTTGGCACCAAATATGGAAAAAAGGGAGAGGACTCCTATAGGAGAAAGTTATGGGTACCAGAGCCTACCCCAATACCTATTGCCTCTAGCCCAGATTGTGCCTCATCCCCATGCCTAGATGCTCTCACTCAAACTAAGGTCACATCCGACTATTGCCTCTAACCCTACAGACCATGCTCCATTCCCAAAGACTCTTCCGCTCATGCCAAGGACATTCCCGCCTTTGCCCAATTCAAAATTCAAATCCAAAGCCTTTCTCCTACGTGAATCTAAACCTACAAACTCCAAATGATACATATCTCTGTAAACCATATTTAAAGATAATACTTAACAGTTATATTTTTTTTTTACTCTTTTCTTCATGGGTTCTAGTTACTATCTTTCCTTAAAGAGTTCCATTACACTTAATGTACAATTACATGTATTTTTAACAATATAAAATAATTTTGAAATTTAATGTAAAAGTTTTTTCATTTTAAAATAAAAATCTTATAATATCTTCGATCTTAAATTATTATTTTTTTTAACCATATATCAATAAGTTTGAAGCTTTAATTTAATGAGCAACTTATCTTATATATAAAAAAATCCTTATGCTTGCGTATGCCTTGATGTTTATATGTATATATATATATAAATGTATTATTTAAAATAATTTTTAGTAATTTATAAAATTATATAAAAATTTTAAAAAGTTATATATTTATATATAATTATTTAAAATTATTTTAATTAATATTAAACTCTACCTCTAAAATATTCAAACCTTATATCTTTATGAAAAGTTGCAAAATCCACATTTACGCCCACAAAAATAATTCATTAAACTGGGATTTACAATGAATACTAACCATACTAAGAATAGAACAGCAGGCTGGAAGCTTGTTTGCAATTGCGTCACTAACAATAAGGTGCATCATTAGGAATATAATTTTTTGGGTTGTCCAAAAACTTTTATAAACCATAATTCCGAGGTTAGGTAAAAAGCCACGTTAACGGGGACAATATTTCCGATTACTCAATCAAAACATATTCTTAGTCTCAAATCTTGTATATGTACATAACATTATTGAAAAAAACAAAAATAATAAAATAAACCACTAAAATAAGCATTATTGGAATATTACAATTGGAGATTTCAAATCCTTTTCTTCTAAAAGAACACTCTAGCATTCACAAGTCTGTTCCAAGGCATAGGGGTTTGGATAACTCTCGAAAGCTCGAAGCATGTAACTAGGGCGCATATCTGAAACTGATCTCTGCACGGAGAAGTAGAGACTACGAATTAATGAGCGGAGTTGCGTGAACATTAACGGTATCTTTCTGCTTCCCAAATGGAACCTAAGAAAGCGAAGGAAAAAGGAGATGTAACAGACGGCACATGTTAAGAAAAAAAATAAAAACTATTGCAGAGGGTCCTTCTATTCTGAGTTCTGAAGTCTACGTCCATGTACGTAGTTCTGTTCTAAAAAAAACAAGGGAGTCATAATATTCGTCCTTTCAACTTACCGTTCAAACCAGCACTTCCTAGGCAACATAAACCTAACTCACTCCACTGTGGTAAAGGTTGTCACAATTCTTTATAGATTTAAAATTAAAACATACTTATATAATTACGTTATACATTCTCATACTCGAATAAACATATATTATAACATAAAATAAATAATAATCTACACTGACTTAAAACTCCCCACACATAAAAACTATTACCTCTACCATCGTCGGCGTCTTGCAAATGTCGTATGTAAAGCAGTATCTGAAATTGGCTGAGGACAGGTCAAACCTTGTTGAAGTTTAGTCCAGGTTGAAAGCGGAACGAAACCACGCACCCAGGAGCTTTTTTACCTTTTTGCACGCTTCTCAATGCCAAACTTGCACGGGATTGGGATTGGGATGTTAATTGGACAAGGAGATGCATGGATTCGGGATGAGGAAGTGCACGGATTTAACTATGCAAATGCCTTCTTACGCTTGCTGCTTTTCATTTCATCATTTTGCTTAACATCCAAGGCTCATATATATATATATAACTGGGGAATTGAGAGAAAAGTTCAACAATTTTCTGACATACATTAATGTAAAAGCTGGTGTTAATTAGATCTCAGAATAATTGGAGCTACTAGGAATAATTTCAAATACTTCAAAAATTGATGAAGGATTTTGATATATGTGAAAAGTAAGATTGTCAAAGTAGGTGAAATCTGGATTAAATTTCAACATTCTTCCTTAATCCATATTCATTTCACAAATGATACGAAGCATTTATTTTTATTTTTATTTTTTATTTTTATTTTTATTTTTTTTTTGCCTTTAGACCTACAAAACAATAATTCAATTTCATTAGTTTTCACCATTCTATGATGCCGGATGTCAATATTTTTGCTTCTACATCCTTTGACAATGCTATGGTAGAATTATTGTCACAAAATATTGTTGTTGCCCCTAGTTCATTATTCAACTCGCCTAATATTCTTCTCAGCCAAACTACTTGATATGAGGTTGAAGTGGCAGTAGTGTACTATGCCTCACTAGTTGATAATGTAACAATTGGTTGCTACTTCGATGACCATGAAACTACACCTTATCCGAAGTGCTATTCTAATCATCAGTATTGTCAACCCAATTGCTATTTGTGTAGACAACAAGCTCAAGCTGCTCTTTGTGTAACCAACAAGCTCAAGCTGGTCCTTTTTTGCATAAAATATTCTGGTCTCATTTACATACCATAGAATTTTTTTGTCTGCTTGCAAATGAGTGTTCTTTGTTGTCTCCATAAATCTACTAATTAAACTCACTACAAACATAATATCTTGTCTAGTGGCTGTCAAATACATTAGAAGAGTCTGACTTTTTGTAGAGGATTGTGGAAAAAAGCAAATTGATTAGTGATGTTTGTTCTCCTCCCAGCTCTGCGGTGAAAAAGGGTAGTGTTACCCATCAACTTCGTCTTTTGGAAATTAAACAACTAGCGGTGTGGAGCTCAATGAGGATGGCTTTGGATTTTGCGGAGAAGGTGGCACAGATGGTTAGTGATATCATTGTGGAGTCTTAAGGTGTCCGTTAGAACTTCCTCGGTTCTTCCTTTGCCTTCTTGTTCCTTCAGTTTTTGTTGTTCCTCTTAGCGTTTTTCGCTTCATGTCTTCTTTGTTTGTACTGTTTCTTTAACCTGGTTTGGTTTCTAGTTATAAAAGGTTTTAGGAGCCCTTTCAAAACCCCTTTCTTAATAATACAAAAAAAATTCAGTAAAATATTTAAACCTTATATCTTTGTGAAAAGTTGCAAAATCCACAGTTAAGCCCACAAAAATAATTCATTAAACTCGGATTTACAATTAATACTAACCATACTAAGAATAGAACAGCAGGCTGGAAGCTTTCTTGCAATTGCGTCATTACAGTAAGGTGCATAATTAGGAATACTATTTTTTTTGGGTTGTCCATAAACCTTTTATAAACCATAATTCCTAGAAGAGTCCGTTAGGTAAAAGCCACCTTAACGGGATCCGATTGTCCAGCTTATATTTTCCCGATTACTCAATCAAAACATATTCTTAGTCTCAAATCTTCGTATATGTACATAACATTATTGAGAAAAACAAAAATAATAAAATAAAAACAATGGCACGACTAAAATAAGCATTATCGGAATATTACGTGGTGATTTCAAATCCTTTTCTTCTAAAAGAACAGTCTAGCATTCACCAGTCTGTTCCCATAAACAACACCTGGATACAAGGCATACGGGTTTGGATAGCTCGGAAAAGGTCGAAGCATGTAACTATGGCGCATATCTGCAGCTGATCTCTGCACGGAGAAGTAGAGACTACGAATTAAAGAGCGGAGTTGCGTGAGCATTAACGGTATCTTTCTGCTTCCCAAATGGAACCTAAGAAAGCGAAGGAAAAAAGAGATGTAACAGACGGCACATCTTAAGGAAAACAAAAAAAAAAAAAAAGAATATTGCAGAGGGTCCTTCTATTATGAGTTATGAAGTCTACGTCCATGCACGTAGTTCTGATCTCAAAAACAAGGGAGTCATAATATTCGTCCTTTCAACTTACCGTTCAAACCAGCTCTTCCTAGCAGCAATATAAGCCCAATGAATTCCAATGTACCACCAACAAAAGTTTAGCCTGTACATTAAACTCGTAAAGGTTTTAAAATTCTTTATAGATTTAAAATTAAAACATACTTAAATAATTAAGTTATACATTCTCATACTCGAATAAACATATATTATAATATAAAATAAATAATAATCTATACTGACTTAAAACTTCCTAGAGATAAAAACTATTACCTCTACCATCGTCGGCGTCTTGCAAATTTTGTATGTAAAGCAGTATTTGAAATTGGCTGAGGATAGCTCAAACCTTGTTGAAGTTTAGATGAAAGCGGAACGAATCCAGGCACCTAGGAACTATTTTACCTTTTTGCACGCTTCTCAATGCCAAACTTGCATGGGTCGGGATTGGAAGGTTAACGGGATTCGGGGATGCATGGATTCGGGTTCAGGAAATGTACATATTTGGCTATGCAAATGCCTTCTAAATGCTATGCAAATTTTCTAAAGGTGATGCAAATGCCTTCTTAAGCTTGCTGATTTGGTTTTTCTTTTTCTTCTTCTTTCTAACTTTCTCTAACTTCCTGTTTTCTCTGCTTTTTATTTCATCATTTACGAATAACATTCAACCTGGGAATTGAGAGAAAAGCTCAACAATTTGTAAAAGTTGGTGTCAATTAGATCTTACAATAATTTCAGTTACTAGGACTAATTCTAATTGCTCCAAAAACTGGTGAAAGATTTTGATATATGTGGAAAATAAAATTGTCCTGTGAAATCTGGATTAAATTCCAACATCCTTTTTTAAACCATATTTCACAAATGATATTAAGCATTTCCTTTAGCTTTCTAAATTTTTCTGCTCTTTAGACCTACAAAACAACAATTTATTTTCATTAGTTTTCACTAGTTTTTTGATGAAATGATACCTTTGACAATGTTATAGTAGAATTATTGTCATTAAATATTGTTGTTGCTCCTTGTTCATTATTTAACTCGCCTAATATTCTTCTCATCCAAACTACTTGACATGAGGTTGAAGTGGCGAAAACATACTATGCCTTAGTAGTTGATAATGCAACAATTGGTTACTACTTTGATGACCATGAAACTACATCTAATCCAAGATGGAATGTATAATTGAAGTGCTATTCTATCATCATTATTGTCAACTCAATTGTTATGTGTAGCCAACAAGCTCAAGCTGGTATTTTTTTGCATAAAATATTACATGGTCTATGGTCCTATTCACATATCATAGAATTATTTTGCCTGCTTGCAAGTGAGTGTTCTTTGGTGTCTCCATAAATCTACTAATTAAACTCACTTCAAAAATAATATCCTGTCTAGTGGCTATAAAATACATTAGACTGCCAACTAACATATTGTAAAGCATTGAGTCCACATTATTGTTGCAATATTTCTTACTCAACTTCAAACCTATTGCAACTGGAGTGATGGCCAGTTTTTTGCCCTCCATTTTGAACCTCTTCTAGACATCTGTTACATACTTGCCTTGAGAGATTAAGATACCATCTGTAGATTGGGCAACTTCAATGCCAAGTAAATATTTTATCATGCCCAAATCTGTCATCTCAAACTCATGCTTCATTGCATTTCTAAACTAGTCAAATAACATATTACTATTGGTAGTATAAATAAGATCATCTACACACAAGCAAACTATTATATAGGTATAGAGAGTGTGCTCATTTAGGCACTTGATGAACTCATTCTCATAAAATTATGCATCAATGTGGCCATATGAAGCCCTCGATGCTTGCTTTAACCCATACAAGGATTTCTTCAATTTAAGCATCTTTCCTTCTTGCCCTTCTAGCTCATAGTCAGGTGGCTAGTCTAAGTAGACCTCTTCTTCCAACACTCTATATGAGTTGACATTCATTTGATACACTTTCTACCTCTTTTGGGTTGCTAATGCCAGAATCATTCTCACTATGCCAAGTCTCACTATAAAGGCATACACTTCATGATAGTCAATCCTTGAATTTTACTTATACCCTTTTACAATCAACCTTACTTTATGCATTTCACATCACCTTAATCATTAAAATTTGTTTTATATACCATTTTATAGCAATGGTCTTATTTACTACTGGAAGATCCATTAGATCCCAAGTGTAATTTTTGGTTATGGTGTCTCTTTCATGATCCATGGCTTTCACCCATTACTAAGGCTTGAAAATTCTCCTGAATATATGTTTTAATATTGACAGTCTCATTAACATACAAAGAGAGAAAGAGGATTAGAAAATTTAAGACTTTGTCAATTTAGTACATAGTTTTCAAAGTGACAAACAAAATACCTTCGAGGATATTTTAAACACAAGGTGATAAAAGTACCATATTGCATGGTCACATGGAACTCAGTTGACTTCTTAAAATTGCTGATCCCACACTCATGTTAACTATTCTATTTTGATTAGATTGATCTAAGCCTTAAGGTATAAGCCAACATAGAGATTATATATATCTTAGTTTATGTTTGAGTCTCTTTTATAAATGAATCCTCTAATTTTCATCTTCTCAAAATGTTGTCACTCTTTAAAGATAATATTTTACAGTTCTCATTTTTTCCGACTCTTTTCTTCACGATTTCTAGTTAATATATTTCCTTAAAGAGTTTCATTGCAGCTATTTTACAATTACACCTATTTCTAACTACTTGTAATTAATTGTTTTTTCATTTCATAATAATAATTATTATAATTATTATTATTCACTAACTACCAAATTTTCACAATTATTTTATAAATAAAATTTATAAAATTTAAATTTTAAAATTATTATTTTTTAACCATGTATATCAATAATGCGAGAACTTATATATATATATATATATATATATATATATATATATATATATATATATAAAAGATGAATGCCAACTTTTGAAGTTTGAATATATATATAATGTAGACCTTGTATTAAAAGATAAAATAATTTTTAATAAGTTATAAGATTATATGAAATTTTTTTTCTAAAGATGTTATTCATTTAATATAATTATTCAACCATATTTTAATTAATAGTTAACAAGATCTCATATTTATAAGTTGAAATATTCTTAAAATTTTAAAATATTTAAGCCGAAAGAACCTTAAAGTTTAACTTAATACTTGGGACATAAAATTAAAGCAAACTAATAAGAGCTCATTTTAGAAAATGAATTATTCAAGAGCTTAAGGCATAATAAGGAAAATCAAAGTTTTAATAAATGGATTAAAATATTTTTTTTAATTTAAACCTTAGACCTTGAACCTTGGCAATATGAAATCAAAATGAAAAATCCTTAACATTAAATTTTATAAGGAGTTGGCACAAGCTTAACTTTCAGATTTTAAGCATATTAAAGTTCACTTACATAGGGAACTCATTTTCTAAAAGAGTTAAACCTTATAAAATCAATTTAATACAATTTATATGATTAAACCTTAGTGTTTGATATTAAAATTGAAAGGAAACCTTAATTTTAAAGCTAATAATTTGGCTAAAATTAAAATCCAAGATATCTAGCACATTTAGAGAATGAGTTAACATGCAAAATTTAATTAAAATGTAACTTTAAGTGTTAGATTTAATGTTTTGGACCTAAAATTAAAAGAGGCTAAACCCTAGAAAAATAGTAGCTATAACAATAATAAATAAATAAATAAAGGAAATAAAATTTTAAATAATTTCTATTCCAAATTAAGTTGAACTAGAAAACAAGAGTCAAATATGAGAACCAAAAGGGAACAAAAAGAAGCACATGGAATGAACCTAGATCGATCTTGACCAGATTGTGCATGACAACTCAGAAGTATGTAATGATTCAATTATCCAATGTTCATAGATATGCTACCAAAGAAGTTAAATATCCATGACTAAAATTCAAGATCTAAATAATAAAAAAAACCCAATTAGACACCTCATATTCTCACTTGAAGACAACTTAAATATCACTCATTTACAAGTGTAAAACACTAAAAATATAGCTTTGAAGCACTAAATACTATTGTAAAACACTAAAATTATGAAATTATAAGGCTATAAATAGCCATTGAGATCCTATGCCAAAGGGTGGGATTCCACTGTAATGATAGACAATTTTAAAATTTTCTTTTCTTTGTAGTTGGTGGAATTTTGCACCCCTATCACTATATTTGGAGAGTTATCCTTCAATTATTTAATGAAATAAAATCTAAATGTACTTATTGAATATTTTAATCAATATAATATGCTACAATTCTTGATGCAATCTGTACATGATGATGGTGGTTACATTTGAGTCAATTTTAATGTGTTTTCTATGTCCCCTTTGAAGATGGTACCACTTTGATTATGAGACAGAGCTGGTTTATTTTAGAATTTTTTGCTTCAATGAATTTCAACATAAGTCTTCAAGATACACTAGCTTTTTTTCTTTCTTTACCTAACCCTTTCATTTTGAATTTATTTTGAAACTAGCTTAGATTAGGAGTAGATTAGTTGAATTTCATTTTGAAGCTCATTTTATGTTATATATTCTTTAAAGTTTTAGAAGAATTATTGCTATGTGCTATAATGTTTTATATATATATATGATGTAATGAATGATATATCAATGATAATTTCAAGGTAATAAGCCATAAATCTTACTTTTCTACATTCTCTAGAAGCAATATTTGATGTTAATACTTATATTTTGATGACTACATGAATGATTGAATCAGAAGGTTTGTTTCTTTAAGTTTTAATGACATGAATTAATCTCGCCTTTGTAACATGTACGTGTGGCCTAGAAATATTCTAATTTTTATCTTATTTTCCTTTCAATTACTAAATAATCTCATAGAATAAATCAACTAGGTTAGACCAATCTTATGAGAACTTTGAGGGAATCGATTATTTCTTTTTCAAGAGAGGACATCTTGACAAGTCCTAATTGTTGGTATATGTTTACAATTGGAAGCAGATGTATCGCTCAACAATGTGGAACAACAAAGATCTCCTGATTCTGCCTATTTCACATGACATATGTGACATGATTTCTTTGTTAGAACTCAGATCCTTACCTTACAAAAGCTCATATAATAATTATTTTTAAAATATTTAAACTTCAAATATTTAAATTGAAATTTAAAATATTTAAACTTCAAATATTTAAATTGAAATAGTTAAAGCTACAAAAATAATTTAAATAATTTATTAAACTGGGATTTACAATTAATAGAACAACAGGCTAGAAGCTTGCTTTCAATTGCAGCATTATTAGTAAAGTACATCATTAGAAATAGTATTTTTTTTTCCAGAGAATTTTTACAAATCTTAAGTACTGTTAAAAAATCAAACTAACAACCTACCACAAACATTAATTTCTATCACCTTATCCTTGACATTTTCTTAGTCTCAAATTTTGCATATATACATGACATTATTGAAAAACAAAAATAATAAAATAAAAACAATGGCATCACCACCAGTATAAACATTACTGAAATATTACAAGTGGTGATTTCAAATCCTGTTCTAAAAGAACACTTCAGTACTCATCAGTACGTGCCCATAAACAACACCTGGATACAAGGCATACGGGTTTGGATAACTCGGGAAAGCTCGAAGCATGAAGCATGTAACTATGGGGCATATCTGAAGCTGGTCTCTGCACGAAGGAGTAGAGATTATGAATTAAAGAGCGGAGTTGCGTAAGAAATCGAAGAGAAAAAGACATCTAACAGACGACACATCTTAAGAAAATAAAATAAATTGCAGAGCGTCCTTCTACTCTCAGAAGTTCTGTTCTCAAAAACAAGGGAGTAGTAATATTCGCATTTCCACTGTCTTTTCAACTACCGTTCAAACCAGATCTTCCTAGGAAATATAATCTAACTCCAATGTACCACTCTAAGCTGATAACCAATAATAGTTTAGCTTATACACTAACCTTGCTTTTGAGAATTGTATAAAGATTTAAAATTAAAACATATGTAAATTTTGATAGTCAAATAAACATTAAGCTGATAACCAATAATAGTTTAGCTTGTACACTAACCTTGCTTTAGTGGTAAAGGTTTTAAAATTGTATAAAGATTTAAAATTAAAACATATGTTAATTTTGATAGTCAAATAAACATAAAATACGACTTAAAACTTCATAGACATAAAAACAACTATTACCACTGTCATCGTCGGCGTCTTGCAAACGTCCCATTTAAAGCAATATCTGAAATTGGTTGAGGACAAACCTTGTTTGAAGTTTAGTCCAGGTAAAGTGAACCAAAAAAATAAATAAGATATTGTAATAATGTCAGTAGATAATTGTTTTAGGGTCGCTACTGCTTAGTTTTTTTAGCGTAGCAAGGCAGCGTAGTTGGTGACAAGGACGTGGTTCTTTCTATGTGTGCGTAGTCCCTTCAATTATGAATCCCAAATTGAGGATCATACATAGGGAAAGGCAAGATCTTTTTTTTTCTTAAATTTCGTACAGTGAGAATATTAGTGATATGTTGATTATTGTTCATCACTAGGGATTAAAATTAATTCAGTTTTTACTTAATAGATATCCAAAGTAATTCAGATTTTATTTAACAGATTTTTGATATATCTTGTTTTTAGCGAATTTCAGAATTTATGGTCAGATTTTAGATTATTAGGAGATTCGATAGACACCACTTTTTACATTTAATGCATGTCACCAGGTAGCTATGTTTTCCCCTATTTCTCAGCTATATATATATATATATATGATAGGTATGATTTGGAATGATGAAGAGAGCAGTTGAAGCACTAATAGAGGAGAAGGAGAGAGATGGAGGTAAATAAGAGGAAAGGACAAGAAGGTAATTGCAAAAGGAGAAGAAGATATGGAGGTAAATAAGAGGAAAGAACAAGAAGGTAATTGCAAAAGCATTTAGGAAATCTCTTGCGTGGAGTAGTGTAGCAACATCACAACCTTAGTTGTAGAGGTGTTTAAAGTTTATGAAGAAAGAAGCTCCAGGTGGAAAAGCTTCGTTTATTGTAAAGTTGCTATAGTAGCGTGGTTGAATATAAAATATATTTGTTTATTTGTGCCTTTGTGTTTTTATCTAATTTGTTGTGACTATTTTTTACTTAAGGATTTGCTTTTTCAAGATCGTGCAATGTTAGTGTGAATAAACCCACAAAGTTTATTTGCAAGTTTACTTTTTAGGGTTTTGCACTTGTTTGGTTTTGGAAAAACCCAAATCCATGCATGTGCATAAAGTCAAAGTCAAACTTCGGTTGACGTCATCCACCTTTTGAAAAGTTTAGCTTTGTGCAATTACACAAAACTAGAGCTTAGCTCTCACCCCCTCATCCCACCTTTGTGCAAGCCTGACATTGTGCAAACCTAGCTTTGTGTAGCCCGACTTTGTGCAAGTTTGGCTTTGTGCAAGCCTGAATTTTTGAAAGCCCAACTTTGTGTAGCCCCAAATTCATTCAACCTTGGCATCATGAAACATGAAAAAAATACAAAATGGTCCTAGGCCCTTGGTTATGTTTCTCTTTCAAATTGATATCAAAGTCTGAGGCATTAGTGGGACTTTTAAATCCATAGCAACAATGGCTTCCAAAAATAATATTTTGTAATTACATATCCCATGATTCAATGACAAGAATTATGATTACCAGAGCATCCAGATAAATATTCTATTTGGGTCTTAGGAACTGTGGGACTTGGTGGAGAATGGGTATCTAGAACCAATATATGTAGCAATATTGAGTTATATTTCTCAAGTTGATAAAGATTTGTTGAAGGAGAACTGAAAGAAAGACCAAAATACCTTATTCTAGATAATACAGGTAGTTGAGGAGACCATCTTTTCTAGAATTGCAGCAACAACCAAATCAAAGGAGGTATGAGATATTTTATCCAACTCCTTCCAAGGCATCAAAAAAGTGAAGTTGGTAAGGTTGTAGATGTTGAACATAGATGAGTGAATCAAAGTCCATGACAACTATTTTACCTGCACAATGGGTATTATCAACCAGATGATGATGAATAGTAAAAATATTGAGAACCAAATAATAGTGGAGAAGATTCTAAGAAACCTACTTTCCAAGATTGACTCAATAGTAATTGCCACTGAAGAATCAATAGACTTAAAAACCCTTTATGTGGATTAGCTCATGGGTTCTCTACAAACATATGAGCAGAGGATAAACCAGATAACACAATCATCATTGGAGTAGGCATTTAGGATGCATGTCTCATTGATAGACAATAGTAGAAGGGAAGAATCCTAGCAGGCAGCCTCAAGTTTTGAAAGAGGAAGTTGATAGAACAATAGAGGAAGATGTGGCAGAGGTCATGAAATGAGGAAGAACAAACTAATTCAACAAAGTATAAGCTAGTTGTAATTTCCATCAAGCAAGAGGAAGAGGTAACAACAAAAATAAACAAGGAGGATCAAACCAAAGGTATGATAAATTCAAAATCTAATGCTTTTACTACAAGAAATTTAGACATTATAGTTGAGTGTAGAAAGAAGATGGCTAATGAAAGTAAGCAGTATGCCCACTATACCAATGAGAATGAGAATATAGAAAACAAAGATGTATGTGGGTTTGTAATGCTAACTTATAGTACTAGTGAAGAGAGACAAAAGAATGTATGGTACCTTGATAGTGGTTGTAATAACCAAACATTTAAAAAGAGAGAAATATTCTCACAACTAGATTAAACCATCAAAACTAAGGTGAATATGGGAAACAACAACAAAGTACCTATCATGGACAAAGAGAGGATTATAATATTCACAAGGAAATTAGAAATAAAACACATCCTTCATGTGTATTACGTGCTTAACTTAAAACATAATTTTCTAAGTGTTGGGCAACTAGTGTAAAAGGGAAACACTATGGACTTTGAAAATGAAGCCCACATCATTAGGGATAAAGAACATAGGATCATAGAAAATGTGGCCATGACCAAGAACAAGATGTCTCCTCTAAAACTTTAGAGTGAAATGTTGCTTTCATTTAGTGTAGTTGTAAAGAATGCTACATGGTTTTGGCATCTTAGATTTGATCTTTTAAGATTTGCTATCCTAATTTGTTGCACAAATTTTAGATAGTAAAGGGATTTCCTCATAGAGCAACCAAATCAAGCATGTGAAGTTTTTCTAGTAAGCATGCAACATAGGTATTCATTCCCTACAAGATAATCTTGGAAAGCTTCATAACCATTGGAGTTGGTGCATTCAAATATATGTGGGCCTATGCAAACCAACTCATCTGCTAACAACACATTTTTCTTAACTTTATAGATGATTTTAGTCAGAAGACATGGGTATACCTTCTAAAACAAAAGTTAGAAGCTTTTGGAAAATTTAAGGAGTTTAAAGTTTTAGTTGAAAAGTAGAGTGGCTACTATGTGAACACTCTCAAAATAGATGGAGGATGTGAGTACATCTCTAATGAATTCCATAAATTTTACAAGTTTACAAAGATATGAAAAGAGCATCCCTAGTATGTATTCTATGTTTTGTATGCTCTATGTCAATTAAAATTTTAATCAGATTTGGGCAAGTCTACCTTTAAAATCATAGATATTCTTATCTAGGTTGTATCACCAACCAACAAGGAATTCATGAAGACCTAGAAATTGCTTGTGTTATATAAGAATGGTTAATGCGTAAAACCCTAACACAACAAATATGTTTCTTTACCTTCATTTAACTCTACTGTAAGATCATCTTGGGATTCTCACTATCTCATTTTTTATAAACTATGTCATGTATTGAAGGGTAAAGTTCCACTAGATTTCATAACAACAATACACATTTGAAGATATAAAGTTGTACCTCTATTTAGTATCATTTTTATTCCATCCACACATCAATTAGTCATTCAATATTGAAACTTACTTTTTTGAATATGCACTCTATGCCATCTTGATCGTAGAAGAATCGAAGCCAATCAATGATATCCATAAATTATTTAAAGAAAACTGAGTGTTACACTTAGGCTTGTTCTAATAAAACTTTAGAAATAATCTAATATACCTATATATTAATGGTCATGACTCTACGAAATGGTAAATAAGTTACAAATCCTCCAAAGGAACAAATGGACATTGAAAACCCTAATGACGAGAGAAATAAAGTAGAAGAAGAAAATAGAGAAGAACAAGATGAAAAAATGGAACAAGTTGTAGCAAATCCAAAACCTCACCTTGAGCCAAAGATAGGATCTAAAGGGGAGGTTCAATTTAAAACTACAGATCAATTTTGAATTTTTGTAAGTTATAATTGCCTTTCTATTTTTAAAGCCTTCGAGGTAGAAGACTATTTTAGGGGTCAACTTTCAGTTAAAGCCTCCTTAGAGCAAGCTTTCGAACTTCAACACTCTTCTTCTCAACTTCCTCATTCCATATCACCATATCTCCTGTGGTAATCCCACTCTTGATACCACTCAATTTATTCAACCTCTAGGTGTTCACTCACAAGTCAAAGACCAAAAAGCATCACAACAACAAACTATTTATGCCACTACTACAAGTATTAGTGTAGGAAAAAACTCACAAGTTCTTTCAACTAGTGAATTTTTTTCCATCTCTATCACAACATACCTCCTTGTCAATTATATGATCCATAATTGCAAGCTTCCACATCACAAAATAATCCTTCATCACAATCGATTTATTCACAACCATCCCATTTCATTCCTCCATAAATTTCTATCCCTTGTTCTTCATATATCCCACACTCTTCTCATAATGTAACAAGTTCTTATCAACAATTTACCACACCCATTTTGAATCCTCTTCATAATAGCATCTTTATCCCATATATGAATCAACATCAAGGCAACTCTTCCTTTGTTAATCCTATGCACAATAATGTTACAGCTTCGGTTCTAACTCCTTATCAGGATGCACAAGCTACTTACTATCCTCAAAAATATAGTAGTACCAAATGATCATAATGCACAAACATACCATCTAAAAGCTATGATAAAATAGTTAACGTCACAATTGGATCATATGGATCCATACCATCCTACATACAATTACAGAGAAATATACAATCAACCTTTGGACTCTCTAGTGGTTGCAAGACCATATCCTAAAAATTTTCCAATGCCAATCCTACCCATTTATAAAGGGACTAAAGATCCTATTGAATATATTATAATATTTAGAATAACATGTCATGATATTACCTATGAAAACAGGTTATTATTGAAAATATTTCCTAAAAGTCTTGGAGGTATGTCTCTAGAATGGTATTATCATTACCAATGCATTCCTTAAGGAAATTTGAAGAGACAACATAATTACTTGTGCATCAGTTTGATGTGTATATTAAAAGGCATGTAACTGTTAAGGATCTGTATAACCTCAAACAAGGCAAAGATGAAATTTTTGCTAAATTTTTGGCAAGATGGAGAAATATAGTAGGAAAGTTACACTTTGCCTTACCAGCTAGGGAGATGTTAGAAATATTTATTGGAAATTTATAAGAACAACTTTCATATGATTTGAAAACTACCACTGTCACCTCCTTTGACCAAGCCATAGATCTAGAAAGGAGAGTAGAGGAAGCCCTTGTGAGGAGAGGGCAATTCAAAAGAAAGGAAGAAGACAAGTATTCTAAAAATTAATATAAAAATAAACATGTGGTCAGAGATGGAGTGACAGATAATAGACCCCTTACAAATGTTAGTTTTGCTGAGACTATGAACAAATTCATATTGAAAGCACCACGAAAAGCCCTACCATGAAATTTTACAAAACTAAATCAACCATTGAATATGGTTTTGCCACAATTATTGTAATGAGGCTTGATAACATTACCATAAATTTGACATTTAGATACTACTCAAAGTTGGTATCAGGTTGGAAAACATTGTGACTTCCATAGAGTCGATGGCCATTTAAAAAATTTATGTAAGAGGCTGAAACACATAGTGCAAGATTTAATTGATAATAGAAAATTAGAAAAATAAGGATCTTACCAAATACTAATCCGCCTATAAATTCACAACCTCCTACACAACAAGCACAAAATGCAAATCAAAATTTAGATACTTTTCAAAATCCATTGCCAAACAGAGGCAAAGAAGCAATAAATCAAGTAGATTATCAAAAAGTGCCACACCCAACATGATATGTGGGTATGATTGGTGATATTCCAACATTCCCATATACATCAAATGCATCTATGTTTTCATAGCCTTATGTTGTAAATGAGAATGAATAAGATGAGGTATTTTAACAATTTTCTTTAATTCATATTAAAAGTGAGTCTGAATATGAATTAGACATTACCTCACTTTTAATGATAGCCCAAAAAATAAATAAAAATCTATAACACCTATTACATATTTTTTGGTTCTTGATGAACCTTTTTCAAAAATGCTAACAACTCACCCATATTTGCATCAATTGTTGCCTCTAGAGAAAGCAACAAATCATAGACCTCACCCTATCCAGGTTACCCATATCCTTCAATTATTACCATACAATTTATTTTCCATATAGATAATATTGTGGGCATGATAGGAGCTATAACTAGGCAATAGGCTCAAGCTCAAACATCTCAACCCCAATCATCTACAACTCAATCACCTCTAATATTGAAGGTACCTTATAAGAATAATAATGCAACCAAATCACAACAAAAAGTACCTTATGACATCACTGAATATTTAACAAACACAATAGCTAGAATTTCACTTCTGGACCTTCTTCGATCCTCCCGTACTCATAGGGAAGAATTTATGAATACCTTATGTCAAATGATGGTGCCTTAAGATATAAACCCTACTTCTGTAGTTAATGTTGTAGCCTCTTATGAAGTGCATTCTATGAATTTTCATGATGAAGATATTCCTTCACAAAGCTTACAGATAATCCTCTCTATATAACAACTTTAATTGAGAATATTTTTGTTAAAAGGGTGTTGATTGATAATAGGTCATCTCTAAACATTTGTACTTATGAATTTTTAAAAGTTTTGGATTTAAAAATAAATATTTGAAGAAAATTGATTTAATCATCAAAGCCTTCAATGATGAGCTTCAAGAAGCTTCTGGCATGATATCCATTCCCCTACAAGTCGGCCATAGAATTTTGGATACACGTATTAATGTTGTACCTTATCTTGCATCATACAACATTCTTCTAGGGTGTCCATGGATTAATGCAATGAGGGTAGTTATATCCACCTTACATCAGTGTGTAAAGTTTAAATTCAAAAATCAATATGTCACTATCCATGATGACCCTAGACCTTTTGATATGTGTGCTATGGCTAAACCTATTGACATTCCTTTTTGCCCTAGTTTATCATTATCAAAATCTCCTTCTTCTCACACATCCTCATCTACATCCAATCATTCACATTCTTCTAACGCACCTTCATCTTCTCATACCCATATTCGATCTACATCATATAACCGTACAGATCAATATTCCAATGATTCATATGATCCATCACCACCTTCTCATAATGCCAATTTTGACATACACAATTCTCTTCTCTTATCTAAATTACCACCATATCATAGAACTCAAGGAATACCCCATAAAAGAGGAGATTTACATCAACTTGGTATTCAAACCTTCTTTGTTGTTGGTTATACCATAGATGAGAAGATTTTTAGTAAGACAATCTTAAATTTTGAAGAAAGCAATTTTACCTAATGCTACCTATCAGATGATTTTTTGGTTCCTAAGAAAATCATGAGTACCATGGGTTATAAAGGCAAAGGTTTGGAATGGTTACAAAATGGTATATATGAACCATTAGACACCAATGAGTGACCTGGATGATGTGGCCTTGGATACATCCCTACAAAAAATCAATCTTTATCCTTTGAGGATGATGACCATTGGGTCACTTATGTTGAATACCTTGAAGAGATTCAAACTTTAGAATGGACTAAAGAAGATGAAAGACCTCCCTATGCCTCAATTCTCCATTGTAATATGCTTTTAGTAGTCTATCCTGAAATTATAGCAAACCCAGAGGAATATATAGAAGTATCTTGTGACATTACACATGATGATATTATGCAAAGAGGTTTATTTTTAATGGATCTATCCCATATATGGCCTATATTCAAGAATCCAACCCACAAGAAGAATTTACAAAGTTATCTTTCTAGGAACTTCAACAAATGGGTGTTTCACCTGCTCCTAATTTTGAAAGTGAATCTCATATTATGATTGAAGAAGTCTTAAAGATTAATATAGGCACTGAGGCTAAGCCATGTATGGTCAAAATAGGAGTCACTTTGAGTGAAGACCAAAAAGTTAGATTCTTAGAGTTTCTTGTGGAATACCCTGATGTCTTTGCCTAGACTTATGTAGATATGTTTGGTCTTGACTCATCTATAGTTATGCACCACCTAGTGGTTCATCTAGATGTGAATCCTATAAAACAAAAACGTAGTAAAATGCACCATAAAGTTACCTTAATGGTCAAATAAGAGCTACAAAAACTCTTAGATGTTGGTTTCATCCAAGCTGTTGACTATTCTTATTGGATATCCAATGTTGTCCTAGTAGCCAAAAAGGAAGGTAAAAAGATCATAGTCTGTACAAATTTTAGGGACATTAATGTTGCATGCCCTAAAGATGATTTTACTCTCCCAAACATGGACCAAATTTGGATTTTATAGCTGGGAGTGGTATGTTGTCCTTAATGGATGGTTTTATAGATACAATAAAATCCATATCACACCAGAAGACCAACCTAATACTACTTTCATTACACCATGGGGCAATTTCTATTGGAAAATCATGCTCTTTGGTTTAAAGAATATATGTGCGACTTATCAACGGGCTATGGCATATGTATTTCATGATATGATGCATGATATTATACAAGACTATATAAATGACATCATTGGTCACTCTGTCAAAGAGGAGGATCATATTCGTGATCTTAGGCAGATATTTGATATGATTCATGAATATAAAGTTCACTTAAATATTGAGAAATACTTTTTTGGAATAAAATTTGGTAAGTTTCTAGGTTTTATTGTGTCCATATGAGGGATAGAAATAGACCCAAATAAGATAGAATTCATCATAAATATACCACCTTCTAAAAATCTAACTGAGCTTCATAGTTTGCAAGGCAATCTTCAATCTATTCACCGCTTCATTGACAAATTAGCAGATAAATGTCAACATTTTCTTAAAATTCTTAATAAAGGTACACCCTTTAATTGGGATGATGAATGTAAAGATGCTTTCAAAGCTTTTAAACAAACTTATTATCACCACCTATCCTTGTCCCTCCTAAACCCAATCAACCATTTATTTTGTACATTTCTACTTCAAAATGTGCATTGGAGGTGATGCTCACTCAACATGATGATGAAAATAAAGAGCAAGCAATTTATTACATTAGTAGAACCTTAATAAGATATGATATTGGGTATACCCCTTTAGAGAAGATTTATCTCATTGTAATGTTTTCCATACAAAAATTGTGCCATTACATGCTTATTCCAAAAAAATTTGTCATAACAAAATTTGATCCACTGCATTATTTGATGAGTAGGCCTTACTTGTCAGGATGAGAATCCAAATGGGTTTTACCCTTAAGAAAATTTTATTTAATCTTTATCGACCAAAATTTCATAAAAGGATATATGATAGTCAATCAACTTACCGCAACCCCTCTTGAGTCCACTCATCCTCTAACAATAGAATTTCTAGATGAATGTCTTGACATCAAGAATGATCATTCAGACTCTTGGTCTCTTTTCTTCGATGGAGCTCACTGCATGAATAGCACAAGCGCAAGAATTATATTGGTGTCTCCTAAAAGAAATTAATTCCATTATCATTTAAGCTCCAATTTTATTACATGAACAACATGATAGAGTATGAAGCATGAATTCTTGGTTTACGTGTAACTTTAGACTTAAGAATTAAAGTCATATATTTTTGGAGACTCACAACTTATGGTAAAAAATATTAATAATGTATACCAAACTCGGGATGAGAATATCCATGCTTATAAATAATTTGTTGAATAACTTATTTCTTTGTTTGAAAAGGTCACCATTGAATCCATTCCTCGTAATAGCAATCACTCTACATATACTATGACAACAACAACTTCCCTCATCCCCTTGAATTTAGATGATGATCATGTCACTATTATAATTCAACAACTATGAGAGCCTGGATTTCTAGAGTCTAGCTTAATGCCTTTGGGTGTATTTGTAATTGGAGACACATCATCAGAACCCTGGTATGTAGACATCCAAATTTTTCTCCAAATGGTTCTTTTCCAGATGGTTTAGATAGAAATCAATTTAGACTATTATGTAAAATAGCTTGTCACTTTGTCATTATAGGAAATACCCTGTATAAGAGGTCTTTTCAAGATATTCTCTTATGATGCCTCAACATGAAAGAATCTCAAAAGGCACTTAGTGAAGTACATGATGGATCTTGTGGAGGCCACTTTAGTGCTAGTGCTATAGCCAAAAAGTTCTTATGAATGGGATATTATTGGCCTTACATGGATAAGGACATGAATGATTATGTGTGTCATTGTGACAAGTGTCAATGACTTGGAAATCTTGTTCATGCTCTTGCTCAAGATCTTCAAACAATTTCCTCCCCTTGGCCTTTTTCCCAATGGGAACTCGATATCATTGGGAAGGTCAATCCAATTTTGTCTAATGGTCATAAGTTTATAATAACAACAATTCAATATTTTACAAATTAGGTAGAAGTTATGCCATTGGCTTCTTGTACAAGTACCCAAATATATAAATTATTTTTTAAACAAATCATATATAGATTTGGGATTCCCTCTACACTTGTTTTCAACAAGGGAACTTGTTTCAAAAATAAAGAAATAAAAAAATTGTGTGCAAAGTATAAAATCCAACATAGATGGTCTAATCCCTACTACCCACAAGGTAATGACCAAGCAAAAGCTTCTAATAAAACCTTAATCAAAATCCTAAAGAGGCTAGTTAATAAATCTGGTCTAGATTGGAATATTCAATTGTATCCCACGTTATGTGCTTATAGGACTAGTGTCAAAACTCCCACAGGTGCTTCGTCATTTTTCTTGGTTTATGGTGCTAAAGCTATTTTTCCCTTTGAACTTAAAAAGCCTTCTTTAGAACTTCTACTTCAAGATGTCGAAGTAGGAGATGATTATAGGGCTAGACGATTAATTCAATTAGAGTTACTAGATGAGAAACACATAAATGCATTAGAGCATCTTTGTGCCTATCAAGAAAAACTCAAAAGAGCCTAATCAAAGAAATTTCATATTTGGTCCTTTGAGATTGGTGACCTTGTCCTCAAATAAAATCAGAAAAAAACTAATGCTTGAATAAATATAAAAGGAAATTTTAAACCAAATTGATTAGGACTTTTGGTCATAACTACTAAATTTGGATCGGGTGCATACCATTTGAACACATTATATGGAAAATATATTAAAGAACCAATGAATATAATGCACCTAAAGAAATATTATGCATAACTAAAAATCATGTTTCATAATCCTACATATCCATTTTGCATTTTGCATTTCAATTATTTTTGCACTTCAAAATCATACATCATGTAGTTGCATTTTGCATTCCCTAGGTTTATCTAGTCCAATTGCATATGTAATATGGTCACATCCAATTATGACATCATTTAAAAACTTAGGACAGACACTATCATGTTCATAGTATATCTTGGTCCCTTTAAATGATTTAGGATTTATCTCGAACCAATTACATATTTCACATTTTTATGAAATATTGCTTCTTGATATTGAATAAAAATCTCTCTTGAACCAAAAGAACACTCTTTCACTAAGAAAAATTTTAGTTTTGGGAATAGATTTTTTCAATTTCTTGAACCAAAACACATTTACATATTTTAAATATTATTTTGTGGAAAGGAAATATGATACTATATAGTAGTACTTGCCCCTCAAGCAAAAGGTTTCCCTTGCTTTTCTATCATGTGCATGGTCTAAAAATTTAAGAATTAACAAAAGGGCAAGCTCCCCCCTACCCAAAGCAATAAAATCCCTTGATCCACTCTAAAATAAGCAAGTATCCCTCAAAAAAAGGAAAAAAGAAAAGAAAAGAAAGTGGTTCTCACCACTAAATCCCTTGCTCCTCCTCGAATATGAGCAAGTATCCCCAATAAAGTACGTCAAAGAAAAATCAAAAGAAAAGAAGGGGGTAATGAAATTAAACCCCTAGAATTCTCAATATTTGAAAACCATTGGGTGACCTCCATTACAATAGTGGATTGAATAAAATTTTCCTGGAAATGGGGTATCCTTACGTGTGGCAATACATCTATCACATTACCAATATCTTCTCATGGATAAGCTAGATTTTGGAGGCTTGTATTACAGAGTAGTTAAGTCTAACCATGTACAAAATCAAGGTAAAATAATTCATCAATTGCACACACAATGGTTCCTGAATGGCTTGCATCGTTACCTTCCTCAAAATTGGTAAATGAACTTCACTAGCACACACATTGGTTCTCGATAGATTTTTGTCATAATAAATTTCAATATTGGAAAAGAAATCACATATCACACACTGATTTGTGATAAAATTGATTTCATATTAAAGATAACCAAGATTCTCTATGAATTTTGATTAGCTAATATCATTATATCATCATGGATCTATATAACCATTATCATAAGCAATTGAGGCTAAATAAATATATAGTCTTACATATCATATTCACTATTTTCATATAATCCTTTTCTCATGTATTTGATCATATTGCATGGTTTCTTGGAATACACATATATGCATATCTCATCCACATATATTTACTGGGTCATATAGTTTGCATAAGGACTTTGTGATGATGGCATGAGGTAATCCTAATTAGTTTACTTCACATTAGGAATATTAAGCCTAGCACAATTTCTCTATTATATTTTATCATGTCTAGTCATTATTCATCATCAATAATATCATTAAATTATCAAACATCTTGGGAACCTGCACCTACAATTTTAGCATAGTATCCCACATCTTATAGGATTTTCTTTGTGACCACAGGTGAGAAGCAACCTCCATTGATGGCTACATACAAGAACACGTCCTTGAGGACTATTGCTGATAGATCACCATCATAAGGGTATGTCCCTCAACACATATTCTCTTCTCACAAGTTCTATCCTATCAATTACATCACATATCTATAAAAATTTCCATTGACTAGCATGATTAGAATAACAAAAAATGCATTTTAAAACAAACATGACCATAAGCATCATTGCTCATTATTTAAAATCATTTATCAAATGTCAAAACAACAAAAAATATGCATCTACACAACACATGAATAGGAAAAAATGAATTATGACATTAATCTCAAGGAAAGTACATATGTATACAAAAAGAGGAGATAGGTATTCCACAATAAAAAAAACTTGGCATATTCAGTCATCAAAAGGAGGATGTCACAAATAGACTAGAATCTAAACATATCATCCTCTAGATGCTTTATATCCTTGGTCCTCTTCCCTATCATGAGGTGCACTAGGTGGGCACGCACACATGGAATGACTCACTATTAGTGAGGATGATCGAGCATGACTCTAAGCTACTAGATCTGGTGGCAAAGGCACCATTTGATCCGCTAGAACTACCTGATAGGAAAAACCCTGATAGAATGTCTCTCACTGACCAACTAATGTTACCTCTGCTTGACTTGTTCGAAGCTCATCCTAAAAATATCTTTGCATGATGATCCTCGTAGAGTGAGCTGACTTGCTCAAATTAATTTAGGATCATTGTGTTTATTTTTTAGATTAGTATTAAATGATAAATAAGTAATATTGAGAATATTTAAATTAAAAAATATAAGCTTATTAGAGTGTTTAGAAATATTTTTTTCATACGAAATAATTTGGTTGTATGATGTTGATTCAATTTCTTATTATACATTTTATTGCATAATTTTTTTTTGATTAGGTAAATAAGGGGTTTTAAGGATCCCCGAAAGAGGGTTTTGAGAGGGACCCACAACTTGAGATGAGGGTTTTGAGAGGATCCCACAACCATTACAACAAGCTCCAAAAGGGTTACCCAACAACAAGCTCCAAAAGGATAAATACAATTTACACCCAAAAGGGTAACCCACCAATGAGGAGCAAAGGCCAAAATAACCAACCACCAATCCTCCTACGTAAAGTACAATAATAAATTCCTAGAGGATATGAACTGAATACCCCAAATGGGGAACATTGCCACAACCATCTAACAAAAGTAAACTAAAACATCCTACTCAAAATTAAATTTAAAAATTTAGAACCCAAGTGAGAGAGAGGAACATTCCAATGAATAGTAAACTAGCATTGAAATCTAGGTAACAAACCCCATGAGTCACCAAAACTGAATAAATTGCCATAAAACATTGGCCCCCACAACTCCATCGATAATAAAAGCCTAGTTTTCACCTAGCCAAATCTGAACTAAACTAGAGAGCAGAAATGCTACCGCGGAGCCAAGGCCTGAAGATGCACAGGATTTCAAAAAACTAGCTCAAGGACTAGAGAATTAAAAGATAAAACTCTTGCTCAAGTGTTAGAAACCCAAAATAAACCATCGAACGAAAGCAACAGAAATAGCATCAGGATAAAAAATAATAGAGATTAGGACCCCTAAAGCCACAGGAAAACAAATCTCGCAAACCGTTAGAAACCTAATGGTAGCTATGTATGCTTATAAGAGAGAAATAATCATTAAGCACCAAAAGCATCAGAGAGAATCGAAGGACAAGTTAACATGCTATCGATTAAGAAGAAATTAAAGAATAAATCGACTCAATCTTTAGCATACCATAAAACCAAGAGCATATCACTCCACCCAACAAAGGATCTGAGGCTTACACTTGCAATAGTTTGAAAGAGAAAGTAAAAAACTATGAGTTGCCTAAACCGAAGCAAGAGCCATAAAACAAGAACAACTACTCTTAGGTACAAGGAAAAGGAGATAGCAACATTCCACACCATACCTGAGAGGAAGAAGGGTAAGATACTAAAAAATAATCCTTAGACTCGTGGGATCAAACACACCACCACTATTGGAATTGGAGAAAGAGATCTCTGTAGACTGTAGAAGCTAGGAAACCCTCCAAAGACATTGGGCCAAAAGGCAAAAACCATCAGAGCATAACAACCCACTTTCACCCCAACTAGTTTGGGTTAGTATTTGACCCTGTCTCCCTAAAACAACCAGATACAACAAGAAATTATCGAACCTAGAAGAAAGCAGTACAAACCAACCATGGAACCACTACTAGTAGATAAACCTAGAAATAGAGCCATCCAAGCACCATCCAACTAGAGAAGCCAAGCCATCGGAGCTAAAGCCATCCAAGGGAACATCATCATATTTCCACAACCAAACACCATACCAAGCTCACCCCAATGGGTTTGGGTTAGTATACGGCCCTTTCCTATCCCAGAGTGAGAGCCAACCAAGGGATCAATAGCCAAAATTTTCCACTGCATTATAATGGCCCATGATCACCCCTACAGGTTTGGGTCAACATTTGACCCTTTACCCTAGATAAGAGTGATAATTCCAAACCCAAAAGAGAGCAAAACATACTAGCAAAACCCTCATCAAGCAAAAAAACCTGGTCGCGAACTACAATAGAGAAACTAAGCATGAATAGCAGCCAGAAACAGAATAGGAGAAAGAATACCTCCTGCTTAAAGGATTTTAGAGTGTCAAAGTTGGAGTGAGAGTGAAACCCTCATGAAGGAAGCCTTCACAGGACCTCTCTACCACGGTGAGGCTCAGACCCTCTCTGCCATGCTGAGGCTCAGACCTTCTCTACCATGGTGAGGCTTAGGCCCTAATGGAGTAAACCCTCATGGGTCCTCTCTATCACAATGAGGTTCAGACCCTCTTTGCCATGGTGAGGCTTAGGCCATCTCTGCTATAATTTTTTTATTCTGAAGGAATAAATGGTTTAAATTTTCTCATCAGCTTGGTCTCATGTTTTTTAGTATAAATATAATGCAACTGATATTTGAAATACTATTTCAATAGGGTCCTGGTTCAACATTTAGAACACATAATTTCTGTCACCACTAAATTGCTTAATGTAACTAAATTTATGTAAAAGGAAAAGGAAAACCCTTTGAAAACCATACATTATATATACTATATTTATAGAGCTGATTAAAAAAATTACATATATTGAATGAAAGAATTTGAGATGTGATGTGAAGCTAATAAAAATTTGATTAATGCTCTTGAAATATTTTAAAGAAAACATATGGATTAAATTTTAAAATTACTAAATCCCCATGAGATAGAACTAAATCATAATTGTTGTATCTAATTATGCAACATACTCCTTTTTTGTTTAAATTTTGTAATATTGGAAGTGATTTTTCTCTTCTAAATATTAATATATACATATATATTCTCGAGTGCTCTTGTTCATATGAACTAAAGAAAATATCATATTTTTAATGATATAAACTTTAGAAATATCATATTTTCAATGATATGAACTTTTAAAAAAGACCTTATTAGATTTGTTTTACACATACTAGGATATTTAGCAAACTTTAAAAAATAAAATAAAATGTAACGGAGTTATTAATACTCCTTATAATTTAAACATAAGTTTCTTTGGTAAAAACAAAAAACATGCCAATTGAATATCTCAAAAAACTAATATTAAAATAAATTAATTAATAATTTATTAAATATTTTTTCATTATATTTTTAATTAAACATATTTTTTCATCTGCATTAAACTTTTCTTTCAGTTTATATGAGGTTGTGATTTTAAAGAGTTGAAACCTTTCATTTTCCTACTTCTTCAAGAAGTGAGACACAATTGGAAAAGTGCGACATATCTCGTATTGAAAATATAGATATAAATTTATCTCAAAAGCATTATAAAGACTTATAATAATAATATGGAATATTGTCTAAGAGTTGAAAAACAAAGGCCTTCCCTACATATCCAGTGTTCTCCTTATTTTTTTCTTATATTGGTTGAAGGTTGGGTAGACTCATCTTCAGGAGAAGACAACAAGGTTAACTAACAAATATCAATGTGGGTGAGGAAGTTTTGACTCACTTACAGTTTGTGGATGACACAGGTTTGGGTAGACTCATCTTGAGGAGAAGACAACAAGGTTTACTAACAGATCTCAAGGTGGGTGAGGAAGTTTTGACTCACATACAATTTGTGGATGACATAGGACTGGTGGGAGTGATCAACTTTAGAGAATCAAGAATTATTAGAGATACTCTTAATGTTTACCTTAGAGCCACAAACCAAGTAATCAATGATAAAAAATCTAAAGTGGTCTTATTCAATCATGATCAAAGACTTTAGGACAAAATTTTAGAGATCTTGGGATTCACGAGGACTTCTTTGCCACTGGTATATTTGGGGTCCCTTTGCATTTTAAAAAACTAAAGATATATATCTAGAGGAATATTTTAAATTGTATCAAAGAAAGAATTAATCATTAGTCTCACAAATGGTTAAGCTATGAGAGTGGACTAAAATTTTTTGCACTCTATCATTCAGGCCATGTCAATTTATAAATTTTCTATTCTTGCTGCCCCACATACCATATGGAAAGAGTTACACAAGATGGCTAGAGAAATTTTATGGGGAGGAGTAAAAGGAGAGAGGAAATGGGCCTTAGTAGGTTGTGAGAAAGTAAGTCAGTCCAAGGTAAAGGGAGGTTTGGTACTGAGGGTATTAGAGTTAAATAATAAAGCTTTGGCTAGAAAAAATTACTGGAGGTGGATTTCCCAACCAACTTCTTTACTCAGTAGAGTTTTAACTAGTAAATATTTGAGATAAATGAACCCGAATGAAGTGAGTCATTTCCCTTTGGATGATAACGGGCCTTTTGTGTGGCAGGCTCTAAATTTAGGATTGTAGGTAGTGAAAGATGGATTATTCTAGAAAGTAGGAAGAGAGAAGAAGGCATGATTTTGGACAGATTCATGGGATCAATACCCACCTATCATTGTTGAATTTTTAGAATTAAAAACAATAGAAATAGACATGGAAATAAAGGGTTTAATCTAAATTAAAATTTATTTCAACACTAGCCAACTAGGGGATTATAATTTTAAGTAGTTTAAGAAGTTGGATGAGTGGCCAATTCCAATCCCTCCAAAATTGACACCCATCATGATTAAAATATTGGCAAAAGGATTTCTCATAGGTAGAGATGAGGATATTGAATTATCTTGGGGCTATGGGAGCCTTAGATTCTACACAGTGAAGTATGGATATGATAAGATACTTCTTGAACCTCCTCCTTATGCATATCAGGTTGAGGATTGGAGAAAGATTTGACAATCCAAGGGTTGGCCAAAAGTAAACTTCTTTTCTTGGCAGTTCATGCACAATGGAATTTTTACTTTTGATAATATGAGATGTAGGATAATTGTTGGTCCATATCAATCTGTTTCATGCTACAAGAGCGAGGAAAAATTTGACCAATTTATGTTTAAGTGCCCATTTACATGCTAGATCTAGAAGCGATGGTTTTTATCTTATAAAATTTGAGCCAATGATGATTTGAATTGGATTAATATTTGGGAAATATGGAAGAGGGGTAGATTTAAATATAAGGATATTTTTATCGATTGGAATATTGGATTAAAATTCATTTTGTGGTAAGTGTGGTTAGAAAGAAATGGAATTAGAGAAACCTTTTCATCCTTAGATGGCATTTGGCAAGCCATTTTGAGCAATGTCATAGAAATGGTGGTAGTGTATTCTAAAGAGGAAACTCAAACTGATATAGGGATGGTGGAGAAGGAAGTTGAAGTGTAAGAGGGGTAGGATAGAACTAGTTGGAAACCACCCCAAAAAGGTTGGATTAAAATTAATATTGGTGGAGCTGCAAAAGGGGATTCGAGTAGAGTTAGAATTGGAGTGGTTTACAGGAATCATGTTGGAACAGTGATCTATTGGGAACTGCACGGCTTGGTAAGGGCCATAAACAATGAATAAAAAACCTTAGTTATCAAATATGCTTCTACCTAGGTAGTAAGACAATGTTACAGAAGGATAATCCTAGAATCAGATTCACAAATATTGGTGAGAGCTCTAGATTGCATGAGGAACTTTGATTTGAAGACATGGAGGTTGAGGATTCTTATGACCGAAATTAAGGAATTGTGGAGGGAATTACATGATGTGATTCCAGTCTATGTGAGTAGAGATATAAATAAAGTGGTAAAATTCTTGGCTAATAATAGTACTAAGAGGGAGGTAGGGGTTCAGTGGCACAGTGACATGGCTATTGAGGATTAGAGGATTAGGTAGGTTGGTGAGAAAATCCAGTGTTTAGCTAATCTGGATAGCCATTGTAGAAATATGGTTTAGGATATTTAGCTCCAATGGAGATCTTATTTTACTATTGTAAACATGTGTTCTTGTTGGCTACGGTTAGGAGGAGTCTCATCCCAACTTGTAAATGATATTTGTTTTAGAGTAAAATTTTCAAATTATTTTAAAAAAAGTGTTGAAAAAAAACCTTTATGGAAAAGTCCCACTTTCTATTAAATTTACTTTAATTTCTAGTAATTAAATTCAACCTAATATTTTGTCTTAGGAGATCTCTATCTCCCCCAGTGGCTATGAGGGGTGGCAAGTTGCACAACTACAAAAGGTTTGGATCAATTTCTTTGGAGGATAAGCCGGTTGAGAGTCTCTCAACATCTTTTAAACTGATTGGTAGCAGTAAGAGATATACAAGAATTACAAAAAATTCTAGAGGTGACAAAGGGGGTAATATAAGGAGGTCGGAAAGACTGTTTGAGATGAAACTGAAATGAAACTAAAAAAAGGATAAATCATCAATTTTGACCTACTTTGAGTTGGTGGATCCACCCACGGTGAAGTAAAAATCAAAGTCTAAAGGGGTGGACTTCTATGCTTCTAACTGCTATGAAAGCCCCTGTAAGCATTTGGAACTGATGAAGTTGGTTGAAGATAAACAAAGTTTCATTCTAGAAACTTTCAAGGTGGTAGTGGAATTTACGGAGGAAGTGAATCGAGCCAAAATCTAGAAAATGATGCCTCAGGTAAATTTGAATCTAGCAAGTTGTTAGGGATGCCCTGATGCTAGGTTTATTGGGTTCTTGTCCTTGGTGGTCTATTTTACCTTTTTTGGTTGATGGTCATTAGCCTCTTGCTGAGCGTTTATTTTTATTCAATGATTGATAGGGTGATTGGATCGGTCTCTCTTCAGTCTAGTTCTTCTTTGTAGTTGTCTCTCTATTTAGTCTAGTTATTCTCTATAGTTGTTTAACCTTTGGATAGTTGGATCGTTGCCATTGTATGGATTCTTTGTCTAGGGTTGTGTAACCCTTGCAAAACCCTTGCATTTTAATATATATAAAAAAATCAACCTAGATTTTTATCATAGTGTATATTTGTATGTGTATTTTCATTTTTTTTTATACTTTTTTTATGGAGTGCAATCTATAATATTGTATATATATATTTCTCTTATTTCTATTTACTCTTTAAATATATATATATATATATATATATATATATATATATATATATATATATATATATATATATATATATATTGTAATTAAGGGACTATATCATTAAAACCGGGTTTTAGAGGTTGACCCAAAACCTATTACAACATTCATCATAATGCTATTAAGGACTATATCCTTACTGAGGATAGTCTGTCCACCGGTACTATTGTCTTTCATAAAAATAACAGTCGAGAGGGCATACAACCTTTTACATATATTACCAACAAAAAGAAGCTTCGAACAATTATACCCAACTCCTATACATATATCTGATCTTCGAATCATGATAATAAACATAACTATTTCATATTTCAAACAAAAAAAAAGGACTTTATCCTTAACACATAGATAAAACCAAAATTGTCGATGGATGGAGCAAAGCATAGAGAGCAGGTAGGGCATTATTTCCAAACAAAAACCACATATGCTCGCACCTTTGCTTGCGAATAAAATTCAAAAATTTGGCGGGATTTTTATTAAACTTCGTGACTTTGCTCCTTCCTCTCTAGGTCCACGAATATGTCATTCTTGGCAATCAGATTGGATAATTTTGACCACATCACTTGGAGCCCCATGATCCCAAGTGACAAGCCCATAAACATCTACTCCTATGTTAGCCAACCTGTTTTCTACTTTGTTGGCCTCCCAGAACATGTGATGGGCCATTCTTTCTCTCCTAGCCTGATAAAATATCCTTACCTCTTCCATGATAGTTTTGATTCACCACGAGAGATTTTTCTCATTACTTAGGAGGTTTATAATGTGCATTGAGTCACCTTCAATAATTAGTTTACCCTCTATCTCCTGAGCCAATTGGAGACCTCTCCACAATGCTCTCGCCTCTGCCTCGTTATTTTTCCTTATCCCTAGCTGCTCAAAAAAAACCCTGACCATTATTCCTTCGTGGTCTCTGACTATTCCACACATCCCTGCTTTGCTCGGGTTATCCTTTGCAGCCCCATAGAAATTGAATTTGATCCAACCAACCGGAGGCACAGACCACTTGACACCTATTCTAGGATTGGGTCTGTTAGGAGCAAGGTCTTCCATCAAGGTTAATTTCAAATATTGAGCAATATGGGTCTCATTAGGAGGCAGAACATGGGCTTCAGGGGAAATAAGACTAGCATTTTCTTTGGCAAAGGTGAGGATCCTAGAAATGATAGTGGGGGGATCATGGTTGGACTCGTGAAAAGCTCTATGATTACACTCTAACCATACCTACTAGAGAAAGTGGTGAAGATAGACCTTCCACATGAACCTAAGTCTAGGGATTATGAAAGGACTTGGCCATTGGTCAAAAAGTTCAACAATGGTAGCAGGTCTGGCCCAAGAAATATTGAAGGCTTGAAAAACTCCATATAGAATGCTCCAAAAAAAGAATAATCTAGGAAAATGTGAAGGATGAACTCCCAATTGTTCCTATAGAGAAGACATCGGTTAGCAAGAATCATACCTCTCTTAATCATGTTGTTGATGGTGAGTATTATTCCTTGGATCGCTAGCCATGAGAACACTGCAATTTTGGGAATTAAATTCTTGATCCACACCTATTTAGTCTAGAGGATGGGATCCTCAGAATTTATCAATAATTTATAGGTGGATTTGACTGATAATTGACCACTTTCAATTGCATCCCACGTGATCCTATCCTCCCTTGGCCTAGTAGGTATGAATTGATGATTCAATATGCCTCAAATTTCTTCAGATTCAACATCATGACCTGGGATTCTAATTTGTTTCCACAATAGTATTCCATTGTCCTAGATGATAAAGTCAACAACTTTCCTTCCATAAAGTTCATTTGTAAGCCTTCTGATCCTAACAAGGTGAGGAAGCTGTGACAAAGGTTCCTCCTTAGCCCACCTGTAATCCCAAAAAATTATCTTCTGTTTATTCCCTAACACCCATCTCAGACCTCTCTAAATGATCTCTCTGCTACTGAGAATCACTTTCCAAAAATTCGATCCCCTGCTCTGAATATTGTCATCGAGGAAGTCGATATTTTGGAGATATTTCCTTTTCATTATGGTAACCCAATCATTCTCCTCATTTGTAAAAATATGCCAAGCTTGCTTGGCTAGCAGGGCATTGTTCATATGGGCAACTCTTCTCAATCCTAAACCTCCATTTTATTTTGGCCTACAAACTTTACTCCAGCCTACTAAATGAATTCTCTGCTTTTCCTCCGACCCGGACCAAAGAAATTTCTTCTACAGGTGCTCAATATTCTGATGAATCTTGGTTGGAGCCTTAAACACAGATAATAAGTAAATTGGTATGCTTTGTAAAGAGGCCATGGTGAGAGTAATTTTTAGTGCCTGAGATAGAAGGTGACCCTTCCACCCAACTAGCTTCTTCTGAATTCTTTCTAAGACCCTGTCCCACATGGAATCTCTCAAAGCACCAAAAAATAGGGGAAGGCCTAAATAAGTAGTAGGAAGGGAAGCTAAAGCGCATCCAAGAATACCTGTGATCCTACCATGACGTTGGATAGGAGTATTCAGAAAGTATAGTTTACTTTTGTTAAAATTGACCTTTTGACCAGCCGCATCTTCATATAGCTGGAGAAAGTGTTTGATCCTCTTAGCTTCCACCATGGACGCCTGAGTTAGTATGAGAGTATCATCAACAAATTATTGATGGGTAACAAGGTTGGTACGTGAAGTGGCTTTAATTCCTGATATTAGCCCTGCATTGCATGTCGCTCTAATTTTTCTGCCTAGTGCCTCCACCACTATGATGAATAACATCGAACTTATGGGATCACCTTGTCGAAGCCATCTGTGGATTTGAAAATAACCAGTAGTAGTCCCATTAACCAGAATCAAGAACCAGGACTTCGATACACACTCCTGAATCATCTTGACCCACTGAGGGTGAAAGCTAAACTTTAGAAGTACCACAATGAGAAACTCCCAATTTATTCGGTCAAAAGCTTTGTTCATGTATAATTTAAGAGCAAAGACTGCCTTATTAGTCTTGCTTGCAGTGTGCAACACTTCATGAACAGTGATTACTCCATCCACTATTTATCTCCCCTACACCAAAATTCCTTGATAGGACTCAATGATTAGGGGCAAGACTTCCTTTAACCTATTGGCCATTACTTTAGTTAAAATCTTATAAGAGACGTTGCATAAGTTGATGGGCCCAAAATCTGCCATAGTCTTAGGGGTGGGGCCCTTAGGAATTAGGGCTATGAAAGTTGAATTGAAAACCCTTGGGATGTGTTTAGATGCCTGAAGCTCCCTGATGGTAGAAGTGACATCCTTGCCCACAATGTCCCAAAATACCTGATAGAAGTGAAGAGGAAATTCATCTAGGCCAGGGGCCTTATCATCCTGCATACTAAACAGAGCTTCCCTGATCTCTTCGTCAGTGAAAGGAGCCAAAATATTCTTGTTAATGACCTCATCAACAATATTGGGAATAAACTGGAGGATGGAATCCTTAGCTTCTTCCATACATTGGGATTCTTCACCGAGGATAGAACTAAAATATTTAACTACTTCTTCCCTAATCTCGACCAAATCTTGAGTTTTTGATCCATCTAATTTTGTCAATTCTCTGATTTTATTGTTGCTCCTATTTCTCAGGGTGGTTGCATGGAATTTTTTTGAATTAGAATCCCCCTCTTTTAACCATAGTGCCCTGGATTTGTGCCTCCAGTAAATTTCCTCACAGGCCAAAATGTTGTGAAATTTTGCTAACTTATTTTGCTCCTCCATTCTCAAGGCTTCATCATATTCACTAGTTTTAATCTTATTGTCTATGTCCTTCAGGATTTCCCCCACTTGCTTAATGTTTTCAAAAATTTTCCCAAACACTTCCTTATTCCAAATTCTAAGAGTTTCTTTAACATATTTCAATTTTGAGCCAGTTTGAATGTAGGGCTTCCTTGGGCCGGTTGCTGCCACCATTTGTTTATGTTTTCTTTTAACTCGGGGTGCCTAATCCACATGGACTAAAATATGAATGGTTTTTTAAAAGAGTTTGCTTTTGGTACCTCCAAAATGATTGGGTTATGGTCTGATTCTGCTTTAGGGAGGGCTTGCAAGATGGGTTCACCAAACCCTACAACAATCTCCTTAGATAAGAAAAATATATCAAGCCTTTCCTGGATAAGCTAACTTCCTATTCTTCAGTTTCTCCAGGTGTACTTGGATCCTCGTAGTTTCACATCCATCAAAAAATTTGAATTGACAAAATTGCTAAACTCGTCCATGCTTCTGGTTGGAAGCCCAACTCCTCCCTTTTTATTAGTGGGGTAGGTGAGTTGAAATCTCCTTCCAAAACCCATGGAACACCAATGAAGGCTTCACTTAGTTTACTCAAGAACTCCCACAACAGAGCTCTTCCTTGAGTTGAGGTAGGGGTGTAAACATTATAGAAAATCCATGAACTGTTACTATCAAAATTATGGAAAAGGACACTCAAAACCCTATCATTGTCCTGAATAATACTGCCTTCAACCACCTTAGGATCCCACAAAAACATGAGACCCCCTGACGCTCCTCTAGCTGGTTTGCAGACCATGTTTGCTTGACTCTAGATATTTTTTGCAATAGTTCTAGACTGGGCCTCGTCTATTTTAGTTTCTTGTAACATTAGGATTGTTGGATTATGTTCCTTTCTTATGGAACTTACCACCCTTTGCATGGGTATGCCATTTAGGCCTCTCACATTCCATGAAAGAACCTTCATTTGGATTGTTTAGGAATTCTTCCCCTCCCCCTCCCTTGGGGAGGTTTTACTAATTTGATCTCTTCCTGGGAAGGACTAACCTGTTGGATCAGAGTTTTTTGTTTGCCACTAGCAACTTCATTCTCCATTTTTAGTTTGTTATGCTCTGCATTGGACATTCTCCCCCGCATTTTCTCACTGCCAAAATCTATTGGGGATTTTGTAGTGCTTTTGGATTGCTTAGGGCTAAATTGGTAAGGGATGAGCTACTTAAGGGATGGGCTTCCACATTCCTCAGCCCTGTGATATTCTACCACATCTAACCTTGAAAATAAATATTCCTGCTTTTTCCTATACTCTCCCGAGTTTTGGTCTGGCCCTTACGAAGGAATTGGTTTTCGATGGTCTTCCATATCGACGTCTAAAATATTCTTCTCATTCTTATGACCTCTAGGGGAATGAACTATCCCTTATGTAGTAGTTGATTGACTTCTTGTAAGAATGCTAGGAAGAGGGGGTTTCTTCAAATCTAAGTCCTCCACTCGTTTTCTTAAAATATCAGGGTTTATTTTCCCCATTCCCATATGTCTTGAGGGACTGACAATGGTAGGGTTTGAAGGACCCGATATCGAAGGAGATTCCAAAGTGTTGGGTAGTTCAACTTGGGGGCTAACTTCCTCCAACTCCTGAGACTCCCCATCGGTCTCTAAATTGGCCAAAATTGTAAATTTATTAGAGCTTGGGAGGTTAGGGCTTACCTGGGCATCTTGGTCATCAATGACCTTTTGCTTTCCTCTATCCAGCACCTGCCCTGTGCTTTCTTTCCTCTTCTCTTGGTAGAAATAGTTGTTTTTGGATGGTTTGAAACCTCCTTTGCCCACTTGACCCTTCTGAGGGAAGTTTCTGATTTTTCCTTTGTCATTCCCTTCTACCTTTTGGTTGTCTCTGTTGGTCACCATATTTGGACATTGGTTTCATAAATGGCCCTGGGTTTTGCATTCGGAGCAAAAATCTAACCTGTTTTCATACTCCACTGCCTATTTTTGTAGGTAATCTCCATACCCTAGCTCAACACAAAGTGGTAGCTCAGAGTCCAAATCGGCATTAACACACATCCTTGCATGCGTCATTCTTGACCTAGCCAAGGTTGCATGGTCAATAGACACTAGCTCTCCAATAGCTCTTGCTATACCCTGCAACCAGTATTCATTGAAGAACTGAGTGGGTAAATTTGGAAGTTGAACCCAGATGGGAGCTATGTTTATGTTCTGTTTCTCAGGGTCAAAGTCCTCGCCCCAGCATCTTAGGAATAAACTCATTTTCCCTAAAAACCAAGGGCCTCCCATCAATACGTGATTCACGTCCTCCTTATTATTGAAGCGAATAATGAAAAACCCTCTTGAAAGGGCGACTATCTCTAAACTACCTGTCGTTCGCCATTTGGCCATAGCCCATGACCTGATAGTTTCTATATCCGGTCTCCCTCCTAGAAATTTTTTGACCAACGAATGTTCTTCCATGGATAGGAACGGCCCCATGGAGCTTGCGGGTGCCATTATTTTATTTTCTACTGGAATAAGAGGTGGGAGTGAGTGATACTCGCTCCTTTTTCCTTTAAGAGTCTCAGCAAAGGACAGACCTCTCCTAGCATTTGTGTTGTCCTTTGTGCCTCCTTTGTCAGGGTCTTTTGGAGGGGGGTCGGGCCCTCTTGCTTGACCATTTGTTGGCTGTGTCGCATAATACCTAACTTCCTCTGGGTCCTCGCCTGAATCCTGTTTGATAGTCCCACCTAATTATTTGATACCTTGTCTGCCGCTTTGGATGTGGTTCCCGCCCATCGCTTTTGATCCTTCATTGACTCCGCCTCCGTTGCCGCTGATCCTTTCCTCTGCCATCCTACAAGTTTTGATATAAACCATTACTCTTTAAATATATTAGACATTTTTTAAGGTTGTAATTAAATGTAATCATTAATATTAAATATATATTTTATAATTTATTTTTCATCACTATTAAAATAATAAAAATCTAATAGTAATTAAAAGTTGTTATAAGTTAAAAATGTTTTTATTATTTTATTTTAGATTTGAAAGTTTTGATATTAGTAGAATATTATTAATTTATACATATTGTTTAGGCAACAAATTTAAAGGGAGGTTTGAATCTATTTTATATGATTTCAATAAATAATGTAATGAAGAGATACACCTAATTAATTAATGATTAGAACAAGTGAAATACTTAAATGGATGAAATATATAAAGCACTCATATTATATTCTAGGATTCAAACATGTGACCAAGTTTAATATTCAACTAAAAATATAGAACTTATTTATTCTTCTGTTTAAATTAATTTCCAAACATTACTTGTGACATTCTCTTTCTCTCTCTTTGTATATATTCAACTAAAAATATAGAACTTATTTAACCAAAATACTAATTTCTTCCATCACTCAACCTTAGCAAGAAGACATTCCAACACATTACCTAGCCTAAAAGACTTTCATGGTAATGTGGTGGACACAATCCCAAGTATGTAGCAAGCATAAAATTTCTATATTGAAAATATTTTCACTGCTTTTGCTCATCCTAATATTGTAGCACAACAAGAGATACTTAATTGCATCCAACCTATTATAATAGCTAAAAAAACTAGGCCCTCTTTAGAACTATGAATCTATAGGAGGTGAGACCCATTGTTTTCAACATGAAAACCGGTAAGTCCCTAGACTCGATTGAATTTTTCCAAGATTTTTGGGATGACATAGGGGAGGATGTAACCAAGGCATTGGAATAATCTCATGCAAATAAAAGAATTTTACGAGCTATGAACCATACTTTCCTTACTTTAATTCCTAAAGTAGGAGAGGCTTCCAAGCTTGAAGAGTTTTGTCCGATTGAACTTTGCAATGTAGTCTATAAGATCATTACCAAACTGGTGGTTGAAAGGATCAAGAAGGTACTAGATAGTATTATCTCTATAGAGTAAGGAGAATTTGTGAAGGTAAAAAAAATTCTACATGGAGTAATCTTGGCACAAGAAGCAGTTCACACATTGCATCAAAAAGGTTGAAGAGGTATTTTTATCAAATTAGACGTGTCTAAGTCCTATGATAGAGTCCCTTGGAAGTTTTTATATCAAATTTTAGAGAATTTTAGTTTCTCTCAAGGACAAAGAGAGTGGATCATGGGTTGTGTCTCTATGGTCTCTTCAATCCTCATCAATGGATTCCTTTGGTTCCCTTTTAGGCATCTAGGGGAATTTAGCAAGGATATCCTATATTCTCGCATATATTTATTATTATTCCTAAATAATTGGGTTGATTTATTTGAAGGAACATGCAACAAGGAGGTATATTAGGCGTGTAGGTGAGAGAATTGAATCTAATCCATTTAAAATTTGTGGATGACACAAGAATGATTGGGGTAGCCAATGTCAAGGATGCAAGAGTACTCAAAGCTACCTTAAATATTTATCTAAAAGCCATAGGCTAGGAATTAAATGCAATAAAGTCCAAGATAGTGTTATTTATCACCAAAAGGGGGATCCAAGACTAGATTCTAAACATCTTAGTTTTTTCTCAAGGCTCCTCCCATTGGACTACCTAGGGATTCCACTCCATTATAATAAGTTGTAGGTGGTAGAACAAAAACTACTAGTGGATAGAATTGATGGGGAGGTAAATTATTGAATGCAACATTGAGTTTGTTTTGGAGGAAGAGTGACTCTTCTTGAATCAATGATTCAAGCAATGTCAGATTATAAGTTATTTATCCTTATAGCTTCGATTAGAATCTTGAGAGAGCTAGACTCGCTCATGCAAAAATTCCTTTGGGATGGCCCAATGATGTGTAAGTGATGGGCTTTAGTAATTTGGGACAAATTTGCCAACCTAAAGCAAGCAAAGGATTAGGATTTTGAAAAACAACATTGAATAAACAAGCTCTACAAGGTAAGATTTATTGGATATGGATCTCTAATCAGGAAGCATTATTTAGCAATGTGTTTTTTTAGGGTAAAAATAGGATTTTGAAACTGGAAATATATTACATCATAAAAAAAATATCTTGCCAAAGATCACCCCATCAGCTACACAGAATCCAAGGGCAAGTAGCCAAAAAACTCCTAGATGCAAGACAAACAAAAACCACCCTAGACCCTAATTAGATGTAGTCCTCCATCCTAAGCTTTTCTAAGTCCTTATGGACCACCCCTAGGGAGACCCATATTCTATCCTCTTATTTAATGATACCAAAGTTCACCAACCAGTCTACTAGTTTATTACCTTCTCTAAAAATATGAACAAAATCAACTTCTTCAAAATGCTTTACAATCTTTAATATCCTGCATAATGTAATCAATTTGCAAATTAGCTTCTCCCTCCTTCAAAATATTTATAGTATTCAAGGAGTCTCCTTCAATGATATATTTTTAAGCACATAAATCCTTAGCTAGCTCTGCAATAAGAAGTAAAGCATTAACTTCTACTTTATGGCTAGTAGTAATTCCCAAAAACTTATAGGCTTCTCCCACCAATTTGCCTTGATTGTCCCTAAAAATAGTTCTTGCTCCTACCTTTCCTAGGTTTCCTTTGGAGGACCCATCAAAATTTAACTTCAACCATTCATCTTGGGTGGTTGCCATTTTACATAATTTCTATCCTAAATATTTGTATATCCACCACTAATGGATTATAAATTTCATGCCTTAGAAATCACAGTCTCTTCAAAATTCTCTGGCTTAACAGGGTACTTGATAGATTTAGCATTATCCTCTAAAAATGAGTGATACTTCTAAAACGTCTAATTTTTGACCTTTTCTCCCCTCGAAAAGTTCTCTCATTCCTCTCTAACCATACCCCCCATAAAAAATAAAATAAAATAAGATTACAAACTACATTAAGATGAGGATTACAAAAGGGCTTCTCCCACTGCTATAACCACAAAATGATATTAGAAGGCATCACCCAAGAGATGCCCATCCTATTGATTAGGCGTTGGAAAATGTTTAGAGTGTTGGGATATTCCAAGAAGATGTGCTCTATTTATTCTTATACCTTTTCATATAAACAGCATTTATTAGGTAACTGAAAACCTCTCTTCTTAAGATTATCGACTATTAGGATCTTATTTTGGATTTCTTACCAAGGAAAAATCTCCAATTTAGGAATATCTTTCTTACCCTAAATTCTATTCCAAGGGAAACCATTATCTACAGTAGGATCCAATAGATCATAGTCTATCTTCATGCTAATTTCACCATTCTCAGTTCTATTCTAAACCACTGAGTCTCTTTACCTAACAAAACCTAAGTAATAAGACTTTAGTTTAGATTTAAGGAGGTTTAAAGCCTTCAAATTCTTTGGGATTTCCTCCAAATATTTCCAATTCAACTAGTTATCCAATAAAGTCATATAGTCATAAAACTTTATACCATATCTATCTTCTAGATACTGTTTCAAATTAGAGAAAATATCATTATTGGCTAAAGGATTGTCATATAACAATGCATCTCCAACACAATATTTCACACCATTCCACAAGGCCTCCCTAGACTCCACTAGGTGATTCCACAAAGAAGAGCCATGATAAGATTTATAAATTGTGAGAAATATAGTATCCTCATGGCTTTCAATATATTTCTATTTAATAATCCTAGCCAAAAGAGTCTAAGAATATTTCAAACCTTTCCATCCAACATTTGTTTCCATAACACTATTAACCAAGTTGAGTCTCCTTAGACCAAGACCAACATGATTCTTTTAATGGTAGACTTTTTTCCAAGCTACAAGAGGAATCCTCCTCTACTTTTCAAAACCAGACTATAAAAACTATTTTTGAATACATTCTATAATTTTTGAAACTTTAGTAGGGATCTAAAAATAGGAGAGAAGATAAATTGGGACATCTTGCAAAACACTCTTAAACAACAACACTTTACCCACTTGAGATAAGATATTACCTTTCCAACCTGCAAGTTTGGATTGAAACCTATCAAGCAAACTATTCCAAAGACATGTCTTGCAAATTTCCAAGAACATAGGTATTCTAAGATAATTAGAAGGTAGGGTTGACACATGACACCTTATCTTTCCAGGCACCCTTATTTGGAGAGAAACTTTAGTGTTAATGAAGAAAACCATGCTCTTGTACAAATTGATCTTTTGGTGAGAGGTACACTCATAGATGTCAAGGATTGTTTTAATTTCAATTATCTCTATCACATTATGCTTACCAAGTAAAATGGTATCATCCAAAAACTATAAATGTGTAATACAATCAATATTATGATATGGTTTGAGGCCCTTTATATGGCTAGAAGACTTAGCAACGTTGAGGTATCTTCCAAATATTTTAGCCATAATAATGAAAAGATAAGGAGAGAGGGGGTCACCTTGTCTAAGATCTCTACTACTACTAAAAAAACCTGTAATTTTATTATGGATCAAAATAGAGTACCTTGTAATCTTGTAGTAGCTCTATACCCATCTTCTCCATTGTCTACAAAACCAAAGATACTAAAACTTTATCCAAAAACTTCATGAAACTATGTCATTAGCCTTACTCATATAAATTTAGGAACATGCATTTTATTTTATTTTATATTTTATATTTTATTTGTGGAAAACATCCCAAAAGGGATGCCACTTTTGGGTAAGACCCAAGGAGGCAGGGGTATCCATTCCTCAAAAAATTCCCAGGACTCGGACCTGGCCTACCACCTTTGACATACTCAAGGAGCAAACAAACACACAAAACCAATTTTAAAATAAGTAAATAACAACAAAAATAATAAAATAAAATAAAAAACATGCTCCTTGAGTGTGTCAAAAACAAAAGCACAACCAAACATGCACAATAAGAAAAAAGAAACCACAACACAAACCACATAGAAAAACACAAGAACCACATAACAAAACACAAACAAGACAAAAACAATAGAACACTACAAAGACATAACCCAAAACCAACAAAAAACAATAAACAAAAACAAAAAACATAAAACATAGAAAACACTCACACATAAAAACACGAAAAACAACACAAAGAACAATAACAAAAAACATTAAAAAAAACAAAACAACAAAAACAACGAAAAACAACACAAAGAACACAAAAACAAAAAAAAAACAAAAGAACCCACCCACCTTAAAAAACTAAACAAAAAAAACAAAGAAGAAAAAAGAAAAAAATAATAATGAACAAAACAATGACCTATCTAGACCAGAAGACTATTAAGGCAAGAATCAACGAGAGGAAACAAAATAAAGAATAGAATGAGCTAGGGAACTAAAAAAAACTGAATGAACCAAAGAGAAGCAAAAAAAAAAAAAAACAAGAAGAAACTAGGTACCTTCAGAACTGGAGCCATCCAAAGAAATGATAGAAAGAAGAGCTTCCCTAATTTGAGAAGCCCACCATATAGGAGGGTGGCCATAACAAGTAATATCACCTTTGTCCAAAGCCCAATTAGCTAAAGCATCGGCACTCTTATTTTGATCTATGACCACATGATTGTAATCAACTTTCAAAAATCCCATCTGGATTAACTGATTCTTCTCAATAATTATTTTTATTCTCCAATCCACCTTATGATTCTTAGAAGGAGTCTTCAAGAGATTAATCATAAGTTGAGAGTCGGACTCAACTAACACCTTTTCCCATCCAACCTTAGTAGCCTCCTAAAGGCCTCTCGAGGATACCATACCCCTCAACAAGGTTATTGGAAAGAATACCCAAATTCTCAGCAAAAGTAAAAACCGGGGAGCCATCTGAAAGTCTACCAATTCCTCCCACATTGGCTTTTCCAGGGTTCCCTCTAGAGGCTCCATCAGTATTGAATTTTCCAAAATCCTTAGGAGGAGGTTGCCAATTTCTAGTCCTATCCATATTACTAATACTCACATTCCCTTTAAGTTGGTTTCCCTTAGAAGGTTTAATCTTCAATATTTGCATCACTTGATCCCATATTTGGTGGGAGTTTTGGGGGTGATTAAGGAGTTGATGGACTGATTCAACTAAGTTGGCTATGGTCTTTTGCCAAATATAGTGAATATCCTTCCTATATTGATTAAAAATTCGATTATTCCTTTCATTCCAAATATTCCAAAGAAGAATGGTAGAACCCATCCAAACTAATCGCCTAATAAAATGATCAACACCCTCTTGATTAGTCCAATCCCTCCAAAGTTGTTCAAAAGTAAAAAAATTGGACCACTGTAAGCCAAGTAAAGTGGCCATTCTCCTCCATAGCTCAGAGGCTAAAGTACACTCAATAAAAATATGGTTGATATTTTCTACATTCTCTTCACACATTTCACATCTAAAAGGACCATGAAAACCATGCTTCATAAGTTGCTCACCAGTAAGCACCCTACGATGCAATAAAATCCAATTAAAGAACCTCACCTTAGGCCAAAGCTTTTGAGCCCACAATTGAGAAAATATGTCAGAAGAATGGTTGGGATTATTATGGCATAAGGTCAAATAACCTTGAGCAACGGAATACTCACCCTTAGTAGTGTTGTTCCATCCAAAACAATCTTTTTCATGGGACCAAGAGAGGGATCTCATATGAAGGATGCCTTGGATATCTTGTCTTTGCCTTTCTAGGATTTGAATAGGCCAGTCCTCAATAGGGATCCAATATCTACCAACCTTTGAATTACCAAGTATGGTACCGACAGTAATTAGCCACCTTTATCCAATTAGCTCGGTGAAGCTCCTCCATCAAAGGCCTCCAATCGGGAAACTGAGTTATCAAAGGCTTGTGACCATCCCAAGAATCTATCCAAAAATTTGCATGTTGACCATTATGAATGATCCAAAATAATTTTTTCTTTATCAAATCCTCACCGAGTCTTAAGAACTACTAAAATGGGAGAACCTTTGGTAGGAAGTTGATAGCGAACAAGGTCTTCGGGACTTTTGTTCTCAGCATATTTAGCATGAAGATTATTGGCCCAAAGAGCATTGAGGTTATGCAACATCCTCCAATATAATTTAGCAGCTAAAGCTTTGTTGTTATTAATTGAAGACCGTAATCCTAACACCCCTTCACTCTTAGGAAGACATAAAGTATCCCATTTCACCAAGGCCCATTTTATTTTCTCCTTAGTACCACTCCAAAGGAAACGATGATTGATTTGATCCAATTCTCGAAGAACAACCTTTGGGATATTCAAAACGGAAGAAACATAAATAGGAATAGCTTGAAGGACTGATTTTACCAAGGTGATTCTACCCCAGAAGAAAGCCACTTGTTGGTCCACTTTCCAATTTTCTTCTTGACTTTGTCCAACAACCAATTCCAATATTTATTTTTTTACCTTTGAATATTTATGGGAATACCTAAATAAGTGATTGGAAGAGAGGTCTTCTTATATCTTAATTTATCCAAGACCATGGATTCTTGTCTAGCGAGAGCGAGTGGAAGAAAATAACTTTAGATTTGTCTTCATTGATCAATCGCCCAATAGCCTTAGAAAAATAGCTAATGATTTGCTTAATATTAGAAGCTTCCTTAAGCGTAGCTTTACCTAAAAGAGTAGAGTCATCCACAAATTGAAGATGAGAGATAGGTCTAGCTCCATGAGCAATGGTAACTCCCTCAAGGGTTTTGTTTTCCCTCTTTTTGGTTATAGTCCTACCCAAGCATTCAACAAGAATGATGAATAAATAAGGGGATAGCGGGTCACCTTGCCTAATACCTCTAGAAGTCGGGAAATACTTGAGAAGGCTTTCCATTGATAAGAACTAAGTAGGAAACTGAAGAGATACATCCCATAATCCAATCCATCCAATCCTTAGAGAAACCAAATTGCCTCAAAATTTTGATAAGGAAGTGCCAATCCACTCTGTCATAAGCTTTGGATAAGTCTAACCGAATGAACATAGAAGGAGAATTTTGCATATCCATGGAATGGATGGCTTCCTAAGAAAGAACTATCTCATCTACTATTTGACGTCCTTCCACATATCCCCCTTGCTCTGGGGAAATAATCTTATGCAAAAGAGGCTTCAACCTTTCTGCCATGATTTTAGTAATGATTTTGAGAAGAACATTACATAAAGCAATAGGTCTAAAAGTTGAGATATGATCAACCTCTTGAGCTTTTGGAACAAGAGTAATATAAGTTTTATTGATAACCTTCAAAATTTCTTTGGCTTTCCTGGATTCTTCCACCACCTCTAATAAATCAACATGAAGGATATCCCAAAACTCTTGGTAGAACTCAATAGGAAAACCATCAGGACCTGGGGTTTTCCCTTTTTGCATTTTAAAAACTACTTGTTGAAGCTCATTGATAGTAACAGGATTAGTAAAGATAGATTTCTCCTCAGAAGTGATAAGAGAAGGGATTGCTTGAAGAACATTTTGTTGAGAAGTTGAGTCAAGAGGAGTAGCAGCAAAAATATTGGAAAAGTAATCAACAACAATAGAGTTCATGCCATCCCAAGTATAAAAAACATCTCCAATATCTGAATTTAAGGAAGAAATAAAGTTGTGAGATCTTCGAGCTAGAAGAGATTTGTGAAAGAAATTTGTGTTTTGATCTCCTTCTTTGAGCCATTGAATTCTAGATTTTTGCTTCCATAAGATTTCTTCTCTTTTTTCCCATTCCTCTAACTGAGTTGTGAGTTTAATTTCATCTACACTTCTCTTCTCTGTGAGGCCATCTAAATGGATTTTCTTATTCAAATTTTCAAGATGAGAAATAACTTCATGTTTTTTTTATGAACATCCCCAAACTCTTTCCAGTTCCAAGTCTTGATTTTGGATTTAATGTATTGCAATATTTTGGCAAAATAGAACATCTTAGTCCCATGCCTAGGTTTACCTTCCTTCCACCATTTTTGCACATGAGGTCTGAAGGAAATGTCTCTAAGCCACATTAATTGAAAATGAAAAGGAGAGAAACTCACATTGGTTTTCCACATTTCCACCATGACTGGCCAATGATCCGAACCGACATTATTAAGAGTCTTCACTTTAGGAATGTGACCATGGATTAAGAAATTTTTAGAGAGCAAAAACCTATCCAATATCTCCATTATACAAGCTAAGCCTTGCCTTATGTTAGACCAAGTCATAAGGCCATTATCTGGTTGGATATCCACAAGATGGAGGTTTGCAATATATTCGCTCATGAGGTCAGTGCTTTTGTCCAAATTTCTATTTCCCCCCCTTTTCTCATCCAGAGAGAGGATGGTATTGAAATCTCCTTCGATCAAGATCCAAGCTTTAGGAAAATGAGAGATAATATGAGTAATATCCTTCCACTGTCTTCTTTTTTCCTCCAAAGAAGTCGGGGCATAAATAGTAATGCAGAGCATAATCTAGTTGGAATGTCTACTTTGAATAGCTATAGCCAACAAACCCCAACTGCCAACCATATGGTGAATAACTACCTCTTTTGGGTCCCAAAGACAAGAAATGCCACCTGAAGTCCCTTGGGAACTGAGGGAAACCACTTTTCCAGCTGGCCAAATTTATTGGCAATTAAGTCCATATCCTCCATTGACATCTTTGTTTCTTGAAGGAAAACAAGATGTGGATGATTTATCTGAATCATTCTTCTAATTTCATTTTGTTTTGAAAGAATCCCTTTGAGTCCTCTAATATTCCAAGTGATGATCTTCATTAATACCAGGGCTAAAAAAGTTGGGAAGGGCATTAATATTACCTTCCTCTACAAGATTTTCACCTTCTTTTACCATATGATATTGATTGGTCTTGCGACCTATTTTTTGATTGGAATCCATCTTCAATTTTTTTTCCCTATTTCTTGACTTATTCCAATTGAATTTGAGATGGCTTCTAACCTTGAAGAATGCTCATACACAGCCAAAATTTTACTAGATGGTTCAATGGAGTCTATATTGGGACCTGCATTATTTGAAGTTTTGACATTTGAAATATTGTTTTTCTTGTGTAAATTTTCTCCTTTTTTTTATGTTGAAAACCTTTGATTTGTTGGTTTGTCTCTGAGTTCTTCCCTTCATATTTAAATTGTGTTTCTAAGATTTCAGTTTCCATTATTTCCTCTTCCTCACTTGGGACATCATTTGTGGAAAGTATTTCAAACATATTAGCAAATGACTTTGATTGATCCTTCATAACTGTTTTTTCTGAGTGTTCTTCTTCTTAGGTATTTGGAAACCTGCTGAGTTTATATCTTCTTTCTTTTGATCGGGAATTTTATTTGGGCAAGCAATGGCCAAATGACCATATTCATGGAAAATTCTACAATGAAAAGGAATGTTCTCATAGTCCACTACTTGCTCCCAAGTGTCTTCCCCAAATTGTAATGTGATATTTTTAGGAAGGGGTTTGTCAAAATCCATTAAAACACAAATTCGAGCATAAATAATATGTTCAAAATTTTGAGTACAATCAACAATCATCATAAAGAGTTCCTAAAGAGTTTCCAATTGAAGAAAAAATAGTAGGATTCCAAAATTCAATAGGGAGGCCAAAGAGTCTAACCCACATGGGAGCTATAGAAGGCATCTCTTCTTCGACTTTAAATTTAGTATGCAAGGGCTTCATGAAAAGCCCTGCCCTTCCAAAAAACCAAGGACCCCCTTGAAAATTTTTCTCTCTATCTTCATTATTAGCAAATAAAACAAGAAAATAACCATTTGGATAAATAGATATTTGTAACTCACCTTTAGTTTTCCAGATTTTTGTAGCCCAGAATTTGAAAGCAGATAGACTTGGACGAAAACCCACGAACCAACAAATTAGTCCTCTTTTTTCCAAATCTTCAATGCCATTCTCTTAACAATAGGAGTTCCATAAGCTGCTTTAAGACATCCTGACTCTGTTTTCCTAGGATCAATCTTAGGCATTCTTAGAGGTTTATGGGAAGCCCTAATATTGATATTAGCATTGGGATGAGGTCTGTCCACCATGAAGGGCATCCCTAAAATTCATTTTTGGGACTGAGTCTTCAAAATTCTTACCCTTGACAGGGGGTTTTCATAGTAGAATTATTTTGTGGGTGCACCTTAGCACCAGATTCACTTGAGATATGAGCCATTTTTTGATCAACTGCTTGAAACTTATTTCGTGATCTCTTTAATCCTTGCCCTAGACGTCGTGGAAAGGTATGGTTTTCACTTTTCTTTTGAGTAGCAAATTGGAAGCTGTTGTCACTCAAGTTCATAGTATGATCTGTTGAAAGACAAATTTCTAACCCATATTGTATCCCCTGCAACATTTCCTGCTAAAATATTGAGCATAAACCACAAAAATATTGGCCTATACGACTCGAAGGCCCTAAAAACCAACCTATGGAGCTACTTGCACTCAACCCAGATGAAACCCTCACATAGCCGCTTGCCAAATATATCGTTCACACATAGGGATGTGCTAGGATCTGTGTTGCTCCAAATGATATGAAAATTGGTGGAGACGTTCTAGGGTTTTTCAGGCATCTACCCTCAAAATTTCAGCTCAATCCAAGTTCGTATGAGTGAGATATGGCCGAAACAAGTTCGGCATTTTGGGCAGTCCTGTGAAAAACGTCCAGCTTGTTGGCTCTCCCCACAGGGTAACATCACTTGCCGAGACCACACTGTGGCAGAAAAATGTGCATTTTATTTCACTAGCCTTGACAAAATGCATGAATTTATGAAGGTAGATAATTCCATCCAAAACTTGTTTACCCATAACAAATCCTCCTTGCTCATCAGAGATAATGGATGGGAGGGAGCTATTCAACCTGAGAGCTATAACTTTAGAGATAATCTTGTAAACAACATTGAAAATAGTTATAGGTATGTAATATTTGAAAGTTGTTTACCCTTTCTTATTAGGAACTAGAAGAAGGAAGATATTGTTAAACTCCTTTAGGATTTGAACCAACTTTAAAGATTCCTTCATTACTTCAAAATATTAGTTTAACAATATACTAGAAGGTTTGGAAAAAACCTTCCTGAAATCCATCTAGACATGGAGCTATGTATCTGTCGAGGGAGAAAGTGGCTATCCTCACCTATTCTTCCTCAATATACTTTAGAAGTTGATCATTGAAAACCTTAGATATCAACGTAGGAATCTGATTAGTCATTTCCTTAAACGCTATTTCATCCTCTTCCATATCTTCAGTTGGAATATTTTGAAATAATTCCACATCCTCAAGCTCAATTTCTTTGCTCTCTCTAATGACCTGGCTATCATCCTTTAGAATTTCATCAATGTAGGTAGATATCTTGCTTTTTATTGTAGAGACATGAAAAAAATAGAATTCATGTCCCCTTCCTACAACCATTGGATCCTAGACTTTTTATTCCAGCATGTTTTTTCCTTGGCTATTATGGTGTGTAGTTCAACATTAAGATCATTTTATTTTTGGAGTTGGTTTTGGTTCATACCCATACTATTAATATCTTATTCTAACATATCCAAATCTAATAGAATATATTTCTTCTTTTGAAATATATTTCCAAAGAACTCCCTATTCCACTTCTTGATTTCTTTCTTTACAGTTTTAAGCTTGTTTGCAAGAATTTGCATCTTAGTACCTTGGGAAGGAATACTCCACCATTTTCCATTTCTTTATAAATATCTAGGTGGTGCATCCATATAAATTCAAACTTGAAAGGACCATTACGCTTATGATCTTCCACACAACATCAAAAAAGTAGAGGATTGTGATCAAATCTAGTTTTAGGAAGATATTTCAGATTTAACAAGAATCTATTTTGGAGCCAATCCTTTGAAAGAATAACTCTATACAACCAAACCTAAATCATATTACTACTAGAACATCTATTCATCCAAGCAAACCTATTACCATCTAAATCCACATCAAACAAGCCACCCTCAACTAAAAGCTTTCCAAGATCTTGCATGTTTTCTAAGAACTCAGCCATGCTACCCTACTCCTCACCTGGAGATAAAGGGGTGTTAAAATTGCCTGAAAAAATCCTTTTTAATCCTCTAAACTACTTACCCATTTCCCCTAAATATATCCATAATTCTCTATAGGTTTTACTTGAGTTGGGGACATAAATATTGGTAATCACAAAGGAAAATTTAGAAAAATTAGTTGTGAGAAGTACTATGACATGATATTCAATTTTAGCTAGCAGGTCTCCCTCATAAATATTGGAGTTTCAAAGAGACAAAATCCCTCCAAAGGCCCCCTTAGCTTCCTCTTGAAAGTTTTCAACATTTTGCCAAATACCTTTTTGGATTTTTAGCTAATTCATAAGATTCAATTTAGTTTCCTAAAGAAGCAAGAAATCTGGTTTGTAAGAGTAGACAAGATCCTTAACCAACCTATGTTTTCTAGGGGTGTTCATACCCTTAACATTCTAACTTAGAAGTTTCATTGGTTCCATGGTACAGGCTTTTCAATACCTATGAGAAGTTCCTTAATAGTAGGTTGTGTTCCCCATAGATTTATCTTATTTTGATTTCCTATACCTTTTCTCCTTGAGAGACCTCTTTCCCACCTTGCTAGACTCTTCTCATCCTAGGCCAGGAGATTTACAAGTAATCCTAGTAATTCTTACATTCGGAGTAACATGGGATAAACCTTTCTCAAAATATTGTTCCTTTGCACTATCATGAAAATCAATATCCATTTGGTCCTTCACATGGGAATAGTTTGGTCCTTCCTACCCCACCTTCACCATAGTCACACTTTCTTTCTACATGAGCAATGGTAAGGTAAAAGGGATAATCTCTAAGTCCTCTACAACTTCATTATAATCCACAATTATAACCAGCTGCTCCTTGACCTTTTGGTTTGCTTCTTCATCCTCAATAGAGACTGAAACATAAGAGACATCTATATTTTCTTGCACACTTAATGGATTTCTAAGGCTTAACCTGGGGGATTTTTCATTGTCCTCCAAAGCTTTGTCAAAGCTAGTCTATTTCAATTTCCAAATGACCTTTACCCTTCCTTCCTTGCTCCTCTAAACATATTCTAGAATCTTTTCTAAGACGACAATTTTTTTCCAAGTGACTTGATTTGCCACATCTCCTACATCCAAAAGGATTATCTTTATACGTAATCTCCTATGACCAAGTACCTTTACTTGAGGTTAGTTTAATGGATCTTGACATAAATTTATCCACTTCAACTAGCACCCAAAGCCTAATAAAGACCATCTTCCTCCGAAGGATTTTAGCACACTAAATTACATTGTTTTCCACGGTTTATTTATCAGTCATGTGAAGCATTGAGCACTGCATAAGCATTTTCAAATATGAGTATAGCGAGATGGATATTTTTTCAGCTTCTCTATAATCAAATTTAGCCTAGTTTGTTTGTTTTACTCAGATAGGACTATCTTAATCTTCTCTTGTTTTTTTCTTGTGCATCTTTCGATCTCTTTGTAAAAAATTAAAGACCCTTTAACCTTTTTTATCAATACTATATATATATATATATATATATATATAAGCATATTAAATTACATTTTCACAAGCGGATGATAATAATTTTTCAATGAAAATGAAACCTCAAAAAAATATATTTTACAATTTATTATATTGTTACCCACTAGATGGAATTAAAAATATATATTTAAAAAACAATAGAAAAAAAACTATTTAAAATTAAATAAAGTTATGAGTTAATATAGGTTGTATGTGTTTTACATGTAAGATGTATTATTATAATAAACCACTAGTTTTTTTTGGCTAGAGATAAAGATTTCACTCTATATATGTTTCTATACTATTAGAGAACATATTGAGGATTCCCATAACATAACTGATTGCTAATGAATTATTATTTAAAATAATAGTCATTGTATGCCAACGTTTGTATTAACGTTACTATATCAATATGTATATATCTATGTATATGAGAGCTTGAACATTCATTCACATTTAGAAATCATTTCAAGAGAATAATAGTTTCTTGCATTTTAATTTTAAACAATGTTATATGCCATTTTTAACTAACATTATTTTATTTATTTTTTAAATATTATTACACTTAAAACAAGTTATATGCTTAAAATGTAAAAATGTGCTTTATTTTATTATATTATATAAAATATTATGTTAAAGTAAATGTTTTTACATTAAATTTAAATATTATTTTATATAAATATTTATGTATGTAAGATAATTTTTTTTCCATCATATTATCCCATTGGTCATGGTTCCGAAAGCTACCTACCACTATAATTTCTGTAAATTTTTCACTCAAGTGAAGGCGGAAGTAGTAGACTGACTAAATTTCCTTTCGAAGAAAAGATAAAGTTTCCATGTGAAAAATAATTGATAGAAATTATATGAGATATTGTTTTATATATATTTTTGTATTCTATATAATTGAATAAGCATCATAACATATGTTCTTAATAATATATATATATATATTATTTCATTAGATATTAAGTTGTTTAAATGTAATATGTTGGTAATATAATTGTTTAAATGGTTTTTACACTAATTAAATATAATAGAATTAATTTTAAAATAATTAAATTTTATTTGTATTATAAGATTAAATTAGGTAAAATATTAATTAAAGAGAAGATTTTTTTGAACCCATCAAGGATGAAAATAACAAGTAAGCAATGGGTTTGGAGTTTGATTTCATGTATCCTAAAAAAACTATCAACAAATTATTTCTACTAGTTTTTGTCTATGAACTTGATATAAAAGAACAAAAGCAATAACAATTTGAATGGAAAGAATCATATGAATCATAACATCTAAAATCATATCTAATCATAGCAATAGTTGAAGAGAAAAAATGTCACTTATGTCAAAATTATGATTTATAAGACTTAAGTAACACTCTAAATGCCTTCAAAGGAATATATGGATGAATTGCATTGTCATGTTTGTTAGATTACATAGAAAAACTTATGTTAGTAGCATGATGGAGAAAATATTGAATACCTTCTTCAATTTTATGAATAATATAATAATTTTGGGCACCACATTTTCATTTAATTTTAAACTATATCTTCATTGAATTTTTTTTTTATGATTATCAATGTCCCCTATGTTGATTATCCACCATACTAGATGATATGAATTTTGAAAATTCTACATATAATTCAATTATTAGCCAAGAAGTTAATCAAATCTTGTTTATAAAATTTTAGATGAAGTGAAAGTTGTAAATGAGTGAAATAATGAGTATATTACAATATAATTAGTGAAATAATGAGTATATTACAATAGAACAAGACATTTCTTTTTTTTTCATTAGAAATATGTTTATTTATTTTCTTTCATAAAAACTAGAGTAATTTAATATACATTGGAGGAAAAGAAAAATTATTATTATTAAACATAATACTAATAGTTTGAATGTAATTCTTCCCACATTTTAGTCATAAACATGAGACCAAAGTAAGACAAAAAAAATTAAACATAAGAATCTATAAAACCAAATTGAATATGAATTCTAAGAATAATTCCCACCACATGGAAAAAAACTTTCTAATATCCAAACAAGGTAGTCAAATCATCCATCTCATTGTGCTTAGTTTGGAGTATATTTTAAAAAAAAAAAAGCATAAAACAATATGATATAGATTTCGCATTAGGTAAAGAAAAGTTATTTCTATTAATCTACTTCAAATGTCGTTATCTATCATCATTGTGATAAAAAGAAGAGAGAGTAGTATTGTAATTTTATATATAGATATGTAAAAATAACATTTGAAACAAATCAACCAAATAATATTTGAAGCAAAATTTGAATCTTAGGATACATAAGGGTATATATATATATATATATATATATATATATATATATATATATATATATATATATATATATATATATATATATATATATAACCTTTAGAGAGAGAATATCAAAACAACCAAGTAATGTTTGAAAAATAATTTAAACCTATGGATAAAACAATAATAACAATAAATAGGTTCTATATTTTCTTTTTGAAAAATGTGAAATTTTTAAACCTATATAATAATAATAATAATATCAAACATTTAGATAGATAATATCAAAACAACCAAGTAATGTTTGAAAAACAATTTAAACCTATGGATAAAACAATAAATAAGTTCTATATTTTTCTTTTTGAAAAAGGTGAAATTTTTATTAAGAAGACAAATTCTAAGTTACAATAATTAGCTGACCACTTTTGGCCAATCCCAGGATACTAATAAAACTAACTCCAATATCTCCTTGGACCACCAATTTCTCAGTGCAATCAAAACAACAAAAACTCCTATCATGATTACAATTTTTATTAATACTATTCTAAAGGACCCAAAATTGCTTCTCTCAATTACCATGACTTTGGGAGCTATCCCAAATTGGGACTAAGAACACTACAAGCAACACCATGATGCTAGAATAAATGTTAATCATCATAGATGTTATTCTAGTCCCACACACTTCATTACCTAAACCACTATTGGCTAGTAATGAAAATTGTTTGTTCACCTCCATACAATCTACATTATCCTTATTTTGATAAGATTTCAACCAGTATCCAACAAGATACTCACTTTCCTTTTTAGTTAAAAAATCAAATATTACTTTCTTTCTTCTGCTTACATAAACCATAATGACATCCTCAACTACTACCAAATAGCTTTAGTCTATCTCACTATGTTCTTTATTTGCCATACACTTGGTCTAAAATTCCTAATCTCATCTAGCAACCCCACAAAAATTTAAGATTCAGTTTCCACTATGATATTTTGAAGTTCATTCTCCCAAGTGTTGAGAGAGCCCTATTTGATTGCCAAAGCCTTTGATTCATTATTTGTTACTACTCCTAGGCCTTCCAGTTTCCAATTAAGAATCTTTCCATTGTAATCTCTTCTAAGGAAACCAATGTCTACTACCCTTGGGTTATTCTTGGATACTCCATATATGTTGATATTTTTCTAGCCTAGTGGAAGGGGTTTCCAAGCCCCATGAATCTGCCTCATGCTAGTGTTCTCTCCTTATTTATTTTTTTACTCCTTCACATGAGCTTTTGTTGTTTATGTCATGTTGTTTAATATATTTTGCCAAACTAGATCTATCGGAGTGTATTCCTCTCTAAAGCTTTTGGTATTTATTTATAGTCATAAGTAATAAGGCTCATACCCAAATATCAACCTGACTAAATTGATTTTTCTAACCTTCTTAATTTCTAGACCTCTCATATATTAGTATGTGTTAACTGCTAATTGATATGGGTCTTGAAGAGATCAACCCATCAATTTCATAACTTTAGGGTAAAGTCACATTGGAAAAGCAAAGGATCTATTGTCTCCTCTTGGGTATTGCACATGATACATTTAGAGATACATGAAAATCCCTCTTTTGTAAGTTATCATAAGTAAGGAAGCTTCGATGCATAACTTTCCAAGAAAATAAATTCATTTTTGGCTAACCCTTTTCTAACCATGCTCTATCCTATGGAACATCTAGCCACATTGAATGGAGAGAGAGCAGTTTATTATAGCCATCCCAAAATACATAGATGCCTAAATTCTCATTACCTCAAGCTATTTTATCCTCTTCATCATTTTCTATAAGGTGGTATTACTTTAGTATCCTCTCTAAATGCTGCAACATATTCTAAGAGTTTTGGATTGGTAACTCTTCTAATTTATTTAGTTGCATAAGAGAGAAGGACCCAATCTATCTTGTATGTAGATAACATGTTGTCTCAATCCAAACTCTAGCCTCAAAGCTTTGTTGAAGGGGCTACACCTCTAGAAATTTTGAAATTAATGGGGGGTATTGGTCCCAGGAATCGGTCCAAAAATTTGCCTTGTCTCCTCTATCCACTTTCTAAAATAGTCTTGATTTTACCACTTTCTCTCCTAATTTCAACACTTTCGAAACAACATAACATTAGCCACTGATAGGAATGTGATTTGCTTCCTCATGTGCTAACCTTAGATTAATAAATGAGTTGACCTTAGGTGGAAATTTAGGGAATATGGACTTCTTAACTCTTTTGAGAGGTTTCTTTGTAGACTCCTTATTTGGAGTGGAAGATAAGGATTCAATTGTTTTGGGTGGCCCTTGGTTTATGGGATGATTTAGACTTTTCCTAAGGAAATGGGCTCCTGGTTTCTATCCGGAGTCTAAAAACATTGAGTTTGCTCCCATTTGGGTTAAACTTCGAGCATTAGCCCTTGATTTTTGGAAAAATGAAAATTTTGAAGCTATTATTAGCTACATTAGTAGATTTATGTCTCTAGATTTTTCTACTCCTAATAAGTATTTTTGCTCTACCCTCATTAATATGCTTATTTTTAATCAAATTAAAAATATTTATTATTTAATTTTGTTTATAAATAATAAAATATATTGCATATATATTTTAATTATTTACCTTTTGTAGACACCAAAAAAACACCAATCCGATTATGTGACAACAAGCGCTGATCGCATTGACACAAACAGCCCCCAGGGCAGCCCCCAGAGGTTAAACAATGGTCCTAACCACTCCTAAAATATCAAGGATGTACTTCTTTTTTCCTTTAAGTTAGTTAGGTTTGTTTTTATTCGAAGGTTTTTTTGGTGATCCTTTCCTAGACCTTGACCTAGACGGAATTTTTTATTCGAGGTTATTTTGGTGGCCCTTTCCTAGACCTTGACCTAGATGGGAAAAACCTTAAACTTTTCTTTCGTTGAGAAGTCCTTTTCAGAATTTCCATAGTGGCAGAGTGATTAGTTTATCTTAATCCTTGTCCTTAGGGAGAAAGACCCCATTTTTTTATTCTATGAGAGAAAGCCTTGGCTTTCACTGAGAGGCTAATTTATCTTACTAAGGATAGAAGGAGATTATCTTTTTGAATTTTTGCTTGTCCAAAACTTCCACACTGAGAGTCTAATTTATCTTTTCAAGGATAGGAGGAGATTACCTTTTTGAATTTTTGCTTGTCCAAAACTTCCACTCCTTGGTGCCTCCTTTGCTAGCCCAAGTTCCCTTTGCTCTATCTCCTTTTGTGCATCAGTTTTCATTGAGGGTCCCTTAGGTGGCACCTCTGTTCTCATTTATTTTTTCGTTTTTAATAGTGGTTTTACTAAAAAAATTTAAATTTTTAAAAAATTTAAAAAATCTTTTTAAAACCTTCTTCCAATCAATAAAAAATTTAAAATATTTAAAAAAATTAAATAATTTTAAAAAATATCTCAAAGTATGATGTATGGCCATTTATGTTTTCTGTTAATAACCCTTGATGAATAGTAAAACTGCTTACAATAACTTAAAGCACATAACGACAAAATCTCTCCTTCCAATATGGCCACTCATTGAATAATACGTACATCACCTCTTAAATATTATGGCCTACTCATTAATATAGATATATTAGATGTAGTTTGTTTACAAAGTAGATTGATTGTTGTTTGTTTGGTCAGGTATTTATTAAGAAGACACCTAGGTTTAAATTTTGGGACAGCCTGTTTGCAAGGTAGTAGTCTGATCTGAATCTTCTTTTGAATATGTCCCAGACCGACGACTAACAATAAGAATCCTGAAAAATCCTTACCAACCTGGTGGTTCCCCTCATACCCCTCATACAGGAACAACAATAATAAGGTGAAATAGATTTGATGAAAGCAACCCTTATAATTTGAACATTAGACTTATTGTAACCAAGTCTTGTATAAATAAAAATATATATAAATAGTTGTGAGTATGTCTGAGATACAGAGATATAGATATATTAGTTGACATGTAAATATCAAGTCCGCATAGGTGAGACACACAGATATAGGTATATTAGTTGACTTGTAAATATCAAGGTTGTACAGGTGAGATACACAAATATAGATATATTATTTGACACATAAATTTAAACATAGATATAGATATATTAGTTGATATGAAAATATAAGGCTGTATAGGTAAGGACATATGGTTAAAAATGTATTCATGGATTGGATTGATAAGTAAGCCGAGATAATTAAAAAGAGTTTAAAAAGTTTAAATCCCTAAATACTGAGATACTTAACTACAGATAACAATAAAGCATGATGCACACCCAAGCCATACGAATTGTCAATGAAAAAGAGAAAGAAAGCATTCAACATTCTGTTAACCATCTTAATTATAATTACATCTATAGCATAAAAACCTGCTATTTTTACAATAGCATAAAGACGAGTGGTTTATGGAAGCACTATTAAACTAGCGTAGCAGGCTGTAAGAGTATTCCAGAAAATGGTACCACGCCATGGAAACCTCCAGACCAAGCGTAACCATGACCATGAGAACACGCAGAGAAATGGTCTCTACTGTAACTTTCGCGTATCTCCAAAGCTTTCCTCCGCAGATACGAGAAGAGACTGCGAAACAAAGCGCAGAGTTGGGTCAGCATTACCTGAACATTTCTGGTGGAGGAAGGAAGATATGTAAGGGACCCAAACAGCAGATCCAACTGACGCTCCATGTTATAAAATTGAAACCACATTTCTGAACACTAACGCTCCATGGTGTAAAATTGCAACCAGCTTTCTGAACACTAAATTCCAGTGTGGTTTCAAAATTTTAATATGCCAATGAAAAATATAAAAATATCTGGTCCTTTGGTTCTGTGAAGATAATTCCAAATCTTATTTAGAGAATTTGAACCTTATCTCAAAAATCTAAAACTTCCAAAATTAAGATATAAACTATCTTAAAAAGAATTTAAAACTTCAACTACTATTCAAAGAATTACAAAATCTTAACTATTAAACTATCGTACAGGGAAAAAATCTCACATAAAAACTGTGGTATACAATTAAGATTTGGATATGGGTTCATTCGGTTCATCGTATCGGAGTCTAAACGTCAAACCAACCATTCGACCAGATACACCCACAAGATTTTTGGCCGCCCATAATAATTATCTGGTAAGCTTCCTTCCAATGGAAAGTTGGCACATCAACGACCACAACTGAAAAATTCTTAATCTCAGGATTGACGAAAAGCAAAAACGATCACAAAAGTCCAATTTGCTATGAAAAAGTAACGATTAAAACTAACAGTCATTGGATGGATTCGAAAAGTTGCAAAGTTCTTAATCTCACGATTGCCAAAAAGAAAAAACGATCACAAAAGTCAAACTTGCTATGAAAAAGTAACAACTAAAAATAACAGTCTTTGGATGGATTGGAAAAGTATCAGATTTTATGTAAGGTATAATTAAGATATACTGATTTTTTAAACAAAAGCTTAAAAACATATTTACTTGAATGTTTTATATAATTTTTTAATTTTAGTTTTAATTATATGTAAGGAATGGTTAAATTTATAGTTTCTTTTATTATTCAACAAGGATTTAAATTTTGGAATGTCTTTTATAATGTTTTTACTATAATATTTTTACTACGTAGTTATTGTTGACCCTGCATGAGGAGGACTGTTGGTGGCTGGTCAAACTACCTCTTATAATCCCTATACTATCTAGTTGTTATTGATGTGGCCTATACCACTATACCACCTTATACCACCTAGTTGTTGTTGACTCGGCATGAGCTAGCCACCTATGCCTCGAGAGAGTTAGGTGAGACTACTACCTTTGCATAAAAATACATACTTGCCTCCTCTAGAGAGTTAGGTGAGACTACGACCTTTGCATAAAAAGACATACTTGCCTCCTCTAGAGAGTTAGGTGAGACTACTACCTTTGCATAAAAAGACATACAACCTACATCTTTTCACCAAGAGTTTTTCTTCGTAAACATAACTTTTAATTATTATAAAAAAACTGATTATATAAAAACAAAGCAAAACACTATCTATATATATATATATATATATATATATATATATATATATATATATATATATATATTTTTTTTTTTTTTTTTTTTTTTTGAAAAAATTAGATTATATTAATTCATAGGAAATTACAATATTATGGTGTTAACATAAACAAAACAAAACACAATAAATAAATAAATATGTGGATGAGGACCATGGTGTACCTTTTATCGGATCTTGATGGCAAAGAAGATGTTGAAAAGTTGGATGGGAACTTGGAAACCTTCGGGGTTGGGAGGAAACCCCCGTCAAACCCTCCTTGGAATTCCCCTTCTGGTTCCTTTGTAGATAAAGTTCGATTCAATTTAGGGCCATCCATACCCATCAATCAAGACTCAATCCCTCTCACAATTTTTGGCAGAGAGGTCATCATTCCACCTGAGGTAATGACACCTTTGATTTTTCAAGAATCCCTATCTTTGGTCGAGAAGTTTGTTGGTGTGCATCCAAACATTGAGTTTGTTTGAAAATGGGCTTTCACGAAATGGCGACCCAGTGGTAATCTGGAGGTGGTTACCTTCCTAGAGGTTTTTTTATGATTAGGTTAAATAACCCTCAGGATACAGGTTGAATCCTCATTGGCGGGCCCTGGTTCTTTGATCGAAGAAATCTCTCTTGAGAATGTGGGGAGAGGATTTTGACCCTGAGACTCAGAGCATAAATATGATACCAATATGGATCAGACTTTCTGGTCTACCAACTCAGTTTTGGTACATTGAGATTCTTAAAGGCATAGCTCAAATCATTAGAGAACTGGTTGCCATAAATTTGGCTACTAAAGAAAGAAACCGACTAATTTATGCCTGCATTTGTGTCATTGTAAATTTGGACTTAGAGATCCCCACCTACTTTGATCTCACTTTAGGGTCCTATCGTAGGCGACAAGCAATGGAGTATGAGAATAAACCAGCATTTTGCATTGAATGCCAAAAATAGGGGCACATCAGTACTCAATGCCCATCTCTAAGGAAAGAAATGAAAAAGGATGAACTCCATGATAGGAAAGACCCATAAAGTGGTCAGACTATGCAACATTTCTAGAGAAAGAACCAGATTGATAAGGGCAAACAAGTAACCACTCAACCTCGGGTGCCTTCACATACTGAGGACATTCCCAATCAGGTACACCCCTTAATTGAGAGTCCTAATCCTTTCTTACCTCTAAGTGACCAAGTCACCAAAACCATAGTTTCAAGGTTTTTTTGTAGCCCTTGAGCCCCCCAGTATACCTACTGAAGACTCAGACCAAATTTATGATGCCCTTCCATCCCCTATCAGATCTAGTTCCTCATGTCCCCAGTCCAACACTAGGAGTCAGAAGAAATTTGAGACTGATGTGGGCAACAATAAAAAGAAAGGCCAACCCTCCAATAGCCCTAGACATATTTTGAATAGTCCAAAAGCTTCCACCGATCCTAATCAAGTCTCTTGTCTTGTGAATGAGGAGTCTTTTCATATTGAGGCTTTATCCCTCGTTGTTCCCTTATTGTCCGAGACTTTGGCTTATGAGCCCCTTTCAAAGAAATGCTCGACTAATATTGGCAATGTTAAGAAGAAAGGATGCTTACCCAAAAAGGGTCTAAGTTCTAAAGGATCTGAGTGGCATACCTTGTTTGAAAGATGGCTGGAGCCAGGATGCAAATGCCCAAATTGCAAGGTATCAACTCATCAGGTGGAGGCGAAAATGGTGAGCAGGTGTTCTCAAAATTTTGATGATGAACCCTCCTTGGATTGTGAACTCCTTGCTTCGATGAAGAAAAATTTAAGATGAGACAAAAATTCATAATTCGAGTTTCTTGTTCCTTTATTCTGTTGTTTAGGAGAATTGTTTCCTGAGGCTTTTTGTGTTGGTTTCTTGTTATTTTTTGGATTTGGGTCTGCGTACCCTTTCCTTTTATAATATGTGATGTTTCTGGCTTTGGGTCTCCATACCATGTCTTTCTCTTGATCTTCTTGGTTGATGTTTTTTTTTTTAGTTAGGTGTTGCTCTCCATATATAGTTGAGCATTATCCATTATTTTTTTCTCACTTTGTAAAAGGTTAAAGACTCTTTCAAAACCCCTTCCACCAATCAATATATATATTTTGGAAAAGTTAGATTATATTAAATCATTTATCGAGAAATTAATGGTGTTAACATTGTCCGCATAAAAATCAAATTAAGCTGAATAAGGAATAGAACATCCATAACTAAATATACATAAAAATAGAAGCTAATTAAATAATAAAAAAAAAAATTATAGTTATATCTTATTATAATACATACAACAAAAATCAAGATATCAACCCTCATAGTAAAAAAATGTCAAAAAAAAAATTAACATTCATATGTAAAAGAATCTACTGATCTTCAAAAGCTCAAAACAAAAGATTTAATTTGTTCAATTCTACTCAGGAAAAATGATTACACAGTAATTGCACTTACGTCTCCCATAGGAACAACCAAAACCAATGTAGGTTTTATATTCGTTTTAAATTTTTTAAACTATATTTGGTCAATGAGAAATTAGTTAGTAATTTGAGGTATGTTTGTTCTTAATTTTTATGGATAATCAATGATTATTCAGAGGAGTATATATACATCTAAAGAATTAAATTTATTTTCACCTCAATTTTATTTTATTATTTATTTGAATTTTTAATATTTTATTTAATGTATCCAAACTTTAGTTAAAAATTTCAAGTTATTATTATTATCATTGTAATACATTAACTTAATTAATTATAATAAAAAAATTATAGAACCTATAAATTTAAGTGATGAAATATGAACTTTTAATATATAAAAATTTAAATATTAGTATTTTTATAATTTATAAATAATTTTTATATTGCATAATGTATTAAAATAATATAGTAATGAATTTATTATAAAATTAACATTTTATAAAAGTGAGCAATTGTACAAGGTTTCATCTTTGTTGAGTGCAAGTAGTTTGAGAGGTTGATTTTGTGGGCCTTTGAACCCTAACGACCAACATTTTTGTGGTTTCTGTCTAAGATTTTATCGGGATATGTTGCAAAGGATCCAATATAGGTTAGAAATATGTCTTTCAAAAGATCTTTATGTTGTGAACTTGATTGACAATGGCTTCTAATTTGCTGCACAAAAAAAAAAGTGAAAATTATACGGTGTCCAAGGCATGGATTAAAGAGATATCAAAAAAAATTTCAAGCATTCGATCAAAAAATGGTTTAAATTTCAAGTGAATCCGGTGCTAAGAATCACCCCTAAAACAAATCCACTATGGAAACCCATTTCAAGGGTAAGGATTTTAAAGACTCAAACCCAAAAATAAATTCTAGGGATGCCCTCCATGGTGGACAGTATCAACCTAATGATAATGTTAATCTTAGGGTTTCTTGTAAACCTCTAAGAATGCTTAAGTTTTATCCTAGGAAAATTGAGTCAGGATGTCTTAGGGCAACTAATAGAACTTCGATTATTATGCTAGATATGGACGTCATTTAGACTAACATAGAAGATCTGGAAAAAGAACCCTAATTTATCATTTCTTGGATTATCGTCTAAGCCTATCCACTTTCAAAGTTTGGGTTGTAAAAATTTGGAAAAAAAAAGGTGAGTTACAAATATGTATTTATTCAAATGGTTAATTTTTTCTTTTATTTTCTAATAATGAAGATAGAGAGAAAATATTTCAAGGGGGTCCTTGGTTTTTTGGAAGGACGAGGCTTTTCATGAAGTCTTGGCATACTAAATTTAAATCCAAAGAAGAGATGCCTTCTGTAGGTCGTGTGTGGGTTAGACGCTTTAGCCACCTGATTGAATTTTGGAATTCGACTATTTTTCTTCAATGGGAAATATTTTGGAAAATTTTATGATGGTTGTTGATTATACTCAAAACTTTGAACATATTATTTATGTTGTGATTTGTGTTTTAATGGATTTTGACAAGCCCCTATCTAAAAAGATCTCATTACAATTTTGGGAGGACACTTGGGAGCAAGTGGTGGAGTCTAAGCACATTCCTTTTCGTTTTCAAATTTATCATGAATATGGTCATTTGTCTAGTTTCTACCCAAATAATACTCTAGACAAAAACAAGAGGATATAAACTTAGCAGGTTTTCAAATGCCTAAGAAGAAGACACCTAGAAAAACTAATTATGAAGGATCAATCAAAGTTATCAGCAAATATGTTTGAAATTATTTCCACAAATGATGTACTAGGTGAGGAAGAGAAAAATATGGAGACAAAAATCTCAGAAACACAATTTAAAGATGTAGGGAAGGACTCAAAGACAAACCAACAAATTAAAGGTTTTTAATAAGAAAAAAAGAGGAAATATACAAAAGAAAAAAAATCTTTTAAATGTTGAGACTTCATATAATACAGGTCCCAAGATAGACTATGTTGAACCTTCTAGTAACACTTTGGATTTATACACACAATATTCAAGGTTAGAAGCCATCCCAAATTCAATTGGGGTAAGTCAAGAAATAGGGAAAAAAAACTTAAGATGGATTCCAACCAAAAGGCAGGTTGAAAGGCCAATCAACAACATATGGTAAAAGAACGTGAAGAGCTTGTAGAGGAAGGTAAGATTACTACACTTACCATTTTTTTTATCCCTGGTATTAATGAATAATTATCACTTGGAATTATAGAGGGCTCAAAGGAAGTCTTTCAAAACAAAATGAAATTAGAAGAATTATTCAAATAAACCATCTACATCTTGTTTTCCTTCAAAAAACAAATATTTTAATAGAGAAAATTGATTCAATTGCTAGTAAAATCTGGCTAGCTAGAAAATTTATTTTCCTTAGTTTTTAGGGGACTTTTGGTGGCTTTGCTTACCTTTATGACCCAAAAGAGGCTGTTATCCACCATATGGTTCGTAGTTGGGGTGTTTTGGCTATAGCTATTCAATGTAGACATTCTAACCAAATTATGCTTTGTGTAACTATTTATGCTTCAACTTCTTTAGAGGAAAAGAGAAGACAGTGGAAGGATATAACTTATATTATCTCTCATTTTCTTGAATCTTGGATCTTGATGGGAGGATATTTCAATACCACCCTCTATTTGAATGAGAAAACGAAGGGAAATAAAAATTTGGAAAAAAACACTGATCTCATGAGTGAACATATTACAAACCTTCATCTTGTAGACATCAAGACAAATAATGGCCTTATCACTTGGTCTAACAGAAGGCAAGGCTTAGCTTATATTGAGGAGAGATTGGATAGGTTCTTTTTCTCTGATAATTTCTTAATCCATGGTCACATTACAAAGGTGAAGACACTTAACGATGCTAGTTTGGATCACTGGCTAGTCATGGTGGAAACTTGGAAAACCAATGTGAGTTTCTTACCTTTTCAATTTTAGTTAATGTGGCTTAGAGATAGTTCCTTCAGACCTTGAGTGTTATAGTGATGGAAGGAAGATAAACCAAGGTATAGGTAAAATATGTTTTGTTTTGCCAAAATATTACAATACAATAAATCTAAAATCAAGATTTGGAACTAGAAGTTTGGAGATGTCTAACAAAAAAAACATGAAGTTATTGCTCATATTGAAAATTTGAACAAGAAAATATATTAAGATGGCCTTACAGAGAGTAGAAGTACATATGAAATTAGACTCACTACTCAGTTAGAGGAATGGAAAAAAAGAGAACTCTTATGGAAGCACAAATTGTTAGAGTATATTACATTATTAGGGTACATGTTAATGTACCACCTTGGGTACATTATTAGATTATGAGATTATATTAGGTTACTTGAGGTAGAAGTAATAAATGCACAAGTGTTTATTTCCAAGACGTAAATGTACAAGGACTCCACTTATACACGAGTCTTAGGAAATGTAGTTAGGAAGAGCAAGATCCAAGCAACTTATCTTCTTATATATAGGCCTTAGAGTAGAACCTAGACAGAGAGAGGAAAAGAGATTACTATGGAATTGTAAGTAGGTACAATGTAGTTTTCATCAAAGTTCTAGAGTGTTCATTTCCTCCATTACATTGCATTGTACTATTTTTGTATCTTTCCATTTATAGCATATTTTAGCATTCTTGCATATTTCCATTATCTTACTTTACTACATTTTTTGCATCTTGTGATTTCTTTCTCCCATGTCATATATTATCAAAATCTAACAATAGTATCAAAGCTATGATAGATCAGATAGGAATAAGGAGAGCTACAAAAGATATTGAGAGGATAGAAGCAAATCTTAGTTCTAGATTTTTTGAGATTGCATTTGGCTAGATTCTTTCCACAAAGTTGTAGAAAAACTCGTGAAGACTAGGACTCAATATTCATTCCACTAGATTGACAAATCAACTAGTGAATATTTGTCATTAAGAATTTCTTCCATTATAATCCTACTATTTTGTTGTAGGAAAAAGGAGATTGAAGAAAGATAGGAATAATATCATCTTTAGAATTAATATAGCACTAAAAGCAACAAATAAAAGAAGATGTGATTCTAGGAACCTGAGGGAAGTATTGTTGCAAACCTGCACAACATAGAAGAAGAAAAGGTCATAGGAGCCTTGTTCCAGATATGAGGAAGAGACTCCAGAGACAAGTCCAAGAGAAGATTGGAGGTTGGTGATATCCATTTAAAAAATACAAATAGTAGATTAAAGATACTCCTAAGAAGATTCCAAGAGAATATTGGAGGTTCGTGATCTCCATTGAAAAATTGCAAGTAGCAAATTGAAGAGACTCTAGAGAAGAGTCCAAAAGAATATAGGAGATTGGTGATCTCCATTGAAGCCTGCAGATAGCAGATTAAAGACTTCTTCCAGAAGAAATTAAAGAAGATCCGTAAAAGGTCTCATTGAATATTGAAGACTTCACCCTAAAGGAATAGAAGAAATTAGCCTATGAAGCTGAAGAGATCTACAAGATATCCCATTGAAGAAATTACAGTTTTGAAATATTGAAGAAGGATTAGAACATATCAATCTTGGGGTATTTCCAGACTTTCTTTTTTCTTTAAGTTAGTTTGGTTTGTTTTTATTCGAGGGTTTTTTTTGGTGATCCTTTCCTAGACCTTGACCTAGACAGAATTTTTTATTTGAGGTTATTTTGGTGGCCCTTTCATAGACCTTGACCTAGACGGGAAAAACCTTAAACTTTTCTTTCGTTGAGAAGTCCTTTTCAGAGTTTTCATAGTGGCACTTGGTTTGTTGGTTTCATCGGAGCTGAGTGATTAGTTTATCTTAATCCTTGTCCTTAGGGAGAAAGACCCCAGTTTTTTATTCTATGAGAAAGCCTTGGCTTTCACTGAGAGGCTAATTTATCTTACTAAGGATAGAAGGAGATTATCTTTTTGAATTTTTGCTTGACCAAAACTTCCACACTGAGAGTCTAATTTATCTTTTCAAGGATAGGAGGAGATTATCTTTTTGAATTTTAGCTTGTCCAAAACTTTCACTCCTTGGTGCCTCCTTTGCTAGCCCAAGTTCCCTTTGCTCTATCTCCTTTTGTGCATCAGTTTTCATTGAGGGTCCCTTAAGTGGCACCTCTGTTCTCGTTTATTTTTTTGTTTTTAATGGTGGTCTTACTAAAAAAAATTAAATTTTTAAAAGATTTAAAAACCTTTTTAAAACCTTCTTCCAATCAATAAAAAAATATAAAATATTTAAAAAAATTAAATAATTTTAAAAAAGATCTCAAAGTGTGATGTGTGGCCATCTATGTTTTCTATTAATAACCCTTGATTGATGAACAGTAAAACTGCTTACAATAACTTAAAGCACATAACGAAAAAATCTCTCCTTCCATATCCCTCCATCAATATGGCCACTCATTGAATAATACGTACATCACCTCTTAAATATTATGGCCAACTCATTAATATATAGATATATTATTTTTAGTTTGTTTACAAAGTAGATTGATTGTTGTTTGTTTGGTCAGGTATTTATTAAGAGGACACTTAGGTTTAAATTTTGGGGCAGCCTGTTTGCAAAGACATTAAGGTTTAAATTTTGGAGCAGCTTGTTTGCAAGGTAGTAGTCTGATCTGAATCTTCTTCTGAGTATACCTCAGACCGACGACTAACAATAAGAATCCTGAGCAACTAGGTGGTTCCCCTCATATAAAAATAACAATAATAAGGTGGAATAAATTTGATAAAAGTAACCCTTACAATTTGAACACTAAACTTATTGTAACCAACTCTTGTATAAATAAGAAAATATATAAATAGTTGTGAGTATGTCTGAGATACAGAGATATAGATATATTAGTTGACATGTAAATATCAAGTCCGTATAGGTGAGACACAGATATAGGTATATTAGTTGACTTGTAAATATCAAGGTTGTACAGGTGAGATACACAAATATAGATATATTAGTTGACACATAAATTTAAACATAGATATAGATATATTAGTTGATATGAAACTATCATGGCTGTACAGGTGAGATACACAAATATAGATATATTAGTTGACACATAAATTTAAGCATAGATATAGATATATTAGTTGATATGAAAATATCAAGGCTGTATAGGTAAGGACATATGGTTAAAAATGTATTCATGGATTGGATTGATAAGTAAACCGAGATAATTAAAAAGAGTTTAAAAAGTTTAAATCCCTAAATACTGAGATACTTAACTACAGATACAATAAAGCATGATGCACACCCAAGCCATACGAATTGTCAATGAAAAAGAGAAAGAAAGCATTCAACATTCGTTAACCACCTTAATTATAATTACATCTATAGCATAAAAACCTGCTATTTTTACAATAACAGTATCCGATAAAAACGAGTGGTTTATGGAAGCACTATTAAACTAGCGTAGCATGCTGTAAGAGTATTCCAGAAAATGGTACCACGCCATGGACACCTCCAGACCAAGCGTAACCATGACCATGAGGAGAATATGCAGAGAAATGGTCTCTTCTGTAACTTTCGCGTATCTCCAAAGCTTTCCTCCGCAGATACGAGAAGAGACTGCGAAACAAAGCGCAGAGTTGCGTCAGCACTACCTGAACATTTCTGGTGGAGGAAGGAAGATATGTAAGGGACCCAAACAGCAGATCCAAATGACGCTCCATGTTGTAAAATTGAAACCACATTTCTGAGCACTAACGCTCCATGGTGTAAAATTGAAACCAGCTTTCTGAACACTAAATTCCAGTGTGGTTTCAAAATTTTAATATGCCAATGAAAAATATAAAAATATCTGGTCATTTGGTTCTGTGAAGATAATCCAAAATCTTATTTAAAGAATTTGAACCTTATCTCAAAAATCTAAAACTTCCAAACCTTATTTTTTTAAGATATAAACTATCTTACAAGAATTTAAAACTTCAACTACTATTCAAAGAATTACAAAATCTTAACTATTAAAGTATCTTACAGTAAAAGAAAATCTCACATAAAAACTGTGGTATACAATTAAGATTTGGATATGGGTTCATTCTGTTCATCGTATCGGAGTCTAAACGTCAAACCAACCATTCGACCAGATACACCCACAAGATTTTTGGCCGCCCATAATAATTATCTGGTAAGCTTTTTTCCAATCGAAAGTTGACACATCAACGACCACAACTGAAAAATTCTTAATCTCAGGATTGACGAAAAGCAAAAACGATTACAAAAGTCCAATTTGTTATGAAAAAGTAACGACTAAAAATAACAGTCATTGGATGGATTCGAAAAGTTGAAAAGTTCTTAATCTCAGGATTGCCCAAAAGAAAAAACGATCACAAAAGTCAAACTTGCTATGAAAAAGTAACGACTAAAAATAATAGTCTTTGATGGATTGGAAAAGTATCAGATTTTATGTAAGGTATAATTAAGATATACGGGTTTTTTAAACAATAGCTTAAAAACATATTTACTTGAATGTTTTATATAATTTTTAATTTTAGTTTTAATTATGTATAAGGAATGGTTAAATTTATAGTTTTTTTATTATTCAACATGATTTAAATTTTGGGATCTCTTATAATCTTTTTACTATGTAGTTATTGTTGATCCTGCATGAGGAGGACTGTTGGTGGCTGGTCAAACTACCTCTTATAATCCCTATACTACCTAGTTGTTATTGACGTGGCTTGAGCAGACTACCCCTTATACCACCTAGTTGTTACCTAGTTGTTATTGACGTGGCTTGAGCAGACTACCCCTTATACCACCTAGTTGTTGTTGACTCTACATGAGCTAGCCACCCGTGCCTCGAGAGAGTTAGGTGAGACTACTACCTTTGCATAAAAAGACATACCTTCGTGGTTTGAACCTACATCTTTTCACCTAGATTTTTTCTTAGTAAACATAACTTTTAATTATTAAAAAAAAATTATTATATAAAAACAAAGCAAAACACTATAACTATATAACTATATAACTATATATATATATATATATATATATATATATATATATATATATAGTTATATATATATTTAGAAAAATTTAGATTATATTAATTCATAGGACATTACAATATTATGGTGTTAACATAAACAAAACAAAACACAATAAATAAATAAATATATGGATGGGGACCATGGCGTACCTTTTATTGGATCTTGACGGTGAAGAAGATGCTGAAAAGTTGGATGGGGACTTGGAAACCTTCGGGGTTGGGAGGAAACCCCCGTCAAACCCTCCTTGGAATTCTCCTTCTGGTTCCTTTGCGGATAAAGTTTGATTCAATTTAAGGCCATTCATACCCATTAATCAAGACTCAATCCCTCTCACAATTTTTGGCAGAAAGGTCATCGTTCCACTTGAGGTAATTTCACCTTTAATTTTTCAAGAATCTCTATCTTTGGTCAGGAAGTTTGTTGGCGCGCGTCCAAACATCGAATCTTTTTGAAAATGGGCTTTCATGAAATGGTGACCCAGTGGTAATCTAGAGGTGGTTACCCTTCCTAGAGGTTTTTTCATGATCAAGTTAAATAACCCTCAGGATATAGGTTGAATCCTCACTGGCGGGCCCTGGTTCTTCGATCGAAGAAGTCTCTTCTTGAGAAGGTGGGGAGAGGATTTTGACCCTGAGACTCAGAGCATAAATATGATACCAATTTGGATCAGACTTCCTGGTCTACCAACTCAGTTTTGGCACATTGGGATTCTTAAAGGCATAGCTCAAACCATTGGAGAACTGGTTGCCATAGATTCGACTACTAAAGCAAGAACCCGACTAATTTATGCCCGCATTTGTGTCATTGTAAATTTGGACTTAGAGATCCCCACCTACTTTGATCTCACTTTAGGGTCCTATCGCAGGCGATAAGCAGTGGAGTATGAGAATAAACCAACATTTTGTATTGAATGCCAAAAATAGGGGCACCTCAAAACTCAATGCCCATATTTGAGGAAAGAAATGAAAAAGGATGAACTCCATGATAGGAAAGACCCAAAAAGTGGTTGAACTATGCAACATTTCTAGAGAAAGAATCAGATTGATAAGAGCAACCAAGTAACCACTCAACCTCGGGTGCCTTCACATACTGAGGACATTCCCAATTAGGTACACCCCTTAATTGAGATTCCTAATCCTTTCTTACCTCTAAGTGACCAAGTCACCAAAACCATAGTTACAAGTTTTTTTGGAGCCCCTAAGCCCCCTAGTATCCCTACTGAAGACTCAGACCAAATTTGTGATGCCCTTCCATCCCCTATCATATCTAGTCCCTCATGTCCCCAGTCCAACACTAGGAGTCAGAAGAAATTTGAGACTGATGTGGGTAGCAATAAAAAGAAAGGCCAACCCTCCCATGGCCCTGGACATATTTTGAATAGTCCAAAAGCTTCCACCGATCCTAATCAAGTCTCTTGTCTTGTGAATGAGGAGTCTCTTCCTCTTGAGGCTTTGTCCCCTGTTGTTCCCTTGTTGTTCGAGACTTTGGCTTCTGAGCCGCTTCAAAAGAAATGCTCGACTGATATTGGCAGTGTTAAGAAGAAAGGATGCTTACCCAAAAAGGGTCTAAGTTCTAAAGGATTTGAGTGGCATACCTTGTTTGAAATATGGTTGGAGCCAGGATGCAAATGCCCAAATTGCAAGGTATCAACTCATCAAGTGGAGGCGACGATGGTGAGTGGGTGTTCTCAAAAATTTGATGATGAACCCTCCTTGGATTGTGAACTCCTTGCTTCGATGAAGAAAAATTTAAGATGAGGTAAAAAGTCATAAAGCAAGTTTCTTGTTCCTTTATTCTATTGTTTAGGGGAATTGTTTCCTGAGGCTTGTTGTGTTGGTTTCTTGTTATTTTTTGGTTTTGGGTCTGCGTACCCTTTCCTTTTAGAATATGTGATGTTTCTGGATTTGGGTCTCCATACCATGTCTTTCTCTTGATCTTCTTGGTTGATGTCTCTTTTTTAGTTCGGTGTTGCTCTCCATATATAGTTGAGCATTGTCCTTTATTTTTTTCTCACTTTGTAAAAGGTTAGAGACCCTTTCAAAACCCCTTCCACCAATCAATATATATATTTTGGAAAAGTTAAATTACATTAAATCATTTATCGGGACATTAATGGTGCTAACATTGTCCACCTAAAAAATAAAATAAGGTGGATAAGGAATAAAACATCCATAACTAAATATACATAAAAATAGAAGCTAATTAAATTTAAAAAAAAAATAATTATATTTTATTACAATACATACAACAAAAATCAAGATATCAATACTCATATATTTTGTTGTAGTAAAAAAGATATCAAAAAAATTAACATTCATATGTAAAAGAATCTACTATATAAAAGATCTTCAAAAGCTCAAAACAAAAGATTTAATTTTTTCAATTCTACTCAGGAAAAAATGATTACATAGTAATTGCACTTACGTCTCAAATAGGAACAACCAAAACCAAAGTAGGTTTTATATTGTTTTAAAATTTTTGAAACTCTATTTGGTCAAAGAGAAATTAGTTAGTAATTTGAGGTATGTTTGGTCTTAATTTTTATAGATAATTAATGATTATTTAGAGTATATATATACATCCATAGAATTAAATTTATTTTCACCTCAATTTTATTTTATTATTTATTTGAATTTTTAATATTTTATTTAATGTACCTAAACTTAGTTAAAAATTTCAAGTTATTATTATTATTATCATTGTAATACATTAACTTAATTAATTATAATAAAAAAATTATAGAACCTATAAATTTAAGTGATGAAATATGAAATTTTAATATATAAAAATTTAAATATTAGTATTTTTATAATTTATAAATAATTTTTATATTGCATAATGTATTAAAATAATATAGTAATGAATTTATTATAAAATTAAACTTTTATAAAAGTGAGCAATTGTACAGGGTTTCATCTTTGTTGAGTGCAAGTAGCTTCAGAGGTTGATTTTCTGGGCCTTTGAACCCTAGCGACCAACATTTTTGTGGTTTTTGCCCAAGAATTTATCAAGATATGTTGCAAGGGATCCAATATGGGTTAGAAATATGTCTTTCAAAAGATATTCATGCTGTGAACTTGATTGACAATGGCTTCTAATTTGCTGCACAAAATAAAAGTGAAAATTATACTTTTTTCGGTGTCCAAGGCATGGATTAAAGAGATATCAAAACAAATTTCAAGTGAATCCGGTGCTAAGGGTCACCCCTAAAACAAATCCACTATGGAAACTCATTTCAAGGGTAAGGAATTCAAAGACTCGACCCCAAAAATAAATTCTAGGGATGCCCTCCATGGTGGACAGTCTCAACCTAATAATAATGTTAATCTTAGGGTTTCTTGTGAACCTATGAGAATGCTTCAGTTTTATCCTAGGAAAATTGAGTTAGGATGTCTTAAGGCAACTAATAGAACTTCGATTGTTAAGTTAGATATGAACGTCATTTAGACTAACATAGAAGATCTAGAAAAAAAGCCCTAATTTATCGTTTCTTGGATTTTTGTCTAAGCGTATCTGCTTTCATAGTTTAGGTTGTAAAAATTTTGAAAACAAAATTTGAGTTACAAATCTCTATTTATCCAAATGGTTAATTTCTTATTTTATTTGCTAATAATGAAGATAGAGAGAAAATATTTCAATGGGGTCCTTGGTTTTTTGGAAGTGCGAGGCTTTTCATGAAGCCTCGACATACTAAATTTAAAGCCAAAGAAGAGATGCCTTATATAGGTCATGTGTGGGTTAGAATCTTTAGCCTCCCGATTGAATTTTGGAATTTAACTATTTTTCTTCAATTGGAAATGTTTTGGGAACTTTTATGATGATTGTTGATTGTACTCAAAACTTTGAACATATTATTTATGTTGTGATTTGTGTTTTAAAGGATTTTGACAAGCCCCTATCTACAAAGATCTCATTACAATTTTGGTAGGACACTTGGGAGGAAGTGGTGGAGTCTAAGAACATTCCTTTTCATTTTCAAATTTATCATGAATATGGTCATTTGGCTAGTGTCTACCCAAATAATACTCCAGACAAAAACAAGAGGATACAAACTTAGCAGGTTTTCAAATGCCTAAGAAGAAGACACCCAAAAAACTAATTATGAAGGATCAATCAAAGTTATCGGCAAATATGTTTGAAATTATTTCCACAAATGATGTACTAGGTGAGGAAGAGAGAAATATGGAGATCAAAATCTCAGAAACACAATTTAAAGATGTAGGGAAGGACTCAAATACAAACCAACAAATTAAAGGTTTTTAATAATAAAAAATGAGGAAATATACACAAGAAAAAAATATTTTAAATGTTGAGACTTCAGATAATACAAGTCCCAAGATAGACTATGTCTAACCTTCTAGTAACACTTTGGATTTATACACACAATATTCATGGTTAGAAGCCATCCCAAATTCAATTGGGGTAAGTCAAGAAATATGGAAAAAAAACCTAAGATGGAGTCCAACCAAAATGTAGGTTGAAATGCCAATCAACAACATATGGTAAATGAACATGAGGAGCTTGTAGAGGAAGGTAAGATTACTACCCTTACCATTTTTTTTAGCCTTGGTATTAATGAATATCATCACTTGGAATTATAGAGGGCTCAAAGGAAGTCTTTCAAAACAAAATGAAATTAGAAGAATTATTCAAAGAAACCGTCTACATCTTGTTTTCATTCAAAAAACAAATATTTTAATAAAGGAAATAGATTCAATTGCTAGTAAAATCTGGCTAGCTGGAAAATTTATTTTCCTTAGTTTCTATGGGACTTCTAGTGGCTTTGCTTACATTTAGGACCCAAAAGAGACTGTTATCCACCATATGGTTGGTAGCTAGGGTATTTTGGCTATAGCTATTCAATGTAGACATTCTAATCAAATTATGCTTTGTGTAACTGTTTATGCTTCAACTACTTTAGATGAAAATAGAAGACAATGGAAGGATAAAACTTATATTATCTCTAATTTTCTTGAAGCTTAGATCTTGATCGGAGGATATTTCAATACCACCCTCTATTTGAATGAGAAAACGGGGGGAAATAAAAATTTGGATAAAAACACTGATCTCATGAGTGAACATATTACAAACCTTCATCTTGTAGACATCAAGACAAATAATGGCCTTATGACTTGGTCTAACAGAAGGCAAGGCTTAGCTTGTATTATGGAGAGATTGGATAGGTTCTTTTTCTCTAATAATTTCTTAATCCATGGTTACATTACAAAAGGTGAAGACTCTTAATAATACTAGTTTGGATCACTGGCCAGTCATGGTGGAAATTTGGAAAACCAATGTGAGTTTCTTACCTTTTCGATTTTAGTTAATGTGGCTTAGATATAGTTCCTTTAGACCTTGAGTGTTATAGTGATGGAAGGAAGGTAAACCAAGTTATAGGTCTAAGATGTTTTGTTTTGCCAAAATATTATAATACATTAAATCTAAAATCAATATTTGGAACTAGAAGAAGTTTGGATATGTCTGACAAAAAAAACATGAAGTTATTGCTCATCTTGAAAATTTGAATAAGAAAATTTGTTAAGATGGCCTTACAAAGAGTAGAAGTACATATGAAATTAGGCTCACTACTCAGTTAGAGGAATGGAAAAAAAGAGAACTCTTATGGAAGCAAAAATTGTTAGAGTATATTACATTATTAGGGTACATGTCAATGTACCACCTTGGGTACATTATTAGATTAGGAGATTATCTTAGGTTACTTGAGGGAGAAGTAATAAATGCACAAGTGTCAATTTGCAATGATGTAAATGTACAAGGAGTCCACTTGTACATGAGTCATAGGAAATGTAGTTAGGAAGAGTAAGAGCCAAGCAACTTATCTTCTTATATATAGGCCTTAGAGTAGAACCTAGACAGAGAGATGAAAATATATTACTATGGAATTGTAAGTAGGTACAATGTAGTTTTCATCAAAGTTCTAGAGTGTTCATTTCCTCCATTACATTGCATTGTACTATTTTTGTAACTTTCCATTAATAGCATATTTTAGCATTCTTGCATATTTCCATTATCTTACTTTACTACATTTCTTGCATCTTGTGATTTCTTTCTCCCATGTCATATATTATCAAAAGCTAACAATAATATCAAAGCTATGATAGATCAGATAGGAATAGGGAGAGCTGTAAGAGATATTGAGAGGATAGAAGTAAATCTTAGTTCTAGAATTTTTGAGATTGCATTTGGCTAAAGTCTTTCCACAAAGTTGTAGAAAAATTCGTGAAGACTAGGACTCAATATTCATTCCACTAGATTGACAAATCAACTTGTGAATATTTGCCATTAAGAATTTCTTCCATTATAATCCTACTATTTTGTTGTAGGAAAAAGAAGATTGAAGAAAGATAGGAAGAATATCATATTTAGAATTAATATACCACTAAAAGCAACAAATAAAAGAAGAGGTGATTCTAGGAACCTGAGGGAAGTCTTGTTGCAAACTTGCACAGTGTAGAAGAAGAAAAGGTCATAGGAGCCTTGTTCTAGATACGAGGAAGAGACTCCAAAGAAAAGTCAAAGAGAATATTAGAGGTTGGTGATATCCATTTAAAAACTACAAATAGTAGATTAAAGATACTCCTAAGAAGATTCCAAGAGAATATTGGAGGTTCGTGATCTCCATTGAAAAAATGCAAGTAGCAAATTGAAGAGACTCTAGAGAAGAGTCCAAAATAATATAGGAGATTGGTGATCTCCATTAAAGCATGCATATAGCAGATTAAAGACTTCTTCCAGAAGAAATTGAAGAAGATCCATAAAAGGTATCATTGAATATTGAAGATTTCAACATAAAGGAATAGAAGAAATTAGCCTATGAAGCTAAAGAGATATACAAGAGATCCCATTGAAGAACTTACAGTTTTGAAATATTGAAGAAGGACTAGCAAGGTCATGTACTTGATTTCAATAACAACACATTTTAGATATCTAAGAGGGAGATCGCATTGCCAACACTTCCATAGTAGAAGGTTGAAGGAAAGGTCTTATTAGGAAGACTAGATAAATTGCAATATTGAAGGCCTTGGAGAGGTCTCAAGGAGAAAAAAAGAAAAGACTTGGAGATCTTTATTGTAGAGTATGTTTAATCCACTAAAGGAGTTCCTAAAATAACTCATTGGAGAAATTCACTACCAAGGAGAAGCTCTAGATAGTGAATAAATTGGTACAATTATCGCCATATGACAACAAGCCTAAAGGAGAAGGATTTGGCAAGATTACCAAATTTTAAGGAGATAAAAGAATACCTCAAGATTTTTAGATTCTTAAGAATAAGGCCCAAATTAAATTCAAGATTCAACAAGGATGTTGAAGAACATAGATAGGAGAAGCCTACCAAATCCAAGATATCTAGAGATTGACTTTCAGATCTAAGAAGACATATTTCAGACATAGGAGTTTGTTGATTCTATAGCAAAATGTTGAAGGTTTCATAGTTGCGATTGACTACCATTCCAGAAAAAAATTGGTGAATCTATTCATCAAGATCTACATCATATTTAGAGGTCATTAAAGGTAGGAAAATTAGGTACAAAGGGTTCATTACTTGAACACTCATATTAAAATTATTACTTATCTTCATTAAGCACCTCATTAGAATTAAAGTTGCAAGGAGAAAGGATTGTTTTAAAGTCTTCAAGGGAAGTACAAAAGAAATGTTCTTTAAAGGTAATTTCCTGCACATTAAAATAGAAAAAATATCTTCCTATTATCTAGTTACAACAAAGAAGACTACATTAGATTGTAGAATTTATTGCAAAAAGAGATTATAGAGATTTTGCAAATTCTTCAAGAGTTATTATTAGTGCATATTACAAGTTACTTTCAAGGAGTAATAAGGATATTGTGGCAACACTATATTAGTTTCTCTTAAAGATTATTAGAAGTGCACTAAGGATTTTTTTAGTGAAAGTGAAAAATAGTGCAACATTAAGACACTCTAACGGCATATTAGTTGCATGATTATTAGCTTGACTTCATTATTAGATTAACCACGCAAAGGAGATATTTTTCTAGAAAAGAAGACAAGATCAAATTATCCCTTGCCTACAAGGAATAGTACAAAGAATCCACCATTAGATTCAACGGAAAGAAATCTTGAAAAATAATATTTGGAGATCTTAGACAAAGGCACTAATTCAGGTATTCTATTTTAACTATTGTATATTCATTTACATTAGTTCCTGCACTATAATATCTTGTCCTACATAGCAAGAGATGATAGAATTTGAGTGTCTCAAGAACACATCAATGGCCAGCAAAATGGCACTATCTGAGCAAGGTAAAATAATCAACAAAATGACTCACATTACAGTGTCTACAGAAACTCCCATCAACCATGAAATCAAGCATCTACAACAAAAAACCTAAAGTACAAGGTATCCACACAAAGGAGTCATTATATAATACATAGCACAAGAAAAATATCATAGAGAAGACACAATTTATCTACATCAACCATAATTTACTACACATTGCAAAGTCAATGCTCAAGACAACATATTAAAAGCATAAAAGGGTAGGGAATAAGGTAAAGTTAAAGGTGTAATACCCAAGATCAAGCTTAGAGGAATTGATCACCAAGAAGGAGTACCCAAATCCACACTTAAAGTACCATGGAACCACTAGTGCAATAACTAGAATCATCACATTTGATGACAACTTTTGGATGGCACAACATTTAGATAAGCACAACGTTGGATAACAAATATTGCACTCATTGGTAAGAAAGAAGAAGCATTAAAAATAATAATTTTCACTTTTTGGCAAGATAAGGATTATATGGACATTAGAGACACCTCTACATGCAGAAGAAGACACACCGCTTGGTGCCTGTTATTCTCTCTAACACTTAAGGTAATACCTAAGATAAAATAATGCTCACCTTTGAAGCATTAAGAAACATCATTCGAAGGACGAAGACATTGCAATCATTTCGAAAGAGAAGAATTTGAGATTAACACTCACAAGGAGACTACAATGGTCGTCTACCACCTACACATCTAAGTAATGATTACACCAAGTATCAAAAGCATCAAGAATATTTAATAATGCACCCAACATTCGAAAAATAGATGAAACTATTAATAGGTACATTGGAAGGCATATTCTACCCTCCTTGTTAAATATATGGCTTGATCAAAGGATGTTACTATAGCAGTAGAAAGTTCATAAGATAGTTGTTCTTGCAAATTTCATATGAATATGTCCAACATTTCGTGATGAGGTAATGCAAAGTGTAAATTTCCCAAAATTTATCTCCACTTAGACAAGAATTCAGCAAAACTTTCATCTTTTCCTTGTTTCAAGTTGTATAAATATTTATTAGTCACATGCCTCTCTATGTAGGCACCAAATTGATGGAAAAAAAATGTTGCTGTCTCCTAAAAATTCCTTAGAGAATTAGTGGGTAATTGATAATACCACTCTAGAGCCATGCCTCCCCGAATCTTAGGGAACATCTTTAGTAACAACAAGTCATCATGAGAAACATCATGACATGATGTCATAAACATGTGAAGATGCTCAATAAGATCTTCAGTTTCTTTATATATCAGGGGGATAGGCATAGGGAAATATTTAGGATGAGATTGATCTACCACAATAGGGTCTAAAGGTTGACTACACATCTCTTGATAATTGTATGAGGGACGACAGGGATCCATCTAGTCTAGACAAGAGGCTAACTATTTAACCATGGCTTCAAGTCCTTGTTGTTGTCCACAAAATTGGTTTTGTTTCACCATATTATTGTGTCTTTGATAAGTTGATATTGTTGTGTAAGGATTTCCAACTGAAATACTATTGTGTAAAGTTTGTGTGGGGATAATATTATGGAGTTGATATGAAATCTTGTTTTGTTGGATTTTCTATTGAGGATTGGTATTTTGCACTTGTTTAGCTTTTTATTGATTTGATATTTGTTGATTAAGAGTTTGAGTGAACATAGATGTGAATGGTTGTTTTTTTTGCTTAGGATTTGTTTTTGGGTTACTAGCATAAATATTAGATGATTGTGTCATTGGTTTTTGAGCATTTGATTTAAATATATCATGTTTTGATTAGATGGTCCTACTTGATCATTATATTTGTCTGTTGAGTTCATATATGATAATGGATTTGTATGTATTCGAAAAGTAGATGCTAAGGCTACTTTTATATCACCTTCTAAATTTCAATTTGTACTGCTTGATTAAACTCTTCTATGTGGTTTTTTATAAATTGGGTAAATTTGCTAAGAGACTCAAATTTATCATTTCCCTTTTCATATAATGTAGGTTCATCAGGATCTTCTATTTTTTCTTCTTCATTATCACCTTCATCTTCTGAAGGTACATAATAATCAATTAGTGCTCTATCCTCAATGTTTTCTTGTTCTTATTCTCCCATATTATCATTGTCTACTTGTTTACCACTTCTTAATATAGGCATTTTGTTTTAAAATATTTTCTCTTGCAGATATATATAATATAGGTGCTAAAACATTTTAGGGTATATATGATATATATATACCTAACTAAATAAACTAAAATAATATGATTGATTTTTATTTTTATTTTTATTTTTGAGTTTTTAGATTGCAAACAACAAAGCCAATACAACTATAATATTATATATAATATACCTTAATTTTCTTGGAAAATCATATAGATATAATTAATAGGTTCAAGTTGGTCTGGTGACATGTAGTGTTCTTCTTCAAATTGGAAGTTGGATTTTAAAAATTTAATGAAGTATGCTATAGTGATGCAATCAACTTCACAATTGGACACATAAAAGCGTAACTCATGATAGTATTCTGGATAAAGCACAACTCTAAGAACTCTATTTAATATTCTCTTATCGTCTAATACAATCTCTTAATTTTCCACACATGATAGAAATTGATGTACTACTATTGCATTCTCAAGATAATCTTCAAAGGAATAAATACTTGGAGAAATTATAGCTCTTTTATAGGCTAACCACCTATCACAAACTCTTTGAAGGTCAAAATAAAAGGGTGCACTATCTAGATCAAGGATTCTAGACAAGTCAAATCTTATTATTTTCTTAAGTTTAGTTTCTTTAGCTCTTATAATCTCTAACCTTCTCCAAACCTTAGGGTATGGCACACTACTTAAAGAGGAAAATACTTGCTTTGCTAGTACTGTACTAACATTAATTCGAACAACTCTCCTTATGTTGTAATATACCATCTATGAAATTCACTAAAATGTGCAAATATAACTAATAATTTTGTTTATTTTTGTTTTTTTTAATAAATCATAAAGATGCCTAATGTTTTCACGTCGAGTTCACCAAATAATATAGCCAAAAATTCTTGCACTCCTTTCCTCAAGGCTGATGGATCCGTGCCTTAGAGGGGAATGGGAGAATGGATGGTCTACACCTCAAAAGAGAGGTACTTGATCGTACCTTATTGTGGTGATTTTTTGACGAATTGGGTGGGTTCAGCAGGAAATATTTTATGGCCATTTACGAGCCTAGGTTTTGGGATTTTTTTTGATATATTCCTTTTATCAAATCATGCATACACCTAGTTTGGCCAATATGCAACTACGCTAATCTATATGCAATTTTGATTTATATGTAAACAACAAAAGGTAGAAAAAAGAATATAGATAGGCAATGTAGTGCTTAAAAAGTGATTTAAGACACTTACTTGTATCCATAATTTTGAAGGAGATTTTGAGTTTTGATGCAAGCAATATCGAGCAAAATCCAACAATATCGGTCGAAATCATGCAGTATTCGGTGACCCGATTATGCGAAAAACCAACCGATCTTGACTAAAAGTTGCAGTTTTAAATTTGGATGCAAAAAACAACATTTTAAAAAAGAAACATATATTTGAATGGGCTTAATAACAATGATAAATGATCTTAACCAAATAATGGAAGGATATTCATATGCATATCTAGGCTAAATTCTTGAATATTCATGAAATAATAAACGAGTATTCCTATTAAATACAAAATAATAATAGTAATGGATTGAAATTGACATAATGGATATGAAATATTAATTCTAAATAAGGGGTATGGAGAAATAAAATGCAAACTTTGAGGTCTGGATGCCCCTAGTCGGCTAAATTGCAGCAATATGTATTGCAGGCAAAATCAGGTACTTTTGTGCAAAATTAGGCAAAACGATATTGCGATCGGGTGATCTGATATCGCTTAAATCCCACCGATGCATAATATGAACCTAAAAAATATAGTGAAAATGCAAAAGTATGGTGTGAAAGTATATGGGAGTTCTAGGGGGAATCCAAGGTGAGGAGCCTGGATTAAAAAGGAGGGAGTCAGGTGAGCTATTGGGCCAAAAATGGAAGAGGTTGCAACCACTTCTAATATAATCAAAATTGGGTGAACCGATCCCGCAACTATCATATAGTTACCCAAATAGAGACAAGGAGTTACAACTTATTTTTTCGCCTTGCTAAAGCAGGCACTTTTCAATTTTGGGTAAAATCGGGTGACCCGACTTCGTGTAAAATCTTTCGATTTTGCATGAAATCATATGATTTTATGCAGAGGTTAAAAACAAACATATAACGGGCAGAAAAATCGAGGTAACCAATTAGGAGTAGCAATTTTGATTTTTCAAAAAAATTTACCTTACTTTTAATTAATGTGAGTCATTTTTAGGGTGCTACAAGTGTTCTTAGAAAAACAATGTAAAATGTGATAAGGACCTATCTTCTTGGGTTTTAGATTGTTATATGTTTTGTATAGGAACCTCTCATTTCTTATATATGCCATGACTAAGTCCCCCTCTAAGTAGGTATTTTCTCTATGACAAACTTTTGTGTGTTTATCATACTTAGCATTGCTCTCCTCAAGCTATTTATTTACTTGCACACATTGTGCAAAGTCTTCCACCTTAGTGCTGACACAAGTACCAACTTCCACCTCTAATATATCTATGAATCCACAAGGAGATAATCCATATACCACTTGAAATGGCATTCTTCCATTTGTCTTGTTCACTAGATCACTGTACATAAACATGTACTAATTTAGAGTCCCACTACATAGGGTGTTCCCCTATGAGATATCATAATAGATTGCCAAGACTTAAATTGACAACATCCATCTATCCATATATTTGAGGATGATGCATTGAACTATAGTTGAGCTATGCATCCAACATTTTACAAAGAGTGTGATAAATGTGGCTAAGGAAATTTGTATCACAATTCAACATAATATTGTGTGGAAACCCATGCAATCTCACTATCTCCTTGAAGAATAAATTCATTATCCTAGATGTGTCATTCAAATTCTTACAAAAATTAAATATGCCATTTCATATAATTGCTGACCTCTCTATGTGTGCAAAAATCCATGAACAATCCATGGATAGTTCCTACCAAGCTATTTGGAAGATTATACACCTTTCCATAAATTTGCACATATCCTTACACAAACTAGGCCAATAGTACCTTTCTTCCACCATCGTCTATGTCTTGTCTATGCAAAAATACCCTTCAAGTTCACCTTCGTGTAACTCCTTGATGAGATTTTTCCTCATTGAACTATGGGGGATGCACAACTACTTTCTCTTGAATAGGTATCCATATTTCACAAAGAAATTTACAAATGGACCTCTATCTCAAATCCATGGCTTCATGAATGTATGCCATGCATTAGCAAAATATGTATTTGGACCATATAAATTCTTCATCCCCTCCATGCACACTAGATTAACTATCATTTTGGACAACAACATGTACCTTCTATTCAAGGTATCTATGACCTCTTTCATACTCCATGCATGATGCTTCAACATAAAATATTAACCCTACAAATATTCCATACATATCTTGTGCCTTTGGGATGGGGAGCCAAATTTTAACACAAAGAAAAAGACTCAATTTTTATTCAGAAGCATGGAAAGATTACAATTCGGAACCATGGAAGATTTACACAGTACATAAAATGCCAAAATAAGTTGCAGTCTTCGTCTTTCTAGCCTGCGCAATCCTTCGAACAATCTCTTTTTATAATGACAGGCTCTTGCTGCAACCGCCATTCGTAACTGTGCCCATGTAACCGCTGCAACGGTCCCCCTGGAATTGTTGTAATGACTTTTGGAACTGCCAAATGTCATTCTGTAATGGTCTGCAAAAAATTAGCATGTCGCGATATCGTGACATCTTTTTAACCCGCCTTCTCTTTCCTAGCCGGGTCACAAAAATGCAACATGTCGCAATATCGCGACACTTTTCTGCCTTCTGATCTCTTTTGCCAATGTGTCATGATATTGTGACACTTTTTCGTCCTTCAACCTTCTTTTTCCAGGTGTCACGATATCACGACACTTTATTTTGCTCTCCCTTGCATTCAAAGTTCGTCACGATATCGCGACATCTTTTATGTCGCGATATCGTGACATCTGCATTTAGTTGTTGCCTTTGTTCTGAGTTGTCGCGATATCGCAACAACCTTTATGTCGTGATATCATGACACTTGAGTTTTGCCCTCGCCTTTGTTTGAAGGTGTCACGATATCGTGACAACCTTTATGTCACGATATCGTGACACTTGAGTTTTGCTCTCGCCTTTGTGCAGAGGTGTCGTAATATCGCAACAACCTTTAAGTTGCGATATCGCGACACTTGAGTTTTTGGTCTTGCCTTTGTTTGGAGGTGTCGCGATATCGCGACAACCTTTATGTCACGATATCACGACACTTGAGTTTTTTTTTCTCTTGCCTTTATTCAGTGGTGTCGCAATATCGCGACAACCTTTATGTCGTGATATCATGACACTTGCATTTTGTGCTCACTTTGTTCTGAGTTTGTCGTGATATTGTGACAACTTTTATGTCGTGATATCATGACACATTACAACACTTAGAGTATTTTGTGTTTTTATTCACTCTTTTTTTTCTTTTGTTTGCAAGATTGTGCTCCTACCATTGGATGCTCCTACATCAGACACCCAGGGTAGATTTAGAAGTGATCCTCACTTCTGGATGGTCAGAGGAAAATCCAGACGATCAACCTCTGATTTGGACAACCACGTGGCATCTTCAACAGGTCGACCCTTCCACTTGACCAAATACTTCGACTATTGCCTGTTTTGGGTACTTCTACCTTCGCAAGTTTCGAGTATGTATTCGATTTCTTCTTTGTCTAGAGTGGATGTTGGAATGTTCCACAAATCCATACTGGGTGGTTCGCTACAACTTCCTGCATGATATTCAACCAAGTCTAAAATATTGAAGATAGGTGAAATATTCAGCTCACTCGGTAGATCTACTTCATAGGAATTTTTGGAATCTTGTTTACCTATGATCTGGCATGGTCCAAACCTCTTCATCTTTAGCTTATTATAAGTTTTGCTAGGAAAATGTTCCTTGTGCAAGTGAACCATGAATTCATCTCCTATCTAGAATTCCTTGAAACGCCGCTTCTGATCTGCTCTGGCTTTGTAAGTAGCATTCATTTTACTGATATGCCGCTAGACCTCTTCATGTAAATTCTTCATGTGTGTTGCAAAGTCTTCAGCTTCAGCACTGCGCTTTTCTCATTTATCTATCAGCCTCAACTTAGAAGTGTTTCTCGGGCTATTCCCATGCACTATCTGGAATGGGGATTTACGAGTACTGCGATTGACAAAATTATTGTAAGCAAACTCGACCTGCAATAAAATCATATCCCATCCCTTGGGTTTATCTCCTACCAAACACTATAGAAGATTACCCAAACTTTTGTTGACTACTTCGGTCTGTCCATCAGTCTATGGGTGGTATGCAGAACTGAATTTCAATTTTGTTTTTAGCTTCTTCCATAGAGTTAGCCATAAATAACCCATAAATTTGGTATTTATGTCCAAGACAATGCTTTGGGGTAGACCATGAAGTCATACTACCTCCTTGAAAAACAAGCCTGCAATATGAATAGCATCACTTGTCTTCTGGCATGGAATAAAATGGGCCATATTTGAAAACTTGTCAACAACAACAAAAATGGCATCATTTTCGCGTTGTGTCCTTGGCAGACCAAGAACAAAATCCATATTGATGTCCTCCCATGGTCTCTCTAGTACAGGAAATGGCTGATACATTCTCGTATTCTGACTTACTCCTTTTGCCATCTGGCACACTCTACAACCCTACACAAATTTGGTCACATCCGGCTGCAACTGTGGCCAATGGTAATTCTCACTAATGAGAGCAATGGTCTTATCTTGACCAAAATGTCCTGCTAGTCCTCCGCTATGTTTCTCTTTGATCAGATTTTCCCTCATGGAACTTCTAAGAATGCACAACTGGTTCTTCCGAAATAGCATCCCATATTGGATCATAAAATCCAACCACTTAGTGTGATCCACAGTAGTAGGAGACAAACATGTCGTCCATGCCTCTGTAAAATATGGATCCACTGGGTATAAACTCTTGAGTTCATCAAACCCAACAACTTGCACTCTCATTTATATCAACAAATTATGCCTTCTACTCGAGGCATCTGCAACTCTATTAGATTTGCCACTTCTATGCTTTAGGACAAAGGTATAACTCTATAGAAATTCAACCCACTTCAAATGTCGCTGGTTAAGTTTACCTTGACTATTTATATACTGCAAAGCTTGACGGTCAGTATATAAAACAAACTCTTTGGTTAGTAAATAATGTCTCCATTTCTTAAGAGCCTGAATGATAGCATAGAATTCTTGATCATAAACAAAGTATTTCTTTCTAGCATCATTTAACTTTTCACTAAAGTATGCAACATGTTTACCTTCTTGGATCAACACAGCTCCAATGGCACTGCCACTAGCATCACAGTCAACCTGAAAGACTTTATTAAAATCTGGAAGTTCCAAAATGGGCTGTTCTGTCACTTTCTTCTTTAATATGTCCATACTAGTACCTACATTGGCAGTCCACTTAAATTATCTCTTATCTTTTCTCATAGTTTTTTTTAGGGGTGCACAAATACTGCTAAAGTCTCTAATAAACTTTCTATAGAAACTTGCAATACCATGAAATGATCTTACCTCTGTTACATTCCTTGGGGCAGGCCATTCAATGATAGCCTTCACCTTCTCAGGATCCATTTTTAGACCCTCCTCTGAGATGAAAAATCCCAGGTATATCAACTCTTTCTATACAAAACTACACTTCTTCAAATTTATCAACAACTGCTCCTCTCGCAACTTTTCAAAAACTTTCCGAACATGCATCAAATGCTCATCCAATGTTTTACTAAAAATTAGAATATCATCCAGATAAACTATCATGAACTTTTCCAGGAAGTCTCGCAATACCTCTTTCATCAGCCTTATGAATGTACTGGGTGCATTAGTTAATCCAAATGACATAACTAACCACTCATACAAACCCTCTTTGGTTTTGCCACTCGTCACCCTCTCGAACACATATCTGATGATATTCACTTTTTAAATCAATCTTAGTGAAGTATTTAGCTCCACTCAAACAGTCCATTATATCATCCATTCTAGGTAATGGAAATCGATACTTAATGGTAATCTTGTTAATGGCTTGGGAATCAGTGCACATTCACCATTCACCATTCTTCTTTGGTGCAAGTACTTCCAGTACTGCATAAGGGCTCAAACTTGCTCGAATCAAACCCTTCCTCAACAATTCATGAACCTGGAAGTTCAAATCTTCATTTTCTATAAGAGACATTCTATGGGCGGCCTTATTGGGTAAGCTAGATCTTGGCATTAAGTCAATCTGATGACTAATCTTCCTCATTGGCGGTAAACCCTTAGGCACATTGTCTGATATAATATCAGGAAATTTTGCTAAAAAATGTTCAACTTTGTTGGAATGTCTATAGTTTATTCTCTCTTTATCGTAGGAATTAATGCATAACACATTGAATCCTTCTTTATACCATCCAAATTTTTTTTGGCATCTACTAAACAAATTCTAGCATTATTGCATACCTTTTCCTCAACCTCCTTCAATGGCTTCAGTTTGTGGCACACTCCATCTTTTGTCAGGGAATAGGTATTTGCATGCCCATCATGCACCACACATCTTTCAAATTGCCATGGTCTTCCAAGAAACAAATGGCAAGCATTCATCAACAAAATATCACACAGGACCTCATCTTGGTATCTTCCAATTTGAAACTTGACCAAGCATTGTTCACTGACCAATGCTCTATGATCCTTCTACAACCACGCAATTCAGTATGGATGCGGGTGTTGTATTCTTTCTAACTTTAACTTAGTCACCATATCCTCAAAGACCAAATTATCTGTAATACCATTATCAATAATAATATTACAGATTTTACCTGAACATTTGCACCTCGTGCAAAACAGGATTTTTCACTGGTCTGGTTCCTTCTCTTCATTCAATAAGGTTATCCTTGTGATCATCACTTCTCCTCGCTCTGCTTCTTCAGAGTGCTCAGATTCAACACCATCCTCAACGATCGCAGCTCAAGAATTTGCTTCAAGCCTTCTATTCGATGCTTCTTGGTGTTGGGGACACTCATATGATCGATGCCCCTCTTCCCCATAATTGAAGTAGGTTCCATGAAATCTTCCTCTTCCATATCTGCATCCACATCTACCTCTTCCCCTTTGATAATCATTGTTCTGATTATAGGGATGGTATGCATTCTCCTCCTATTCTTGGTGATTGCTTGTTTCACCAATCTTCTATGGGCCATCATATTTACCTCCATTGGTTCTGCCACCAGTTCTTCCACCACGACCTCTTCCTCTCTATTTACTGTCAAATCTACGGTTCAATTTCTCTTCCACTTTCAGAGCAAACTGGTAAGCATCTTCAATGGTGCTCATTCAAACCAAACTCAATTCTTCTTGTATGTTGGTTCTCAACCCATTAATGTAATGGGCTACTCTCTCTTTATTTGCTTCTGTATGGTCGATTCTAATGGAAATTAAAAAAAATTCCTTTGTATATTCTTTAACAGACTTGCTGGACTATCGCAAACTCTGTATTTTTCGTAATAGATCTAATTCATAATCTGTTGAAATAAACTACCATTTTAGTTTTTCAACCATTCGATCCCATCTGGTGATCTTTTCTTTTCCTCTACAATTTCGTTCCAACTGCACTCCTTTCCACCATATGTCAGCATGGCCTTTCAACTTTGTTCTTGCAAATTTTATCCGATTTGGATCTTCAACCTCCTCATATTCGAAATATTCCTCCATATCGTTAATCCAGTCAATCAACTCTTCTAGATTTAAATTTCTAGAATATGTGGATACGTCTATCTTCGACATTTTCCCAATTTGAGAAATGGCTTTAATCATTCGAGCCTTCGCAGAACTCATCGCTTCTTCTTCTTCTTCTGACGGGTCATCAAATCTGCAAGATTCATCATCACTCTGGTCTTCTCCTCTTGGATCTACTCCTCTACGCAATTCTTCCTGCAGGGCATGTACTTGCCTCTGCAATGCTCGGAAGTCTCCTTCAGGAACCACGCTCCTTCCAGCACCACGATTTCTTTACGACGACATTCTTCTTAACTTTTTTTTTAGAACCCTTAACCCCATATCCTGGTGCAAGCTGCCTCATGTTCGATGCTATGATTACACACTCAGAATCTTCTCGCTCTTATACCACTTGATGGGGAGCCAAATTTTAACACAAAGAAAAAGACTCAATTTTTATTTAGAAGCATGGAAATATTACAATTCGAAACCATGGAAGATTTACATAGTATATAAAATGCCAAAATAAGTCGTAGTCTTCGTCTTTCTAGCCTACGTAATCCTTCGAACAATATCTTTTTATAATGACAGGCTCTTGCTGTAACCGTTGTTCGTAATTGTCCCTGTAACCGCTACAACGATCCCCATGGAACTGCCATAACGACTTTTGGAACTGCCAAATGTCATTCTATAATGGTCCACGAAAAAGTAGCATGTCATGATATTGCGACATCTTTTTAACCCACCTTCTCTTTCCTAGTCGGGTCGTGAAAACACGACATGTTGCGATATCACGACACTTTTTTGCCTTCTGCTCTCTTTTGCCAATGTGTCACGATATTGCGACACTTTTTTGTCCTTCGACCTTCTTTGTCCAGGTGTCGTGATATCGCGACACTTTTGTTTGCTCTTCCTTGTGTTCAAAGTTCATCGCGATATCGTGACATCTTTTATGTCGTGATATCGTGACATCTACATTTAGCTCTTGCCTTTGTTCTGAGTTGTCACGATATTGTGACAACCTTTATGTTGCGATATCGTGACACTTAAGTTTTGCCCTCACCTTTGTTTGGAGGTGTCACGATATCGTGACAACCTTTATGTCACGATATCATGACACTTGAGTTTTGCTCTTGCCTTTGTGCGGTGGTGTCGCGATATTGTGACACTTGAGTTTTTGCTCTTACCTTTTTTTGGAGGTGTCGTGATATCGCGACAACCTTTATGTCACAATATTGTGACACTTGAGTTTTTTTTTCTCTCACCTTTGTTCGGTGGTGTCGCGATATCGCGATAACCTTTATGTCACAATATCACGACACTTGCATTTTGCGCTCACTTTGTTCTAAGTTTGTCACGATATCGCGACACATTACAACACTTAGAGTATTTTGTGTTTTTATTCACTCTTTTTTTTCTTTTGTTTGCAAGATTGTGCTGCTACCACTAGATGCTCCTGCATCACTTTGATTCAATTTTACCTAAATATTGATGAATTTTAGTGCATGGTGATCCATGTACAACACTAACTCATTTGACAACAAGTAATGCCTCTACTTGTAGAAAGCTTACACTATATCATATAATTGTTGATCATAGACATAATACCTCTACCTAGACTCATTCAAAAATTTACTAAAGTGATCGGTCTACCCTCTTGGTTTAATACAAAATCAATAATCATTCCACTAGCATCACAATCAACTTGGAACACCTTTCCAAATTTTGGAAGTGCTAACACTGGTTCCTCTATCACATTTTTATTTAAGAGAAAAAAACTCTTGGTAATCATAGCCATCCATTCAAACCCTCCTTTATGCATACAATATGTCAAGGGTGCACAAATACCACTAAATTTCTTGATGAACTTTTGATAGAAGATTACTAACCCATGGAAACTTCTAACCTTGCACTGTATGGTTCTAGCCACTCAACTATTGCATGAACCTTTTTTGTATCCATGTGCAATCCATATTGAAATATCACAAATCTCAAGTATATGAGCTCCTTCTTCAAGAAGCTACACTTATTTAGGTTGATGCACAAATTTAACTTCCTTAGTTGTTCAAATCCCTATTGTAGATGTGCAAGACGCTCCTTCCTTGTCTTGCTAAACACCAAAATATCATTAAGGTACACAACCACAAAATTATCCAAAAATGACTTCAAAACCTCATTCATTAACATCATGAATGTGCTTGGAGTATTTAACAACCCAAATGGCATAACCTGCCATTCATACAACCCTTCTTTTGTCTTGAATGAGGTCTTCCATTCATCCCCATTTTTAATCTTGATCTGATCATATCCACTCTTGAGGTCTATCTTTGAGAAGTATTACACTCAACTCAAAAAATCGATCAAGTCATCCATGTGTGACAATAGAAACCTATACTTGATAGTAATCTTGTTGATAGTGCATGAGTTTATGCACATCCTTCATGTTCCATTCTTCTTTGGTGTCAATACTATAGGTATTGCACAAGGAATTAGACTTTACCTTATCAAACCTCATTTCAATAGTTCTTCCACCTACTTTTCAACTCTACACTCATGTTGGGACTCATCCTATGTGATACCTTGTTAGGCAAACTAGAATCTAGAATTAGATCAATGCAATGCGAGATTACGTACATGGGAAACAATCCATTTGACATTCCTTTACCAACTACATCTGCAAACTCTTCTAGTAGTGCACCAATCTCTCACTTTTCAAAGTTGCATGACTCTAACTCCTTTGCTTGTGTGGGTGTGAGTCCTAGCACATATCAACCCTACAAGTCTCCCATATCCTTGAGAAACTCCTTTGTTGACAACATCATAACTTCACCCTTCTACACACATTATTCCTCCACTCCTGTTGGAGTGAATGCATACTTTTTCTCATCCTTCATAATGGTGTAGATGTTTCTATGCTCATCATGTATAGCACTAACATCATATTACCAACGCCTTCCTAAAAATATATGGAATACGTCCACTAGAATCACGTTACACCAAACTAAATTTGCATATCCTCCTATATGAAAGGCAACTAGACTCTACCCCATCATAGTCAATGGCTATCCCTTCTACAACCAAGAGATCTTGTATGATGTTGGGTGCATGATTATTCAATCCCAACTTCCGCACGATATTTGTGGAGACCAAGTTGTATGTGCTACTTCCATCAATGATCAACTTGTAGCACTTTCCTCCTAGCTTAAAATTTATGTGGAAGAGGCTTCTCATAAACCATAAATCCTCTTCACATGTAGGATTTAGCAATAGCTTGCACACCATAAATTTTCCTCATTCTTTGGGTGTGTGATTTATACTTCACTACCCAAATCACCATTATTTGCACCCACTACACGCATATGTTTCTCTATACAACCAACATATCACAAATCTAGAAATTCAAATGTCTGATGCCCTACTTGACCACATCTAAAGAAGGTCCCACGAAAATATTTCATGTGGCTTCAGGACTTATCTTTACCTTTGCCAAAGTTTTTTTTATGATTAGCTCCTTCTGTGTGCCACTCATACCAAGATCTTCCTTGCATGGGCTGGTTTTACTTACCCCTTGCTTGTTTTATCCACCATCCTTACCCATACCTCTACTATTGTATGTGCTTTTTTGCCTATGGGATAAATTCTCCTATGCACATAGCACCGACTAGTAGGCTTCTTTGATGGAGTTGATCATAAACAAACATATCTTGTCTAGAATCAAGATGCATAAACCTTTCACATAACTTGACACCTTCTCGTTGTCATCCTCTATATATCCTATGTGAATGCACAATATATAGAATTCCTCTATGTATGATTGCATGGTGGTCTCTCTTTGGTGTAGCTTTTGTTAGTCTCACAATGACACTAAGAGGGGGGGTGAATCAGTGTAGCTCTTTTAAAACTTAAATCTTCAACTCTTAAAGCCAAAACAATGAAAACTTGGAACCAAATAAAGCAAGTATAACAAGAGAACATCACACAACACAAGATGTACCGAGGTTGACCGATTTGGTTACATCCTCAAAATTACTGTTTGGACTCCCATCGAAATCTAGCCTTTGTAAAGCACCAACTTTACAATCAATTTACCAGAACCCACTGGAAGGAGCACCAACCCCTAATTTATCTGCACCAACATAAAAGAGCACCAACCCCTAATTTATTTGCCCCAACAAAAAGGAGCACCAACCCCTAATTTATCGCCCCCAAAAGAAAGGAGCACCAACTATAGATTATGGCCACTTTGAATGGCGTATTTCAAACCTCTGAATTTTTTTTTGTTTCTCCTTCCATGACTATTCGTTTTCTCCTTCCATGATTGTTCATTTTCTCCTTCCATGACTATTCGTTTTCTCCTTCCCTTGTGCATGCATGTGTTTTGGTTTTCCAAAAATGCTTTTCGTTTCTATTTTGTGGCCCTTTGTTTCCTTTTCTCCACATGGGCATGCGTCCGCTTCTTTCCTTGTGTAACGACCATCTTAAACGATTTCAAATCATTAAATATTCCTTATGTAATGTTTTGTCTTATTCATTGAATTTTATCCTTATGTGACAAATTACCTTATTCAATCTTCGATTTATTCCTTATATGTCCATGTCACTATGCAGTCTTCAGTTTCACTATCCTGGTGTTCATCACTAATATCAAACGCACTGTCAACTACTATGTTCCTTTGGCAAAAATGCAACATGTCATGATATCGTGACACTTTTGTTTCTCTGCCTGCATGCCCTTTTTGAGTCGTGAAAATGCAACATGTCATGATATCACGACACTTTTGTTTCTCTGCCTGCCTGCCCTTTTTGAGTCACAAAAATGCTACATGTCATGATATTGTGACACTTTTTCCTTCTTGCTCTTTCTCTTTGCTTTGGACTACAAAAATGCAACATGTGGCGATATCGTGACACTATTTTCTCCTTGCTCTTTCTCTTTGCTTTGGACCGCAAAAATGCAACATGTCGTGATATCGTGATGTTTTTTTCTCCTTGCTCTTTCTCTTTACTTTGGACACCCGAAAATGCAACATGTCATGATATCGCGACACTTTTTCTTTCTTGTTCTTTCTCTTTGCTTTGGACCGTAAAAATGCAACATGTCATGATATCACGACACTTTTTATTTCTTGTTCTTTCTCTTCTATTTTGGTCATGAAAATGCAACATGTCACGATATCACGACACTATTTCTTTCTTGTTCTTTCTATTCTCTTTTGGCCGCAAAAATGCAACATGTCGCGATATCATGACACTTTTTATTTTTTGTTCTTTCTATTCTCTTTTGGCCATAAAAATGCAACATGTCGCGATATCGTGACATTTTTTCTTTATTGTTCTTTCTCTTCTCTTTTGGCCACGAAAATGCAACATGTTGCGATACCGTGACACTTTTTTTCTTTGCTTTTTCTCTTTGCTTTGGACCGCGAAAATGCAACATGTCGTGATATCGCGACACTTTTTTTTTGCGATGTTTTGCTTTTTATTTGATCTTTAGCATATGGGCCACTTCAGTCTTCTTGGAAAATATGCAAAAATGTGGGTCCCCAATTTTGGGGTACGTTGTGGAGCAACCACAACATGACGATTTTTTCAACTTTGGACAAAAAACCTGTAACAACTTCACCCAAACATTAAAAACATCCTCATAAGCATTTAACATCACTATACATACTCTAAATAACATCTGACCTCCTGTCCACTACATCAACCAATCTATCTGACTGTGTTGACAATAATGACAATACTGTCACTGCACCTTGCTCAACAATCTCCCCCTTTGGAATTGTTGGCAACACACGTGCAATTTTCTATAACTCTTCTCCCCCTTTGACAACAATACCAAAGGGCTACTGCAAACTCCCCCTAATTCCATGCACAACATTCTCAGGCAAAAATTATTACAGTTAGAAAAAATCACAAACATGAGCAAAAAGATAAAAAAATACACAAATGCTCCCTCTGAGAATGTGGTCCCGATAGCTAGTCAATTTTTGGGAAGCGTGACCACTCCCAATTTATTGTGAAGGTACTCAAAGACTTCCTTGGGCAACATTTTTTGCGAAGATATCCGCTACTTGCTCTGTTTTTGGAACAAAATCCAACTTAACCTCACCTTTCGCAACTTTCTCCTTCAAAAAGTGATATCGGATAGCAATATGTTTTGTGCGAGAATGCATAACCGGATTCTTTTAGATGTTAATGGCACTGGTGTTATCACACTTAACTAAAATTGGCTCACTGAAGTTAATACCAAGATATTTTAGGGTTTGTTTCATCCATAATACCTACATACAACACATTGTCACTACAATATATTCTGCCTCTACTATGGATAAGGAGACTGACTCTTGCTTCTTACTATGCCACGTGACCAACCTATCTCCAAGATAGAATGCACCTCCACTGGTACTCTTTCTGTCATCTACACATCCTTCCCAATCTGCATCTAAATACACAATAAGGGTGAAGTCCTTACCTTTTGGATACCATAACCCATACTCCATAGTACCCTTGAGGTACCGAAGAATCCTCTTCACTGTTGTCACATAAGTCTCCTTGGGACTAGCCTAAAATCTTGCTACCATGCATATTGCCTGCAAAATATCTGGTCTGGTAGCTATCAAGTATAGTAAGCTCCCAATCATAAATCTATACATAGTTTGATCAACATGTGGAGATTTTTCATCCTTGCTCAACTTGCAACCTGTCGTCATGGGAGTTCTAACTGGATTACAATCCTCCATTGTGAACTTTTTTAGCATCTCTTTCACATATTTAATTTGAGAAATAAATATGCCCTTCTCATTTTGATTAACTTGCAAATTGAGGAAATACGAAAGTTCACCAATCATTGACATTTCAAATTCTTTTTGCATCTTATTTGCTAAATATTTACATGACTCATCTTTAATACTGCCAAATATGATATCATCTACGTATACAAAAAGAACAATAAGATGGCCATTTTCTATTTTGACATACAAATTACTATCCACCATGTCTTTCTTGAACCCTTGTTGAGTAAGATAGTTGTCTAGCCTTGCATACCATGCTCGGGGTGCCTGTTTTAAGCTATATAATGCTTTCTTCAACTTCAAACCAATTTGGGATCATCACCAAGTTGGAAACCATTTGGCTGCTCAATATAAACCTCTTAATTAAGTTTTCCATTCAAAATGGTGATTTCACATCCATTTGATAAACTTTGAAATTCTTGTAAACTGCTAAAGCCAGAAACATTCTAATTGCCTCTAGTCTAGCCACAGGTGCAAAGGTTTCCTCAAATTCAATACCTTCAACTTATGCATAGCCTTTACATACCAATATTGCTTTATTCCTGACTACCTTTCAGTCTTCATTCAATTTATTTCGAAAGACCCATTTAGTACCGATTATATTTTTATTTACAGGTCTTGGTACTAACTCCCAAGTTTTGTTTTTCTTGATCTGATCTAATTCTTCATTTATTGCCTTCATCCAACTTTCATCTTTGTTTGCATCAGAAAAAATTTTGGGCTTAATGTTGGATAATAGAGAGTAGTTACTTACTACTCTTCTTCTTGTCTGAACATCAACTGTGGGGTCTCTAATTATTTTCTCTCTAGGATGATCTTTCTACCAGTTGCCTGTTTTGAATTTCTTATTTTCTTCCACTTCTGAATTACTGTTTGAATTATCTAAGTCAATTTTTTATTTCTTTTCTATTTCCTTTTCCTCATCTCCTTCAATAACCTCTTCATAAATTGAGTAGTTTTATTCATAGCTAATTACTCGTTCCCTACATTCATCAAATTTAACATCGGAACTATCCACAATTTTCCTTAGCCTCTTGTTGTAGCAATTTTAAGCTTTGCTTTTTGATGAATAGCCAAGAAAAATACCTTCATATGCTCTATCTTCAAACTTACCAAGGTTTTCTTCAGTTCTTTTGATGTAACACTTGCTGCCAAAAACTTTAAAGTATCTTATTGTTGTCTTTTTACCGAACCACAACTCATAAGGAGTTTTGCTTTCATGCGTCCTCAACATGCACCTATTTTGGATGTATAGCACAGTATGGACTGCCTCTTTCCAAAATCTATCTGCTACTTTGCTCTCAGTCAACATAGTCCATGCCATTTCCTACATTGTCTTGTTCTTTCTTTCTACCACACCATTTTGCTGAGGTGTCCTGGCTACTGAAAACTGTCTCTTAATACCATATTTTTCACAGTACTCTGTCAAATCCTCTGAAATGAACTCCCCTCCTCTATCTGATCTTAAACATTTAATCTTTTTTCCTGCTTGATTCTCAACTTGGTTTTTGAAAACCTTGAACATCTCAAAAGATTCTGATTTATGCTTCAAAAATAGTACCCATGTCATCCTGGAATAGTCATCTATACACAAAGTAAAATATTTTTCACCATTTATGCTTTGCGTTCTCATGGGTCCACATAAATCAGTATGTATTAGTTCCAAAGGTTTGTTTATGTAGTACTCTTTTGTTTTAAATGAGACTCTAGTTTGCTTCCCATTTTGGCATGAAGCACAAATGCTATTTGATGGTTTTCCAATGGTGGGAATATCTCTCATTGCCCTTTTTGAGCTAATTTTTACTAGATTGTCAAAATTGATATGACCGAGCCTCTTGTGCCACAACCAATTTTCTTCTTCTTTTCCAATCAAGCAAGCTCCTTCTAAAGTCTTTGAGAGAGTGTACAGGTTTCCAGATGTCCTTGATCCAGTTGCTATCAAATTTCCACTATTTTCTTTTCTGACTTCACAACCTTGCTTCTTAAAAATTACTTCATGACCTCTATCACAAATCAGACTTACGCTCAAGAGGTTATGCTTCAGACCAACCACAAACAAGACTTCTTTTGACTTTATTTTTCCATCACTGGTCTTAAATGAACCTTTTCCAACTATCTTAGCTCCATCATTATTTCCAAATTTTACTGAACCACCTTCATATTGCTATAACTTCTCAAATTTTTGTTTGTCACCTGTCATATGACTGGAGCATCCACTATCAAGTATCCATGGTGCAGATTTATTTTGTGATTTAAATGTTTTTTGTACGATCAGGGATTCCTTTTCTTCCTTAGATCGCTCTTTTTATTTCCACTCTGTTTTGATTACAGTTTTGGTCTCTTGTTTTGACTTTTCTTTTTCAGTATCTTGTTCATGTTTTTTGAGAAATTTTCTATTTTGTCTCATTCCATTTGGTTGAAATTTTCTTCCCTGAAATTGATTTGATGCAAATGTACTTCGACAATTTCTTGTAATGTGCCCAAAATTATGAAAGTTATAACATTCTACTGCATAATCCATCAAAGGTGAAAAAACATTTCTAATGGTAAAATTCCTTGGTCCTACATTATACTTACAATCTAAAATCTTATGTACATAACCATTGCATTTAAAATAGTAACTAGAAAAGAGATGATTGAACCTAGGTGATGGTATTTGCCATGTTGTCGTAGGAGCCATAAACCTTCTTCTTCTTTGATGTGTGACATTGGTGAATCCATCATTGTCAATTCTCCTTTCGTGCCTTACATTATTGAATTCTTTTGCATAAGTCAATTTTTCTTGATCAACCTGTTTCTTATCTTCACTCTTTATGGATTCTTCATTTATGGCCTTTGATCCATTTGATGATTCTCCTTCGTTAAAGACCAAACCAATTTGATGCCTATAGTCTTTTGGTTATTTATGATCTTATCCAGCTTCATAGAACTTTCTTCACGTTTATGATAACAAATAATTTTATGATTCATCTCTTCTATCTACATCCTTAAACCAATAGTCTATTCTTCTAGATTGCTATAATAATCTAGTTTTATGGTTATTTACATTTTGATATCTTCAGATATTTTCATGGATTCTTCTATCTATACTTTCAAACTGGTTATGATTTCATTTACATCCTCAAGCTTTATTAAAATTTTCTTATTCTTTTTTCTTTCTATCTTCAATTCATCCAGAGCTGCAATTAGTTCCTCTTCCAAATTTACTTCTGCATCAATTTCTTCTTCATCACATTCATGTTCCTTTTCTATTTTTTCTTCTTTGAGTGCCATGAAAAGGGCTTCACCTATTTCCTTTTCAGAATCCTCACCGCAACTATCTTCTGATGAACTAACATTCTTGGAGATGAAACTTTTCTTCTTGAAGTTGCCTTTTATGAAATTTGTTTTTTTCTTCCAGTCACTTCTTTCTCGGTGCGATCCTTCATCACTTTTTTTCTTTTCATTAAGTGGATATTTAGCTACAAAATTCCCAAAGCCTCCACAATTGAAACATTTAAATGGTAACTTTCCTTTGTACTTTCATTTTCCCCTTTTTAGTTTTCGAACAAAGTTTGCTTCCATTTCATCTGATGTCTCTTCTTCCTCAAATTATTATTTTGTTTTCATATTTTTATGGGATTTAAAAGTAGCTTCTCTGTCTGTGGGTTTAGATTTTTCTATTCTCATCTCATATGCAGTCAAAGAACCATGCATCTCATCCATACTAAAAGAATTTAGATATTTAGCTTCTTCTATATCTAAAACTTTAGAATCAAATATTTGGGGAAGAGATCTTAATACCTTTTTCATGATGACTAAATATTTGATTTCCTCTTCAAGTCCTCTAATCGCATTAATGACTTCATTAACTCTTAGCATATATTCCTTTATGTTCTCATTGTCATTTATCTTTAATACTTCGAACTGAGCTCGATGTGTTTGTAACTTGGCCTCCTTGATATTAACATCTCCTTCATGAATACTCCTCAGTTTGTCCCATATTTATTTTGTCGCTTTACAACTCATAATATTTACCAGTTCACTATCCACTAATCCGCAAATGATAGCATTCTTTGCTTTTGAGTCATTCTCAAACAGTTTCTTATCGAAAGCATCGATTGGAGAAGTGGTGGGTATTGTGTATCCACTATCTAATGAATCCCAAATGCCATATCCCAAAGCACAAATATATGTCTACATCTCAAGTCTCCAAAATGTGTAATTAGTTTCGTCAAACAATGGTGCTTTGTTTGATGAGAAGCCTTCACCACCTGCCATTGTGTCACTTCCAAGATCACCCTAACCGGTTAAGCTTGTTCAGGAACCTCACTTTGATACCAATTGTTAGTCTCACAATGACACTAAGAGGGGGTGTGAATCAATGTAGCTCTTTTAAAACTTAAATCTTCAACTCTTTAAAGCCAAAACAATGAAAACTTGAAACAGAATAAAGAAAGTATAACAAGATAACATCACACAACACAAGATGTACCGAGGTTCATCGATTTGGCTACATCCTCAAAATGACTGTTTGGACTCCCATCCAAATCTAGCCTTTGCAAAGCACCAACTTTACAATCAATTTACTAGCACCCACTAGAAGGAGCACCAACCCTTGATTTATCTGCACCAATAGAAAGGAGCACCAACCCCTAATTTATCTACACCAATAGAAAGGAGCACCAAACCCTAATTTATTTGCACCAACAAAAAGGAGCACCAACTACAGATTATGGCCACTTTGAATGGTGTATTTAAAACCTCTAATTTTTTTTGTTTCTCCTTCCATGACTGTTCATTTTCTCCTTCCCTTGTGCATGCATGTGTTTTGGTTTCCAAAAAGGCTTTTTGTTTCTATTTTGTGGCCCTTCGTTTCCTTTTCTTTACATGGGCATGCGTTTGCTTCTTTCCATGTGTAACGACCATCTTAAATGATTTCAAATCATTAAAGATTCCTTATGTAACATTTTATATTATTCATTTAATTTTGTCCTGATGTGATAAATCACCTTATTCAATCTTCGATTTATTCCTTATATGTCCATGTCACTATGCAGTCTTCAGTTTCACTATCCTAGTGTTCATCACTAATATCAGACACACTGTCAACTACTCTGTTCCTTTGGCGAAAATGCAACATGTCGCAATATCATGACACTTTTGTTTCTTTGTCTGCCTGCCCTTTTTGAGTCACAAAAATGCAAAATGTCACAATATCGTGACACTTTTGTTTCTCTGCATGCCTGCCCTTTTTGAGTCATAAAAATTCTACATGTCACGATATCGCAACACGTTTTCCTTCTTGCTCTTTTTCTTTTCTTTGGACCGTGAAAATGTGACATGTCGCGATATCACGACACTTTTTTCTCTTTTCTATTTCTCTTTGATTTGGACCGCGAAAATGCAACATGTCGCAATATCATGACACTTTTTTCTCCTTGCTCTTTCTCTTTGCTTTGGACCGCAAAAATGCAACATGTCACGATATCGCGACACTTTTTCTTTCTTGTTCTTTCTCTTTTCTTTGGACCACGAAAATGACCTTGTTCATACTCCATGCATGATGCTTCAACATAAAACATTAACCCTACAAATATTCCATACATATCTTGTGCCTTTGATTCAATTTTACCTAAATATTGATGAATTTTAGTGCTTGGTGATCCATGTACAACACTAACTCATTTGACAACAATTAATGCCTCTACTTGTAGAAATCTTACACTATATCATAGAATTTTTTATCATATACATAATACCTCTACCTAGACTCATTCAAAAATTTGCTAAAGTGATCGGTCTACCCTCTTGGTTTAACACAAAATTGATAGTCATTCCACTAGCATCATAATCAACTTGGAAAAACTTTCCAAATTTTGGAAGTGCTAAGACTGGCTCCTCTATCACCTTTTTATTTAAGAGAAAAAAACTCTTGGTAATCATATCCATCCATTCAAACCCTCATTTATGCATACAATATGTCAAGGGTGCACAAATACCACTAAATTTCTTGATGAACTTTTGATAGAAGATTACTAACCCATGGAAACTTCTAACCTTGCACTGTATGGTTCTAGCCACTCAACTATTGCATGAACCTTTTCTGGATCCATGTGCAATCCATATTGAAATATTACAAATCTCAAGTATATGAGATCCTTCTTCGAGAATCTACACTTATTTAGGTTGATGCACAAATTTACCTTCCTTAGTTGTGCAAACCCCTATTGTAGGTGTGCAAGATGCTCCTTCCTTGTCTTGCTAAACACCAAAATATCATTAAGGTACACAACCACAAAATTATCCAAAAATGACTTCAAAACCTCATTCATTAACATCATGAATGTGCTTGGAGTATTTGACAACCCAAATGGCATAACCTACCATTCATACAACCCTTCTTTTGTCTTGAATGAGGTCTTCCATTCATACCCATTTTTAATCTTGATCTAATCATATCCACTCTTGAGGTCTATCTTGGAGAAGTATTACACTCCACTCAAAAAATCGATCAAGTCATCCATGTGTGATGGTAGAAACCTATACTTGATGGTAATCTTGTTGATGGTGCATGATTTTATGCACATCCTTCATGTTCCATTCTTCTTTGGTGTCAATACTATAGGCATTGCACAAGGAATTGGACTTTCCCTTATCAAACCTCATTTCAATAGTTCTTCCACCTACTTTTTCAACTCTACACTCATGTTGGGACTCATCCTATGTGATACCTTGTTAGGCAAACTAGAATCTAGAATTATATCAATGCAATGCAAGATTACGTACATGGGAAATAATCCATTTGACATTCCTTTACCAACTACATCTGCAAACTCTTCTAGTAGTGCACCAATATCTCACTTTTCAAAGTTGCATGACTCTAACTCTTTTGCTTGTGTGGGTGTGAGTCCTAGCACATATCAACCCTACAAGTCTCCCATCTCCTTGAGAAAATCCTTTGTTGACAACATCATAACTTCAGCCTTCTACACACATTATTCCTCCACTCTCGTTGGAGTGAACGCAAACTTCTTCTCATCCTTCATAATGGTGTAGATGTTTTTATGCTCATCATGTATAGCACTAACATCATATTACCAACACCTTCCTAAAAATATATGGAATACATCCAATATAATCACGTTACATCAAACTAAATCTGCATATCCTCCTATATGAAAGGAAACTAGACTCTACTCCATCATAGGCAATGGCTATCCCTTCTACAAGCAAGAGATCTTGTATGATGTTGGGTGTGCGATTTTTCAATCCCAACTTTCACACGATATTTGTGGAGACCAAGTTGTATGTGCTACTTCCATCAATGATCAACTTGTAGCACTTTCCTCCTAGCTTAAAATTTACGTGGAAGAGGCTTCTCATAAACCATAAATCCTCTTCACATGTAGGATTTAGCAATAGCTTGCATACCATAAATTTTCCTCATTCTTTGGGTGTGTGATTTATACTTCACTACCCAACTCACCATTATTTGTTCCCACTACATGCATATGTTTCTCTATGCAACCAACATATCACAATTCTATAAATTCAAATGTTTGATGTCCTACTTGACCACATCTAAAGAAGGTCCCACTAAAATCCTTCATGTGGCTTCAATACTTATCTTTGCCTTTGCCAAAATTTTATTTATGATTAGCTCCTTCTGTGTACCACTCATACCAGGATCTTCCTTGCATGGGATGGTTTTACTTACCCCTTGATTATTTTATCCACCATCCTTACCCATACCACTACTGTTGTATGTGCTTTGTTGCCTATGGGATAAATTCTCCTATGCACATAGCACCGACTGGTAGGCTTCTTCGATGGAGTTGATCATAAACAAACATATTTTATTTAGAATCAAGATGCATAAACCATTCACATACCTTGACACCTTCTCATTGTCATCCTCTATCTATCCTATGTGAATGCACAATATATAGAATTCCTCTATGTATGGTTGCATGGTGGTCTCTCTTTGGTGTAGCTTTTGTTAGTCTCACAATGACACTGAGAAGGGGGTGAATCAGTGTAGCTCTTTTAAAACTTAAATCTTCAACTCTTAAAGCTTAAATAATGAAAACTTGAAACCAAATAAAGCAAGTATAACAAGAGAACATCACACAACACAAGATGTACTGAGGTTCACCGATTTGGCTACATCCTCAAAATTACTATTTGGACTCCCATCCAAATCCAGCATTTGCAAAGCACCAAATTTACAATAAATTTACCAACACCCACTGGAAGGAGCACAAACCCCTGATTTATCTGCACCAATAGAAAGGATCACCAACCCCTAATTTATCTGCACCAACAGAAAGGAGCATCAACCCCTAATTTATCTACACCAACAGAAAGGAGCACCAACTATAGATTATGGCCACTTTGAATGGTGTATTTAAAACCTCTAATTTTTTTTTTTGTTTCTCCTTCCATGACTATTCGTTTTCTCCTTCCATGACTATTCGTTTTCTCCTTCCATGACTATTCATTTTCTCCTTCCATGACTGTTCGTTTTCTCCTTCCATAACTGTTCGTTTTCTCCTTCCCTTGTGCATGCATGTGTTTTGGTTTCCAAAAGGCTTTTCGTTTCTATTTTGTGGCCCTTCATTTCTTTTTCTCCACATGGGTTTGCATTCACTTCTTTCCTTGTGTAACGACCATCTTAAATGATTTAAAATCATTAAAGATTACTTATGTAATGTTTTGTCTTATTCATTGAATTTGGTCCTTATGTGACAAATTACCTTATTCAATCTTCGATTTATTCTTTATATGTCCACGTCACTATACAGTCTTCAGTTTCACTATCTTGGTGTTCATCATTAATATCAGACGCACTATCAACTACTCTGTTCCTTTGGCGAAAATACATGTTGCGATATCATGACACTTTTGTTTATCTTCCTGCCTGCCCTTTTTGAGTCGCAAAAATGTAACATGTCCCGATATCATGACACTTTTGTTTCTATGCCTGCCTACCCTTTTTGAGTCACAAAAATGTTACGTCACGATATCGTGACATATCGTGAAACTTTTTCCTTTTTTCTCTTTCTCTTTGCTTTGGACCGCGAAAATGCAACATTTCGTGATATCGCGACACTTTTTTCTCCTTGCTCTTTCTCTTTGCTTTGGACCGCGAAAATGCAACATGTCGTGATATCGCAACATTTTTTTCTCCTTGCTCTTTCTCTTTGCTTTGGACCGCGAAAATGCAACATGTCATGATATCACGACACTTTTTCTTTCTTGTTCTTTCTCTTTGCTTTGGACCGCAAAAATGCAACATGTCACGATATCATGACACCTTTTCTTTCTTGTTCTTTCTCTTCTATTTTGGCCACGAAAATGCAACATGTCGCGATATCGTGACACTTTTTCTTTCTTGTTCTTTCTATTCTCTTTTGGTCACGAAAATGCAACATGTCACGATATCATGATACTTTTTATTGTTTTGTTCTTTCTCTTCTCTTTTGGCCGCAAAAATGCAACATGTCGCGATATTACGACACTTTTTCTTTCATGTTCTTTCTCTTCTATTTTGGTCGTGAAAATGCAACATGTCGCGATATCGCGAAAATTTTTTTCTTTGTTTTTTCTCTTTGCTTTGGACCGCAAAAATGCAACATGTCACAATATTGCGACACTTTTTTTTTTTTGCGGTGTTTTAATTTTTCTTTGATCTTCAGCATATGGGCCACTTTGGTCTTCTTGGAAAATATGAAAAAAGGTGGGTCCCCAATTTTGGGGTACATTATGGAGCAGCCACAACATGATGATTTTTTCAACTTTGCACAAACAACCTATAACAACTTCACCCAAACATCAAAAACATCCTCATAAGCATTTAACATCATTGTACATAATCTGAATAACCTCTGAACTCCTGTCCACTGCATCAACCAATCTATCTGACTGTGTTGACAACAATGACAATATTGTCACTACACCTTACTCAAAACTCTCCCCCTTTGGAATTGTTGACAACACACATGCAATTTCTTGTAACTCTTCTCCCCCTTTTACAACAATACCAAAGGGCTGCTGCAAACTCCCCTTGAGTCCATGCACAACATTCTCAAGCAAAAATTGTTACACTTAGAAAAAATCATAAACATGAGCAAAAAGATAAACAAATACACAAATGCTTCCCCTGAGAATGTGGTCCTAATAGCTAGTCAATTCTTGGGAAGTGTAACCATTCCCAATTTATTGCGAAGGTACTCAAAGACTTCCTTGGGAAATGGTTTTGTGAAGATATCCGCTACTTGCTCTGTTGTTGGAACAAAATCCAACTTAATCTCACCTTCCGCAGCTTTCTCCTTCAAAAAGTGATACCAGATAGAAATATGTTTTGTGCGAGAATGCATAACCAGATTCTTTGAGATGTTAATGGCACTAGTGTTATCACACTTAATTGAAATTGGCTCACTAAAGTTAATACCAAGATATTTCAGGGTTTGTTTCATCCATAATACCTGTGTATAACACGTTGTCGCTACAATATATTATGCCTCTACTGTGGATAAGGAGACCAACTCTTGTTTGTTACTGTGCCACATGACCAACCTATCTCCAAGATAGAATGCACCTCCACTGGTACTCTTTCTATCATCTACACATCCTACCCAATCTACATCTGAATACGTAATAAGGGTGAAGTCCTTACCTTTCGGATACCATAACCCATACTCCATAGTACCCATGAGGTACCGAAGAATCCTCTTCACTGTTGTCACATGATTCTCCTTGGGACTAGCTTGAAATCGTGCTACCATGCATATTGCCTACAAAATATTTGGTCAGGTAGCTATCAAGTACAATAAGCTCCCAATCATAGATCTGTACATGGTTTGATCAACATGTGGAGATTTGTCATCCTTGCTCAACTTGCAACCTGTCATCATGGGAGTGCTAACTGGCTTACAATCCTCCATTGTGAACTTTTTTAGCATCTCTTTCACATATTTAATTTGATAAATAAATATGCCCTTCTCATTTTGATTAACTGGAAACCCGAGGAAATATGAAAGTTCACAAATCATTGACATTTCAAATTCTTTTTGCATCTTATTTTCTAAATATTTACATGACTCATATTTGCTACTACCAAATATGATATCATCTACATATACAACAAGAACAATAAGATGGCCATTTTCTGTTTGACATACAAATTATTATCCACCATACCTTTCTTAAATCCTTGTTGAGTAAGATAGTTGTCTAGCCTTGCATACCATGCTTGGGGTGCCTATTTTAAGCCATATAATGCTTTCTTCAACTTGCAAACCAAGTTGGGATCATCACCAAGTTGGAAAGCATATGGCTATTCAATATAAACCTCTTCTTCAAGTTTCCCATTCAAAAATGCTGATTTCACATCCATTTGATAAACTTTGAAATTCTTGTAAACTGCTAAATCCAAAAACATTCTAATTACCTCTAGTCTAGCCACAAGTGCACATGTTTCCTCAAAGTCAATACCTTCAACTTGTGCATAGCCTTTACATACCAATCTTGCTTTATTCCTAACTACCTGTCCATCTTCATTCAATTTGTTTCGAAAGACCCATTTAGTATCGATTATATTTTTATTTGCAAGTCTTGGTACTAACTCCCAAGTTTTGTTTTTCTTGATCTGATCTAATTTTTCATTTATTGCCTTCATCCAACTTTCATCTTTGCTTGTGTCAGCAACTTTTTTGGGCTCAATGTTGGATAATAGAGAGTAGTTACTTACTACTCTTCTTCTTTTTTGAACACCAATTGTGGGGTCTCCAATTATTTGCTCTCTAGGATGATCTTTCTATGAGCTACCTATATTGAATTTATTATTTTCTTCCACTTCTAAATCACTGTTTGAATCATCTGAGTCAATTTTTTGTTTCTTTTATGTTTCCTTTTCCTCTTCTCCTTTAATAACCTCTTCATAAATTGGGTAGTTTTATTCATAGCTAATTACGTGTTCCCTACGTTCATCAACTTTAACATTGGCACTATCCATAATTTTCCTTAGCCTCTTGTTGTAGCATTTGTAAGCTTTGCTTTTTGATGAATAGCCAAGAAAAATACCTTCATCCGCTCTATCTTCAAACTTACCAAGGTTTTCTTTAGTTATTTTGATGTAACACTTGCTGCCAAAAACTTTAAAGTATCTTACTATTGCCTTTTTATCGAACCACAACTCATAAGGAGTTTTGCTTTCATGCGTCCTCAAAATACACCTATTTTGGATGTATACCACAGTATGGACTGCCTCTTTCCAAAATCTATATGATACTTTGCTCTCAGTCAACATAGTCCATGTCATTTCCTGCACTGTCCTATTCTTTATTTCTACCACACCATTCTGTTGAGGTGTCCTGGCTGCTAAAAACTATCTCTTAATACCATATTTTTCACAGTACTCTGTCAAATCCGTTGAAATGAACTCTCCTCCTCTATTTGATCTTAAACATTTAATCCTTTTTCCTATTTGATTCTCAAATTGGTTTTTTAAAACCTTGAACATCTCAAAAGCTTCTGATTTATGCTTCAAAATAGTACCCATGTCATCCTGGAATAGTCATCTATACACAACATAAAATATTTGTCACCATTTATGCTTTGCATTCTCATGGGTCCACATAAATCAGTATGTATTAGTTTCAAAGGTTTGCTTGTGTAGTACTCTTTTATTTTAAATGAGACTCTAGTTTGCTTCCCATTTTGGCATGAAGCACAAATGCTATTAGATGGTTTTTCGATGGTAGGAATATCTCTCACTACCCTTTTTGAGCTGATTTTTATTAGATTGTCAAAACTGATATGACCGAGCCTCTTGTGCCACAACCAATTTTCTTCTTCCTGTCCAATTAAGCAAGCTCATTCTGAAGTCTCTGAGAGAGTGTACAAGTTGGCATATGTTCTCGATCCAGTTGCTATCAACTTTCCACTGTTTGCTATTCTGACTTCATAGCCCTGCTTCTTAAAAATCACTTCATGACCTCTATCACAAATTTGACTTACGCTCAACAAGTTATGCTTCAGACCAACCACAAACAGGACTTATTTTGACATGATTTTTCCGTCACTGATTTTAACTGAACCTTTGCCAACTATCTTAGCTCCATAATTATTTCCAAATTTTATTGAACCACCTTCATATTACTGTAACTTCTCAAATTTTTGTTTGTCACCTGTCATATGACTGGAGCATCCACTATCAAATATCCATGATGTAGATTTATTCTATGCTTTAAATGCTCTTTGTACAAACAATGATTCCTTTTCTTCCTTAGATCTCTCTTTTTCTTTCCACTCTGGTTTGATTATAGTTTTGGGCTCTTGTTTTGACTTTTCTTTTTCAATAGCTTGTGCATGTTTTTCAGGAAATTTTTTATTTTGTCTCATTCCATTTGGTTGAAATTTTCTTCCCTAAAATTGATTTGATGCAAATGTACTTCGACAATTTCTTGCAATGTGCCCAAAATTTTGACAGTTATAAAATTATACTGCATAATCCATCAAAGGTGAAAAAACATTTCTACTGATAAAATTCCTTGGTCCTACATTATACTTGCAATATGAAATCTTATGTCCATAACCATTGCATTTAAAATAGTAACCAAAAAATAGATGATTGAACCTGGGTGATGGTCTTTGCCATGTTGTCATAGGAGCCATAAATATTCTTCTTCTTTGATGTGTGACATTGGTGAATCCATCATTGTCAATTCTTCTTTCGTGCCTTGCATTATTGCTTTCTTTTGCATGAGTCAATTTTTCTTGATCAACCTGTTTCTTATCTTCATTTTTTATGGATTCTTCATTTATGGCATTTGATCCATTTGATGATTCTCCTTCGTCAAATCCCAAACCAAATTTGATGCCTGTAGTCTTTTGGTTATTTATGATCTTATCCAGCTTCATAGAACTTTCTTCATGTTTGTGATAACAACTAATTTTACGATTCATCTCTTCTATCTGCATCCTTAAACCAACAGTATCTTCTTCTAGCTTGCTGCAATAATCTATTTTCATGGTTATTTGCACTTTGAGATCTTCAGATATTTTCTTGGATTCTTCTATTTGTACTTTCAAACTGGTTATGATTTCATTTGTATCCTCAAGCTTTCTTGAAATTTTCTTATTCTTTTTTCTTTCTATCTTCAATTTATCCAGAGCTGCAATTAGTTCCTCTTCCAAATTTACTTTTGCATCAATTTCTTCTTCATCACATTCTTGCTCCTTTTCTATTTTTTCTTCTTTGAGTGCCATGAAAAGAGCTTCACCTGTTTCCTTTTTAGAATCCTCATCGCAACTGTCTTCAGATGAACTGACATTCTTGGAGATGAAACTTTTATTCTTGAAGTTACCTTTTCTAAAATTTGTTTTTTTCTTCCAGTCACTTCTTTCTTGGTGCGATCCTTCATCACTTTTGTTCTTCTCATTAAGTGGACATTTAGCTGCAAAATGCCCAATGCCTCCACAATTGAAACATTTAAACGATAACTTTCCTCTGTATTTTTCTTTTCCCCTTTTTAGTTTTCGAACAAAGTTTGCTTCCATTTCATCTGATGTCTCTTCTTCCTCGGATTCTTGTTTTGCTTTCATATTTTTATGGGCTTTAAAAATAGCTTCTCTATTTGTGGGTTTAGATTTTCCTATTCTCATCTCATATGCAGTCAAAGAACCATGCATCTCATCCATACTAAAAGAATTTAGATCTTTAGCTTCTTCTATAGCTGAAACTTTAGAATCAAATATTTGGAAAAGAGATCTTTATACCTTTTTCATGATGACAAAATATTTGATTTCCTCTTCGAGTCCTCTAATCACATTAATGACTTCATTAACTCTTAGCATATATGCCTCTATGTTCTCATCGTCATTCATATTTAATACTTCGAACTGAGATCGATGTGTTTGTAACTTGGACTCCTTGATCTTAACGTCTCCTTCATAAATAATCCTTATTTTGTCCCATATTTCTTTTTTTGTTTTGCAACTCATAATCTTTACCAGTTCACTGCCCAATAATCCGCACATGATAGCATTCTTTGTTTTTTAGTCATTCTCAAATAGTTTCTTATCGGCAACATCGGTTGGAGAAGTGGTGGGTATTGTGTATCCACTATCTATTGAATCCCAAATGTCATATCCCAAAGCACAAAGATATTTCTACATCCTGAGTCTCCAAAATACGTAATTAGTTCTGTCAAACAATGGTGCTTTGTTTGATGAGAAGCATTCACCACCTGCCATTGTGTCACTTCCAAGATCACCCTATCCGGTTAAACTTGTTCAGGAACCTCGCTCTAATACAAATTTTTAGTCTCATAATGACACTGAGAGTGGGGGTGAATCAGTGTAGCTCTTTTAAAATTTAAATCTTCAACTCTTAAAGTCGAAACAATGAAAACTTGAAACCAAATAAAGCAAGTATAACAAGAGAACATCACACAACACAAGATGTACTAAGGTTCACCGATTTGGCTACATCCTCAAAATGACTGTTTGGACTTCCATCCAAATCTAGCTTTTGCAAAGCACCAACTTTACAATTAATTTACTAGAACCCATAGTAAGGAGCACCAACCCATGATTTATCTAAACCAACAAAAAGGAGCACCAACCCCTAATTTTTCTGCACCAACATAAAGGAGCACCAACCCCTAATTTATCTGCACCAACAAAAAGGAGCACCAACTATAGATTATGGCCACTTTGAATGGCGTATTTAAAACCTCTAATTTTTTTTTCTCCTTTTGTTACTGTTGGTTTTCTCCTTCCATGACTGTTCATTTTCTCCTTCCATGATTGTTCATTTTCTCCTTCCCTTGTGCATGCATGTGTTTTGGTTTCCAAAATGGTTTTTTGTTTCTATTTTTTAGCCCTTCATTTCCTTTTCTCCACATGGGCATGCATCCGATTCTTTCAATGTGTAACGACCATCTTAAATGATTTCAAATCATTAAATATTACTTATGTAACATTTTGTCTTATTCATTGAATTTTGTCCTTATGTGACAAATTACCTTATTCAATCTTTGATTTATTCCTTATATGTCCACGTCACTATGCAGTCTTCAGTTTCACTATCCTAGTGTTCATCACTAATATCAGACACACTGTCAACTACTCTGTTCCTTTGGCGAAAATGCAACATGTCACGATATCGCGACACTTTTGTTTCTCTACCTGCTTGCCATTTTTGAGACGCAAAAATGCAACATGTCGCAATATCGTGACACTTTTGTTTCTCTGCCTACATGCCCTTTTTGAGTCACGAAAATGCTACATGTCGCAATATCGTGACACTTTTTCCTTCTTGCTCTTTCTCTTTGCTTTGGACCGCAAAAATGCAACATGTCGCAATATCGTGACACTTTTTTTTCCTTGCTATTTCTCTTTGCTTTGGACCACGAAAATGCAACATGTCGCGATATCACGACACTTTTTTCTCCTTGCTTTTTCTCTTTGCTTTGGACCACGAAAATGCAACATGTCACGATATCGTGACACTTTTTATTTCTTGTTATTTCTCTTTGCTTTGGACAACGAAAATGACCTTGCTCATACTCCATGCATGATGATTCAACATAAAACATTAACCCTATAAATATTCCATACATATCTTGTGCCTTTGATTCAATTTTACCTAAATATTGATGAATTTTAGTGCTTGGTGATCCATTTTCAACACTAACTCATTTGACAACAAGTAATACCTCTACTTATAGAAAGCTTACACTATATCATAGAATTTTTGATCATAGACATAATACCTCTACCTAGACTCATTCAAAAATTTGCTAAAGTGATCGGTCTACCCTCTTGGTTTAACACAAAATCAATAGTCATTCCACTAGCATCACAATCAACTTGGAACACCTTTCCAAATTTTGGAAGTGCTAACACTTGTTCCTCTATAACCATTTTATTTAAGAGAACAAAACTCTTGGTAATCATAGCCATCCATTCAAACCCTCCTTTATGCATACAATATGTCAAGGGTGCACAAATACCACTAAATTTCTTTATGAAATTTTGATAGAAGATTACTAACCCATGGAAACTTCTAACCTTGCACTGTATGGTTCTAGCCACTCAACTATTGCATGAACCTTTTCTGGATCCATGTGCAATCCATATTGAAATATTACAAATCTCAAGTATATGAGCTCCTTCTTCAAGAAGCTACACTTATTTAGGTTGATGCACAAATTTACCTTCCTTAGTTGTGCAAACCCCTATTGTAGGTGTGCAAGACGCTCCTTCCTTGTCTTGCTACACCCAAAAATATCATTAAGGTACACAACCACAAAATTATCCAAAAATGACTTCAAAACCTCATTCATTAACATCATGAATGTGCTTGGAGTATTTGAAAACCCAAATGTCATAACCTGCAATTCATACAACCCTTCTTTTGTCTTGAATGAGGTCTTCCATTCATCCCCATTTTTAATATTGATCTGATCATATCCACTCTTGAGGTCTATATTGGAGAAGTATTACACTCCACTCAAAAAATCGATCAAGTCATCCATGTGTGACAGTAGAAACCTATACTTGATGGTAATATTGTTGATAGTGCATGATTTTATGCACATCCTTCATGTTCCATTCTTCTTTGGTGTCAATACTATAGGCATTACACAATGACTTAGACTTTCCCTTATCAAACCTCATTTCAATAGTTCTTCCACCTACTTGTTCAACTCTACACTCATGTTGGGACTCATCCTATGTGATATCTTGTTAGGCAAACTGGAATCTATAATTAGATCAATGCAATACGAGATTACATACATGGGAAACAATCCATTTGACATTCCTTTACCAACTACATCTGCAAACTCTTCTAGTAGTGCACCAATCTCTCACTTTTCAAAGTTGCATGACTCTAACTCCTTTTCTTGTGTGGGTGTGAGTCCTAGCACATATCAACCCTACAAGTCTCCCATATCCTTGAGAAACTCCTTTGTTGAGAACATCATAACTTCACCCTTCTACACACATTATTCCTCCACTCCCGTTGGAGTGAACACAAACTTATTCTCATCCTTCATAATGGTGTAGATGTTTTTATGCTCATCATGTATAACACTAACATCATATTACCAACACCTTCCTAACAATATAGGGAATACGTCCACTAGAATCACGTTACACCAAATTAAATCTACATATCTTCCTATATGAAAGGAAACTAGACTCTACTCCATCATAGTCAATGGCTATCCCTTCTACAACAAAGAGATCTTGTATGATGTTGGGTATGCGATTGTTCAATCCCAAATTTCGCACGATATTTTTGGAGACCAAGTTGTATGTGCTACTTCCATCAATGATCAAATTGTAGCACTTTTCTCCTAGCTTAAAATTTATGTGGAAGAGGCTTCTCATAAACCGTAAATCCTCTTCACATGTAGGATTTAGCAATAGCTTGCACACCATAAATTTTCCTCATTCTTTGGGTGTGTGATTTATAATTCACTACCCAAATCACCATTATTTGCACCCACTACATGCATATGTTTATCTATGCAACCAACATATCACAATTCTAGAAAGTCAAATGTCTGATGCCCTACTTGACCACATCTAAAGAAGGTCCCACTAAAATCCTTCATGTGGCTTCAAGACTTATCTTTGCCTTTTCCAAAGTTTTATTTATGATTAGCTCCTTCTGTGTACCACTCATACCAAGATCTTCCTTGCATGGTCTGGTTTTACTTACCCCTTTCTTGTTTTATCCACCATACTTACCCATACCACTACTATTGTATGTGCTTTGTTGCCTATGGGATAAATTCTCCTATGCACATAGCATCGGCTGGTAGGCTTCTTCAATGGAGTTGATCAAAAACAAACAAATCTTGTCCAAATTCAAGATGCATAAACCATTCACATACCTTGAAACCTTCTCATTTTCATCCTCTATCTATCCTATGTGAATGCACAATATATAGAATTCATCTGTGTATGGTTGCATGGTGGTCTCTCTTTGGTGTAGCTTTTGAAGTTTCTTGAACAAATCATGCATGCAATTAGATAGTAGAAAATTTCCTCTGAGATTTACCACCATCGTACTCCACGTGGATATTTTGTGCTTGTTCTTATACACATGGCTCTTCTAGATTGAGTCCCACCTCAAGGTAGGATGCCCTTTCAACTTTGTGGTCATGCATTTGACTCTTTTAGGGTCCTCGATTTCTTCAAACTCAAAGTATCTCTCTAGCTCAATGATCCAATCCAACAAGTCTTCTGGATTAAAGCTCCCTATATATCTCAAAATACCAAAGCTCAACTTGCTTATAGCCTTCAATATGGTAGTCACAAATATTTCTTCCATTATGAGGTTGTGCATGGCATCACCCTCATCCTTGGCACTATCCCTCTCATCACAATCATCCCTTTCATATTCACTGATATCACCTACCACTACAACACCTCTACATTATGGGGCTTCAATAGCCTCCAACCTTGCCAGGTAGACTCTTATTGTATTAGCTAGATCAACAATGCATGAGCCAGGATTATTTCTACAACCTCCTCTTCAAAGTATGTGAGCCATCTCTATGATTCATCTCTAATGCAATCACAACTGCATGAATACTTTAGATCAAACAACTCTTGCAAGCTAACACCATGGAATATGAGCCTAAGCTTTGATACCAACTAATGCAACACTATATGTAGGTCGAATTAATGATAGGCACATGGGTGCAAGAGCACATAACAAAAGTAGGGTAAATTATGAATGTCAAAACAAAAAAAAATCTTTTTTATTTTTATTTGTATGGAAGAAAAAAATTGCAATAATTGTGCATAGATCTATAGTCGAGCATCTCTGTGTTATAATCAAGTTCATCCTCCCAAAACTTATTTTTTTCAAAATGAAATCGATCCAACTTTAGTATCAAAATTACAGATAACAGTGTCCCACCCAAACCAAGAATCACAAATCCACTTCAAGGAAATTAAAAAAATTTCAAATTTACAATTTCTAGCTTTAGCCATTAATCACAAAGACCGTAGAACTGTGTGTGAAAAAATCACAAAATATTTTCTTGCATGAATCATTAATGCAACAACCATAATGACCAGAGAAGTTCATGTGCAATGACCATAAGCCATTAATATAATGGTCATAAAGACCATAAAACTATGTGCATAAAGACTATAAAACTATGTGCATAAAGACCATAAAATATTTTTTTTTCCTAAGCCATTAATGAAATGGTCATAAATACCATAGAAGTGTGTATACACAAAGACCAAAAAATAATTTTCCGCCTAAGCCATTAATACAATGATCATAAAGATCATAAAATTGTATGCACGATGAACACAAAACTACATGGCACTTATCACAACACTACACATGTTTTTATTATTATTATTATTATTATTATTATATATATATATATATATATATATATATATATATCAATGTTAGATTGCACGAACACAAGGATGCTCCTGCATCACCGTTTGAATAGTTTATTTGTATTTATAAAGAGAAGAGCTTTTGAAAGGATCCATGAATATTTTATAACTAGATATGACCCTCGGAGAGGAGCCTATAAAACATTCTCCCAAAAATAAAAGGAATGAAATCCTAAGACAATCAAAACAAGGGATGGACCCAAAACTACCAAAATATAGAACCAAAAACCGAAAAGAGAGGAGCAGGAAAAAGCAAAGGGATTCCTCATAAATATCTACCTTACCTTATGTTTTTCTTCATGGAATCTAGCAACACATTCTATGAGGGGATCTTCAAATACAAGGATTTGAGTTTCCTTTTTCCTAGGGACTTAGTTCAAGGTCCTGTACCTTTCCTTTCAATACCAACAACTACAGTCCCTAATTTTTGAATTTTGAAAACAAGGTAAGGAGTGTAGTGCATATTACCATATTTTTGTTTGGAGATATTTGGAATTGGATATTACAAACACAGGTGCTTTGGAACATTTGTGATTGGTGATTCTCAATTGTTCAAAATAAAATCTACTAGAATTATAGGGTCTTCCAATTGAGGCTTCATGAAATCCTATAATATTGAAAGAGTCTCTCCCACCATGCAAGCAAAAGGAATTTCTTATAGGGGAAATTTAGGAGGGCTTGCTAAGGTGGGACGATGTCGCATGTTGGAAGTAGGAACATTTTCCCGAGGAAACATCGCAGCTCAAGAGGGAGGCTTCTTGGATGGATCTTCAAAGATAGGCATCAAGAGGAAAGGTGTCCTTGCTTCATACATATGGAACAAATAGAAGGATTTCTTTCATACTCAATTTCTTGAGTTCAAGTGGAAATATTAGAGATCAACACAATGGATTTTTGTAGCTCTAATTCTAGATTAGCGAGGATGCACATTCTGACAAAGATCATTCTCGAATTTCATTTTATTGTTGAATCAAAAGAAACTAGCTCCCCTATCGCTCTCACAATCCCAATAAGGATGTCTTCATTTTAGAATTAGACCGACAGACTAGGGATTTTAACCCATATCGAAGCAGAGTTGATGCATTAGGTGTTCAGATTAAAGTTTGGATACCATTTTCTTAAGAAGAGATTGTGTTTACCATATAATCAAGGCCCCCTTTGATGATGTGATTTGAATCTTCAACACAAAGTAGCTTAACGAGGGAAAATCCCTTAGGAAACACCATTCTCTCCATGTGCCTCTAAGGTTTCCACTTCGAGAGAGCCCATTTCCTGATGGAATCAATGTCAAGGTGAGCCCAGGAATTTTCATACCAAAGAGCTTGCTTCTCAAGACACAAACAAATGCATAAGCTTTGAAGGGACATTGAGTTCATCCTAACCTAGATAAAGATCGAAAATGCTACAAATCCCACACCCTAAAACTGAGTTCTTCTAGATAGTTACAACATAGGACTTGGCACCAAATATGGGAAAAACGGAGAGGGCTCCTATAGGAGAAAGTTACGGGTACGAGAGCCTACCCCAATACCTATTGCCTCTAGACCAGATTGTGCCTCATCCCCATCCCTAGATGCTCTCACTCAAACCAAGGTCACATCCGACTATTGCCTCTAACCCTACAGACCATGCTCCATTCCCAAAGACTCTTCCGCTCATGCCAAGGACATTCCCGCCTTTGCCCAATTCAAAATTCAAATCCAAAGCCTTTCTCCTGCTTGAATCTAAACCTACAAACTCCAAATGATACATATCTCTATAAGCTATATTTACAGATAATACTTAACAGTTCTATTTTTTTTTAACTCTTTTCTTCCTAGGTTCTAGTTACTCGCTTTCCTTAAAGAGTTCCATTACACTGAATGTACACTTACATGTATTTCTAACAATATAAAATAATTTTGAAATCTAATGTAAAAGTTTTTTCATTTAAAAAAAAAATCTTATAATATCTTCGATCTTAAATTATTTATCTTTTTAACCATATATCAATAAGTTTGAAGCTTTAATTTAATGAGCAACTTATCTTCCATATATAAAAAAATCCTTATGCTTGCGTATGCCTTGATGTTTATATATATATATATATATATATATATATATATATATATATATATATATATATATATTATTTAAAATAATTTTTATTAACTTATAAAATTATATAAAAAATTTAAAAAAAGTTATATATTTATATATAATTATTAAAAATTATTTTAATTAATATTAAACTCTACCTCTAAAATATTCAAACCTTATATCTTTATGAAAAGTTGCAAAATCCACATTTACGCCCACAAAAATAATTCATTAAACTGGGATTTACAATGAATACTAACCATACTAATAATAGAACAGCAGGCTGGAAGCTTGTTTGCAATTGCGTCACTACCATCAAGGTGCATCATTAGGAATAGAATTTTTTGGGTTGTCCAAAAAAACTTTTATAAACCATAATTCCGAGGTTAGGTAGGATCCGATTGTCCAACTTATCCTTTTCCGATTACCCAATCAAAACATATTCTTAGTCTCAAATCTTGTATATGTACATAACATTATTGAAAAAAACAAATATAATAAAATAAAAGCAATGGCACCACTAAAATAAGCATTATTGGAATATTACAATTGGAGATTTCAAATCCTTTTCTTCTAAGAGAACAACCCAAACTTTGAAAGTGGATAGGCTTAGACGAAAATCCAAGAAACGATAAATTAGGGTTCTTTTTCCAGATCTTCTATGTTAGTCTAAATGACGTCCATATCTAGCTTAACAATCGAAGTTCTATTAGTTGCCCTAAGACATCCTGACTCAATTTTCCTAGGATAAAACTTAAGCATCCTCAGAGGTTTACAAGAAACCCTAAGATTAACATTATCATTAGGTTGATATTGTCCACCATGGAGGGCATCCCTAGAATTTATTTTTGGGGTCGAGTCTTTGAAATCCTTACCCTTGAAATGGTTTCCATAGTGGATTTGTTTTAGGGGTGATTCTTAGCACCGGATTCACTTGAAATTTAAACCATTTTTTGATCGACTTCTTGAAATTTGTTTTGATATCTCTTTCATCCATGCCTTGGACACCGAAAAAAGTATAATTTTCATTTTTTTTTTTGTGCAGCAAATTAGAAGCCATTGTCAATCAAGTTCACAGCATAAATATCTTTTGAAAGACATATTTCTAGCCTATATTGGATCCTTTCCAACATATCCCGATAAAATCTTGGGCAGAAACCACAAAAATGTTGGTCGTTAGGGTTCAAAGGCCCAAAAAATCAACCTCTGAAGCTACTTGCACTCAACAAAGATGAAACCCTGTACAATTACTCACTTTTATAAAATGTTAATTTTATAAAAAATTCATTATTATATTATTTTAATACATTATGCAATAAAAAAATTATTTATAAATTATAAAAATACTAATATTTAAATTTTTATATATTAAAAGTTCATATTTCATCACTTAAATTTATAGGTTCTATAATTTTTTTATTATAATTAATTAAGTTAATGTATTACAATGATAATAATAATAACTTGAAATTTTTAACTAAAGTTTGGATACATTAAATAAAATATTAAAAATTCAAATAAATAATAAAATAAAATTGAGGTGAAAATAAATTTAATTCTATAGATGTATATATATACTCCTCTAAATAATCATTGATTATCCATAAAAATTAAGAACAAACATACCTCAAATTACTAGCTAATTTCTCATTGACCAAATATAGTTTCAAAAAATTTAAAACGAATATAAAACCTACTTTGGTTTTGGTTGTTCCTATGCGAGACGTAAGTGCAATTACTGTGTAATCATTTTTCCTGAGTAGAATTGAACAAATTAAATCTTTTGTTTTGAGCTTTTGAAGATCAGTAGATTCTTTTACATATGAATGTTAATTTTTTTGATATTTTTTTTACTATGTGTGTTGATATCTTGATTTTTGTTGTATGTATTATAATAAGATATAATTATAATTTTTTTTTATTATTTAATTAGCTTCTATTTTTATGTATATTTAGTTATGGATGTTTTATTCCTTATCTACCTTAATTTGTTTTTTATGTGGGCAATGTTAACATCATTAATTTCCCTATAAATGATTTAATATAATCTAACTTTTCCAAAATATATATATTGATTGGTGGAAGGGGTTTTGAAAGGGTCTCTAACCTTTTACAAAGTGAGAAAAAAATAAGGATAATGCTCAACTATATATGAAGAGCAACACCGAACTAAAAAAGAGACATCAACCAAGAAGATCAAGAGAAAGACATGGTATGGAGACCCAAAGACAGAAACATCACATATTCTAAAATGAAAGGGTACACAGACCCAAAACCAGAAAATAACAAGAAACCAACACAACAAGCCTCAGGAAACAATTCTCCTAAACAACAGAATAAAGGAACAAGAAACTTGAATTATGAATTTTTGCCTCATCTTAAATTTTTCTTCATCGAAGCAAGGAGTTCACAATCCAAGGAGGGTTCATCATCAAAATTTTGAGAACACCTGCTCACCATTGTTGCCTCCACCTGATGAGTTGATACCTTGCCATTTGGGCATTTGCATCCTGGCTCCAGCCATCTTTAAAAAAAGGTATGCCACTCAGATCCTTTAGAACTTAGACCCTTTTTGTGTAAGCATCCTTTCTTCTTAACATTGCCAATATTAGCCGAGCATTTCTTTGAAAGGGGCTCATAAGCCAAAGTCTCGAACAACAAGGGAACAATAGGGGATAAAGCCTCAAGAGGAAGAGACTCCTCATTCACAAGACAAGAGACTTGATTAGGATCAGTGGAAGCTTTTGGACTATTCAAAATATGTCCAGGGCTATGGGAGGGTTGGCCTTTCTTTTTATTGTTGTCCACATCAATCTCAAATTTCTTCTGACTCCTAGTGTTGGACTGGGGACATGAGGAACTAGATCTGATAGGGGATATAAGGGCATCATAAATTTGGTCTGAGTCTTCAGTAGGTATACTGGGGGGCTCAAGGGCTCCAAAAAAACTTGTAACTGTGGTTTTGGTGACTTGGTCACTTAGAGGTAAGAAAGGATTAGGACTCTCAATTAAGGGGTGTACCTGATTGGGAATGTCCTCAGAATGTGAAGGCACTCGAGGTTGAGTGGTTGCTTGCTTGCCCTTATCAATCTGGTTCTTTCTCTAGAAATGTTGCATAGTTTGACCACTTTATGGGTCTTTCCTATCATGGAGTCCATCCTTTTTCATTTCTTTCCTCAGAGATGGGCATTGAGTTCTAAGGTGCCCCTATTTTTGGCATTCAATGCAAAATGTTGGTTTATTCTCATACTCCACTGCTTATCGCCTGCGATAGGACCCTAAAGTGAGATCAAAGTAGGTGGGGATCTCTAAGTCCAAATTTACAATGACACAAATGCGGGCATAAATTAGTCGGGTTCTTGCTTTAGTAGTCGAATCTATGGCAACCAGTTCTCCAATGGTTTGAGCTATGCCTTTAAGAATCCCAATGTGCCAAAACTGAGCCAGTAGACCAGGAAGTCTGATCCAAATTGGTGCCATATTTATGCTCTGAGTCTCAGGGTCAAAATCCTCTCCCCACCTTCTCAAGAGAGATTTCTTTGATCAAATAACCAGGGCCTGCCAATGAGGATTCAACCTGTATCCTGAGGGTTATTTAACCTAATCATGAAAAAACCTCTAGGAAGGGTAACCACCTCCAGATTACCACTGGGTCGCCATTTCATGAAAGCCAATTTTCAAACATATTCGATGTTTGGACGCGCACCAACAAACTTCTTGACCAAAGATAGGGATTCTTAAAAAATCAAAGGTACCATTACCTCAGGTGGAATGATGACCTCTCTGCGAAAAATTGTGAGAGGGATTGAGTCTTGATTGATGGGTATGGATGGCCCTAAATTGAATCGAACTTTATCTACAAAGGAACCAGAAGGAGAATTCCAAGGAGGGTTTGACGGGGGTTTCCTCCCAACCTCGAAGGTTTCCAAGTTCCCATCCAACTTTTCAGCATCTTCTTCGCCGTCAAGATCCGATAAAAGGTACGCCGTGGTCCCCATCCATATATTTATTTATTTATTTATTGTGTTTTGTTTTGTTTATGTTAACACCATAATATTGTAATTTCCTATGAATTAATATAATCTAATTTTTTCAAAATATATATATATATATATATATATATATATATATATATATATATATATATATATATATATATATATATATATATATATATATAGTGTTTTGCTTTGTTTTTATATGATAAATTTTTTTATAATAATTAAAAGTTATGTTTACTAAGAAAAACTCTAGGTGAAAATATGTAGGTTGTATGTCTTTTTACAAAGGTAGTAGTCTCACCTAACTCTCTTGAGGCACGGGTGGCTAGCTCATGCCGAGTCAACAACAACTAGGTGGTATAGGTGGTATAAAGGGTAGTCTGCTCAGGCCACGTCAATAACAACTAGATAATATAGGGATTATAAGAGGTAGTTTGACCAGCCACCAACAGTCCTCCTCATGCAAGGTCAACAATAACTAGTAGTAAAATGATTATAAGAGACATTCCTTATATATAATTAAAACTAAAATTAATAATTATATAAAACATTCAAGTAAATATGTTTTTAAGCTTTTGTTTAAAAAATCAGTATATCTTAATTATACCTTACATAAAATCTGATACTTTTCCAATCCATCCAAAGACTGTTATTTTTAGACTTTTGTGTTCGTTACTTTTTCATAGCAAGTTTGACTTTTGTGATCGTTTTTTCTTTTTGGCAATCGTGAGATTAAGAACGTTTCAACTTTTCGAATCCATCCAATGACTGTTAGTTTTAGTCGTTACGTTTTCATAGCAAATTGGACTTTTGTGATCGTTTTTGCTTTTCGTCAATCCTGAGATTAAGAATTTTTCAGTTGTGGTCGTTGATGTGCCAACTTTCGATTGGAAGGAAGCTTACCAGATAATTATTATGGGCGGCCAAAAATCTTGTGGGTGTATCTGGTCGAATGGTTGGTTTGACGTTTAGACTCCGATACGATGAACCGAATGAACCCATATCCAAATCTTAATTGTATACATGTGAGATTTTTTTTTCCCTGTACGATAGTTTAATAGTTAAGATTTTGTAATTCTTTGAATAGTAGTTGAAGTTTTAAATTCTTTTTAAGATAGTTTATATCTTAATTTTGGAAGTTTTAGATTTTTGAGATAAGGTTCAAATTCTCTAAATAAGATTTGGAATTATCTTCACAGAACCAAAGGACCAGATATTTTTATATTTTTCATTGGCATATTAAAATTTTGAAACCACACTGGAATTTAGTGTTCAGAAAGCTGGTTTCAATTTTACACCATGGAGCGTTAGTGCTCAGAAATGTGGTTTCAATTTTACAACATGAAGCGTCAGTTGGATCTGCTGTTTGGGTCCCTTACATATCTTCCTTCCTCCACCAGAAATGTTCAGGTAATGCTGACGCAACTCTGCACTTTGTTTCGCAGTCTCTTCTCGTATCTGCGGAGGAAAGCTTTGGAGATACGCGAAAGTTACAGAAGAGACCATTTCTCTGCATATTCTCATGGTCATGGTTACGCTTGGTCTGGAGGTGTCCATGGCGTGGTACCATTTTCTGGAATACTCTTACAGCATGCTACGCTAGTTTAATAGTGCTTCCATAAACCATTCGTCTTTATCGGATACTGTTATTGTAAAAATAGCAGGTTTTTGTGCTATAGATGTAATTATAATTAAGATGGTTAACGAATGTTGAATGCTTTCTTTCTCTTTTTCATTGACAATTCGTATGGCTTGGGTGTGCATCATGCTTTATTGTTATCTGTAGTTAAGTATCTGAGTATTTAGGGATTTAAACTTTTTAAACTCTTTTTAATTATCTCGGCTTACTTATCAATCCAATCCATGAATACATTTTTAACCATATGTCCTTACCTATACAGCCTTGATATTTTCATATCAACTAATATATTTATATCTATGCTTAAATTTATGTGTCAACTAATATATCTATATTTGTGCATCTCACCTGTACAGCCTTGATATTTTCATATCAACTAATATATCTATATCTATGTTTACATTTATGTGTCAACTAATATATCTATATTTGTGTATCTCACCTGTACAACCTTGATATTTACAAGTCAACTAATATACCTATATCTGTGTGTCTCACCTATACCGACTTGATATTTACATGTCAACTAATATATCTATATCTCTGTGTCTCAGACATATTCACAACTATTTATATATTTTCTTATTTATACAAGAGTTGGTTACAATAAGTCTAGTGTTCAAATTGTAAGGGTTACTTTTACCAAATCTATTCCACCGTATTATTGTTGTTCCTATATGAGGGGAACCACCAGGTTGCTCAGGATTCTTATTGTTAGTCGTCGGTCTGAGACATACTCAGAAGAAGATTCAGATCAGACTACTATCTTTGCAAACAGGCTGCCCCAAAATTTAAACCTGAATGTCTTTGCAAACAGGCTGCCCCAAAATTTAAACCTGAATGTCTTTGCAAACAGGCTACCCCAAAATTTAAACCTAGGTGTTTTCTTGATAAATACCTGACCAAACAAACAACAATCAATCCACTTTGTAAACAAACTACCTCTAATATATATATATTAATGAGTAGGCCATAATATTTAAGAGGTGATGTACGTATTATTCAATGAGTGGCCATATTGATGGAGGGATATGGAAGGAGAGATTTTTTCGTTATGTGCTTTAAGTTATTGTAAGCAGTTTTACTGTTCATCAATCAAAGGTTATGAACAGAAAACATAGATGGCCATACATCACACTTTGAGATATTTTTTAAAATTATTTAATTTTTTTAAATATTTTATATTTTTTATTGATGAGAAGTAGGTTTTAAAAAGATTTTTAAATTTTTTAAAAATTTAAAATATTTTAGTAAAACCACCATTAAAAACAAAAAAAAAATAAATGAGAACAGAGGTGCCACCTAAGGGACCCTCAGTGAAAACTGATGCACAAAAGGAGATAGAGCACAGGGAACTCGGGAGAGCAAAGGAGGCACCAAGGAGTGGAAGTTTTGGACAAGCAAAAATTCAAAAAGATAATCTTCTCCTATCCTTGAAAAGATAAATTAGACTCTCAGTGTGGAAGTTTTGGACAGCAAAAATTCAAAAAGATAATCTCCTTCTATCCTTAGTAACATATAGAGCACAGGGAACTCGGGAGAGCAAAGGAGGCACCATGGACAAGCAAAAATTCAAAAAATAATCTTCTCCTATCCTTGAAAAGATAAATTAGACTCTCAGTGTGGAAGTTTTGGACAGCAAAAATTCAAAAAGATAATCTCCTTCTATCCTTAGTAACATAAATTAGCCTCTCAGCGAAAGCCAAGGCTTTCTCTCATAGAATAAAAAACTGGGGTCTTTTTCCCTAAGGACAAGGATTAAGATAAACTAATCACTCAGCTCCGATGAAACCAACAAACCAGGTGCCACTATGAAAACTCTGAAAAGGACTTCTCAACGAAAGAAAAGTTTAAGGTTTTTCCCGTCTATGTCAAGGTCTAGGAAGGGCCACCAAAATAACCTCGAATAAAAAATTCCGTCTAGGTCAAGGATCACCAAAAAAAACCCTCGAATAAAAACAAACCAAACTAACTTAAAGAAAGTCTGGAAATACCCCAAGATTGATATGTTCTAATCCAAACCAAACCAAACCAAACCAAAGAATTCCGAATAAAAACAAGCTTCACTCCAGGGAAAAAAAGAAAGTCATCCAAACCAAAAGGGAAAAACCAACACCATAAAACTAAGACATAAGAAAGCCGACCCATCCGCACCCTCTCGCTTCCTTTTGCTCGCTCTTATAGCTTTCAACCTTTGGGAAAACCAATACCATAAAACCAAGGCATAAGAAAGCAAAACCAACACCATAAAACCAAGGCATAAAAAAGCCGACCCAATCACACCCTCTCTCGCTTCCTTTTGCTCACTCCCATAGTATTCAACCTCTAAGAAAACCAACACCATAAAACCAAGGCATAAGAAAGCAGAACCAACACCATAAAACCAAGGCATAAGAAAGCCGACCCAACCACACCCTCTCTCGCTCCCTTTTGCTCACTCCCATCGCTCTCAACCTCTTGAGAATGATTTAAATTCGTGTGTTAATATTATAGAAATTTTTTACTATAAAAATAAAAATAAAATAACAATTTTTTAATTTTATATTCTTTTATATTTTAATAATAATAAATTGTATATAATAAAATAGTATTAATAAATTATTAAAATAATATATATTATTTTTCGAGATTATTATTACAAATAAATTTATTAAAAACGTTTGAAAATAAAAATAAAATCCATTGCATATTCTATCATTTTTTCTAAGTAAAAAATCTATAAATTTTATTTTTAAATTTTTTTTCAAGTATGATCGTCAAGGTTGCATATAAGTAGATCCTAGTCATCCACATATCTTATATACATTTTATTTTTTAATTTTTTTGCTGGATCCTAGTCATCCACATATCTTATATACATTTTATTTTTGAATCTTTTTGCAAGTATTATGATCATCAAGGCTGCATATATGTAGATCCTAGTCGTCCACACATCCTATGACTTGAACACATATATTTACTAATGAATTCAAAGCTAAAAAGCATTTTTGAGCTAAAACATTTTAAAAGCATTAACATTGATATTGTGCTTATTAGGTCAATAATGAGTTCCATAATAACTCAGAACAGATTTTAGATATAGATCTTGATTATTATTTAATTGGAGTTTTATTATATATCTATATTTATTTATATATATGATAATTTTTTTTTGATTAATTTTAGTTAAAAATGTATTGACATGAGATGTTTTGTAAAAGAGGTCTTGGTAGGGTTTAAATCAATGCGGCCTTTGTAAAAGACAAAAAGAAACAATGGATCACCTATTGGTTTCTTATGACTTCTCAAGAGAAGTGTGAAGGTCTATTCTACCCATGACTAAGGGGAAGGGACAATAACCAGCAAGGAATTTTTTGGATAATATGCAGCCATGGTTCAAAGAAAAAGGCTTACAGGAATATATGTGCATTCCATTAATAGTGGCATGAGGTATATGGTTGGCAAAAAAAATCTATATTGTTTGAGAACAAGCAAATTCCACCTATACAAATTCAAGCTCGGATCAAATGTACTTATGAAGGCATAAAACAAGCCTCAAAATATAAGGTTGTTAAGGCAGGTTGGTAGTTTAACATTGGTTATTACAAAGTCTTGGGTTTTTTATTTTTATTTTATTTCTTATATATATATATATATATATATATATAATGGAACTTGTTAAGATATTCTAGATAGATTTGGGGTGGGAGTAGTGTTATATCAAGATGAAAATTACAAATTGACTTTCAAATTTACACTTGATAAAGGCACCAATAATGTGGTCAAGTGGAAGGCTTTGATCTTTTTGATAAGAATTGTAGTGGAACAAAGAATAAGAAAATATAAATAATGAAACTTGTTAAAATATTCTAGATAGATTTGGGACGGGAATAGTGTTATATCAAGATGAAAATTACAAATTGACTTTCAAAGTTATACTTGATGAAGGCACCAATAATGTGGTCAATTGGAAGGCTTTGATCTCTTTTATAATAATAGTAGTGGAACAAAGAACAAAAAAATTTATCTTTAGTGAATTAAAATTGGTGGTAAATTTGGCTTTAGGATTAGTGGGGATGCAAATTTTAATACTTAGGCCTTATATGAGCAAGTGAAATTGTTAGAAGTATTATTTATAGATATATCTTATAAACATATATACATAGAACTAAATGAGAAAGTAGATGGTTTATCAAAAGTTGCCTTGGATATTCTAGTTGGTATTTGATTAAAAGGTGTAGTGTATGAGATTGTGATTCTACTATAGTCTGCACCTGTTTTATTTTTATTTTTATAGAATTCATGGTTTAGGACACTTTGTATTTATTTTTATGTCTTTTGATAATTAAGATCATATCTATAAGATAACTGATGGCTATAGGGTTGAGGTACCAAAATGACACTCTATAAGATGACTGAAGGCTTGCACTAGGCCATTCATAGTTTTTATTGTATAAATTTAATAAATTTTTTAAAGAATTTTAAGTCATTACTGGTAGATTTTAAAATAGCTATTAATGAGGTTTTTTAGTAAGACTTATATGAGAGTGTAAAATACCCAAATATAGAGAACCATTCATAAGCATACACACATAATTAAATATTATTATGGATTGTATTAGTTGTATTGATTTGCTTATTCAAGGCTACTCAATTGGCTGTGGGTCAATAAGATTTTCAATAATAATTTTTTTTCTTAAATAAATTAAATCACTCTTATATAACTTTTGAAAATAAATAATTTGAAAAACATTACTCTACTAGATTGTTCCTTATTAAAATTATAGCTAATGATTTTCACGAAAATGTTTAGAGTGCATTAACTATAATTTCCATAACCATGGTTCTATTACTAATATATTATTAGTGTTTTTGTCCACTTGTTGGTATGACTTATATAGGTTTTGATTAACCTAATAAGTATTTTTTATAATTTAGAAGTTTGTTGGGTGTGTTAATGTTTCTTCATCTTTGAAACTCCACGTGTATATGAAATAAGCTAAATATTATGGTCATAAGTTTTTATAGCTTTTCTTTATATGTACACATGAAAAACAAAGTTGAAAGCACGAGGATATGGAAACAAAAAGGAATATGCCACAAGAAAGAACATAGACAAATTGACACAAGATAAAAGCAATATGAAATATGGTAATCTCTTTATTGATACGCTTTTTAAGTTGTGTTACAATACGTCTCCTTCCTTTTTAGGGGATAGGAGCATCAAATGTGTTTCTTATCACAACATCCATGGATAACAATCCTTCTTCCGCATGCCCACATGTAATATGGGCGGACCAAAACGTCGCTGCCGCTTGTGTATGTGATTCTTTGCTCTTTCTTGCTCCTCTGATGTCAGAAACCTGCATTCAAAGAAACAGAAAATATTAGTAGCACCTACGGATAGAATAAAGCATGTATTTCCCAAGGCCTACTATCAGTATAAGCATGAAAATATTAAAACGATAATGAAATGACCTCGGATCGACCTAAAAATTTAACAGTAGCATAAATATGTTAACAGAAGACCACTGCAAAAAGAACAGTCTAGAACTTCCTCACAGATTTTTATTCGCTCCAGGGTGGGACGAATAGGCCTGCAAGAACTTATCAGAAAGCACCCTCTTCAATGTCTTGCTTAGGAAGATCCAAATGACCTGCAAAGTTGGGGTTAGCTAACTGGGGATGTTTTGGGAAGACCCAGATGATCAGATTTTTCCAATTTGTTCTCTAGGACCCAAATTTTGTTGGTGCCATATGCAAGTTAGTGAATGCGGGAAATGACAGAAACCTGGTCAAAATTGCTCAGAATGAAATGAAATTTAACCTGTAACCTATTTAATATATCTAGAATCAAATTCAAAATAAAAATCATAGAAATCTATCACATATTTCTATTCGTCCCTGGGTGGGGCAAATTTTACTGTGACAGTTTGGGGAACGCCCGGGGGTAGGACGCCCACCGTTTGAAACAATTTTTCAGCACAAATCCACTTGGGATGGGTTAAAAACTGATTATGGGGTGTTTTCAACAAATTTTTTTTATTTTTGTGGCCAAAAATCAGGTTTTGGGTCTGGATTCACGCTTCCAATAGTCACCCAATAACCTCCCTTTTGAATGAGAGATTAAGGATGTGAAAGCACAAATCGCAAGTAGGTATGTAAATTGGAAGCACTTCAGTGCTCAAATGCTCCTTCTCTGTCTATACTTTGGGTGAGAAAACTCACCAATTTATAGACCTTAAGGTCTCCTTTTTTAAATTGCGCATGTGAGGGCGCCACTTGAGTTAACTGTCCTATTTTCAGAGAAAAGCTAGTTCCCTAATTTAGAATCTCCTTGCATGAGGTCTCTAAAATAAATACATGCATGACTAAAGTCTCTCTTCTTGAATAAAATCTATTCCTCGCAATTGCATGGCCTAAAGCCTCAATTAACTGGTGGAGTTGCCGAGGTTTGACTTTTTGCTATTCAAACTTTCTATTCACCTCACCCTGGGGTGAATGATGCTATTCATCCTGGGGTGGGACGAATTCCAGTTTGTATTCATCCCAGGGTGGGACGAGCAGAGGGTAAGGTGCCAAAAAGGTGCCAAATTGACTTTTGACCTTCCAAACTGCTTTTGGGAGTGGTTAGGACCACTTTTTAACCTCTGGGGGCTGCCCTGGGGGTTGTTTGTGTCAATGCGATCAGCGCTTGTTGTCACATAATCGGATTGGTGTTGTTTTGGTGTCTACAAAAGGTAAATAATTAAAATATATATGCAATATATTTTATTATTTATAAACAAAATTAAATAATAAATATTTTTAATTTGATTAAAAATAAGCATATTAATGAGGGTAAAACAAAAATACTTATTAGGAGTAGAAAAATCTAGAGACATAAAGCTACTAATGTAGTTAACAATAGCTTCAAAATTTTCATTTTTCCAAAGATCAAGGGGTAATGCTCAAAGTTTAACCCAAATGGGAGCAACCTCAATGTTTTTAGACTTCGGATAGAAACCAGGAGCGCATTTCCTTAGGAAAACTCTAAATCATCCCATAAACCAAGGGCCACCCAAAACAATTGAATCCTTATCTTCCACTCCAAAGAAGGAGGCTAAAAATAAACCTCTCAAAAGAGTTAAGAAGTTTATATTCCCTAAATTTCCACCTAAGGTCAATCCATTTATTAATCTAAGGTTAGCACATGAGGAAGCAAATCACATTCCTATCAGTGGCTAAGGTTATGTTGTTTGGAAAGTGTTGAAATTAGGAGAGAAAGTGGTAAAATCAAAACTATTTTAGAAAGTGGATAGAGGAGACAAGGCAAATTTTTGGACCGATTCTTGGGACCAATACCCCCCATTAATTTCAAAATTTCTAGAGGTGTAGCTCCTTCAACAAAGCTTTGAGGCTAGAGTTTGGATTAAGACAACATGTTATCTACATACAAGATAGATTGGGTCCTTCTCTCTTATGCAACTAAATCAATTAGAAGAGTGACCAATCCAAAACTCTTAGAATGTGTTGCAGCATTTAGAGAGGATACTAAAGCAATGCCACCTTACAGGAAAGGATGAAAAGGATAAGATATGTTGAGGTCATGAGAATTTAGGCATCTATGTATTTTTGGATGGCTATAATAAACTGCTCTCTCTCCCTTCAATGTGGCTAGATGTTCCATAGGATAGAATATGGTTAGAAAAGGGTTAGCCAAAAATGAATTTCTTTGCTTGGAAAGTTATGCATCGAAGCTTCCTTACTTATGATAACTTACAAAAGAGGGTTTTTCATGTAGCTCTAAATGTATCATGTGCAATACACAAGAGGAGACAATAGATCCTTTGCTTTTCCAATGTGACTTTACCCTAAAGTTATAAAACTAATGGGTTGATCTCTTCAAAACCCATCTCAATTAGCAGTTAACACATACTAATATATGAGAGGTCTAGAAATTAAGAAGGTTAGAAAAATCAATTTAGTCAAGTTGATATTTGGGTATGAGCCTTATTATTTATGACTATAAATAAATACCAAAAGATTTAGAGAGGAATACACTCCAATAGAGCTAGTTTGGCAAAATATATTAAACAACATGACATAAACAATAAAATCTCATGTGAAGGAGTAAAAAAATAAATAAGGAGAGAACACTAGCATGAGGCAGATTCATGGGGCTTGGAAACCCCTTCCACTAGGCTAGGAAAATATCAACATATATGGAGTATCCAATAATAACCCAAGGGTAGTAGACATTGGTTTCCTTAGAAGAGATTACAATGGAAATATTCTTCATTGGAAACTGGAAGGCCTAGGAGTAGTAACAAATAATGAATCAAGGGCTTTGGTAATCAAATAGGGCTCTCTCAACACTTGGGAGAATGAAGTTCAAAATATCATAGTGGAAACTGAATCTTAAATTTTGGTGGGGTTGCTAGATGAGATTAGGAATTTTAGACCAAGTGTATGGCAAATAAAGAACATAGTGAGATAGACTAAAGCTATCTGGTAGTAGTTGAGGATGTCATTCTGGTTTATGTAAGCAGAAGAAATAATGTAATATTTGATTTTTTGACTAAAAAGGAAAGTGAGTATCTTGTTGGATACTGGTTGAAATCTTATCAAAATAATGATAATGTAGATTGTATGGAGGTGAACAAACAATTTTCATTACTAGCCAATAGTGATTTAGCTAATGAAGTGTGTGGGACTAGGATAATATCTATGATGATTAACCTTTATTCTAGCATCATGGTGCTACTTGTAGTGTTCTTAGTCCCAATTTGGGATAGCCCCCAAAGTTATGGTAAGAGAGAGAAGCAATTTTGGGTCCTTTAGAATAGTATTAATAAAAATTGTAATCATGATAGGAGTTTTTGTTGTTTTGATTGCACTGAGAAATTGGTGGTCCAAGGAGATATTGGAGTTAGTTTTATTAGTATCCTGGGATTGGCCAAAAGTGGTCAGCTAATTATTGTAACTTAGAATTTGTCTTCTTAATAAAAATTTCACCTTTTTCAAAAAGAAAAAAATAGAACTTATTTATTGTTTTATCCATAGGTTTAAATTGTTTTTCAAACGTTACTTCGTTGTTTTGATATTCTCTGTCTAAATGTTTGAAATTATTATATATATATATATATATATATATATATATATATATATAGGTTTAAAAATTTCACATTTTTCAAAAAGAAAATATAGAACCTATTTATTGTTATTATTGTTTTATCCATAGGTTTAAATTATTTTTCAAACATTACTTGGTTTTTTATATTCTCTCTCTAAAGGTTATATATATATATATATATATATATATATATATATATATATATATATATATATATATATATATATATATATATATATATATATATATATATATATATATATATATATATATATATATATATATATATATTTGCTTCAAATATTATTTTGTTGATTTTTTTCAAATGTTATTTTTACATATCTATATATAAACTTACAATACTGCTCTCTCTTCTTTTTATCACAATGATGATAGATAACGACATTTGAAGTAGATTAATAGAAATAACTTTTCTTTACCTAATGCGAAATCTATATCATATTGTTTTATGCTCTTTTTTTTTTAAATATACTCCAAACTAAGCACAATGAGATGGATGATTTGACTACCTTGTTTGGATATTAGAAAGGTTTTTTCCATGTGGTGGGAATTATTCTTAGAATTCATATTCAATTTGGTTTTATAGATTCTTATGTTCAATTTTTTTTTGTCTTACTTTGGTCTCATGTTTATGACTAAAATGTGGTAAGAATTACATTCAAACTATTAGTATTATGTTTAGTAATAATAATTTTTCTTTTCCTCCAATGTATATTAAATTACTCTAGTTTTTATGAAAGAAAATAAATAAACATATTTCTAATGAAAAAAAGAAATGTCTTGTTATATTGTAATATACTCGTTATTTCACTCATTATATTGTAATATACTCTATTTCACTCATTTACAACTTTCACTTCATCTGAAAGTTTATAAACAAGATTTGATTAACTTCTTGGCTAATAATTGAATTAAATGTAGACTTTTCAAAATTCATATCATCTAGTATGGTGGATAATCAACATAGGGGACATTGATAGTCATAAACAAAAAATTCAATGAAGATATAGTTTAAAATTAAATGAAAATGTGGTGCCCAAAATTATTATATTATTCATAAAATTGAAGAAGGTATTCAATATTTTCTCCATCATGCTACTAACATAAGTTTTTCTATGTCATCTAACAAACATGACAATGCAATTCATCCATATATTCCTTTGAAGGCATTTAAAGTGTTACTTAAGTCTTATAAATCATAATTTTGACATAAGTGACACTTCTTCTCTTCAACTATTGCTATGATTAGATATGATTTTAGATGTTATGATGCATATGATTCTTTCCATTCAAATTGTTATTGCTTTTGTTTTTTTATATCAAGTTCATAGACAACAACTAGTAGAAATAATTTGTTGATAGTTTTTTTTAGGATACATGAAATCAAACTCCAAATCCATTGCTTACTTGTTATTTTCATACTTGATGGGTTCAAAAAAATCTTCTCTTTAATTAATATTTTATCTATATTTAATCTTATAATACAAATAAAATTTAATTATTTTAAAATTAATTCTATTATATTTAATTAGTGTAAAAAAAATTTAAACAATTATATTACCAACATATTACACTTAAACAACTTAATCTCTAATGAAATAATATATATAAAAGAGCATATGTTATGGTGCTTATTCAATTATATAAAATACAAAAATATATATAAAACAATATCTCATATAATTTCTATCAATTATTTTTCACATGGAAACTTTATCTTTTCTTCGAAAGGAAATTTAGTCAGTCTACTACTTCTGCCTTCACTTGAGTAAAAAATTTACAGACATTATAGTGGTAGGTGGCTTTCGGAACCATGACCAATGGGATAATATGATGGAAAAAAAATTATCTTACATACATAAATATTTATGTAAAATAATATTTAAATTTAATGTAAAAACATTTACTTTAACATAATATTTTATATAATATAATAAAATAAAGCACATTTTTATATTTTTAAGCATATAACTTGTTTTAAGTGTAATAATAATGTTAGTTAAAAATTACATATAACATTGTTTAAAATTAAAAATGTAAGAAACTATTATTCTCTTGAAATGCTTTCTAAATGTGAATGAATGTTCAAGCTCTCATATACATAGATATATACATATTGATATAGTAACGTTAATACAAACGTTGGCATACAATGACTATTATTTTAAATAATAATTCATTAACAATTCGTTAATGCCAACGTTAATACAAACGTTGGCATACAATGACTATTATTTTAAATAATAATTCATTAGCAATCACGTTATGTTATGGGAATCCTCAATATGTTCTCTAATAGTATAGAAACATATATAGAGTGAAATCTATTCAAAGGTAAATTTTTCAAAGAGTAAAATTTATTTCTTTAACACTCCCATTCAGAGGCAGATTAAGATTGCTAGGATTCTTGGATGCTCAGTGTCTACTCTTCCATCCACATACTTAGGCCTTCCTTTATTTACAGGCAGAGCTACTGATTCCATGTGGACTAATGTAATTGAAAGAATTCAGAGGAAGCTGGCTGGATGGAAAGGGAATTTGTTATCTCAAGCTGGCAAGGTAGTTCTCACCAAGTTTTCCATTCAAAGCATCCATGTCTACTTTCTCTCTGTTTTTAAAGCTCCTACAAGTGTCTACACTAAAATTGAACAGATCCAGAAGAGGTTCCTATGGACTGGTTCTGAATCTAAGCAGCGCTTTCACTTGGTGTCCTGGGATAGGGTTTGCAAACCAAGGGAGTTTGGAGGTATTGGGCTAAGGAGAATACAACATTTAAACATGGCCCTCCTGGCCAAACAAGCATGGCGTCTTTTGACAAATGCAAATGTAGAATGGATTACTATAATCAGAAGAAAGTACTTGCAAGAAACTAAATTCTTAAGCTATTCCTTTCCTCCCAGGGGATCAATTTTTTGGAAATCAATTCTTCAAACTAAAAACCTGCTAAGCAAAGGGCTACGTTGGAAACTGGGAAATGGAAGAAACATTGATTTTTGGGACCACAAATGGTTAAAGGACTATCCCCTCTCTACAGACCCCATCCTTTCAACCCTTAGAGCTTGGACAATTGATGTTTTTGGTACCAAAGTTGCAGATTTTATTACTTTGTCAAACAATAGAAGGGTATGGAAGCCAATAATGAACAATGATCTACCAGGGGCATCAATAATACTGGAGAATGAATTAAGACAGTCTTTACTCCCTTCTGGCATTCTTGAGGACCAGCTTATCTGGGAAGCTTCAGACAATGGGGAATTTTCTGTCAAGACTGCTTATCTGATGCTTATTGATAATGATGAACCTACTTTCCCTCACTTGGAAGTTTGGCCCAAAAGCATTGTTCCGAAGGTTGGGTTTTTTGCATGGCTAGCCATCCAAAATAATATCCTCACCATGGATAACTTAATAAAAAGAGGTGTGATTGTTGTTAATAGGTGTTATCTCTATATGTCTGAGTGGGAGTCTATTGATCATTTGTTTCTGTATTGTAATTTTTCTGTCTCAATCTTGTTAGGTCTGTTACAAGTGTTTCATATTTATTGGGTCCATCCTCAGTCCATTTTTGACTTATTTGTCCAGTGGCCTTCTCCCTTTTTGAATAGGCATCTTAGGTATATGTGGAAGATCTACCTTCATCACTACTTGTGGCAGATATGGTTGGAAAGGAATCGTCGGGCCTTCTTGGATAAGGTTTCTCAGTCATCCTCTGTCCTGTCAAAAATTTTAGTAAATGCTAATGAGAATGCTTGTTTAGTGCCTGCGACATCTAGACCTCCAAATCCTTTTGAAGCTTCATTAGGCCAGTCATTAAACTTACCTCTCACTGATGGCCTCAATCATCCTCAAGTCTGTCCTAGAACCATGATCACATGGACCCCACCCCCCCTAGGGTGGATTAAGTTAAATTTTGATGGGGCATCTAGGGGCAACCCAGATGAATCATGGGTTGGGGGCTTACTTAGAGACCACAAGGGTGAGGTGCTTGTAGCTTTTGCTAAACATCTTGGAGCTCAAACTAACAATGTGGGTGAAGCGAGGGCGGTTTGGAGGAGCCTCAAGGTGGCAGAGAATTATCCGAGGAAACTGTTGGTGGAAGGTGATTCTCTTATTATTATAAATCTTCTAAAGAACACTAAGATATCTCCTTGGAGATTTGATGACTACATCCACGAAGCAAGGGCTCTAATTCATGATCGACCTGAGGCCATAATTTTGCATACCTTCCGGGAAGCAAACATGGCGGTGATAGGCTGGCAAATGAAGGCATTGTAGCAGCAAATTTGATCACATGGACTGAAAATCTTCCTCATGCAGTCTCAATGGTGATAGATAATGAAAAATTTTAGATTGGAAGGCTCTGGATCAATGACAGAAAATGGGGGCATTTTTTAAAATATTTTTTTGAACCTTATAATGGCTTTTGTCATATTTGTTTTTTTTGTTCATGTGACTAGTGTTTTTTGCAGCTGGTGGGGCACTGATATAGGTTTTTTATCTACAAATTCATGCATGGGAAACATCTTCTTTGGCCTCAAGTATTTCCCAAGGTGTGTTTGGATTCGATGTTGCAAAAGGCCCTAGCAAGAAATAACAAAGTGTTGGAGATCCCTGACAATGAGGTACTAGACCCCACCATAATAGTCTTGGAGAAGATGACAATTTCATTAGCCTCCAACAGTATCAACCAGTTGAAGAGTCTGTCTAGCCTCATCAGTGCAGCTATTTATTTGTGTGATTCTCTAAATCTTTTGTTTTATAGCCAGCAGTTCCAGGGGAACAAGGAGTCGAAGGCAAAATCTAAATATGATGGCAAGGAGGATGATAAGAAGTTAGATGAGGACTACAAGGAAGACTGCTTGGCCTCTTGGCTGTCCATTCTATGGGATGTTTTTTTTACCATATTCTATTATTTTATATGGGCACAAGCTACTCTGCATGGTGCTTGCATGATTAGTTTTTGTCTTTGTTAGTTCTATTTTGTGTCTTTCTTTTTCGATGGCCATAATATTAGGCTTCCATAGTTTAGTTTGGTCGTATTCGATGGAAGAGTAGGTATTGGCCCTTTTTGTTGTCAGTTTAAACTTTTAGGGCTTGGCCTTTGTCCAGTTGGTCAGTGGACCCTATTTTGTAAAATGGTTTTGGGTCAACCAGTTAAAACCCGGTGTTAATTATAATATTCTCTTACTTACCAAAAAAATATATATATAGAGTGAAATCTTTATCTCTAACAAAAAAAAAAAAACTATTGGTTTATTATAATAATATATCTTACATGTAAAACACATACAACCTATATTAACTCATAACTTTATTTAATTTTAAATATTTTATTTTCTATTGTTTTTTAAATATATATTTTTAATTCCATCTAGTGGGTAACAATATAACAAATTGTAAAATATATATTTTTTGAGGTTTCATTTTCATTGAAAAAATATTATCATCTGCTTGTGAAAATGTAATTTAATATGCTTTTATATACATATATATATTTAGTAATTATAAAAAAAGTTAAAGGGTCTTTAATATTTTACAAAGAGATCGAAATATGCACAAGAAAAAAACAAGAGAAGATTAAGATAGTACTATCTAAGTAAAACAAACAAACTGGGCTAAATTTGTTTATAGAGAAGCTAAAAAAATATCCATCTTGCTATACTCATATTTGACAATGCTTTTGCAGTGCTCAATGCTTCACATGACTGATAAATAAACCGTGGAAAACAATGTAATTTAGTGTGCTCAAATCCTTCGGAGGAAGATGGTCTTTATTAGGCTTTGGGTGCTAGTTCAAGTGGACAAATTTATGTCAAGATCCATTAAACTAACCTCAAGTAAAGGTACTTGGTCACAGGAGATTATGTATAAAGATAATCCTTTTGGATGTAGGAGATGTGGCAAATCAAGTCACTTGGCCAAAAATTGTCGTCTTAGAAAAGATTCTAGAATATGTTCAGAGGAGCAAGGAAGGGTAAGGTCATTTGGAAAGTGAAATAGACTAGCTTTGATAAAGCTTTGGAGGACAATGAACAATCCCCCAAGTTAAGCCTTAGCGATCCCTTAAGTATGCAATAAAATATAGATGTCTCTTATGTTTCAGTCTCTAATGAGGATGAAGAAGCAAACCAAAAGGTCAAGCAGCAGCTGGTTATAATTGTGTATTATAATGAAGTTGTAGAGGACTTAGAGATTATTCCTTTTACCTTACCATTGCTCATGGAGAAAGAAAGTGTGACTATGGTGAAGGTGGGGTAGGAAGGACCAAACTATTCCCATGTGAAGGACCAAACGGATATTGATTTTCATGATATTGCAAAGGAACAATATTTTGAGAAAGGTTTATCCCATGTTACTCCGAATGTAATAATTACTAGGAGTACTCGTAAATCTCCTAAACTAGGATGAGAAGAGTCTAGAAAGGTGGGAAATATGTCTCTCAAGGAGAAAAGGTATAGAAAATCAAAATAAGATAAATCTATGGGGAACACAACCTACTATTAAGGAACTTCTCATAGGTATTGAAAAGTTTGTACCATGGAACCAATGAAACTTCTAAGTTAGAATGTTAGGGGTATGAACACCCCTAGAAAACATAGGTTGGTTAAGGATCTTGTCTACTCTAACCATCCATATTTCTTGCTTCTTTAGGAAACTAAACTGAATCTTATGAATTGGCTAAAAATCCAAAAAGGTATTTGGCAAAATGTTGAAAACTTTCAAGAGGAAGCTAAGGGGGCCTTTTGAGGGATTTTGTCTCTTCGAAACTCTAATATTTATGAGGGAGACCTGCCAGCTAAAATCGAATATCATGTCATAGTACTTCTCACAACTAATTCTTCTAAATTTTCCTTTGTGATTACCAATATTTATGCCCCCAACTCAAGTAAAACATGTAGAGAATTATGGATATATTTAGGGAAAATGGGTAAGTAGTTTAGAGGATTAAAAAGGATTTTTGCAGGAAATTTTAACACCCCTTTATCTCCAGGTGAGGAGCAGGGTAGCATGGCTGAGTTCTTAGAAAACATGCAAGATCTTGGAAAGCTTTTAGTTGAGGGTGGCTTGTTTGATGTGGATTTAGGTGGTAATAGGTTTACTTGGATGAATAGATGTTCTAGTAGTAATCTGATTTAGGTTTGGTTGGATAGAGTTATTCTTTCAAAGGATTGGTTCCAAAATAAATTCTTGTTTAATCTGAAATATCTTCCTAAAACTAGATTTGATCACAATCCTCTACTTTTTTGGTGTAGTGTGGAAGATCATAAGCGTAATGGTCCTTTCAAGTTTGAATTTATGCAGATGCACCACCTAGATATTTATAAATAAATGGAAAATGATGGAGTATTCCTTCCCAAGGTACTAAGATGCAAATTCTTGCAAACAAGCTTAAAACTATAAAGAAAGAAATCAAGAAGTGGAATAGGGAGTTCTTTGGAAATATCTTTCAAAAGAAGAAATATATTCTATTATATTTGGATATGTTAGAATAAGAGATTAATAGGATGGGTATGAACCAAAACCAACTCCAAAAATAAAATGATCTTAATGTTGAACTACACACCATAATAGCCAAGGAAAAAACCTGTTGGAATAAAAAGTCTAGGATCCAATGGTTGTAGGAAGAGGACATGAATTCTATTTTTTTCATGTCTCTACTATAGAAAACAAGATCTCTACCTACATTGATGAAATTCTAAAGGATGATAGCCAGTTCATTAGAGAGAGCAATGAAATTGAGCTTGAGGATGTGGAATTATTTCAAAATATTCCAACTGAAGATATGGAAGAGGATGAAATAGCATTTAATGAAATGAGTAATCAGATTCCTAGGTTGATATCTAAGGTTTTCAATGATCAACTTCTAAAGGATATTGAGGAAGAATAGGTAAGGATAGCCACTTTCTCCCTCGACAGATACATAGCTCCATGTCTGGATAGATTTCAAGAAGGTTTTTTCCAAACCTTCTAGGATATTGTTAAACTAATATTTTGAAGCAATGAAGGAATCTTTAAAGTTGGTTCAAATCCTAAAGGAGTTTAAAAATATCTTCCTTCTTCTAGTTCCTAATAATAAAGGGTAAACAACCTTCAAATATTACATACCTATAACTATTTTCAATGTTGTTTACAATATTATCTCTAAAGTTATAGCTCTTAGGTTGAATATCTCCCTCCCATCCATTATCTCTGATGAGCAAGGAGGATTTGTTAAGGGTAAACAAGTTTTGGATGGAATTATCTCCCTTCATAAATTCATGCATTTTTTCAAGGCTAGTGAAATAAAATGCATGTTTTTTTGCCATAGTGTGGTCTCGAAAAGTGATGTTACCCTATGGGGAGAGGCAACAAGCTAGACATTTTTCGTAGGACTGCCCAAACTTCCGAACTCGTTTTGGCCATATCTCACTCATCCGAACTCGGATTGAGCTGAAATTTTGAGGGTAGATGCCTGAAAAACCCTAGAACATCTCCACCAATTTTCATATCATTTGGAGCAACACAGATCCTAGCGCATCCCTATGTGTGAACGATATATTTGGCAAGTGGCTATGCGAGGGTTTCATCTGGGTTGAGTGCAAGCAGCTCCAGAGGTTGGTTTTTAGGGCCTTCGGGCCCTAGAGGCCAATATTTTTGTGGTTTATGCTCAATATTTTAGCAGGAAATGTTGCAGGGGATACAATATGGGTTAGAAATTTGTCTTTCAACGGATCATACTATGAACTTGAGTGACAACGGCTTCCAATTTTCTGCTCAAAAGAAAAGTGAAAACCATACCTTTCCACGATGTCTAGGGCAAGGATTAAAGAGATCACAAAACAAGTTTCAAGTAGTTGATCAAAAAATGGCTCATATCTCAAGTGAATTTGGTGCTAAGGTGCACCCACAAAATAATTCTACTATGAAAACCCCTGTCAAGGGTAAGAATTTTGAAGACTCAGTCCCAAAAATGAATTTTAGGGATGCCCTTCGTGGTGGACAGCCTCAGCCCAATGCTAATATCAATATTAGGGCTTCCCATAAACCTCTAAGAATGCCTAAGATTGATCCCAGGAAAATAGAGTCAGGATGTCTTAAAGCAGCTGATGGAACTCCTATTGTTAAGCTTGATATGGGTAACATTCAGATTGGCATTGAAGATTTGGAAAAAAGAGGACTAATTTGTCGGTTCGTGGGTTTTCGTCCGAGTCTATCTGCTTTCAAATTATGGGCTGCAAAAAGCTGGAAAACTAAAGGTGAGTTACAAATCTCTATTTATCCAAATGGTTATTTTCTTGTTTTATTTGCTAATAATGAAGATAGAGAGAAAACTTTTCAAGGGGGTCCTTGGTTTTTTGGAAGGGCGGGGCTTTTCATGAAGCCCTGGCATACTAAATTTAAAGTCGAAGAAGAGATGCCTTCTATAGCTCCCGTGTGGGTTAGACTCTTTGGCCTCCCTATTGAATTTTGGAATCCTACTATTTTTTCTTCAATTGGAAACTCTTTAGGAACTTTTATGATGATTGTTGATTGTACTCAAAATTTTGAACATATTATTTATGCTCGAATTTGTGTTTTAATGGATTTTGACAAACCCCTTCCTAAAAAGATCACATTACAATTTGGGGAAGACACTTGGGAGCAAGTAGTGGACTATGAGAACATTCCTTTTCGTTGTAGAATTTGCCATGAATATGGTCATTTGGCTAGTGCTTGCCCAAATAAAATTCCTGATCAAAAGAAAGAAGATATAAACTCAGCAGGTTTCCAAATACCTAAGAAGAAGAACACTCAGAAAAAATAGTTATGAAGGATCAATCAAAGTCATTTGCTAATATGTTTGAAATACTTTCCACAAATGATGTCCCAAGTGAGGAAGAGGAAATAATGGAAACTAAAATCTTAGAAACACAATTTAAATATGAAGGGAAGAACTCGGAGACAAACCAACAAATCAAAGGTTTTCAACGAGAAAAAAAAGGAGAAAATTTACACAAGAAAAACAATATTTCAAATGTCAAAACTTCAAATAATGCAGGTCCCAATATAGACTCCATTGAACCATCTAGTAAAATTTTGGCTGTGTATGAGCATTCTTCAAGGTTAGAAGCCATCTCAGATTCAATTGGAATAAGTCAAGAAACAGGGAAAAAAAAATTGAAGATGGATTCCAATCAAAAAATAGGTCGCAAGACCAATCAATATCATATGGTAAAAGAAGGTGAAAAGCTTGTAGAGGAAGGTAAGATTAATGCCCTTCCCAACTTTTTTAGCCCTGGTATTAATGAAGATCATCACTTGGAATATTAGAGGACTCAAAGGGAGTCTTTCAAAACAAAATGAAATTAGAAGAATGATTCGGATAAATCATCCACATCTTGTTTTCCTTCAAGAAACAAAGATGTCAATGGAGGATATGGACTTAATTGCCAGTAAAATTTGGCCAGCTGGAAAAGTGGTTTCCCTCAGTTCCCAAGGGACTTCGGGTGGCATTGCTTGTCTTTGGGACCCAAAAGAGGTAGTTATTCACCATATGGTTGGCAGTTGGGGTTTGTTGGCTATAGCTATTCAAAGTAGACATTCCAACTAGATTATGCTCTGCATTACTGTTTATGCCCCGACTTCTTTGGAGGAAAAAAGAAGACAGTGGAAGGATATTACTCATATTATCTCTCATTTTCCTAAATCTTGGATCTTGATCGGAGGAGATTTCAATACCATCCTCTCTCTGGATGAGAAAATGGGGGGAAATAGAAATTTGGACAAAAGCACTGACCTCATGAGCGAATATATTGCAAACCTCCATCTTGTGGATATCCAACCAGATAATGGCCTTATGACTTGGTCTAACAGAAGGCAAGGCTTAGCTTGTATAATGGAGAGATTGGATAGGTTTTTGCTCTCTAAAAATTTCTTAATCCATGGTCACATTCCTAAAGTGAAGACTCTTAATAATGCTGGTTCGGATCATTGGCCGGATCATGGTGGAAATGTGGAAAACCAATGTGAGTTTCTCTCCTTTTCGTTTTCAATTAATGTGGCTTAGAGACATTTCCTTCAGACCTCATGTGCAACAATGGTGGAAGGAAGGTAAACCTAGGCATGGGACTAAGATGTTCTATTTTGCCAAAAGACTGCAATACATTAAATCCAAAATCAAGACTTGGAACTGGAAAGAGTTTGGGGATGTTCATAAAAAAAAAATGAAGTTATTGCTCATATTGAAAATTTGAATAAGAAAATCCGTTTAGATGGCCTCACGAGAGAAGAGAAGTGCAGATGAAATTAAACTCACAACTCGGTTAGAGGAATGGGAAAAAAGAGAAGAAATCTTATGGAAGCAAAAATCTAGAATTCAATGGCTCAAAGAAGGAGATCGAAACACAAATTTCTTTCACAAATATCTTCTAGCTCGAAGATCTCACAACTTTATTTCTTCCTTAAATTCAGATATTGGAGATGTTGTTTATACTTGGGATGGCATGAACTCTATTGTTGTTGATTACTTTTCCAATATTTTTTTTGCTACTCCTCTTGACTCAGCTTCTCAACAAAATGTTCTTCAAGCAATCCCTTCTCTTATCACTTCTAAGGAGAACTCTATTTTTACTACTCCTGTTACTATCAATGAGCTTCAACAAGTAGTTTTTAAAATGCAAAAATGGAAAACCCCAGGTCTTGATGGTTTTCCTATTGAGTTCTACCAAGAGTTACGGGATATCCTTCATGTTGATTTATTAGAGGTGGTGGAAGAAGCCAGGAAAGCCAAAGAAATTTTGAAGGTTATCAATAAAACTTATATTACTCTTGTTCCAAAAGCTCAAGAGGTTGATCATATCTCAGCTTTTAGACCTATTGCTTTATGTAATGTTCTTCTCAAAATCATTACTAAAATCATGGCGAGAAAGGTTGAAGCCTCTTTTGCATAAGATTATTTCCCCGGAGCAAGGGGGATATGTGGAAGGACGTCAAATAGTAGATGAGATAGTTCTTGCTCAGGAAGCCATCCATTCCATGGATATGCAAAATTCTCCTTCTATGTTCATTCGGTTAGACTTATCCAAAGCTTATGACAGAGTGGATTGGCACTTCCTTATCAAAGTTTTGAGGCAATTTGGTTTCTCTAAGGATTGGATGGATTGGATTATGGGATGTATCTCTTTAGTTTCCTACTTAGTTCTTATCAATGGCAGGCCTTCTCGGTATTTCCCAGCTTCCAGAGGTATTAGGCAAGGTGACCCGCTATCCCCTTATTTATTCATCATTCTTGTTGAATGCTTGGGTAGGACTATAACCAAAAAGAGGGAAAACAAAACCCTTGAGGGAGTTACCATTGCTCATGGAGCTAGACCTATCTCTCATCTTCAATTTGTGGATGACTCTACTCTTTTAGGTAAAGCTACGGTTAAGGAAGCTTCTAATATTAAGCAAATCATTAGCTATTTTTCTAAGGCTATCGGGCGAGTTGATCAATGAAGACAAATCTAAAGTTATTTTCTTTCACTGCTTCTGCTAGACGAGGAATCCATGGTCTTGGATAAATTAAGATATAAGAAGACCTCTCTTCCAATCACTTATTTAGGTATTCCCATAAATATTCAAAGGCAGAAAAATAAATATTGGAATTGGTTGTTGGACAAAGTCAAGAAGAAAATTGGAAAGTGGACCAACAAGTGGCTTTCTTCTAGGGGTAGAATCACCTTGGTAAAATCAGTCCTTCAAGCTATTCCTATTTATGTTTCTTCCGTTTTGAATATCCCAAAGGTTGTTCTTCGAGAATTGGATCAAATCAGTCATCATTTCCTTTGGAGTGGTACTAAGGAGAAAAGAAAATGGGCCTTGGTGAAATGGGATACTTTATGTCTTCCTAAGAGTGAAGGGGGGTTAGGATTCCGGTCTTCAATTAATAACAACAAAGCTTTAGCTGCTAAATTATATTGGAGGATGTTGCATAACCCCAATGCTCTTTGGGCCAATAATCTCCGTGCTAAATATCTTGAGAACAAAAGTCCTGAAGACCTTGTTCGCTATCAACTTCCTACCAAAGGTTCTCCCATTTTAGCAGTTCTTAAGACTGGTGAGGATTTGATAAAGAAAAAATTATTTTGGATCATTCATAATGGTCAACATGCAAATTTTTGGATAGATTCTTGGGATGGTCACAAGCCTTTGATAACTCAGTTTCCCGATTGGAGGCCTTTGATGGAGGAGCTTCACCGAGCTAATTGGATAAAGGTGGCTAATTACTATCGGTACCATACTGGTAATTCAAAGGTTGGTAGATATTGGATCCCTATTGAGGATTGGCCTATTCAAATCCCAGAAAGGCAAAGACAAGATATCCAAGGCATCCTTCATATGAGATCCCTCTCTTGGTCCCATGAAAAAGATTGTTTTGGATGGAACAACACTACTAAGGGTGAGTATTCCGTTGCTCAAGGTTATTTGACCTTATGCCATAATAATCCCAACCATTCTTCTGACATATTTTCTCAATTGTGGGCTCAAAAGCTTTGGCCTAAGGTGAGGTTCTTTAATTGGCTTTTATTGCATCGTAGGGTGCTTACTTGGTGAGCAACTTATGAAGCATGGTTTTCATGGCCCTTTTAGATGTGAAATGTGTGAAGAGAATGTAGAAAATATCAACCATATTTTTATTGAGTGTACTTTAGCCTCTGAGCTATGGAGGAGAATGGCCACTTTACTTGGCTTACAGGTGGTCCAATTTTTTTACTTTTGAACAGCTTTGGAGGGATTGGCCTAATCAAGAGGGTGTTGATCATTTTATTAGGCAGTTAGTTTGGATGGGTTCTACCATTCTTCTTTGGAATATTTGGAATGAAAGGAACAACCAAATTTTTAATCAAGATAGGAAGGATATTCACTATATTTGGCAAAATACCATAGCCAACTTAGTTGAATCAGTCCATCAACTCCTTAATCACCCCCAAAACTCCCACCAAAGATGGGATCAAGTGATGCAAATATTGAAGATTAAACCTTCTAAGGGCAACCAACTTAAAGGGAATGTGAGTATTAGTAAGATGGATAGGACTAGAAATTGGCAACCTCCTCCTAAGGATTTTGGAAAATTCAATACTGATGGAGCCTCTAGAGGGAACCCTGGAAAAGCCAGTGTGGGAGGAATTGGTAGACTTTTAGATGGCTCCCTGGTTTTTACTTTTACTGAGAATTTGGGTATTCTTTCCAATAACCTTGTTGAGGGGTATGGTATCCTCGAGAGGCCTTCAGGAGGCTACTAAGGTTGGATGGGAAAAGGTGTTAGTTGAGTCTGACTCTCAACTTATGATTAATCTCTTGAAGACTCCTTCTAAGAATCATAAGGTGGATTGGAGAATAAAAATAATTATTGAGAAGATTCGAGTTAATCCAGATGGGATTTTTGAAAGTTGATTACAATCATGTGGTCAGAGATCAAAACAAGAGTGTTGATGCTTTAGCTAATTGGGCTTTGGACAAAGGTGATCTTACTTGTTATGGCCACCCTCCTATATGGTGGGCTTCTCAAATTAGGGAAGCTCTTCTTTCTATCATTTCTTTGGATGGCTCCAGTTCTGAAGGTACCTAGTTTCTTCTTGTTTTTTTTTTGCTTCTCTTTGGTTCATTCAGTTTTTTTTAGTTCCCTAGCTCATTCTATTCTTTATTTTGTTTCCTCTGTTGATTCTTGCCTTAATAGTCTTCTGGTCTAGATAGGTCATTGTTTTGTTCATTGTTTTTTTTTTTTTTTTTCTTTTTTTTTTTGTTTAGTTTTTTAAGGTGGGTGGGTTCTTTTGTTTTTTTGTTCTTTGTGTTGTTTTTCGTTGTTCTTGTGTTTTTGTTGTTTTGTTTTTTTTATGTTTTTTGTTATTGTTCTTGTGTTTTTTTTATTCTTGTTCTTGGGTTTCTCTTTGTTTGTGTTATTTCGTGTTTTTATGTGTGAGTGTTTTCTATGTTTTTTGTTTTTGTTTATTGTCTGTTGTTGGTTGTTTTTTATTTTTATTTTTTTAGGTTTTGGTTGTGTTTATTTTTCATTTTTTTTTGGGTTATGTCTTTGTAGTGTTCTGTTGTTTTTGTCTTGTTTGTGTTTTGTTATGTGGTTCTTGTGTTTTTCTATGTGGTTTGTGTTGTGGTTTCTTTTTTCTTATTGTGCGTGTTTGGTTGTGCTTTTGTTTTTGACACACTCAAGGAGCATGTTTTTTATTTTATTTTATTATTTTTGTTGTTATTTACTTATTTTTAAATTGGTTTTGTGTGTTTGTTTGCTCCTTGAGTATGTCAAAGGTGGTAGGCCAGGTCCGAGTCCTGGGCGTTTTTGGCGGAATGGATACCCCTGCCTCCTTGGGTCTTACCGAAAAGTGGCATCCCTTTTGGGATGTTTTCCACAAATAAAAAATAAAAGAAATAAAATGCATGTTCCTAAAGTTAGATATGAGTAAGGCTAATGACATAGTTTCATGAATTTTTTGGATAAATTTTTAGTATCTTTGGTTTTTGTAGACAATGGAGAAGATGGGTATAGAGCTACTACAAGATTGCAAGGTACTCTATTTTGATTCATAATAAAATAGCAGGTTTTTTTAGTAGTAGTAGAGGTCTTAGACAAGGTGACCCCCTCTCTCCTTATCTTTTCATTATTATGGCTAAAATATTTGGAAGATACCTCAACGTTGCCAAGGCTTCTAGCCATATAGAGGGCCTCAAACCAAATCATAATCTTGAGGGTATTACACATTTATAGTTGTTGGATGATACCATTTTACTTGGTAATCCTAATGTGATAGAGATAATTGAAATTAAAACAATCCTTGACATCTATGAGTGTACCTCTTACCAAAAGATCAATTTGGACAAGAGCATGGTTTTCTTCATTAACACTAAAGTTTCTCTCCAAAGAAGGGTGGTTGGAAAGATAAGGTGTCATGTGTCAACCCTACCTTCTAATTATCTTAGAATACCTATGTTCTTGGAAATTTGCAAGACATGTCTTTGGAATAGTTTGCTTGATAGGTTTCAATCCAAACTTGCAGGTTGGAAAGGTAATATCTTATCTCAAGTGGGTAAAGCGTTGTTGTTTAAGAGTGTTTTGCAAGATGTCCCAATTTATCTTCTCTCCTTTTTTTAGATCCCTACTAAAGTTTCCAAAATTATAGAATGTATTCAAAACTAGTTCTTATGGTTTGGTTTTTAAAAGTAGAGGAGGATTCCTCTTGTAGCTTGGAAAAAATTCTACCATTAAAAGAATCATGTTGGTCTTGGTCTAAGGAGACTCAAATTGGATGGAGAGGTTTGAGATATTCTTAGACTATTTGGGCTAGGATTATTAAAGATAAATATCTTGAAAGCTATTAGGATACTATATTTCTCATAATTTATAAATATTATCGTGGCTCTTCTTTGTGGAACCACCTAGTGGAGTCTAGGGAGGCCTTGTGAAATGGTGTGAAATAGTGTGTTGGATATGCATGGTTAGATGACAATACTTTAGCCAATAATGATATTTTCTCTAATTTGAAATAGTATCTAGAAGATAGATATGGTATAAAGGTTTATAACTATATGAATTTATTGGATAACTAGTTGAATTGGAAATATTTGGAGGCAATCCCAAAGAATTTGAAGGCTTTAAACCTCCTTAAAGCTAAACTAAAGTCTTATTACTTAGGTTTTGTTAGGTAAAGAGACTCGGTGGTTTAGAATAGAACTAAGAATGGTGAAATTAGCATGAAGATAAACTATGATCTATTGGATCCTACTATAGATAATGGTTTCCCTTGGAACAGAAATTAGGGTAAGAAAGATATTCCTAAATTGGAGATTTTTCCTTGGTAAGAAATCCAAAATAAGATCCTAATAGTCGATAATCTTAAGAAGAGAGGTTTTCAGTTACCTAATAAATGTTGTTTATATGAAAAGGTATAAGAATAAATAGAGCACATCTTCTTGGAATATCCCAGCACTCTAAACATTTTCCAACACCTCATCAATAGGATGGGCATCTCTTGGGTTATGCCTTCTAATATCATTTTGTGGTTACAGCAGTGGGAGAAGCCCTTTTGTAATCCTCATATTAATGTAGTTTGTAATCGTATTTTATTTTATTTTGTATGGGAAGTATGGTTAGATAGGAACGAAAGAACTTTTCGAAGGGAGAAAAGGTCAAAAATTAGACGTTTTGGAAGTATCACTCATTTTTAGAGGATAATGCTAAATCTATCAAGTACCCTATCAAGCTAGAGAATTTTGAAGAGACTGTGATTTCTAAGGCATGAAATTTAGAATCCATTAGTGGTGGATATACAAATATTTAGGATAGAAATTATGTAAAATGGCAACCACCCGAGATGAATGGTTGAAGTTAAATTTTGATGGGTCCTCCAAAGGCAACCTAGGTAAGGTAGGAGCAAGAACTATTTTTAGGAACAATCAAGGCAAATTGGTGGGAGAAGCCTATAAGTTTTTGGGAATTACTACTAGCCATAAAGTAGAAGTTAATGCTTTACTTCTTATTGTAGAGCTAGCTAAGGATTTATGTGCTTAAAAATATATCATTGAAGGAGACTCCTTGAATACTATAAATCTTTTGAAGGAGGGAGAAGCTAATTTGCAAATTGATTACATTGTGCAGGATATTAGAGATTATAAAGCATTTTGAAGAAGTTGATTTTGTTCATATTTTTAGAGAAGGTAATAAACTAGTAGACTGGTTTGTGAACTTTGGTACCATTAAATAAGAGGATAGAATATGGGTCTCCCTAGGGGTGGTCCATAAGGACTTAGAAAATCTTAGGATGGAGGATTGCATCTAATCAGGGTCTAGGGTGGTTTTTGTTTGTCTTGCATCTAGGAGTTTTTTGGCTACTTGCCCTTGGATTCTGTGTAGCTGATGGGGTGATCTTTGGCAAGATATTTGTTTTATGATGTAAAATATTTCTAGTTTCAAAATCCTATTTTTACCCTAAAAAAAACACATTGCTAAATAATGCTTCCTGATTAGAGATCCATATCCAATAAATCTTACCTTCTAGAGCTTGGTTATTCAATGTTGTTTTTCAAATTCCTAATCCTTTGCTTGCTTTAGGTTGCCAAATTTGTCCCAAATTACTAAAGTCCATTGCTTACACATCATTGGGCCATCCCAAAGGAATTTTTGCATGAGCAATTCTAGCTCTCTCAAGATTCTAATTGAAGCTACAAGGATAGATAACTTATAAGCTGACATTGCTTGAATCATTGATTCAAGAAGAGTCACTCTTCCTCCAAAACAAATTCAATGTTGCATCCAATAATTTACCTTCCCATCAATTCTATCCACTAGTAGTTTTTTTTCTACCACCTACAACTTCTTATAATGGAGTGGAATCCCTAGGTAGTCCAATGGGAGGGATCCTTGAGAAAAAACTAAGATGTTTAGAATCTAGTCTTGGATCCCCCTTTTGGTGTTAAATAACACTATCTTGGACTTTATTGCATTTACTTCCTAGCCTATGGCTTTCAGATAAATACGTAAGGTAGCTTTGAGTACTCTTGCATCCTTGAAATTGGCTACCCCAATCATTCTTGTGTCATCCACAAATTTTAAAAGGATTAGATTCAATTCTCTCACCTACACGCCTAATATAACTCGTTTTTGCATGTTCCTTCAAATAATTCAACCCAATTATTTAGGAATAATAATAAATAGATGCGAGAATATAGGATCTCCTTGCTAAATTCTCCTAGAGGCCTAAAAGGGAACCAAAGGAATCCATTGATGAGGATTGAAGAGACCATAGAGACACAACCCATGATCCACTCTCTTTGTCCTTGAGAGAAACTAAAATTCTCTAAAATTTGATATAAAAACTTCCAAGGGACTCTATCATAGGACTTAGACATGTCTAGTTTGATAAAAATACCTCTTCAACCTTTTTGATGCAATGTGTGAACTGCTTCTTGTGCCAATATTACTCCATGTAGAATTTTTTTGCCCTTCACAAATTATCCTTAATCTATAGAGATAATACTATCTAGTACCTTCTTGAGCCTTTCAACCATTAGTTTGGTAATGATCTTATAGACTACATTGCAAAGTTCAATCGAACAAAACTCTTCAAGGTTGGAAGCCTCTCCTACTTTAGGAATTAAAGTAAGGAAAGTATGGTTCATAGCTCGTAAAATGCTTTTATTTGCATGAGATTCTTCCAATGCCTTGGTTACATCCTCCCCTATGTCATCCCAAAAATCTTGGAAAAATTCAATCAGAGTCTAGGGACTTACCAGTTTTCATGTTCAAAACTATGTGTCTCACCTTCTCTAGATTCATAGTTCTAAAGTGGGCCTAGTTTTTTTTAGCTATTATAATATGTTGGATACAATTAAGTATCTCTTGTTGTGCTACAATATTAGGATGAGCAAAAGCAGTGAAAATATTTTCAATATAGAAATTTTATGCTTGCTACATACTTGGGATTGTGTCCACCACATTACCATGAAGGTATTTTAGGCTAGGTAATGTGTTGGAATGTCTTCTTGCTAAGGTTGAGTGATGGAAGAAATTAGTATTTTGGTTAAATAAGTTTTATATTTTTAGTTGAATATATACAAAGAGAGAGCAAGAGAATGTCACAAGTAATGTTTGAAAATTAATTTAAACAGAAGAATAAATAAGTTCTATATTTTTAGTTGAATATTAAACTTGGTCACATGTCTGAATCCTAGAAGATAAGATGAGTGCTTTATATATTTCATCCATTTAAGTACTTCACTTGTTCTAATAATTAATTAATTAGGTGTATCTCTTCATTACATTATTTATTGAAATCATATAAAATAGATTCAAACCTCCGTTTAAATTTGTTTCCTAAACAATATGTATAAATTAATAATATTCTACTAATATCAAAACTTTAAAAACTAAAATAAAATAATAAAAATATTTTTAACTTATAACAACTTTTAATTACTATAATATTTTTATTATTTTAATAGTGATGAAAAATAAATTATAAAATATCTATTTAATATTAATGATTACATTTAATTACAACCTTAAAAAATGTCTAATATATTTAAAGAGTAATGGTTTATATCAAAACTTGCAGGATGGTGGAGGAAAGGATTAGCGGCAACGGTGGCAGAGTCAACGAAGGATCGAAAGCGACGGATGGGAACCACATCCAAAGCGGCAGACAAGGTATCAAAGAATTGGGTGGGAATATCGAACAGGAGTCAGGCGAGGACCCAGAGGAAGTTAGGTATTCTATGACACAGTCAGCAAATGGTCAAGCAAGAGGGCCCGACCCCCCTCCAAAATACCCTAAAAAAGGAGGCACAAAGGACAACACAAATTCTAGGAGAGGTATGTCCTTTGCTGAGACTCTTAAAGGAAAAATGAGTGAGTATCACTCACTCCTGCCTCTTATTCCAATAGAAAATAAAATAATTGCACCTACAAGCTCCATGGGACCGTTCCTATCCATGGAAGAACATTCGTTGGTCATAAAATTTCTAGGAGGGAGACCGGATATAGAAACTATCAGGTCATGGGCTATGGCCAAATGGTGAACAACAGGTAGTTTATAGATAGTCACTCTTTCAAGAGGTTTTTTCATTATTCGCTTGAATAATAAGGAGGACGTGAATCATGTATTGATGGGAGGCCCTTGGTTTTTAGGGAAAATGATTTTATTCCTAAGATGCTAGGGCAAGGACTTTGACCCCGAGAAACAAAACATAAACATAGCTCCCATTTGGGTTCAACTTCCAAATTTACCCACTCAGTTCTTCAATGAATACTGGTTGCAGGGTATAGCAAGAGCTATTGGAGAGCTAGTGTCTATTGACCACGCAACCTTAGCTAGGTCAAGGATGACGCATGCAAGTATGTGTGTTAATATCAATTTGAACTCTGAGCTGCCACTTTGCGTCGAGCTAGGGTATGGATATTACCTACAAAAATAGGTAGTGGAGTATGAAAACATGTTAGCTTTTTACTCTGAATGCAAAACCTAGGGCCATTTATGAAACCGATGTCCAAATCCGGTGACCAGCATAGACAATCAAAAGGCAAAAGGGAATGATAAAGGAAAAATTAGAAACTTCCCTCAGAAGGTTCAAGTGGGCAAAGGAGGTTTCAAATCATCTAAAAACAACTATTTCTACCAAGATAAGAGGAAAGAAACCATAGGGCAAGTGCTAGATAGAGGAAAGAAAAATGTCACTCATGACCAAGATGCCCAGGTAAGCCCTAACCTCCAAAGATCTAATAAATTTACAATTTTGGCCAATTTAAAGACCGATGGGGAGTCTCAGGAGTTAGAGGAAGTTAGCCCCCAAGTTGAACTACCCGACACTTTGGACTCTCCTTTGAGATTGGGTCCTTCAAACCCTACCATTTTTAGTCCCTCAAGACATATGGGAATGGGGAAAATAAACCCTGATATTTTAAGAAAATGAGTGGAGGACTTATATTTGAAGAAATCCCCTCTTCCTAGCATTCTTACAAGAAGTCAATCAGCTACTATAGAAGGGATAGTTCATTCCCCTATAGGTCATAATAATGAGAAGAATATTTTAGACGTCGATATGGAAGACCATCGAAAACCAGTTCCTTTGTAAGGGCCAGACCAAAACTCGAGAGAGTATAGGAAAAAGCAGGAATATTTATTTTCAAGGTTAGATGTGGTAGAATATCACAGGGTTGAGGAATGTGGAAGCCCAGCCCTTAACCATCTCATCCCTTATCAATTTAGCCCTAAGCAATCCAAAAGCACTACGAAATACCCAATAGATTTTGGCAGTGAGAAAATACGGGGGAGAATGTCCAATGTAGAGCATAACAAACTAAAAATGAAGAATGAATTTGCTAGTGGCAAATAGAAAATTCTGATCCAACAGGTTAGTCCTTCACAAGAAGAAATCAAATCAGTAAAACATCCCCAAGGGAGGTGGAGGGGAAGAATTCCTAAACAATCCAAATGAAGGTTCCTTCATGGAATGTGAGAGGGCTAAATGGCATACCCACACAAAAGGTGGTAAGTTCCATAAGAAAGGAACATAATCCAACAATCCTAATGTTACAAAAAACTAAAACAGACAAGGCCCAATCTAGAACTATTGTAAAAAATATCTGGATTCAAGCAAACATGGTCTGCAAACTAGCTAGAGGAACATCAGGGGGTCTCATGTTTCTGTGGGATCCTAAGGTGGTTGAAGGCAGTATTATTCAAGACAACGATAGGGTTTTGAGTGTCCTTTTCCATAATTTTGATAGTAACAGTTCATGGATTTTCTATAATGTTTACTACCTCAACTTAAGGAAGAGCTCTATTGTGGGAGTTCTTGAGTAAACTAAGTGAAGAATTTAGTGGCATTCCATGGGTTTTGGAATGATATTTCAACTCACCTTTATACCCCACTGATAAAAAGGGAGGAGTTGGGCTTCCAACCAGAAGCATGGACGATTTTAGCAATTTTTTCAATTCAAATTTTTTGATGGATGTGAAACTACGAGGAGCCAAGTACACCTGGAGAAACCGAAGAATAGGAATTTAGTTTATCCAGGAAAGGTTTGATAAATTTTTCTTATCTAAGGAGGTTGTTGCAGGGTTTGGTGAACCCATCTTGCAAGCCCTCCCTAAAGCAAAATCAGACCATAACCCAATCATTTTGGAGGTACCAAAAGCAAACTCTTTTAAAAAACCATTCATGTTTTAGTCCATGTGGATTAGGCACCTCGAGTTAAAAGAAAACATAAACAAATGGTGGTAGCAACCGGCCCAGGGAAGCTCTGCATTCAAACTGGCTCAAAAATTGAAATATTTTAAATAAAATATTAGAATTTGGAATAAGGAAGTGTTTGGGAAACTTTTTGAAAACAAGAAGCAAGTGGGGGAAATCCTAAAGGACATAGACAATCAGATTCAAATTGGTGAATATGATGAAGCCTTGAGAATGGAGGAGAAAAATAAGTTAGCTGAATTTCACAACATTTTGAGTTGTGAGGAAATTTACTGGAGGTACAAATCCAGGGCACTATGGTTAAAATAGGGGGATTCTAATTCAAAAAAAATCTATGCAACCACCCTGAGAAATAGGAGCAACAATAAAATCAGAGAATTGATAGAATTAGATGGATCAAAAACTCAAGATTTGGCCGAGATTAGGGAAGTGGTTAAATATTTCAGTTCTATCCTCGGTGAAGAATCCCAATGTATGGAAGAAGCTAAGGATTCCCTCCTCCAGTTTATTCCCAGTATTTTTGATGAGGGCATTAACGAGAAGCTTTTGGCTCCTTTCATTGATGAAGAGATCAGGGAATATTTGTTTAGTATGCAGTATGATAAGGCCCCTAGCCTAGATGAAATTCCTCTTTGCTTCTATCAGGTATTTTGGGACATTGTGGGCAAGGATGTCACTTCTACTATCAAGGAGCTTTAGGCATCTAAACACATCCCAAGGGTTTTCAATTAAACTTTCATATCTCTAATTCCTAAGGACCCCACCCCTAATACTATGGTATATTTTGGGCCCATCAACTTATGCAACATCTATTATAATATTTTAACTAAAGTAATGGCCAATTTCATGAATTGTTGCACATTACAAGCAAGACTAATAAGGCAGTATTTGCTCTTAAATTATACATGAACAAAGCTTTTGATCGAATAAATTGGGAGTTTCTCATTGTGGTACTTCTAAAGTTCAGCTTTCACCCTCAGTGGGTCAAGTTGATTTAGGAGTGCGTATCGAAGTCCTGGTTCTCGATTCTGGTTAATGGCACTACTACTGGTTATTTTCAAAGCCACAAATGGCTTCAACAAGGTGATCCCATCAGTTCGATGTTATTCATCATAGTGGTGGAGGCACTAGGCAGAACAATTAGAGTAGCATGCAATGCAGGTCTAATATCAAGAATTAAAGACACTTCACGTACCAACCCTGTTACCCATCAATAATTTGTTGATGATACTCTCATACTAACTCAGGTGTCCATGGTGGAAGCTAGATGATCAAACACTTTCTCTAGCTTTATGAAGATGTGGCTGGTCAAAAGGTCAATTTTAACAAAAGTAAACTGTAATTTCTGAATACTCCTATCCAACGTCAGGGCAGGATCACAGGTATTCTTGGATGCACTTTGGCTTCCCTTCCTACTACTTGTTTAGGCCTTCCCCTATTTTTTGGTGCTCTGGGAGATTCCATGTGGGACAGGGTCTTAGAAAGAATTCAGAAGAAGCTAGCTGGGTGGAAGGGTCACCTTCTATCTCAGGCATGAAAACTTACTCTCACCATGGCCTCTTTACAAAGCATACCAATTTACTTCTTATCTATGTTTAAGGCTCCAACCAAGATTCATCAAAATATTGAGCACCTGTAGAAGAACTTTCTTTGGTCTGGGTCAGAGAAAAAGTAGAGAATTCATTTAGTAGGATGGAGTAAATTTTGTAGGCCAAAATAAAATTGAGGTTTAGGATTGAGAAGAGTTACCCATATGAACAATGCCCTGCTAGCCAAGCAAGATTGGCACCTTTTTACAAATAAGGATAATGATTGGGTTACCATAATGAAAAGGAAATATCTCCAAAATATCGACTTCCTCGATGACAATATTCAGAGCAAGGGATCAATTTTTTGGAAAGTGATTCTCAGTAGTAGAGAGATCATTTAGAGAGGTCTGAGATGGGTGTTAGGGAACAAACAGAAGATAAATTTTTGGGATTACAGGTGGGCCAAGGAGGAACCTTTGTCTCAGCTTCCTCACCTTGTTAGGATTAGAAGGCTTACAGATGAACTTTATGGAAGGAAAGTTGCTAACTTTATCAGCCAGGACAATGGAATACTGTTGTGGAAACAAATTAGAATCTCAGGTCATGATGTTGAATCTGAAGAAATCAGAGGCATATTGAATCATCAATTCATACCTACTAGGCCAAGGGAGGATAGGATCACGTGGGCTGCAACTGAAAGTGGTCCATTCTCAGTTAAATTCGCCTATAAATTATTGATAAATTCTGAGGATCCCATCCTCTAGACTAAATAGGTGTGGATCAAGAATTTAATTCCTAAAATTGCAATGTTCTCGTGGCTAGCGATCCAAGGAAGAATACTCACCATCAACAACATGATTAAGAGAGGTATAATTCTTGCTAATCGATGTCTTATCTATAGGAACAATTGAGAGTTCGTCCTTCACATTTTCCTAGATTGTTATTTTTTTCGGAGCATTCTATATGGAGTTTTTCTAGTCTTCGATATTTCTTGGGCCAGACCTGCTACCATTGTTGAACTATTTGACCAATGGCCAAGTCCTTTCATAATCCCTAGACTTAGGTTCATGTGGAAGGTCTATCTTCACCACTTTCTCTGGCAGTTATGGTTAGAGCGTAATCATAGAGTTTTTCACGAGTCCAGCCATGATCCCCCCACTATCATTTCTAGGATCCTCATCTTTGCCAAAGAAAATTCTAGTCTTATTTCCCTTGAAGCCCATGTTTTGCCTCCTAATGAGACCCATATTGCTCAATATTTGAAATTAACCTTGATGTAAGACCCTAATCTTAATAGACCCAATCCTAGAATAGGTGTCAAGTGGTATGTGCCTCTGGTTGGTTGGTTCAAATTCAATTTCTATGGGGCTACAAAGGATAACCCGGGAAAAGGAGGGGCAGGTGGAATAGTCAGAGACCACAAAGGAATAATGGTCAAGGTTTTTTTTGAGTAGCTAGGGATAAGGAAAAATAATGAGGTAGAGGCGAGAGCATTGTGGAGAGGTCTCCAGTTAGCTTAGGAGATAAAGAGCAAAATAATTATTGAAGGCAACTCAATGCACATTATAAACCTCTTAAGTAATGAGAAAAATCTCCCGTGGTGAATCAAAACTATCATGGAAGAGGTAAGGATATTTTATCAGGCTAGGAGAGAAAGAATGGCCCATCACGTGTTCTGGGAGGTCAACAAAGCAGCAGACAGGTTGGCTAACATAGGAGCAGATGTTGATAGGCTTGTCACTTGGGATCATGGGGCTCCAAGTGATGTGGTCAAAATTATCCAATCTGATTGCCAATAATGACAGATTCATGGACCTAAAGAGGAAGGAGCAAAGTCATGAAGTTTAATAAAAATCCTACCAAATCTTAGAATTTTATTCGCAAGCAAAGGTGCGAGCATATGTGGTTTTTGTTTGGAAATAATGCCCTGCCAGATCTCTATGCTTTGCTCCATCCATTGACAATTTTGGTTTTATCTATGTGTTAAGGATAAAGTCCTTTTTTTTTTTTAAATATGCAATATTTATGTTTATTATCATTATTTGAAGATCGTATATATGTATAGGAGTTGGTATAACTGTTCGAAGCTTCTTTTTGTTGGTAATATATGTAAAAGGCTATATTCCCTCTCGACTGTTAGTTTTATGAAAGACAATAGTACCGGTGGACAGACTATCCTTAGTAAGGATATAGTCCTTAATAGCATTATTATGAATGTTGTAATAGGTTTTGGGTCAACCTCTAAAACCCGGTTTTAATGATATAGTCCCTTAATTACCAATATATATATATATATATATATATATAAAGAGTAAATAGAAATAAGAGAAAGATATATATACAATATTATAGATTGCACTCCATAAAAAAAGTATAAAAAAAAATGAAAATACACGTACAAATATACACTATGATAAAAATTTAGGTTGATTTTTTTATATATATTAAAAGGCAAGGGTTTTGCAAGGGTTCCACAACCTTAGACAAAGAATCCATACAGTTGCAATGAGCCAACTATCCAAAGGTTAAACAACTATAGAGAAGAACTAGACTAAATAGAGAGACAACTACAAAAAAGAACTAGACTGAAGAGAGACCGATCCAATCACCCTATCAATCATTGAATAAAAATAAACGCTCAGCAAGAGGCTAATGACCATCAACCCAAAAAGGTAAAATAGACCACCAAGGACAAGAACCCAATAAACCTAGAATCAGGGCATCCCTAAAAACTTGCCAGATTCAAATTTACCTGAGGCATCATTTTCTAGATTTTGGCTCGATTCACTTCCTCCGTAAATTCCACTACCACCTTGAAAGTTCCTAGAATGAAACTTTTTTTATCTTCAACCAACTTCATCAGTTGGAAATTCTTATAGGGGCTTTCATAGCAGTTAGAAGCATATAAGACCACCCCTTTAGATTTTGATTTTTACTTCACCGTGGGTGGATCCGCCAACTCAAAGTGGGTCAAAATTGGTGATTTCTCCTTTTTTTAGTTTCATTTCAGTTTCATCTCAAACATTCTTTCTGACCTCCTTATCTTACCCCCTTTTTCACCTCTAGAATTTTTTGTAATTCTCGTATATCTCTTACTGTTGCAAATCAGTTTAAAAGATGTTGAGAGACTCTCAACCGGCTTATCCTCCAAAGAAATTGATCCAAACCTTTTGTAGTTGTGCAACTTGCCACCCCTCACAGCCATTGGGGGAGATAGAGATCTTCTAAGCCAAAATATTAGGTTGAATTTAATTACTAGAAATTAAAGTAAATTTAATAGAAAGTGGGACTTTTCCTTAAAGGTTTTTTTTCAACACTTTTTTTTAAAGAATTTGAAAATTTTACACTAAAACAAATATCATTTACAAGTTGGGATGAGACTCCTCCTAACTATAGCCAACAAGAACACATGTTTACAATAGTAAAATAAGATCTACATTGGAGCTAAATCTCCTAAACCATATTTCTACAATGGCTATCCAAATTAGCTAAACACTGGATTTGCTCACCAACCTGCCTAATCCTCTCATCCTCAATAGCCATGTCACTGTGCCACTGAACCCCTACCTCCCTCTTAGTACTCATATTAGCCAAGAAGTTTACCATTTTATTTAGATCTCTACTCACATATACTGGAATCACATCATGTAATTCCCTCCACAATTCCTTAATTTCGGTCATAAGAATCCTCAACCTCCATGTCTTCAAATCAAAGTTCCTCATGCAATCTAGAGCTCTCACCAATATTTGTGAATCTGATTCTAGGATTATCCTCCTGTAACATTTTCTTACTACCTAGGTAGAAGCATATTTGATAGCTAAGGTTTTTTCTTCATTGTTTTTTGCCCTTACCAAGTTGTGCATTTCCCAATAGATAATTGTTCCAACATGATTCCTGTAAACCACTCCAATTCTAACTCTACCCGGATTGCCTTTTGCAGCTCCACCAATATTAATTTTAATCCAACATTTTTGGGGTGGTTACAAACTAGTTCTATCCTACCCCTCTTACACTTCAACTTCCTTCTCCACCATCCCTATATCAGTTTGAGTTTCCTCTTTATAATACACTACCACAATTTCTATGACTTTGCTCCAAATGGCTTGCCAAATGCCATCTAAGGATGAAAAGGTTTCTCTAAAAAAATTTCTATTTCTTTATAACCACACTTACCACCAAATGAATTTTAATCCAATATTCCAATCGATACAAATATCTTTAGATTTAAATCTACCCCTCTTCCATATTTCCCAAATATTAATCCAATTCAAATCACCATTGGCTCAAATTTTATAAGATAAAAACCATCGCTTCTAGATCTGGCATGTAAATGGGCACTTAAACATAAATTGGTCAATTTTTTCCTCGCTCTTGTAGCATGAAACACATTTATATGGACCAACAATTATCCAACATCTCATATTATCAAAAGTAAGAATTCCATTGTGCATGAACTGCCAAGAAAAGAAGTTTACTTTTGGCCAACCCTTGGATTGTCAAATATTTCTCCAATCCTCAACCTGATATGCACAAGGAGGAGGTTCAGGAAGTATCTTATCATATCCATACTTCACTGTGTAGAATCTAATGCTCCCATAGCCCCAAGATAATTCAATCTCCTCATCTCTACCTATGAGAAATCTTTTTGCCAATATTTTAATCATGATGGGTGTCAATTTCGGAGGGATTGGAATTGGCCACTCCTCCAACTTCTTAAACTGGTTAAAATCATAATCCCCTAGTTGGCTAGTGTTGAAATAAATTTTAATTTAGATTCAACCCTTTATTTCCATGTCTATTTTTATTGTTTTTAATTCCAAAAATTCAACAATGATAGGTGGGTATTGATCCCATGAATCTGTCCAAAATCATGCCTTCTCCTCTCTTCCTGCTTTCCAGAATAATCCATATTTCACTACCTACAATCCTAAATTTAGAGCCTACCACACCAAAGGCCCATTATCATCCAAAGGGAAATGACTCACTTCATTCGGGTTCATTTATCTCAAATATTTACTAGTTAAAACTCTACTGAGTAAAGAAGTTGGTTGGGAAATCCACCTATAGTAATTTTTTCTAGCCAAAGCTTTATTATTTAACTCTAATCTCCTCAGTACCAAACCTCCCTTTACCTTACTGACTTACTTTCTCCCAACCTACTAAGGCTCATTTCCTCTCTCCTTTTACTCCTCCCCATAAAATTTTTCTAGCCATCTTGTCTAACTCTTTCCATATGGTATGTGGGGCAGCAAGGATAGAAAATTTATAAATTGACATGGCCTGAATGATAGAGTGCAAAACATTTTAGTCCACTCGCATAGCTTAACCATTTGTGAGACCAATGATTATTTCTTTCTTTGATACAATTCAAAATATTCCTCCAGATATATATCTTTAGTTTTTTAAAATGCAAAGGGACCCCAAATATACCAGTGGCAAAGAAGTCCTCGTGAATCCCAAGATCTCTAAAATTTTGTCTTGAAGTCTTTGATCAATATTGAATAAGACCACTTTAGATTTTTTATCATTGATTACTTGGTTTGTGGCTCTAAGGTAAACATTAAGAGTATATCTAATAATTCTTGATTCTCTAAAGTTGATCACTCCCACCAATCCTGTGTCATCCACAAACTGTATGTGGGTCAAAAATTCCTCTCCCACCTTGATATCTGTTAGTAAACCTTGTTGTCTTCTCCTCAAGATGAGTCTACCCAAAGCCGTGTCATCCATAAACTGTAAGTGAGTCAAAACTTCCTCACCCACCTTGATATATGTTAGTTAACCTTGTTGTCTTCTCCTCAAGATGAGTCTACCCAACCTTCAACCAATATAAGAAAAAAATAAGGAGAACACTGGATATGTAAGGAAGGCCTTTATTTTTCAACTCTTAAACAATATTCCATATTATTATTATAAGTCTTTATAATGCTTTTGAGATAAATTTATATCTATATTTTCAATACGAGATATGTCGCACTTTTCCAATTGTGCCTCACTTCTTGAAGAAGTAGGAAAATGAAAGGTTTCAACTCTTTAAAATCACAACCTCATATAAACTGAAAGAAAAGTTTAATGCAAATGAAAAAATATGTTTAATTAAAAATATAATGAAAAAATATTTAATAAATTATTAATTAATTTATTTTAATATTAGTTTGTTGAGATATTCAATTGGTATGTTTTTTGTTTTTACCAAAGAAACTTATGTTTAAATTATAAGGAGTATTAATAACTCCGTTACATTTTATTTTATTTTTTAAAGTTTGCTAAATATCCTAGTATGTGTAAAACAAATCTAATAAGGTCTTTTTTAAATTTTCATATCATTTAAAATATGATATTTTCTAAAGTTTATATCATTAAAAATATGATATTTTCTTTAGTTCATATGAACAAGAGCACTCGAGAATATATATGTATATATTAATATATAGAAGAGAAAAATCACTTCCAATATTACAAAATTTAAACAAGAAAGGAGTATGTTGCATAATTAGATACAACAATTATGATTTAGTTCTATCTCATGGGGATTTAGTAATTTTTAAATTTAATCCATAAGTTTTCTTTAAAATATTTCAAGAGCATTAATCAAATTTTTATTAGCTTCACATCTCAAATTCTTTCATTCAATATATGTAACTTTTTTTAATCAGCTCTATGAATATAGTATATATAATGTATGGTTTTCAAAGGGTTTTCCTTTTCCTTTTACATAAATTTAGTTACATTGAGCAATTTAGTGGTGACAGAAATTATGTGTTCTAAATTTTGAACCAGGACCCTATTGAAATAATATTTCAAATATCAGTTGCATTATATTTATACTAAAAAACATGAGCCCAAGCTGATGAGAAAATTTAAACCATTTATTCCTTTAGAATAAAAAATTATAGCAGATATGGCCTAAGCCTCACCATGGCAAAGAGGGTTTGAACCTCATTGTGATAGAGAGGACCCATGAGGGTTTCCTCCATTAGGGCCTAAGCCTCACCATGACAGAGAAGGTCTGAGCCTCAGCATGGCAGAGAGGGCCTGAGCCTCACCATGGTAGAGAGGTCCTGTGAGGGCTTCCTTCATGAGGGTTTCACTCTCACTCCGAATTTGACACTCTAAAATCCTTTAAGCAGGAGGTATTCTTTCTCCTATTCTGTATCTGGCTGCTATTCATGCTTAGTTTCTCTATTGTAGTTCGTGACCAGGCTATTTTGCTTGATGGGGGTTTTGCTAGTATGTTTTTCTCTCTTATGGGTTTGGAATTATCACTCTTATCTAGGGTAGAGGGTCAAATGTTGACCCAAACCTGTAGGGGTGATCCTGGACCATTATAATGCAGTGGAAAATTTTGTCTATTGATCCCTTGGTTGGCTCTCACTCTGGGATAGGAAAGGGCCGTATACTAACCCAAACCCATTGGGGTGAGCTTGGTATGGTGTTTGGTTGTGGAAATATGATGATGTTACCTTTGCTGGCTTTAGCTTCGATGGCTTGGCTTCTCTAGTTGGATGGTGCTTGGATGGCTCTGTTTCTAGGTTTCTCTACTAGTAGTGGTTCCATGGTTGGTTTGTACCGCTTTCTTCTAGGTTCGATAATTTCTTGTTGCATCTGGTTGTTTTAGGGAAACAGGGTCAAATACTAACCCAAAATAGTTGGGGTGAAAGTGGGTTGTTATGCTCCGATGGTTTTTCCCTTTTGGCCCAATGTCTTTGGTGGGTTTCCTAGCTTCTACAGTATACAAAGATCTCTTTCTCCAATTCCAATAGTGGTGGTGTGTTTGATCCCAGGATTCTAAGGATTATTTTTTAGTATCTTACCCTTCTTCCTCTCAGGTACGGTGTGGAATGTTGCTATCTCCTTTTTCTTGTACCTAAGAGTAGTTGTTCTTGTTTTATGGCTCTTGCTTCGGTTTAGGCAACTCATAGTTTTTTACTTTCTCTTTCAAACTATTGCAAGTGTAAGCCTCAGATCCTTTGTTGGGTGGAGTGATATGCTCTTGGTTTTATGGTATGCTAAAGATTGGGTCGGTTTATTCTTTAATTTCTTCTCAATCGATAGCATGTTGACTTGTCCTTTGATTCTCTCCGATGCTTTTGGTGCTTAATGATTATTTCTCTCTTATAAGCATACATAGCTGCCATTAGGTTTCTAACAGTTTGCGAGATTTTTTTCCCTGTGGCTTTAGGGGTCCCAATCTCTATTATTTTTTATCTTGATGTTATTTCTGTTGCTTTTGTTCGATGGTTTCTTTTGGGTTTCTAGCACTTGAGCAGGAGTTTTATATTTTAATTCTCTAGTTCTTGAGCTAGTTTTTTGAAATCCTGTGCATCTTCAGGCCTTGGATCTGTGGTAGCATTTTTGCTCTCTGGTTTAGTTCAAATTTGGCTAGGTGAAAACTAGGCTTTTATTATCGATGGAGTTGTGGGGGCCAATGTTTTATGGTAATTTATTCGGTTTTGGTGACTCATGGGGTTTGTTACCTGGTTTTCAATGCTAGTTTACTATTCATTGGAATGTTCCTCTCTCTCACCTGGGTTCTAAATTTTTAAATTTAATTTTGAGTAGGATTTTTTAGTTTACTTTTGTTAGATTGTTGTGGCAATGTTCCCCATTTGGGGTATTTATTTCATATCCTCTAGGAATTTATTATTGTCCTTTACGTAGGAGGATTGGTGGTTGGTTATTCTGGCATTTGCTCCTCATTGGTGGGTTACCCTTTTGGGTGTAAATTGTATTTCTCCTTTTGTAGCTTGTTGTTGGGTAACCCTTTTGGATCTTGTTGTAATGGTTGTGGGATCCTCTCAAAACCCTCATCTCAAGTTGTGGGTCCCTTTCAAAACCCTCGTTCAGGGATCCTTAAAACCCCTTCTTTACCTAATAAAAAAAAATTATGCAATAAAATGTATAATAAAAAATTGAATCAACATCATACAACCAAATTATTTCGTATGAAAGAAATCTTTCTAAACACTCTAATAATCTTATATATTTTAATTTAAATATTCTCAATATTATTTATTTATCATTTAATACTAATCTAAAAAATAAACACAATGATCCTAAATTAATTCGAGCAAGTCAGCTCACTCTACGAGTATCATCATGCAAAGATATTTTTAGGATGAGCTTCGAACAAGTCAAGCAGAGGTAACATTAATTGGTCAGTGAGAGGTATTCTATTAGGGTTTTTCCTATCAGGTAGTTCTAGCAGATCAATTGGTGCCTTTGCCACCAGATCTGGTAGCTTAGAGTCACGCTCGATCATCCTCACTAATAGTGAGTCAGTCCATGTGTGCGTGCCCATCTAGAGCACCGCGTGATAGGGAAGAGGACCAAGGATCTAAAGCTTCTAGAGGATGAGGTGTCATATTGTAGTCTTTTGTGACATCCTCCTTTTGATGACTAAGTATGCTAAGTTTTTTATTGTGGCATACCTATCTCCTCTTTTTTGTATACATATGTACTTTCCTTGAGAGTAATGCCATACTTCATTTTTTCCTATTCATGTGTTATGTAGATGCAATATATTTTTTGTTGTTTTGACGTTTGATAAATGATTTTAAATAATGAGTAATGATGCTTATGGTCATGTTTGTTTTCAAATGCATTTTTGTTGTTTTAATCATGCTAGTCAATGGAAATTTTTGTAGATATGTGATGTAATTGATAGGATAGAATTTGTGAGAAGAGAATATGTGTTGAGGGACATACCCTTATGATGGTGATCTATCAACAATAGTCCTCAAGGATGTGTTCTTGTATGTGGCCATAAATGGAGGTTGCTCCTCACGTGTGGTCACAAAGCAAATCCTATAAGAGGTGGGATACTATGCTAAAATCGTAGGTGCATGATCCCAAGATGTTTGATCATTTAATGACATTATTGATGATGAATAATGTATTTGGACATGATAAAATGTAATAGAGGACTTGTGCTAGGCATAAGATTCCTAGTGTGAAGTGAACATGAGAAAAACTAATTAGGGTTATCTCATGCCATCATTGCAAAGTCCTTATGCAAACTATATGACCAAGAAAATATATGTGGATGAGATATGCATATATGTGTATGCCAAGAAACCATGCAATATGATCAGATAAATGAGAAAATGATTATATGAAAATAGTGAATATGAGATGTAAGACTATCTATTGATTTAGCCTCAATTGCCTATGACAATGGTCATACAAATCCATGGTGATATAATGACATTAGCTAATCAAAGTTCATGGAGAATCTTGGTTATCTTCAAGATGAAATCAATTTTATCACGAACTAGTGTGTGATATGTGAGTTCTTTTCCTATATTGAACTTTATTATGATGCAAATCTATCGAGAACCAATGTGTGTGCTAGTGAAGTTCATTTACCAATTTTGAGTAAGGTAATGATGCAAGACATTCAAGAACCATTGTGTGTGCGAATGATGAATTCCTTTATCTTTATTTTGTACATGGTTAGACTTAACTACTTTGTAATACAAGCCACCAAAAGCTAGCTTATCCATGAGCGGATATTGGTCTATACAAATGAAGGTCGCTAATGTGACAAACATATCGCCATGCGTAAGGATACCCCATTGTCAGACAGGTTTCATTAAACACATTATTGTAATGGATATCACCCCATGGTTTTCAAATTTTGATAATTCTAGGGATTCAAGTTCATTACCCCCTTCTTTTCTTTTGATTTTTCTTTGAGGTATTTTATTGGGGATACTTGCTCATATTCGTGGAGGAGCAAGGGATTTAGTGGTGAGAACCACTTTCTCTTTTTTGTTTTTTTGAGGGATACTTGCTTATTTTAGAGTGGAGCAAGGGATTTTATTGCTTTGGGTAGGGGGGAGCTTGTCCTTTTGTCAATTCTCAACTTTTTAGACCATGCACATGATAGAAAAGCAAGGGAAACCTTTTGCTCAAGGGGAAAGTACTACTATATAGTATCATATTTCCTTTGTGCAAAATCATATTTAAAATATGTAAATGTGTTTTGGTTCAATAAATGGCAAAAATCTATTCCCACAACTCAAAATTTTCTTAGTGAAAGAGTGTGCTTTTGGTTCAAGAGAGATTTTTAATCAATATCAAGAAGCAAGATTTCATAAAAATGTGAAATATGTGATTGGTTCGAGATAAATCCTAAATCATTCAAAGGGACCAAGATAGACTATGAACATGATAGTGTTTGTCTAAAGTTTTTAATGACATAATAATTGGATGTGACCATATTACATATGCAATTGGACTAGATAAACCTAGGGAATGCAAAATGCAACTACATGATGTATGATGTTGAAATGCAAAAATAATTGAAATGCAAAATGCAAAATGGATATGTACAATGATGAAACATGATTTTTGTTATGCATAATATTTCTTTAGGTGCATTATATTCATTGGCTCTTTAAGATATTTTCCATATAATGTGGCCAAATGGTATGCACCTGATCCAAATTTAGCGGTTATGATGAAAGGTCCTAACCAATTTGGTTTAAAATTTCCTTTTAGATCTATTTGAGCATTAGTGTTTTTTGATTTTCTTTGAGGACAAGGTCACCAATCTCAAAAGATCGATTATGAAATTTCTTTGAATAGGCTCTTTTGAGTTTTTCTTGATAGGCACAAAGATGCTCTAATGCATTTATGTGTTTCTCATCTAGTAACTCTAATTGACTTAATCATCTAGCCCGATAATCATCTCCTACTTCTGCATCTTGAAGCAGAATTCCTAAAGAAGGCACTTCAAGTTCAAAGGGAAAAATGGCTTCAACACCATAAACCAAGACAAACGAGGAAGCACCTGTAGGAGTTTGGACACTAGTCCTATAAGCCCATAAGGTGGGATACAATTGAATATGCCAATCTTGACCAGATTTATTGACTAGCCTCTTTAGGATTTTGATTAAGGTTTTATTAGATGCTTTTGCTTGGCCATTACCTTATGGGTAATAAGGAGTGGACCATCTATGTTGGATTTTATATTTTGTACAAAGATTTTTCATATCTTTATTTTTAAAGCAAGTCCCATTATCTGAAACAATTGTAGAGGGGATCCCAAATCTACATATGATTTGATTAAAAATAAATTTAGAGACTTGGGCCCCTATACAAGATGCTAGTGGTATGGCTTCGACCCATTTTGTGAAATATTTAATTGTTATTATAATGAATTTGTGTCCATCAGATGAAATGGGGTTGACTTTCCCAATAATGTCAAGGCCCCATTTAGAAAAGGGCCAAGGGGAAGAAATGGCTTGAAGATTTTGGGTAGGAGCATGAACAAGGTTCGCATGCCTTTGACATTTGTCACAATGACACACATAATAATTCATGTCCTTCTCCATGGAAGGCCAATAATATCCCATTTATAAGAGCTTTTTGGCTATAGCACTACCACTAAAGTGGCCTCCACAAGATCCATCATGCACTTCACTAAGTGCCTTTTGAGATTCTTTCATGTTGAGGCATCATAAGAGAATATCTTGAAAAGACCTCTTATACAGGGTATTTCCTATAATGACAAAGTGACAAGCTCTTTTACATAATAGTCTACATTGATTTCTATCTAAACCATCTGGAAAAGAGCCATTTTGGAGAAAATTTTGGATGTTTGCATACCAAGATTCTGATGATGTATCCCCAATTACAAAGACATCCAAAGGTGTTAAGCTAGAATCTGATGATGTAGGCTCTTAGAGTTGTCGAATGATAATAGTGGCATGATCATCATCCAACTCCAAGGGGATGAGGGAAGTTGTTGCTACCATAGCATCTGTAGAGCGATTGCTAGTGCGAGGAATGGCTTCAATGATGACCTTTTCAAATAAAGACATAAGTTTTTGAACAAATTCTTTATAAGGATGGAGTTTCTCATCTCGGGTTTGGTATACATTATTAATATGATTTACCACGAGTTGCGAGTCTCCAAAAATATATAAGACTTTAATTCTCAGGGCTAAAGTTACACGTAAACCAAGAATTAATGCTTCATACTCTATCATGTTGTTTGTGCAAGAAAATTGGAGCTTAAATGATAATGGAATTAATTATTTTTTAGGAGACACCAATATAATGCTTGCACCTATGCCAATCATGCAATGAGCTCCATCAAAGAAAAGAGACCAAGAGTCTGAATGATCATTCTCAATGGCAAGACATTCATCTAGAAATTCTATTGTTAGAGGATGAGTGGACTCAAGAGGAGCTACGACAAGTTGATCGACTATCACCTATCCTTTGATGGAATTTTGGTCAATAAAGGTTAAATCAAATTTGCTTAAGGCCAGAACCCATTTGGCTGCTCATCCTGACAAGTAAGGTCTACTCATCAAATAATGCAGTGGGTCAAATTTTGCTATGACAAAAGTTTTTTGACTAAGCATGTAATGGTGCAATTTTTGTATGGAAAACATGACAATGAGACAAAGCTTCTCTAAAGGGGTATATCAAATTTCATAGCTTATTAAGGTTCTACTAATGTAATAAATTGCTCGCTCTTTCTTTTCATCATCATGTTGAGTGAGCATTGCCCCCAATGCACATTCTGAAGCAGAAATGTACAAAATAAATGGTTGATCAGGTTTAGGAGGGACAAGGATAGGTGGTGATAATAAGTACTATTTAAGAGCTTTGAAATCTTCTTGACATTCATCATCCCAATTAAAGGGTGTACCTTAAGAAATTTAAGAAAAGGTTGACATTTATCTGCTAATTTGTCAATGAAGCGATGAATAGATTGAAGTTTACCTTGCAAACTATGAAGCTCAGTTAGATTTTTAGGAGGTGGTATATTTATGATGGATTCTATCTTATTTGGGTCTATTTCTATCCCTCATATGGACACAATAAAACCTAGCAACTTACCAAATTTTATTCCAAAAAAGTATTTCTCAATATTTAAGTGAACTTTATATTCATGAATCCTATCAAATATCTGCTTGAGATCATGAATATGATCCTCGTCTTTGATAGAGTGACCAATGATATCATTGACATAGTCTTGCATAATATCATGCATCATATCATGAAAGATATATGTCATAGCCCATTGATAAGTTGCACCTATATTCTTTAAACCAAAGGGCATGACTTTCCAATAGAAAGTGCCCCATGGTGTAATGAAAGTAGTCTTAGGTTGGTCTTCTGGTGTGATACGGATTTGATTGTATCTAGAAAACCATCCATTAAGGACAACATCCCACTCCCAGCTATAAAATCCACAATTTGGTCCATGTTTGGGAGAGGAAAATCATCTTTAGGGCATGCAACATTAATGTCCCTAAAATCTGTATAGACTATGATATTTTTAGCTTCCTTTTTGGCTACTAGGACAATGTTGGATATCCAATCAGAATAGTCAATGGCTTGGATGAAACCAACATCTAAGAGTTTTTGTAGCTCTTATTTGACCAATAAGGCAACTTTAGGGTGCATTTTCCTAAGTTTTTGTTTTACAGGCTTCACATCTGGATGAACCACTAGGTGGTGCATAACTACAAATGGGTCAAGACTAGGCATATCTACGTAAGTCTAGGCAAAGACATCAGGGTATTCCGCAAGAAACTCTAAGAATTTAACTTTTTGGTCTTCACTCAAAGTAACTCCTATTTTGACCATACGTGGCTTGGCCTCAGTGCCTATATTAATCTTTAAGACTTCTTCAATCATAATTTGAGATTCCCTTTCAAAATTAGGAGTAGGAGAAAATCCCATTTGTTGAAGTTCCTCTAAAGATAACTTTGTAAATTCTTCCTATGGGTTGGATTCTTGAATATAGGCCACACATGGGATAGATCCATCAAAAAAGAAACCTCTTTGCATAATCTCATCATGTGTAATGTCACAAGAGATATCTTCTTCCATACATTCCTCTAGGTTTGCTATCATTTTAGGATAGACTACTGAAAGCATATTACAATGGAAAATTGAGGGAGAGGGAGGTCCTTCATATTCTTCAGTCCATTCTAAGGTTTGGTGCTCTTCAAGGTATTCAACATAAGTGATCCAATGGTCATCATCCTCAAAGGATAAAGATTGATTTTTTGTAGGGATGTATCCAAGGCCACATCATCCAGGCCACTCATCGGTGTCTAATGGTTCACATATGCCATTTTGTAACCATCCCAAACTGTTTCCTTTATAACCCATGCTACTCATGATTTTCTTAGGAACCAAAAAATCATCTGATAGGTAGCATTGGGTAAAATTGCTTTCTTCAAAATTTAGGTTTGTCTTACCAACAATCTTCTCATCTATAGTATAACCAACAATAAAGAAGGTTTGACTACCAAGTTGGTGTAAATATCCTCTTTTATGGGGTAGTCCTTGAGTTCTAGGAGATGGTGGTAATTTAGATAAGAGAAGAGAATTTTGTATGTCAAAATTTACATCATGAGAAGGTGGTGGTGGATCAAATGAATCATTGGAAGGTTGATCTATAAGGTTATATGATGTAGATGGATTTTTGGCATGAGAAGATGAAGGTGTGTTAGAAGAATGTGAATGGTTGGATGTAGATGAGGATGTGTGAGAAGAAGGAGATTTTGATGATGATAAACTAGGGAAAAAAGGGACATCAATAGGTTCAGCCATAGCACACATATCAAAAGGTCTAGGGTCACCATGGATAGTGACAAGTTGATTTTTGAATTCAAACTTTACACACTGATGTAAGGTGGATGGAACTACCCTCATTGCATTAATCCATGGACACCCTAGAAGAATGTTGTATGATGCAAGACAAGGTACAACATAAATACGCGTATCCAAAATTCTAGGGCCCACTTGTAGGGGAATGGATATCATGCCAAAAGCTTCTTGAAGCTTATCATTGAAGGCTTTGATGATTAAAACAGTTTTCTTCAAATCTTCATTTTTAAATCCAAATCTTTTAAAGAAATCATAAGTATAGATGTTTAGAGATGACCCATTATCAATCAACACCCTTTTAACACAAACATCCCCAATTAAAGTTGTTATATAGAGAGGATTATCTCCATGTAAGCTTTGCGGAGGAATATCTTCATCATGAAAATTTATGTAATCCACTCCATAAGAGGCTACAACATTAACTACAGAAGTAGGGTTTATATCTTGAGGCACCATCATCTGACTTAAGGTATTCATAAATTCTTCCCTATGAGAAGGGGAGGATCGAAGAAGGTCTAGAAGTGAAATTCTAGTTGTTGTGTTGGCTAGTTGTTCAATGATGTCATAAGACACTTTTTGTTGTGGTCTGGTTGCATTATTATTCTTATAAGGTGCCTTCAATATTAGAGGTGATTGAGTTGAGCTATATGGTTGGGGTTGAGATGTTTGAGCTTGAGCCTATTGCCTAGTTATAGCTCCTATCATGCCCACAATATTATCTAGATGGAAAAGGGGTTGTATGGTAATAATTGAAGAAGATGGGTTAAACCGGATAGGGTGAGGTCTATGATTCGTTGCTTGCTCTAGAGGGAGAAATTGACGCAAAGATGGGCGAGTTGTTAGCACTCTTGAAAAAGGTTCCTCAAGAACCAATGAATATGTAATAGGTGTTATGGATTTCGATTCATTTTTTGAGCTATCATCTAAAAGTGAGGTAATGTCTAATTCAGATTCTGACTCACTTTCAATATGAATTAAAGAAAAGTGTTGAAATACCTCATCTTGTTCATTCTCATTTACAACATAAGGCTGTGAAGACACAGACGCATTTGATGTATATGGGAATGTTGGGATATCACCAATCATGCCCACATATCGTGTTGGGTGTGGCACTTTTCGATAATCTACTTGATTTATTGCTTATTTGCCTCTGTTTGGCAATGGATCATAGGAGATTGTGAAGTTGTAGGTGGATTAGGATTTGGAGAAGATCCTTCTACTTCCAATTTTCCATTATCAATTAAATCTTGCACTAAGTGTTTCAGCCTCTTACATGAATTTGTTAAATGGCCATCGACTCTATGGAAGTCACAATGTTGGTCAGGCCTATACCAACTTTGAGTAGTATCTGGTTGTCAAATTTCTAGTAACGTTATCAAGCCTCATTCCAATAATTATGGCAAAACCATAGTCAATGGTTGATTTAGTTTTGTAAAATTGCATGGTGGGGCTTTCTGTGGTGCTTTCAATATGAATTTCTTCATAGTCTCAACAACATTAACATTTGTAAGGGGTCTATTATCTGTGACCCCATCTCCCACCACATGTTTATTTTTATATTGATTTTTGGAAGACTTGTCTTCTTCCTTTCTTTTGAATTGCCCTCTCCTCACAAGGGCTTCCTCTACTCTCCTTTCTAGATCTATGGCTTGGTCAAAGGAGGTGAGAGTGGTAGTTTCCAACTCATATGAAATTTGTTCTTGTAAATTTCCAATAAATATGTCTAACATCTCCCTAGGTGGTAAGGCAAAGTGTAACTTTCCTACCATATTTCTCCATCTTGCTAAAAATTTAGCAAAACTTTCATCTTTGCCTTGTTTGAGGTTATACAGATCCTTAATAGTTACATGCCTTTCAATATACGCCTCAAACCGATGCACAAATAATTCTATTATCTCTTCAAATTTCCTCAAGGAATGCATTGGTAATTGATAATACCATTCTAGAGCCATGCCTCCAAGACTTTTAGGAAATATTTTCAATAATAACATGTCATCATAGGCAATATCATGACATGTTATTCTGAACATCCTAAGATGTTCAATAGGATATTTAGTCCCTTTATAAATGGGTAGGATTGGCATTGGAAAATTTTTGGGATACGGTCTTGCGGCCACTAGAGGATCCAAAGGTTGATTGCACATTTCTCTATAATTGTATGTAGGATGGTATGGATCCATATGATCCAACCGTGATGCTAACTATTTTATCATAGCTTCTAGATGGTGTGGTTGTGCATTATGAGCATTTGGTACTACTATATTCCCATGAGGAGGATAGTAAGTAGCTTGTGCAGCCTGATATGGAGTCAGAACTAAAGCTGTAACATTATTGTGCATAGGATTAACAAAGGAAGAGTTGGCTTGATGTTGATTCATATATGGGATAGAGATGCTATTGTGAAGAGGATTCAAAATGGGTATGGTAACTTGTTGATAAGAACTTGTTACATTATGAGAAGAGTGTGGGATATATGAAGAATAAGGGTTAGAAATTTGTGGAGGAATGAAATGGGACGGTTGTGAATGAATCGATTGTGATGAAGGATTATTTTGTGATGTAGAAGCTTGTGAGTATGGATTATAGAATTGATAGGGAGGTATGTTGTGATAGAGATGGGAAAATAATTTATCACTAGTTGAAGGAACCTATGGGTTTTTCCCTACACTAATAGTTGTAGTAGTGGTATAAATAGGTTGTTGTTGTGATACTTTGTGGGCCTTGACTTGTGAGTGAACATCTAGAGGTTGAATAAATTGAGTGGTACCAAGAGTAGGATTACCAAAGGTGATATGATGAGATGGAATGAGGTTAGTGCTCTCGAGAGGAAGTTGAGAAGAAGAGTGTTGAAGTCCGAAAGCTTGCTCTAAGGAGGCTTCAACTGAAAGTTGACCCCTAAGATAGTCTTTTGCCTCGAAGGCTTTAAGAATAGCAAGGCGATTATAACTTACAAAACCCCAAAATTGATCTGTAGTTTTAAATTGAACCTCCCCTTTAGGTCCTATCTTTGGCTCAAGGTGAGGTTTTGGATTTGTTACAATTTGTTCCATTTGTTCATCTTGTTCTTCTCTATATTCTTCTTCTACTTCATTGCTCTCGTCATTAGGGTTTTTAGTGTCCAGTTATTCCTTTGGAGGATCTGCAACTTCTTTACCATTTCTTAGGGTCATGGTCATTAATATATATGTATATTAGATGTTTTCTAAAGTTTTATTAGAATAAGCCTAAGCGTAACACTCAATATTCTTTAAACAATTTGTGGATATCATTGATTGGCTCCAATTCTTTTGGGGTCATATAGTGTTCTTCCTCAAAGGTAAAATTTATTTTCAATAGAGTGACTAGGTGGACAATAGATAATTGCCCATCAATAGAAATGGGATGTTGAAATTGTAGATCATAGCAAAATTCCCTAAAAAGTACAACTCTAGGTGCTTTGTTGTATCTTCTATTTTGTTCTAAAGTCACCTCTTTATCTTCTATATAGGCCAAGAACTTGTGAAGGGTTATGGCATCCTCAAAATAACTCTCAAAAGGATATATTGTTGAATGGATACCTGTTCTTTTGTCCGCTAACCAACGTTCACAACTCCTTTGGATTTCAAAGTAAGGTGAGCGATGATCGACACCTAAAACTTTAGCTATGTTGATTCTCCTAATTTTGGCTAACTCTTCTGACCTTTTCTTAATGATATCAAGATGTCTCCAAAGAATGTCCCACTCTTCCCTAGATGGAATGTGTCTTTGTTCAACAATTTGAGTAATCTCTTGTTCGAACAACAATATTTTAAGGTCTATAAATGTTGATTCCCTAATGTTATTATCCACCATTTAATTATCTCTTTTTGTATTTTTTTTAGAAAAATGAAATAAAAAGTGAAAAATACTAAAAAAAAGTTTTCTTCTAACTATAATCCTTTCTTCAAAATGTGTGAAAAGTTGGAGGTCTAGTTGTCTTGTTTCAAATTAGGCTTTCACCTAGATGCCCACATGCAGATGCTTGGTGATGAAATCCAATCCGTGATGAAGCCTAGGTCCTACCAATTCTCACCTAGTTCATCGTGGTCAGCGATACACTCTTCGAAGAGAAATGCGTGCTCTATTCCATGGTTATGATGGTTGTTGGATCAACTAAATTTTAATCTTGATTAAGGTTTTTAGTTTTTTAGGCATAGGCGAAAGGATAATTCCTTTCCGAAGGTTCATGGGTGTGGCTAACCCCCTTCACTATGTATTCCCATTATGTCCAGACCAACTTTACCGCACAGGACCTTTAAGGTGGATTTCCCACCACTAAAGTGGCATCCTGGTTATGCAACTCGATTGTGGAATAATACATCGGATGTGATTCTTTTTTAGGAATGGTGTAAAAAATAGAAAAATGTGAATCGCACCAAATTAAAAATTATCTTTTTATATGCTTTAATCTAAGACAAACAGATTTTAATGGTCTTTAAAAACAAAAAACAAAAATAAATAAAGTGGTGTTTCACATCGGGTTCACCAAAGAATGTAGACACAAAATTTCACACCCCTTTCCTTCAGGCTAAAGGATCCATGCCTGGAAGGAGGATGGGAAATAGGGGGTCTACACCTCGAATGAGAGGTACTTGTGTCATACCCTCTTTGGTGGTTGTCGACGAATTATGGTGGGTTCACCAGGAAACTTTTTAATGATGGTTTCTGCATCTACACAAATGTGAAAGTTTTAATGGATTCTTTGACTAACATACACCTATATTTTGGGTAAAATGCAGCTAAGCCTATGCTATATGCACTTTAGCTTCCTTGCAATCAACACACAGAATGAATAAGATGCTTTTAAACTAAATGCAATAAAACTTCACTTCTATATTTTTTGTCCTATTTTGTTTATATCTTCAAACTGATCTAGATGTGTAAAACAGATGCAAATAAACAAAAAATAGAGTAACTTAAAATTGATCAGAGTGAGCACTTACCTAAACTGGAATCTTGCACAAAATGAATCCACACGATCAAATCCACACCTCTGGTCGAGCAAATTTGTAAAAAATCCTACAATCAGTCAGATAGGGGTACTAAAAATTGCAATTAGTGTTGGGGGATTTGCTTGGGCCACTGTGTGATGAACCTAAGTAGCATGGTAGTCAAACCGCCTCGGTATTTTAACCAACTATAGATAAAAGTATGAATTGCAAGCTTATTCAAGATTTGATCTAAATTAAAAGAGATGACTAAAAACATGTAAAATAAGAATGCTATAAGATATTAAATGACTAATGCATAACATGCCAATATGCAGAGATAGATCAAGAGACAAGAAATTTCCCCCAAGCCAAGGATAGTGTAGATCCACATCTATAGATGAATCCGCATCATGAATCCATGCTTCTGATCATGTAGATTCATGAAATTATTGCTAAAAATTTGCTTAAGACAAATCTACACTTATGATCATGCGGATTCATCAAATCTATGCTTCTAATCGTATGGATTCATGAAATTATTTCTAATAATATAAATGCAAGATGTAAATTAAAGGTATATGCAAAAATAATTACGATAACTTAATGTGCTCACAATGGGGTATTGGTTGCTAATGGTTGAAGCAACAAGGTGTGCAAAGTAGATCCAAGCTCCAAGTTTGATCCTTCACCTGCAAGAAAGTAACTTAAACAATGCAAAAATGACCATTAACCTTGATTGAGGGGTGGAATGCTACTTTTAAAACCTTCAGGGTGTTCAAAAGTTGCACAATTAGGGGGTTAGTTGTCATTTTTGTTAAGTAAATTTGGCATTTTTCCATTCTAAGCAAATCTATGTGATCAACTTTTTTGGTTGCATGGATTCATGGAAGTTGCGGGATTGGGCCAATTTTGGGCTGAATCATAACAAAAATCCAACAACTTTCAACAAATTAACTATTTTCCTATTTTGGATAAATCCACGTGAGATATTTTTTGATTGTGTGGATTTTCTAAAATAAGAAAAAGACAAAATATAGTTAGTGAACAACTCTGATGGCATGGGAGAGAAAAACAACTATTTTTTTATCGTGTGGATTTGCTAAAACAAGAAAAAGATAAAATATAGTTAGTAAACAACTCTAATGGCATGGGAGATAAAAATTTGGTTTGAGCGGTGAACTTCACATGAGTTATAGGAGGGAAGGGAATTTTAAAATGGCTACTCTATTAGGTAGTCTAGTTTAGTTCAAATTGTGAGAAACATACTTTATGTCTCTTGATGTTGCTAAATCCATGCCATTTTAAGCTTAGTTTCTAACTCTATGTATTTCTTACTTTACTCTACAAACCACCCTTTGTTAGTTTGTCTAGCTAGGATCATAGGAACCATCCTACTCCATAGGTTGACTTACAAGAACTCTCATTTTTGGGTCTTTCAATATTTTTCAAGGTCTTGAGGGCGTAACACATCCACTGAGGTATATTTTGAACCAAGACTTTTTGGCATACTTGGTGGGACCCAAATCTCACCTACTTAATTGAGTAGAAATTTGGTGATATTTTTCTCTAATAGATCAAAACCCAATCACCTGGTGATTCCATTGAAATGATAAACCCGGATTATGTTTAACTTGTAAGCTTTCTCATAAGAGAAAAAACTAAACAACTAGATGAACCAATACTATTTGTTGAATTACCTCCATTAGCATTTAGAAGATGTAGATACTCATCATCCCCTACTTCACCATCCTCTCCAAACTATATAGAAATTCAAGGATCTACACAAATCATTTCTCAATTTGTACATTCAATTAGACCCAAATAAAAATCTCAAATCCTACCTCTTCAAAAAATTTACAACTGGAATAACATAGGACCATTAAACTTGGTAAACCAAAATCTCATTCCTCAAGCAGCATTAAAAGGCCTTGCCAACTTATAATGGCATTGGAAAAATATCCTATGAGCATTGTCAAGATGTAGCTTCCTTAGTTGCAATACATAATATCCTAGATGAGGATATAATGATAAGATTGTTGTTAATATCATTCAGAGGTAAGGTACTTTATTGATACCAAACTCTTTAGGATGCTTACATCAATTCATGGGCATAGCTTGCTAGTATACTAGTGTAAGAATTTAAAAAACAAGCAAATATGTTATCCTTGTTAACCTTGTTTACCACTATACAAATATATCCTTAGGAAGTAATAATGGACTTTAACATTAGGTTCAACAAAACATGGAAAAGAGTGCCACAAGAAATAGGCCAACAAATCCCTAGGCACTATACTATTACTTTTGTGCTTTCAACCTAGACTTAAGCTTGGTAATACAATAGTCTACTATTTTGGTGTTTCCAAAAATCTATCAAGTAGCTATAACTATAGAAAATATCTTGATGGCCACAAATAAACTTCCTCCTAGGAATGTAATACCCATATTTTTAGAAATATTGCAACAATAACAAGCACCAATTACAATCACTAACCTTCCAAATCTATCTTCAATCCCTACATTTAAATTTCCAACATTACCAACAAATCCACCAACTTCAACATTAGTACTGCCTCCTACAATACTTGCATTATTGGATTCTAAACCTCAAATAATTAGCATGAACGAAATAATTATTGCATTAAAAATTTGACAAATGAAATCACCACCATGGAAAGGAGAGAAGCTAAAAGGAATTTCCAACCTCATAAATCTCCATATATGGTAAAACATTAAGGATTTTCTTCTAGTAAAGCTCGTGCAAGACCAAGTTAGTGTATAATAATCAAAAATGTGATCCTTTTACTTTTGAATTAGAAGTAAATTATTGGTGCTCTACTTACAATGATCCACATGGTGAAAGCTATGTTTCACCAACATCAAATGCAAAAAATTAAAGTTAAAAAGGTATAAAAACATAATGTTTGCATTAATTACCTCGAAATTTGTGCCTACTTGATGAGATCATACTATGACCTCATAAATCATAGTATGATATCTTAAATAGTAATACGATTTCAGTCATACAATATTTGTGATCAATGTATGATATCGCTGATCGTAATACGATCTTGTTCAGAAACATAAATTGCAAAAGTGGAAAACGACAAAAATTAGTTGAACGGATTTTTGTCCTCACCTATGTAACTGTGCAAAAAATGCGATATCGGATCTGTTCGGCCTTGTCCAGCTTATAATAAGTTGTAACAATCCAACTTCCTCCCTAATTTGGACACTCCTTTCTGCCTATTTAACTAGATTTCTCATCCTAAAATTCTTCTAACTCCTTGTATTTAGAATTATGTCGCTTAATTGTGCAATTTAAGTTCTAGATACTTTGGTGTTGTGTGCAATATCAGAGGATATTTTTGCAGAGCAAAGGACATTGTTGCAGATCAAAGGATACAATATCATTAATCATCATATGATATCATTTTTTGGCATACGATCTTGTCCTACAGGCTACGATATTACCTACAACTCACTTGGAGGCAACCCCAAGCTCTAGTTTGCATCTTCTAAATATGTTTCATTGCATTAGTTGTTCATTTAGCATCCCTTATTTCATAGAATACTAGATGTATACATTAGCATCCCTGGAGTTCACCTAATATTATATAAGTGCATGTCTTATGTAGTTTTGAACATTTGTAAGTTAATTCATGTTATATAGTTATTTAATAGCCAACATTAAAGCTTAATTATTCTTATAAGCATCAATACAATTCTTAGTTTTTTTTCTCTCTATCTGTATTTTTGTTAATTATTGGAAAAATTAGAGTAGTTTGTCTCTGTTTGTAAGATGATCTTGCAGATCGTAATACGATCCTACAGAATCATAGTACAATATTGACCTTTTGCATATGATCTAGACTACACTCAAAATTTAGAATCTCCATCAGACATCCGGATGTAGGTAAGGTTTAAAATCACTTTTTAAATATTGCATTTGTATTTTTGAATTTTTTTTTATGTTTACATTGGAATGAAAATTGCATATAGGATAGAATAATTGAATTTTTGCCAAACCTAGGTGTATGCATGATTTGGTCAAAACAAATCCCAAACCTAGGCTCAAAAACTGCCATAATTTTTTTCCTGGTGAACCCAACCCATTCATTGAAAAATCACCATAAGAGGGTAGGAATTCAAGTACCTCTCCTCTGAGGTGTAGACCATTCATTCTCTCATTCCCCTCTAAGGCTCATATCCATTAGCCTTGAGGAAAGGAGTGCGAGAATTTTTGGGCTACATTATTTTGTGAACCCGACATGAAACACATAAATACCATTCTGATTCATAAAATAAAAAAAAATCAAAGTCATTAGTTACATAATTGCATATCATCATAGATGGTAGATTACAAAATAAGAAGAGCCATTCTAATTAATTTTAGTACATTATTTTCAATCCAATAAATCTCTTCAATAGTTGGAAGTCCTAACTTACCATTTCAATAACATTAGAATGAACTTGATAGAAGATTAGTTATCATAGAAGCTATAAAATATGAACTTAAATAAATCATAAGATTTGATCTATCTAGAATCATGGATCCTGATATATTATCCTTTTATAATGATAGTAGTAGATCTTGCGAGAGATGGTTAGCAGATAATAGAGTCATTATCTCCCCAGGTCTATATTATTTTGAAGACTATATTGAGAATGCAATTGTCGTACATAAATTATTGTCTCATATAGAGAATCAAGAGATTGTCTTAATAGATAAAAGAAGATTTAATATGGTTCCCAGAGCTATACTCTATCGTGAACATTGTCATGAGTTATACTTTTGTATGCCTGGTTATGAAGTTGACTGTATCACCATAGCCCACTTCATAAAATTCTTGAAAACAAGTTTCCAATTTGAAGAAGAATATTACATGACACCCGAAGAACTAGAACCTATTAATGATATCCGTAGAATCTTTCAAAAATATTAAATATTTAGACTATAATATTTTCTATTTTGTTTTTCTTCATTCTTTTGCATTTTAAAATTACAAAAACCCAAAAACAATATCATATTAATTAGGTATATATAAAATATATATACCCCCAGAATTTGAACACATTATATATACAGCATATATATTTGCAAAAACCTAATCTATCAAAATACCTAGAATTTTAAGGAATGGTAAACAAACAATAGATGAGTTTATGCAAGACCCACCTCAGAAAGAGCCTACTCAGGATGATCCTGATCAACCATTCATTAAATATTATGTAACTTTAGAATCAGATGATGAAAACATAAGTAAAGAAGAAGAAGGACAATATGATGTTCAACCTCAAACGGAGGAGAAAGGTAATCTCATATTTAAATCTACATAACATTTTACTGAATTTATAGAAGATAACATAGAAATCATAAATCAAGTAATAGAAATAGAAGGTCAACTTCCCCCTAGAGATTACTCTATGGAGGTTGCTTTAGAATTTGCTCTCAGATTTGCTGGAAGACCGATGCCACACATAAAACATAATCAAGCTAACCCATCTCAAAATGTGAGTCAAACTCCAACTCAAAACATCAATCAATCAGCACCTACAACAAATCCAAATCCTCAACAAAAATTACAGACTTTTGCTACAAATAAAAAGACTTCTATACCAAGAAAGGTTAGGAAAATACCAAATCCTAACAAGAATCAAAAAAAGGTTCAACATAACACAGTTTCATCTTATAACACCATTCCTACAAGCAATTTGCATAATAGTGTTTCAATTGGTAATCCTTATGTAGCACAACCTTATCTTCAAAAACCTAATAATATGATGTAACAGAATCAACTTTTTGGACAACCTCATGGCCTTGAATTCATGGTTAAACAGTTAGCTTCTCGCCTAGACCAAATATATCCCTACCATCCCTCATACAATTATCGAGAGATGTGTAGCCAACCCTTGGATCCTATGGTGATTGCCCAACCATACCCTAACCACTTCCCTATGCCTATTCTCCTGATATATAAAGGAACCTAAGATCCTATTGAGCATATTAGTATGTTTAGGATAGCTTGTCATGATATTGCATATGATGACTTGTTGCTAAATATGTTCCCAAAAAGTCTCGAAAGTATGGCATTAGAGTGGTACTATCAGTTTCCCACAAAATATTTGAGAAACTTTGAAGAGACAACAAAAATATTCATCCATCAGTTTAATGCTTACATAAAGAGGCATGTGACCCTTAAGGATTTAGACAACTTGAAATAGGGTAAAGATGAGAGCTTTGTTGAATTCTTGACTATGTGGAGATAATTGCTAGGAAAATTGCATTTTGCATTACCTCATCATGAGATGTTGGACATTTTTATTGGTAATTTGCAAGAGAAGTTGTCTTATGAACTTTCTACTACTACAATAACCACCTTTGATCAAGTTATAGATTTAGCAAGGAGATTTGAAGATGCTCTTGTTAGAAGAGGTCGATTTAAGAAGAAATATGAAGATAAGTTTTCTAAAAATCAATACAAGAATAAACAAGTAGTAGGTGACGGAGTCATTGATAATATAAATACTGCACTTATTAATACTACATAAGTACTGAATAAATTTGTATTGAAAGTTACATATAAACCTCCAATAGAGTTTACAAAGTTAAATCAACCTTTAACCAAAATTTTACCTCAATTGTTAGAACGAGGTTTAATTCAGTTGCCCAACATACGGTAACCAGATACAACTGCAACTAGATTTAGAGTTGATTTACATTGCAATTTCCATAGAGTGGATGGACACTCAACCAATTATTATAAGAAGTTGAAATATATGATATAATATTTGATTGATAATAATAAAATTTTAGTGGAAAGTTTCCCACCAAAACACAATGTTCAAAACAATGCTCAGAATAATACACAACAACACTAAATTTAGAATGCAAATCAAACCTTCCTAAGCATGGTAAAGAAGCATTAAATCAGGTGCAACATCATAACGTTCCTCCTCCAACTAGGTATGTGGGAACCATTAGTGGTTTCGTACCTAATCAAGATATAGAAACATCATTTGGAACTACATTATTTGTAGTCACAAGTAGACCTATTCATAATATACAACCTTCACATCCATATGATATAGAGAGTGAGACAGAAAGTGATTTGGATATTACATCCAACAATTCGAATAGCTCTGAAGATGAATCAGAGGTTATTCTTCCTATCACGGACTTTATGGTCCTTGAAGAACCATTTCCTAGGAGGACCGCAACACGACCTTCATCACAACAATTACTCTCTAATGAGAAAGCAGTGAATGCTAGACTTCGGCCCATATATCATGGACATAGTAATGTTATAGGTACCATCAGATTTGTTACTAGACAACAAACACAGAACTCTCAAACACAAGATCAACATCAAAATTATAAATCAGCCCCATTCATATTAAAAGATCCTACAAAATGGAATAATGCATCAAATGTACAACCAAAACCTCCTTATGATATTAATGAGCAACTTGCAAACATTATAGCAAGGATTTCTCTCTTGGATATTTTAAGGACTTCTTCCATACATAGAGAAGAATTAATGCGTACATTAAGTACAATGATGGTACCACAATATATACAACCTGAGGTTGTTATAAATACTGTTATACCTCGAGAAATACATTGCATTTATTTTCGAGATAAAGATATTCCTCTTCATAGTATGCATAAAGACAACCCTTTATATATTACAACATTGATTGGAGATGTAGCAATAAAAAGAGTTCTAATTTATAATGGCTCCTCCTTAAATATTTGCACTTTTGATTTCTACCAAATATTTGGATTTGAAAGTTATGAAATGAAGAGAACTGATATGATTATAAAAGCTTTTAATGATGAGACACAATAAACATGTGGAATTATATCAATTCCATTGTAGGTTGGTCTAAGCAATTTGGATATGACTGTATTTTTTGTACATTGCCTGCATCGTACAACATACTATTAGGTCGCCCTTGGATCAACGCAATGAGATATGTGCCTTCCACCTTGCACCAATGCATAAAATTTAAATTTAAAAATCTATTGGTTACCATTCACAGTGATCCTAGACCATTTGACATGTGTGCTTTGGTAGAACTGATTGGGGTTCAATTTTGCCCCTCTTTGTTTGCAACTCACCCTAGTTTAGTTGCATCTCCTAAAAACACAAAAATTTTACCAAAACTATCATCATCATCACCTTCATTAATTATATCTCCTTCTAACCCTACATCCACATCTTCTAAACCTACATCTTCTTCATCTACATCAACATCTTCTTCATCCACATGAAAATATCTTTAATATACATCCACATAATTTATATTTGCAACATCTAAAACTATAGAAGATACTCCTACTTTATATTCTCTTACAAATGAATATCTACCTTATTTATCCATAATTCTCACAAAGGAAGAAAAATTCTCCATGCAAGATTCTCTTGCCCTAACTCAATTACTGCCATCTCCTCGTACATTAGGCTTTCCACAACCTATGGAAAGCATATATCATGGTGGAAGTTATGCATTTATTTATAAGGGATATTATTGAGGAAGAATAAGACCCATGAGTGTTACAATTGATCATGATGGATTTTCTAGGTGTTATTTTTCTGATAAATATGAAAAAATCAAAACCTATGATGCTTAAATTAGGATATAAAGGTAAAGGTTTAGGACCTTTTTAAAATGGTATAAAATAACCCTTAGAGATAGAATAATGGCTTGCCAGATGTGGATTAGGTCTTTTTTCTATAAAGTTTCAATCATTCCCATTTGAGGATGACGATCATCTAATGTCATATAAATATTACCTAGATCAACAAGAATGCCTTAAATCTATGGGTAGGATATTCTCTTGTAATATGTTATCCATAGCTTACCCATAAATGTTTGTTGAACCAGATGAACAAATGTAAGGTGACATCTTCCATGACATATCTATTGAAGAATTCCTACATAATGGGTTTTATTTTGATGGATTTATACCATGTATATCTCATCTAGATGCTATAACCCCTCAAGAATAATTAGCCAAGTTAACCTTGGAAGAATTACAAGAAATGGGTGTTTCACCTGCTCCACCTAATTTTGAAAGAGACCTAAATATTGAAGTGGAAAATGTTTTTCGCCCAGGTGTTGTAGGTGAGTTGGAGAGGAGAGGGCAATCCTCCAAGGGAGGTCCCAGGTTCAAATCTCCACCCTACCAAAAATCTGAATTGGGTATCCAAAATACAATTGATAGTGTTGGTGCGTGCAGGGTCGGGTGCGACCCCAGGGTGACTTTTATGGTGTAGAACCCCCTGTTCGTGGTCTCTTAGACCAAGGCAGCTCTGCAAGGGATTTTTCTCTTAAAAAACAAAAAGTGGAAAATGTTTTGGAAATCAATATTGGTACAAAAGAGAATCCTCGCATAGTTAATATTGGATTAGAATTAAGTAAAGAAAAACAAAAATAATACATCACATTTCTCACAGAATACGGTGATGTATTTTCTTGGACATATATAGATATGCCTGGTCTAGATCCTTTTGTGGTTATGCACCATCTAGTAGTGCATCCGGATGCAAAACCAGTTAAACAAAAACTTAGAAAGATGCATCCTAAAGTCACCCTACTAGTCAAAAGTGAGTTACAAAAACTCCTTGATGTGACTTTTATTCAAGCCATTGATTATGCTGATTGGATTTCCAATGTTGTCCCAGTAACTAAGAAAGAAGCTACTAAGATTAGGGTTTGCACGGATTTTAGAGACATTAATTTTCCATGCCCTAAAGATGATTTTCCTCTTCCTAATATGGATCAAATCATTGATTTTACATCCGAAAATGGAATGTTATCCCTTATGGATGCCTTTTCAAGATATAATCAAATTTGAATAGCTCTCGAAGATCAACCTTAAATATCCTTCATCACCCCTTGGGGGACATTTTGTTGGAAGGTAATGCCTTTTTGTTTAAATAATGCAGGCGCAACATATCAGAGAGCTATGACATACATCTTTCATGACATGATGTATGATTTAAGAAAAGTGTTTGATCGGTTGAGGGAATATCTTATCCATTTAAACCCAACTAAATGTGTATTTGGAGTTAAGTCAGGTAAATTATTAGGGGTAATTTTTTCTATGCATGGCATAGAAATTGATCCCCTCAAAATTAAGGCTATCTTAGATATGCCATCTTCGAAAAATATATCTGAATTACGAAGTTTACAAGGTAAACTTCAATCTATTCGTTGCTTCATTGATAAATTGGTGGATAAAATAGGACCTTTTCTTAAATTGCTTAAAAATAATATCCCTTTTCAATGGGATGATGAATTTAAAGAATATTTTGAACATATTAAACAATATATTTTAAATCCACCAGTGTTTGTTCCTCCTAATCCTGATCGCCCATTTATTTTATATATATCTACTTCGAAACTTGCACTTGGAGCTATGTTAGCTCAAATTGATGATGAAAATAAAGAACGAGCAACTTACTATATTAGTATAACATTAATAAGTTATGAAACTTGTTATACTTCATTAGAGAAACTTTGTGTAGTAGTTGATTTTTCTACGCAAAAATTGCATCATTACATGCTTAGTCAGAAAAACTTATGTCATTGCTAAATCTGATCCATTAAGATACTTGATGAGTCGACCTTATTTTTTGGGCCACACAGCTAAGTGGGTTCTCACTCTAAGTGAGTTTGAACTCACGTTCATTGGTCAAAAATCTATTAAAGGTCAAATTATAGCTGACTAGTTAGCTACTGCACCTTTAGAGTCTACTCATCCCCTCATCATTGAGTTTCCTGATGAATGCCTCAATTTAGAGTAAGTTCATTCTAAAACATGGTATTTATATTTTGATGGAGCTTAATGCATGAGTGGTGATGGTGCAGGTATTATTTTGATGTCTCCTCAAAATCACCTCATACCTTTATCTTTTAAATTGCAATTCGCTTACACTAATAATATTGCTAAATATGAGGCTCTAATTCTTGGATTACGAGCCGCCCTAGCATTAAAAATAAAATATTAATTAGTTTTTGGTGATTCTAAACTTGTGATAAATCAAATCAATGACATTTATCAGACACGAGATGAGAAAATTTACCCTTATAAAGCTTATGTCCTTCAATTCCTATCATTATTTGAAAAGGTCACTTTAGAAGCCATTCCTAGAACTAGTAATCATGTTGTTGATGTTATGGTTGTGGCTACTTCCTTATTGCCTTTGGAGTTGGATGATGAATATGCTACCATCATCATTTTTTGACTCCAAGAACATACTTCTGCTAAATCATGTCTAGATCCATTGGATGTGTTTCTAATAAATGAAACCACTCTTGAGCCTTGGTATATAGATATCTTCAACTTTATCCAGAAGGGAATTTTACCTGAATGTCTTTATAGGAATAAACGTAGATTGATACGCAAGCAAGTTTTTTTCCTCGTAATCATTGGTAATACCTTATATAGAAGGTCTTTTGAGGGTATCTTAATAATATGTTTAAATTCATAAGAGTCTCAAAAATTTTTGAGTGAATTCCATGATGGATCTTGTGGAGGACACTTTAGTGGTAATGCCATTGCTAAGAAACTCCTTAAGATAGGATATTTTTGGCCTACCATGGAAAAATATGCACATGACTATGTGCATCGTTGTGAAAAGTGTCAAAAGCATGCTGACCTTGTCCATGCTCTTGTTCAAGAACTCCAAGCCATATCATCCCCTTGGCCATTTTCTAAATGGGGTCTACACATCATTGGTAAAATAAATCCTATTTCATCTGATGGCCATAAATTCATAATAATTGCAACTGAGTATTTTATGAAGTGGGTAGAAGCTATACCTTTAGCTTCTTGCATGGGAGCTCAAGTTCCTAAATTCATCCTTAATCAAATCATTTTTAGATTTGAAATTTCTTCAAATATCATTTTTGACAATAGAACTTGCTTTAAAAACAAATATGTTAAGAAACTATGTCAAAAATATAAAGTCCAACATCATTGGTCTACTCCCTATTATCCACAGGGTAATGGCCAAGTTGAAGCATCAAATAAAACTTTAATTAAAATCCTTAAAATATTGGTTAATAAATCAGGCTATGACTGACATGTACAATTATATCCTACCTTGTGGGCTTATCGAACTAGTATTCATACTCCCACTGGTGCTACACATTTTGTCTTGGTTTATGGCACTGAAGCTATTTTTCCATTTGAGCTAGAAGTTCCTTCTTTAGCTCTTTTACTTCAATATGTTGAATTAGGAGATGAATATCATGCTGGTAGACTCATTCAGTTGGAAATTCTAGATGAAAAGCTCATATATGCTTTAGAACACATTTGTGCTTATCAAGACAAACTTAAAAGAGCATATTCAAAGAAAGTCCATAATCGATATTTTGAAATTGGTGATCTAGTCTTAAAAGAAAATAAAAAAAATACAAATGCAAGAAAATACCTTAAAGGTAAATTTCAACCTAATTGGCTTGGTCCATATATTATCACTACTAAATTTGGATCAGGTGTGTATTTATTGGCGACCTTGGATGGAAAAGATCTCAAGGAACCTATGAATATTATGCATCTCGAAAGATAATATGCCTAAAATCAAAGGTCTCATCACTGTACATAATTGTATATAATATTCACATTTCAGTAATTTAAAATCTTAAAATCAAATCAAAAAAAGTATTAAACTATCCAAAAATATTTTAATTATTTGCATTGTCATTTCCTGAAATTTGGAAGATATATTTTCCTTTATTTCGGATAAATTCAGAAGTTATCTTGAATCATGCACTAAATTTCACATAATTATTATTTTGATTTCATTGCCATGATTATATATCTCTCTTGTATCAAATATCACTATTAATTCAATAAATAAAATTTTGAGTTTAGGGAAATGATCCTGCTACTTCTTGAACCAAGTACACACTTTCAAATATTAAAATTATTTGTTGCAAATTCAAAAAATAATACTACATAGTAGTCTTAGATCCTTAAGCGAAACGTTTCCCCTGCTATCCTATCATGCGCATGGTCTAGAATTTTTTATAATTGGCAAAAGGAAAAGCTCACCCCTGCTTGAATAAAATCCCTTGCTCTACACCTAATCTAAGCAAGTATCCTGAAAAAGAATGAAAAGAAAGAAAAAGAAAAATAAGAGAAAAAAATCAAGAAAATTTGATAGTAAAAGAAAAATATAAAAAGAGAAAAATAAAAGCAATAAAATCCCCTTGTTCAAAATACAAAATGAACAAAATCCCTACCCCTTAAAATTGAATAAAATAAGGGTGATGAGCTTGAACCCTTGGAATTCTCATTTATTCGAAAATCATGAGGTAAGCCCCATAACAGGTGATTTGTGCCCAAATTGCTTGGCCTTGGGTAATTCCTTTTTGTGGGACGACATGTCTATCACATTAGCAACCTTTTTTATAGACCTTTGTCCGCTTGTGGATTAGCTAGCTTTTGGCGATTTGACTTACATAGTAGTCTAGTATGGTTTCATACATAAAATCATGGTTAACAAACCTTTCATTTGCACACACCTTGGTTCATTCAAGTTCGCTTTATCATTACCTTACTCAAAATTGGTAAATAAACATTACCAAGCACACACATTTAATCCTTGAGAGATTTTGTGTCATTATGATATGTCAGAATAGATAACAAACTCACAGGTGCACACACTGGGTTCCTGATAAATTTGAACTTGCCTTTGAAATAAATTAAAATATTTCTTTGAAATTTTTTAGAATTATTAATTATTCATACCCTCGGACATGGCATTTTCAAATTCATATATCATTATGCATTTTTGGTACTTTTCAATGATGGTATAAATTCCTAAGTAAACATTATTTCAAAATTTCACACTTAGGAACATTATGCCTAGTGCAAATTATTTTTATTTTCAGTTTATCAAAAGAAATTTCCAAAAACATGTAATAAAACTATTATAAATTTCATTTTGATTTTCGCAATGATGGTATGATTCCTAAGTAATTATTATTTAACCTTCAAACTTAGGAATTCCATGCCTAGCGCAAGTCCTCCCTCTAAATTTTTCATGTCCAAAATTATTACATAAAAATAAAAATTTCATAATCTTTTAAACATGTGACATAATCATTTTTCTCATACAAATTGTATTTTAGAAATAAACAAATTTCATATCATCATGCATTTTATTTTAATTTTTGCGATGATGATATGATTCCTATGTAATTATTATTTAACCTTAAGAATATTAATATTAATTAAGAATCATTCTTAAGCAACTGACCATTTTAGTAATATTAATTTTCTCCATAACAAGATCAAAAGCTTCATGACTTAGCAAGAATTCACCTCCACCAATGGTCATATAATAGCATGACATCCTCGGAGACACATATTGTTAAACCTCTTCAAACATCTTATCACACAAAATCCAATTCCATTTTCACATACATTCTATCATTCCATCTACTTTTAAGCATGATAAAAACCAAATATCTATACAAAGCATGATTACTAAAAATATAAAAACATGATTAAAAAATGCAAACTCACCACACAATTACACAAAGTCACATCAATAGAAATATCATATATATATATCAATCATCATCATCCAATATATACATCATCAAAATCGACTAGTATGCCACAATATCTACCACTAGCATACTCAGTCACCAAAAATAGAATCTAAGGACCATCTCTAAACCCCCTAGAGCCCCTAGATCTTTGAGCATCGTCACCTCCACCAAGTGTTAGCGATGGTCGAAATTGACCTGCCATTGTGTCTCTATGAGGACGTCGCTCTAGTAGTAGAGTGAGACGATGACTCTACCTGAATAGGATCTATGATATTCGTAGGTATTTACTGTCTCTGATCAGGTGGTATTGTTGGAAAATACAAAGTTTGGTAGAATTTGGTTTGACGAATAGACCGCACCAGCTCATCCCCTAACCTGCTCCTCTTGAAATGGGTTATATGTGATGCTTTCGGAGCAGGAACCACTACTCCCTGAGCCCATATGGCTCAAATGATACCTAGCATGTGCCAACTCGGCCTCTATATCCTTGATCTTGGTCTTTTGGGTGGAATTCTCCACCCTCAACCATGTAATCTTGGCATCATACTCTGTAGTTCCGCTACTCTCCCCTACCTCCAAAATTCTCTTGCCCTTATCGGGTAACTCTAGTACCTATGCCTGTTGAAGAGGCACCCCTCTCTCCTATGAGGATGATATCCTCCTCTCCTAATTGTGGCCCCACTACCTATGGATCAAGTAGTCATCCCGCACGTGAGGTTGGGCCCTCTCTAAGACCACCTATAAATCAATATAACATTCTTGGAAGACTTGATCCACTACACGATGAATCATGCTCCTCCACACTATCAACTTGGTAGGCCTAATACCAGCATACCACTAATGGTATCTATCCATCACCCCTACATCATTCTTAGTTGTTGTCTCTACTAGAGCATCATCCAACTCAAGATCCAAAAATTTGGTCATATCGAGAGCCCCACTAAAAGTAGTAGGATCTCGAATAGATCAAGTAAAAATGATATTCGTATAAGGAGGAATATCCTCTCTGAGCCCAAACTGGTGTTGCACCTGATCAAAATGGTGCAACTCTACCTCTCCCGCATGAATCTATATCCAAATGGTTTTTCTGACATAGAACAACTCATATGCATCCTCCCCCCATTCTGGTAGCCCTCTCTAAGACCTCCACATAATATCATTTGGTAATAACTCATCTAGGAGTCGCCTCACTCCACTAAGAGTAACCTGTCTCCCCCGTACTCCTTGTAAAGGCTAATAGAACACCCTAGGCCTATCATCCTCTACACTAGGCTCAACATCTGCTACTTGAACTAATGGAAGCCCTATGGGCCGCTAGATGGCTATGTGCTCCCAGCACCAGACCTATAATAAGGAAGTCAAAATGAGGCCCTTTCCCTTCTTATAGACAACTCTATGAAGAAATATGTAGAGCTAGCATAAGAGGAAGGGACCCCAAGCAAAGCGGATGCTCTGATCCCTTATATCATATCGAATCTATGCTTCTAATCATATGGATTCATGAAATTATCACTAAGAATGTAAATTCAATATGAAAATTAAAGGTATATACAAAAATAATTGCAATAACTTAATGTGCTCACAGTGGGGTAAAGTAGATCCAAGCTCCAAGTTTGATCCTTCACCTGCAACAAAAGCAACTCAAATAATGCAAAATGACCATTAACCCTGGTTGAGGGATGGAATGCTACTTTTAAAACCTTCAGGGTGTTCATACGTTGCACAATTATGGGGTTAGTTGTCATTTTTGTTAAGTAAATTTGGTATTTTTCCATTCTAAGCAAATCTATGTGACCAACTTTTTTGGTTGCGTGGATTCACAGAAGTTGCAGGATTGGGACAATTTTGGGCTGAATCATAACAAAAATCCAACAACGTTCACCAAATTAACTATTTGCCTATCTTGGATAAATCCACGTGAGATATTTTTTGATTGTGTGGATTTTCTAAAATAGGAAAAAGATAAAATATAGTTAGTGAACAACTCTGATGGCATGGGAGAGAAAAACAACTATTTTTTTATCGTGTGGATTTGCTAAAACAAGAAAAAGATAAAATATAGTTAGTAAACAACTCTGATGGCATGGGAGAGAAAAAGTTGGTTTGAGTGGTGAACTTCACATGAGTTATAGGAGGGAAGGGAATTTTAAAATGGCTACTCTATTAGGTAGTCTAGTTTAGTTCAAATTGTGAGAAACATACTTTATGTCTCTTGATGTTCCTAAATCCATGCCATTTTAAGCTTAGTTTCTAAATCTATGTATTTCTTACTTTACTCTACAAACCACCCTTTGTTAGTTTGTCTAGCTAGGATCATAGGAACCATCCTACTCCATAGGTTGACTTACAAGAACTCTCATTTTTGGGTCTTTCAGTATTTTTCAAGGTCTTGAGGGCGTAACACATCCACTGAGGTATATTTTGAACCAAGAATTTTTGGCATACTTGGTGGGACCCAAATCTCACCTACTTAATTGAGTAGAAATTTGGTGATATTTTTCTCTAATAGATCAAAACCCAATCACCTGGTGATTCCATTGAAATGATAAACCCAGATTGTGTTTAACTTGTAAGCTTTCTCATAAGAGCAAAAACTAAACAACTAGATGAACCAATACTATTTGTTGAATTACCTCCATTAGCATTTAGAAGATGTAGATACTCATCATCCCCTACTTCACCATCCTCTCCAAACTATATAGAAATTCAAGGATCTACACAAATCATTTCTCAATTTGTACATTCAGTTAGACCCAAATAAAAAGCTCAAATCCTACCTCTTCAAAAAATTTACAACTGGAATAACATAGGACCATTAAACTTGGTAAACCAAAATCTCATTCCTCAAGCAGCACTAAAGGCCTTGCCAACTTATAATGGCACTAGAAAAATATCCTATGAGCATTGTCAAGATGTAGCTTCCTTAGTTGCAATACATAATATCCTAGATGAGGATATAATGATAATATTGTTGTTAATATCATTCAGAGGTAAGGTACTTTATTGATACCAAACTCTTTAGGATGCTTACATCAATTCATGGGCATAGCTTGCTAGTATACTAGTGTAAGAATTTAAAAAACAAGCAATATGTTATCCTTGTTATCCTTGTTTACCACTATACAAATATATCCTTAGGAAGTAATAATGGACTTTAACATTAGGTTCAACAAAACATGGAAAAGAGTGCCACAAGAAATTAGGCCAAAAAATCCCTAGGCACTATACTATTACTTTTGTGCTTTCAACCTAGACTTAAGCTTGGTAATACAATAGTCTACTATTTTAGTGTTTCCAAAAATCTATCAAGTAGCTATAACTACAAAAAATACCTTGATGGCCACAAATAAACTTCCTCCTAGGAATGTAATACCCATATTTCTAGAAATATTGCAACAATAACAAGTACCAATTACAATCACTAACATTCCAAATCTATCTTCAATCCCTACATTTAAATTTCCAACATTACCAACAAATCCACCAACTTCAACATTACTACTGCCTCCTGCAATACTTGCATTATTGGATTCTAAACCTCAAATAATTAGCATGAATGAAATAATTATTGCATTAAAAAATTGACAAATGAAATCACCACCATGGAAAGGAGAGAAGCTAAAAGGAATTTCCAACATCATAAATCTCCATATACGGTAAAACATTAAGGATTTTCTTCTAGTAAAGCTCATGCAAGACCAAGTTAGTGTATAATAATAAAAAATGTGATCCTTTTACTTTTGAATTAGAAGTAAATTATTGGTGCTCTACTTACAATGATCCACATGGTGAAATCTATGTTTCACCAACATCAGATGCAAAAAATTAAAGTTAAAAAGGTACAAAAACATAATGTTTGCATTAATTACCTTGAAATTTGTGCCTACTTGATGAGATCATACTATGACCTCCTAAATCGTAGTATGATATCTTAAATAGTAATACGATTTTAGTCATACAATTTTTGTGATCGATGTATGATATCGCTGATCGTAATACGATCTTGTTCAGAAACATAAATTTCAAAAGTGGAAAACGACAAAAATTAGTTGAACAACTTTTTGTCCTCACCTATGTAACTGTGCAGAAAATGCGATATCATATCTGTTCGGCCTTGTCCAGCTTAGAATAAGTTGTAACAATCCAACTTCCTCCCTATTTTGGACACTCCTTCCTGCCTATTTAACCAGATTTCTCATCCTAAAATTCTCCTGACTCCTCATATTTAGAATTATGTCGCTTAATTATGCAATTTAAGTTCTAGATACTTTGGTGTTGTGTGCAATATCAGAGGATATTTTTGCAAAGCAAAGGACATTGTTGCAGATCAAAGGATACGATATCATTAATCATCATATGATATCATTTTTTGGCATACGATCTTGTCCTACAGGCTACGATATTACCTGCAACTCACTTGGAGGCAACCCCAAGCTCTGGTTTGCATCTTCTAATTATGTTTCATTGCATTAGTTGTTCATTTAGCATCCCTTATTTCATAGAATACTAGATGTATGCATTAGCATCCCTGGAGTTCACCTAATCTCATATAAGTGCATGTTTTATGTAGTTTTGAACATTTGTAAGTTAATTCATGTTATATAGTTATCTAATAGCCAACATTAAATCTTAATTATTCTTATAAGCATCAATACAATTCTTAGTTTTTTTTCTCTCTATCTGTATTTTTGTTAATTATTGGAAAAATTAGAGTAGTTTGTCTCTGTTTGTAAGATGATCTTGCAGATCGTAATACGATCCTACAGAATCATAGTACAATATTGACCTTTTTCATATGATCTAGACTACACTCAAAATTTAGAATCTCCATCAGACATCCGGATGTAGGTAAGGTTTAAAATCACTTTTTAAACATTGCATTTGTATTTTTGAATTTTGTTTGTTGTTTACATTGGAATGAAAATTGCATATAGGATAGAATAATTGAATTTTGGCCAAACCTAGGTGTATGCATGATTTGGTCAAAACAAATCCCAAACCTAGGCTCAAAAACTGCCATAATTTTTTTCCTGGTGAACCCAACCCATTCATTGAAAAATCACCATAAGACGGTAGGAATTCAAGTACCTCTCCTCTGAGGTGTAGACCATTCATTCTCTCATTCCCCTCTAAGTCTCATATCCATTAGCCTTGAGGAAAGGAGTGCGAGAATTTTTGGGCTACATTATTTGTTGAACCCGACATGAAACACATAAATACCATTCTGATTCATAAAATTAAAAAAAATCAAAGTCATTAGTTACATAATTGCATATCATCATAGATGGTAGATTACAAAATAAGAAGAGCCATTCTAATTAATGTTAGTACATTATTTTCAATCCAATAAATCTCTTCAATAGTTGGAAGTCCTAACTTACCATTTCAATAACATTAGAATGAACTTGATAGAAGATTAGTTATCATAGAAGCTATAAAATATGAACTTAAATAAATCATAAGATTTGATCTATCTAGAATCATGGATCCTGATATATTATCCTTTTATAATGATAGTAGTAGATCTTGCGAGAGATGGTTAGCAGATAATAGAGTCATTATCTCCCCAGGTCTATATTATTTTGAAGACTATATTGAGAATGCAATTGTCGTACATAAATTATTGTCTCATATAGAGAATCAAGAGATTGTCTTAATAGATAAAATAAGATTTAATATGGTTCCCAGAGCCTACTCAGGATGATCCACCTCTATCAAAATACCTAGAATTTTAAGGAATGGTAAACAAACAATAGATGAGTTTATGCAAGACCCACCTCAAAAAGAGCCTACTCAGGATGATCCTGATCAACCATTCATTAAATATTTAACTTTAGAATCAGATGATGAAAACATAAGTAAAGAAGAAGAAGGACAATATGATGTTCAACCTCAAATGGATGAGAAAGGTAATCTCATCTTTAAATCTACACAACATTTTACTGAATTTATAGAAGATAAAATAGAAATCATAAATCAAGTTATGAGAAGTTGCTCTCCGATTGGCTGGAATACCGATGCCACACATAAAACATAATCAAGCTAACCCATCTCAAAATGTGAGTCAAACTCCAACTCAAAACATCAATCAATCAGCACCTACAACAAATCCAAATCCTCAACAAAAATTATAGACTTTTGCTACAAATAAAAAGACTTCTATACCAAGAAAGGTTAGGAAAATACCAAATCCTAACAAGAATCAACAAAAGGTTCAACATAACACAGTTTCATCTTATAACACCATTCCTACAAGCAATTTGCATAATAGTGTTTCAATTGGTAATCCTTATGTAGCACAACCTTATCTTCGAAAACCTAATAATATGATGTAACAGAAACAACTTTTTGGACAACCTCATGGCCTTGAAGTCATGGTTAAACAGTTATCTTCTCACCTAGACCAAATATATCCCTACCATCCCTCATACAATTATCGAGAGATGTGTAGCCAACCCTTGGATCCTATGGTGATTGCCCAACCATACCCTAACCACTTCCCTATGCCTATTCTCCTGATATATAAAGGAACCGAAGATCCTATTGAGCATATTAGTATGTTTAGGATAGCTTCTCATGATATCGCATATGATGACTTGTTGCTAAATATGTTCCCAAAAAGTCTCGAAGGTATGGCATTAGAGTGGTACTATCAGTTGCCCACAAATTATTTGAGAAACTTTAAAGAGACAACAAAAATATTCATCCATCAGTTTAGTGCTTACATAAAGAGGCATGTGACCCTTAAGGATTTATACAACTTGAAATAGGGTAAAGATGAGAGCTTTGTTGAATTCTTGACTATGTGGAGATAATTGCTGGGAAAATTGCATTTTGCATTACCTCATCGTGAGATGTTGGACATTTTTATTGGTAATTTGCAAGAGCAGTTGTCTTATGAACTTTCTACTACTACAATAACCACCTTTGATCAATTTATAGATTTAGCAAGGAGATTTGAATATGCTCTTGTTAGAAGAGGTCGATTTAAGAAGAAATATGAAGATAAGTTTTCTAAAAATCAATACAAGAATAAACAAGTAGTAGGTGACGGAGTCATTGATAATATAAATACTGCACTTATTAATACTACATAAGTACTGAATAAATTTGTATTGAAAGTTACATATAAACCTCCAATAGAGTTTACAAAGTTAAATCAACCTTTAACCAAAATTTTACCTCAATTGTTAGAACGAGGTTTAATTCAGTTGCCCAACATACGGTAACTAGATACAATTGCATCTAGATTTAGAGTTGATTTACATTGCAATTTCCATAGAGTGGATGGACACTCAACCAATTATTATAAGAAGTTGAAATATATGATACAATATTTGATTGATAATAATAAAATGTTAGTGGAAAGTTTCCCACCAAAATAGAATGTTCAAAACAATGCTCAGAATAATACACAACACTAAATTTAGAATGCAAATCAAACCTTCCTAAGCATGGTAAAGAAGCAGTAAATCAGGCGCAACATCATAACGTTCCTCCTCCAACTAGGTATGTTGGAACCATTAGTGGTTTCGTACCTAATCAAGATATAGAAACATCATTTGGAACTACATTATTTGTAGTCACAAGTAGACCTATTCATAATATACAACCTTCACATCCATATGATATAGAGAGTGAGACAAAAAGTGATTTGGATATTACATCCAACAATTCGAATAGCTCTGAAGATGAATCAGAGGTTATTCTTCCTATCACGGACTTTATGGTCCTTGAAGAACCATTTCCTAGGAGGACCGCAACATGACCTTCATCACAACAATTACTCTCTAATGAGAAAGCAGTGAATGCTAGACTTCGGCCCATATATCATGGACATAGTAATGTTATAGGTAACATCAGATTTGTTAATAGACAACAAACACAGAACTCTCAAACACAAGATCAACATCAAAATTATAAATCAGCCCCATTCATATTAAAATATCCTACAAAATGGAATAATGCATCAAATGTACAACCAAAACCTCCTTATGATATTAATGAGCAACTTGCTAACATTATAGCAAGGATTTCTCTCTTGGATATTTTAAGGACTTCTTCCATACATAGAGAATAATTAATGCGTACATTAAGTACAATGATGGTACCACAATATATACAACCTGAGGTTGTTATAAATACTGTTATACCTCGAGAAATAGATTGCATTGATTTTCGAGATAAAGATATTCCTCTTCATAGTATGCATAAAGACAACCCTTTATATATTACAACATTGATTGGAGATGTAGCAAGAAAAGAGTTCTAATTTATAATGGCTCGTGCTTAAATATTTGCACTTTTGATTTCTACCAAATATTTGGATTTAGAAGTTATGAAATGAAGATAACTGAAATGATTATAAAAGCTTTTAATGATGAGACACAATAAACATGTGGAATTATATCAATTCCATTGTAGGTTGGTCTAAGCAATTTGGATATGACTGTAATTTTTGTACATTGTCTGCATCGTACAACATACTCTTAGGTCGCCCTTGGATCAACGCAATGAGATATGTGCCTTCCACCTTGCACCAATGCATAAAATTTAAATTTAAAAATCTATTGGTTACCATTCACGGTGATCCTAGACCATTTGACATTTGTGCTTTGGTAGAACTGATTGGGGTTCAATTTTGCCCCTCTTTGTTTGCAACTCACCCTAGTTTAGTTGCATCTCCTAAGCACACAAAAATTTTACCAAAGTTATCATCATCATCACCTTCATTAATTATATCTCCTTCTAACCCTACATCCACATCTTCTAAACCTACATCTTCTTCATCTACATCAACATCTTCTTCATCCATATCAAAATATCTTTAATATACATCCACATAATTTATATTTGCAACATCTAAAACTATAGAAGATACTCCTTCTACTTTATATTCTCTTACAAATGAATATCTACCTTATTTATCCATAATTCTCACAAAGGAAGAAAAATTCTCCACGCAAGATTCTCTTGCCCTAACTCAATTACTGCCATCTCCTCGTACATTAGGTTTTCCACAACCTATGGAAAGCATATATCATGGTGGAAGTTATGCATTTATTTATAAGGGATATGATTGAGGAAGAATAAGACCCATGAGTGTTACAATTGATCATGATGGATTTTATAGGTGTTATTTTTCTAATAAATATGAAAAATCAAAACCTATGATGCTTAAATTAGGATATAAAGGTAAAGGTTTAGGACCTTTTTAAATTGGTATAAAAGAACCCTTAGAGATAGAAGAATGGCTTGCCATATGTGGATTAGGTCTTTTTTCTACAAAGTGTCAATCATTCCCATTTGAGGATGACGATCATCTAATGTCATATAAATATTATCTAGATCAACAAGAATGCCTTAAATCTATGGGTAGGATATTCTCTTGTAATATGTTATCCATAGCTTACCCATAAATGTTTGTTGAACCAGATGAACAAATGGAAGGTGACATCTTCCATGACATATCTATTGAAGAATTCCTACATAATGGGTTTTATTTTTATGGATTTATACCATGTATATCTCATCTAGATGTTATAACCCCTCAAGAATAATTAGCCAAGTTAACCTTGGAAGAATTACAAGAAATGGGTGTTTCACCTGCTCCACCTAATTTTGAAAGAGACCTAAATATTGAATTGGAAAATGTTTTTCACCCAGGTGTTGTAGGTGAGTTGGAGAGGAGAGGGCAATCCTCCAAGGGAGGTCCCAGGTTCAAATATCCACCCTACCAAAAATCTGAATTGGGTATCCAAAATACAATTGATAGTGTTGGTACATGCAGGGTCGGGTGCGACCCCAGGGTGACTTTGATGGTGTAGAACCCCCTGTTCGTGGTCTCTTAGACCAAGGATTTTTCTCTTAAAAAACAAAAAGTGGAAAATTTTTTGGAAATCAATATTGGTACAAAAGAGAATCCTCGCATAGTTAATATTGGATTAGAATTAAGTAAAGAAAAACAAAAATAATACATCACATTTCTCACAGAATACGGTGATGTATTTTCTTGGACATATATAGATATGCCTGGTCTAGATCCTTTTGTGGTTATGCACCATCTAGTAGTGCATCCGGATGCAAAACCAGTTAAACAAAAACTTAGAAAGATGCATCCTAAAGTCACCCTACTAGTCAAAAGTGAGTTACAAAAACTCCTTGATGTGACTTTTATTCAAGCCATTGATTATGCTAATTGAATTTCCAATGTTGTCCCAGTAACTAAGAAAGAAGCTACTAAGATTAGGGTTTGCACGGATTTTAGAGACATTAATTTTCCATGCCCTAAAGATGATTTTCCTCTTCCTAATATGGATCAAATCATTGATTTTACATCCGAAAATGGAATGTTATCCCTTATGGATGCCTTTTCAAGATATAATCAAATTTGAATAGCTCTCGAAGATCAACCTTAAATAGCCTTCATCACCCCTTGGGGGACATTTTGTTGGAAGGTAATGCCTTTTTGTTTAAATAATGCAGGTGCAACATATCAGAGAGCTATGACATACATCTTTCATGACATGATGTATGATTTAAGAAAAGTGTTTGATCGGTTGAGGGAATATCTTATCCATTTAAACCCAACTAAATGTGTATTTGGAGTTAAGTCAGGTAAATTATTAGGGGTAATTTTTTCTATGCATGGCATAGAAATTGATCCCCTCAAAATTAAGGCTATCTTAGATATGCCATCTTCTAAAAATATATCTGAATTACAAAGTTTACAAGGTAAACTTCAATCTATTCGTCGCTTCATTGATAAATTGGTGGATAAAACAGGACCTTTTCTTAAATTGCTTAAAAATAATATCCCTTTTCAATGGGATGATGAATTTAAAGAATATTTTGAACATATTAAACAATATATTTTAAATCCACCAGTGTTTGTTCCTCCTAATCCTGATCGCCCATTTATTTTATATATATCTACTTCGAAACTTGCACTTGGAGCTATGTTAGCTCAAATTGATGATGAAAAGAAAGAACGAGAAACTTACTATATTAGTATAACATTAATAAGTTATGAAACTTGTTATACTTCATTAGAGAAACTTTGTTTAGTAGTTGATTTTTCTACGCAAAAATTGCATCATTACATGCTTAGTCAGAAAACTTATGTCATTGCTAAATCTGATCCATTAAGATACTTGATGAGTCGACCTTATTTTTTGGGCCGCACAGCTAAGTGGGTTCTCACTCTAAGTGATTTTGAACTCACGTTCATTGGTCAAAAATCTATTAAAGGTCAAATTATAGCTGACTAGTTAGCTACTGCACCTTTAGAGTCTACTCATCCCCTCATCATTGAGTTTCCTAATGAATGCCTCAATTTAGAGTAAGTTCATTCTAAAACATGGTATTTATATTTTGATGGAGCTTAATGCATGAGTGGTGATGGTGCAGGTATTATTTTGATGTCTCCTAAAAATCACCTCATACCTTTATCTTTTAAATTGCAATTCGCTTACACTAATAATACTGCTAAATATGAGGCTCTAATTCTTGGATTACGAGCCACCCTAGCATTAAAAATAAAATATTAATTAGTTTTTGGTGATTCTCAACTTGTGATAAATCAAATCAATGACATTTATCAGACACGAGATGAGAAAATTTACCCTTATAAAGCTTATGTCCTTCAATTCCTATCATTATTTGAAAAGGTCACTTTAGAAGCCATTCCTAGAACTAGTAATCATGTTGTTGATGTTATGGTTGTGGCTACTTCCTTATTGCCTTTGGAGTTGGATGACGAATATGCTACCATCATCATTTTCCGACTCCAAGAACATACTTTCGCTAAATCATTTCTAGAGCCATTGGATGTGTTTCTAATAAATGAAACCACTCTTGAGCCTTGGTATATAGATATCTTCAACTTTATCCAGAAGGGAATTATACCTGAATGTCTTGATAGGAATAAACATAGATTGATATGCAAGCAAGTCATTTACTTCATAATCATTGGTAATACCTTATATAGAAGGTCTTTTGAAGGTATCTTACTAATATGTTTAAATTCAGAAGAGTCTCAAAAAATTTTGAGTGAATTCCATGATGGATCTTGTGGAGGACACTTTAGTGGTAATGCCATTGCTAAGAAACTCCTTAGGATAGGATATTTCTGGCCTACCATGGAAAAATATGCACATGACTATGTGCATCGTTGTGAAAAGTGTCAAAAGCATGCTGACTTTTTCCATGCTCTTGTTCAAGAACTCCAAGCCATATCATCCCCTTGGCCATTTTCTAAATGGGTTCTACACATCATTGGTAAAATAAATCCTATTTCATCTGATGGCCATAAATTCATAATAATTACAACTGAGTATTTTACGAAGTGGGTAGAAGTTATACCTTTAGCTTCTTGCATGGGAGCTCAAGTTCCTAAATTCATCCTTAATCAAATCATTTTTAGATTTGAAATTTCTTCAAATATCATTTTTGACAATAGAACTTGCTTTAAAAACAAATATGTTAAGAAACTATGTCAAAAATATAAAGTCCAACATCATTGGTCTACTCCCTATTATCCACAGGGTAATGGCCAAGCTGAAGCATCAAATAAAACTTTAATTAAAATCCTTAAAATATTGGTTAATAAATCAGGTTGTGACTGACATGTACAATTATATCCTACCTTGTGGGCTTATCGAACTAGTATTCGTACTCCCACTGGTGCTACACATTTTGTCTTGGTTTATGGCACTGAAGCTATTTTTCCATTTGAGCTAGAAGTTCCTTCTTTAGATCTTTTACTTCAATATGTTGAATTAGGAGATGAATATCATGCTGGTAGACTCAGTCAGTTGGAAATTCTATATGAAAAGCGCATTTATGCTTTAGAACACATTTGTGCTTATCAAGACAAACTTAAAAGAGCATATTCAAAGAAAGTCCATAATCGATATTTTGAAATTGGTGATCTAGTCTTAAAAGAAAATAAAAAAATACAAATGCAAGAAAATACCATAAAGGTAAATTTCAACCTAATTTGCTTGGGCCATATATTATCACTACTAAATTTGGATCAGGTGTGTATTTATTGGCAACCTTGGATGGAAAATATCTCAAGGAACCCATGAATATTATGCATCTCGAAAGATAATATGCCTAAAATCAAAGGTCTCATCACTGTACATAATTGTATATAATATTCACATTTCAGTAATTTAAAATCTTAAAATCAAATCAAAAAAAGTATTAAACTATCCAAAAATATTTTAATTATTTGCATTGTCATTTCCTGAAATTTGGAAGATATATTTTCCTTTATTTCGAATAAATTCAGAAGTTATCTTGAATCATGCACTAAATTTCACATAATTATTATTTTGATTTCATCGCCATGATTATAAATCTCTCTTGTATCAAATATCACTATTAATTCAATAAATAAAATTTTGAGTTTAGGGAAATGATCCTGCTACTTCTTGAACCAAGTACACACTTTCAAATATTAAAATTATTTGTTGCAAATTCAAAAAATAATAATACATAGTAGTCTTAGATCCTTAAGCGAAACGTTTCCCCTGCTATCCTATCATGAGCATGGTCTAGAATTTTTTATAATTGGCAAAAGGAAAAGCTCACCCCTACTTGAATAAAATCCCTTGCTCTACACCTAATCTAAGCAAGTATCCTGAAAAAGAAAGAAAAGAAAGAAAAAGAAAAATAAGAGAAAAAAATCAAGAAAATTTGATAGTAAAAGAAAAATATAAAAAGAGAAAAATGAAAGCAATAAAATCCCCTTGTTCAAAATACAAAATGAACAAAATCCCTACCCCTTAAAATTGAATAAAATAAGGGTGATGAGATTGAACCCTTGGAATTCTCATTTATTCGAAAATCATGAGGTAAGCCCCATAACAGGTGATTTGTGCCCAAATTGCTTGGCCTTGGGTAATTCCTTTTTGTGGGACGACATGTCTATCACATTAGCGACCTTTTTTATAGACCTTTGTCCGCTTGTGGATTAGCTAGCTTTTGGCGATTTGACTTACATAGTAGTCTAGTATGGTTTCATACATAAAATCATGGTTAACAAGCCTTTCATTTGCACACACCTTGGTTCATTCAAGTTCGCTTTATCATTACCTTAATCAAAATTGGTAAATAAACATTACCAAGCACACACATTTAATCCTTGAGAGATTTTGTGTCATTATGATATGTCAGAATAGATAACAAACTCACAGGTGCACACACTAGGTTCCTGATAAATTTGAACTTGCCTTTGAAATAAATTAAAATATTTCTTTGAAATTTTTTAGAATTATTAATCATTCATACCCTCGGACATGGCATTTTCAAATTCATATATCATTATGCATTTTTTTTACTTTTCAATGATGGTATAAATTCCTAAGTAAACATTATTTCAAAATTTCACACTTAGGAACATTATGCCTAGCACAAATTATTTTCATTTTCAGTTTATCAAAAGAAATTTCCAAAAACATGTAATAAAACTATTATAAATTTCATTTTGATTTTCATGATGATGGTATGATTCCTAAGTAATTATTATTTAACCTTCAAACTTAGGAATTCCATGCCTAGCGCAAGTCCTCCCTCTAAATTTTTCATGTCCAAAATTATTACATAAAAATAAAAATTTCATAATCTTTTAAACATGTGACATAATCATTTTTCTCATACAAATTGTATTTTAGAAATAAACAAATTTCATCTCATCATGCATTTTATTTTAATTTTTGCGATGATGGTATGATTCCTAAGTAATTATTATTTAACCTTAAGAATATTAATATTAATTAAGAATCATTCTTAAGCAACTAACCATTTTAGTAATATTAATTTTCTCCATAACAAGATCAAAAGCTTCATGACTTAGCAAGAATTCACCTCCACCAATGGTCATATAATAGCATGACATCCTCGGAGACGCATATTGCTAAACCTCTTCAAACGTCTTATCACACAAAATCCAATTCCATTTTCACATACATTCTATCATTCCATCTTCTTTTAAGCATGATAAAAACTAAATATCTATACAAAGCATGATTACTAAAAATATAAAAACATGATTAAAAAATGCAAACTCACCACACAAATACACAAAGTCACATCAATAAAAATATCATATATATATATATATATATATATATATATATATATATATATATATATATATATATATTCAATCATCATCATCCAATATATACATCATCAAAATCGACTAGTATGCCACAATATCTACCACTAGCATACTCAGTCACCAAAAATAGAATCTAAGGACCATCTCTAAACCCCCTAGAGCCCCTAGATCTTTGAGCATCGTCACCTCCACTAGGTGTTAGCAATGGTCGAAACTGACCTGCCATTGTGTGTCTATGAGGACATCGCTCTAGTAGTAGAGTGAGACGATGACTCTACCCGAATAGGATCTATGATATTTCCTGTCTCTGATCGGGTGGTACGGTTGCAAAATACAAAGTTTAGTAAAATTTGGTTTGACGAATAGACCGCACCAACTCAGCCCCTAACCTGCTCCTCTTGGAATGGGTTATACGTGATGTTGTCGGAGTAGGAACCACTGCTCCCTGAGCCCATCTGGCTCAAATGAGACCTAGCATGTGCCAACTCAGCCTCTATATCCTTGATCTTGGTCTTTTGGGTGGAATTCTCCACCCTCAACCATGTAATCTTGGCATCATGCTATGTAGTTCTGCTACTCTCCCCTACCTCCAAAATTATCTTGCCCTTCTCGGGTAACTCTAGTCCCTATTCCTGATAAAGAGGCACCCCTCTCTCCTATGAGGGTGATATCCTCCTCTCCTAATTGTGGCCCCACTACCTATGGATCAAGTGGTCATCCTGCACGTGAGGTTGGGCCCTCTCTAAGACCACCTATAAATCAATCTAACGTTCTTGGAAGACTTGATCCACTACACGATGAATCATGCTCCTCCACACTATCAACTTGGTAGGCCTAATACCAGCATACCACTGATGGTATCTATCCATCACCCCTACATCATTCTTAGTTGTTGTCTCTACTAGAGCATCATCCAACTCAAGATCCAAAAATTTGGTCATATCGAGAGCCCCACTAAAAGTAGTAGGATCTCGAATAGATCAAGTAAAAATGATATTCCTATAAGGAGGAATATCCTCTCTGAGCCCAACCTGGTGTTGCACCTGATCATAATGGTGCAACTCTACCTCTCCCTCATGAATCTGTATCCAAATGGTTTTTCTGACACAGACCAACTCATATGCATCCTCCCCCCATTCTGGTAGCCCTCTCTAAGACCTCCACATAATATCATCTGGTAATAACTCATCTAGGAGTCGCCTCACTCCACTAAGAGTAACCTGTCTCCCCCGTACTCCTTGTAAAGGCTAATAGAACACCCTAGGCCTATCATCCTCTACACTAGGCTCAACATCTGCTACTTGAACTAATGGAAGCCCTATGGGCCGCTAGATGGCTATATGCTCCCAGCACCAGACCTATAAGAAGGAAGTCAAAATGAGGCCCTTTCCCTTCTTATAGACAACTCTATGAAGAAATATGTAGAGCCAGCATAAGAGGAAGGGACCCCAAGCAAAGCGGATGCTCTGATCCCTTATATCATATCGAATCTATGCTTCTAATAATATGGATTCATGAAATTATTACTAAGAATGTAAATTCAATATGAAAATTAAAGGTATTTACAAAAATAATTGCAATAACTTAATGTGCTCACAGTGGGGTAAAGTAGATCCAAGCTCCAATTTTGATCCTTCACCTGCAACAAAAGCAACTCAAATAATGCAAAATGACCATTAACCCTGGTTGAGGGATGGAATGCTACTTTTAAAACCTTCAGGGTGTTCTTAAGTTGCACAATTAGGGGGTTAGTTGTCATTTTTGTTAAGTAAATTTGGTATTTTTCCATTCTAAGCAAATCTATGTGACCAACTTTTTTGGTTGCTTGGATTCACAGAAGTTGCAGGATTGGGACAATTTTGGGCTGAATCATAACAAAAATCCAACAACGTTCACCAAATTAACTATTTGCCTATTTTGGATAAATCCACGTGAGATATTTTTTGATTGTGTGGATATTCTAACATAAGAAAAAGGCAAAATATAGTTAGTGAACAACTCTGATGGCATGGGAGAGAAAAACAACTATTTTTTTATCGTGTGGATTTTCTAAAACAAGAAAAAGATAAAATATAGTTAGTAAACAACTCTGATGGCATGGGAGAGAAAAAGTTGGTTTGAGCGGTGAACTTCACATGAGTTATAGGAGGGAAGGGAATTTTAAAATGGCTACTCTATTAGGTAGTCTAGTTTAGTTCAAATTGTGAGAAACATACTTTATGTCTCTTGATGTTGTTAAATCCATGCCATTTTAAGCTTAGTTTCTAACTCTACGTATTTCTTACTTTACTCTACAAACCACCCTTTGTTAGTTTGTCTAGCTAGGATCATAGGAACCATCTTACTCCATAGGTTGACTTACAAGAACTCTCATTTTTGGGTCTTTCAATATTTTTCAAGGTCTTGAGGGCGTAACACATCCACTGAGGTATATTTTGAACCAAGACTTTTGGTCATACATTGTGGGACCCAAATCTCACCTACTTAATTGAGTAGAAATTTGGTGATATTTTTCTCTAATAGATCAAAACCCAATCACCTGGCGATTCCATTGAAATGATAAACCCAGATTGTGTTTAACTTGTAATATTTCTCATAAGAGAAAAAACTAAACAACTAGATGAACCAATACTATTTGTTGAATTACCTCCATTAGCATTTAGAAGATGTAGATACTCATCATCCCCTACTTCACCATCCTCTCCAAACTATATAGAAATTCAAGGATCTACACAAATCATTTCTCAATTTGTACATTCAGTTAGACCCAAATAAAAAGCTCAAATCCTACCTCTTCAAAAAATTTACAACTGGAATAACATAGGACCATTAAACTTGGTAAACCAAAATCTCATTCCTCAAGTAGCACTAAAGGCCTTGCCAACTTATAATGGCACTGGAAAAATATCCTATGAGTATTGTCAAGATGTAGCTTCCTTAGTTGCAATACATAATATCCTAGATGAGGATATAATGATAAGATTGTTGTTAATATCATTTAGAGGTAAGGTACTTTATTGATACCAAACTCTTTAGGATTCTTACATCAATTCATGGGCATAGCTTGCTAGTATACTAGTGTAAGAATTTAAAAAACAAGCAAATATGTTATCCTTGTTATCCTTGTTTACCACTATACAAATATATCCTTAGGAAGTAATAATGGACTTTAACATTAGTTTCAACAAAACATGGAAAAGAGTGCCACAAGAAATTAGGCCAACAAATCCCTAGGCACTATACTGTTACTTTTGTGCTTTCAACCTAGACTTAAGCTTGGTAATACAATAGTCTACTATTTTGGTGTTTCCAAAAATCTATCAAGTAGCTATAACTATAGAAAATACCTTTATGGCCACAAATAAACTTCCTCCTAGGAATGTAATACCCATATTTCTAGAAATATTGCAACAATAACAAGTACCAATTACAATCACTAACCTTCCAAATCTATCTTCAATCCCTACATTTAAATTTCCAACATTACCAACAAATCCACCAACTTCAACATTACTACTGCCTCCTGCAATACTTGCATTATTGGATTCTAAACCTCAAATAATTAGCATGAATGAAATTTTTTTTGCATTAAAAATTTGACAAATGAAATCACCACCATGGAAAGGAGAGAAGCTAAAAGGAATTTCCAACCTCATAAATCTCCATATACGGTAAAACATTAAGGATTTTCTTCTAGTAAAGCTCATGCAAGACCAAGTTAGTGTATAATAATAAAAAATGTGATCCTTTTACTTTTGAATTAGAAGTAAATTATTGGTGCTCTACTTACAATGATCCACATGGTGAAAGCTATGTTTCACCAACATCAGATGCAAAAAATTAAAGTTAAAAAGGTATAAAAACATAATGTTTGCATTAATTACCTCGAAATTTGTGCCTACTTGATGAGATCATACTATGACCTCCTAAATCGTAGTATGATATCTTAAATAGTAATACGATTTCAGTCATACAATATTTGCGATCGATGTATGATATCGCTGATCGTAATACGATCTTGTTCAGAAACATAAATTGCAAAAGTGGAAAACGACAAAAATTAGTTGAACGACTTTTTGTCCTCACCTATGTAACTGTGTAGAAAATGCAATATCAGATCTGTTCGGCCTTGTCCTGCTTATAATAAGTTGTAACAATCCAACTTCCTCCCTATTTTGGACACTCCTTCCTGCCTATTTAACCATATTTCTCATCCTAAAATTCTCCTGACTCCTCGTATTTAGAATTATGTCGCTTAATTATGCAATTTAAGTTCTAGATACTTTGGTGTTGTGTGCAATATCAGAGGATATTTTTGCAGAGCAAAGGACATTGTTGTAGATCAAAGGATACAATATCATTAATCATCATATGATATCATTTTTTGGCATACGATCTTGTCCTACAGGCTACGATATTACCTGCAACTCACTTGGAGGCAACCCTAAGCTCTAGTTTGCATCTTCTGAATATATTTCATTGCATTAGTTGTTCATTTAGCATCCCTTATTTCATAGAATACTAGATGTATGCATTAGCATCTCTGGAGTTCACCTAATATTATATAAGTGCATGTATTATGTAGTTTTGAAAATTTGTGAGTTAATTCATGTTATATAGTTATCTAATAGCCAACATTAAAGCTTAATTATTCTTATAAGCATCAATACAATTCTCAGTTTTTTTTCTCTCTATCTGTTTTTTTGTTAATTCTTGGAAAAATTAGAGTAGTTTGTCTTTGTTTGTAATATGATCTTGTAGATCGTAATATGATCCTGCAGAATCATAGTACAATATTGACCTTTTGCATATGATCTAGACTACACTCAAAATTTAGAATCTCCATCAGACATCCGGATGTAGGTAAGGTATAAAATCACTTTTTAAACATTGCATTTGTATTTTTGAATTTTTTTTTACGTTTACATTGGAATGAAAATTGCATATAGGATAGAATAATTGAATTTTGGCCAAACCTAGGTGTATGCATGATTTGGTCAAAACAAATCCCAAACCTAGGCTCAAAAATTGCCATAAATTTTTTACTGGTGAACCCAACCCATTCATTGAAAAATCACCATAAGACGGTAGGAATTCAAGTACCTCTCCTCTGAGGTGTAGACCATTCATTCTCTCATTCCCCTCTAAGGCTCATATCCATTAGCCTTGAGGAAAGGAGTGCAAGAATTTTTGGGCTACATTATTTGGTGAACCCGACATGAAACACATAAATACCATTCTGATTCATAAAATAAAAAAAATCAAAGTCATTAGTTACATAATTGCATATCATCATAGATGGAAGATTACAAAATAAGAAGAGCCATTCTAATTAATGTTAGTACATTATTTTCAATCCAATAAATCTCTTCAATAGTTGGAAGTCCTAACTTACCATTTCAATAACATTAGAATGAACTTGATAGAAGATTAGTTATCATAGAAGCTATAAAATATGAACTTAAATAAATCATAAGATTTGATCTATCTAGAATCATGAATCCTGATATATTATCCTTTTATAATGATAGTAGTAGATCTTGCGAGAGATGGTTAGCAGATAATAGAGTCATTATCTCCCCAGGTCTATATTATTTTGAAGACTATATTGAGAATGCAATTGTAGTACATAAATTATTGTCTCATATAGAGAATCAAGAGATTGTCTTAACAGATAAAAGAAGATTTAATATGGTTCCCAGAGCTATACTCTATCGTGAATATTGTCATGAGTTATACTTTTGTATGCCTGGTTATGAAGTTGATTGTATCACCATAGCCCACTTCATAGAATTCTTGAAAACAATTTTCCAATTTGAAGAAGAATATTACATGACACCCGAAGAACTGGAACCTATTAATGATATCCATAGAATCTTTCAAAAATATTAAATATTTAGACTATAATATTTTCTATTTTGTTTTTCTTCATTCTTTTGCATTCTAAAATTACAAAAACCCAAAAACAATATCATATTAATTAGGTATATATAAAATATATATACCCCCAGAATTTGAACACATTATATATACAACATATATATTTTCAAAAACCTAATCTATCAAAATACCTAGAATTTTAAGGAATGGTAAACAAACAATAGATGAGTTTATGCAAGACCCACCTCAGAAAGAGCCTACTCAGGATGATCCTGATCAACCATTCATTAAATATTATGTAGCTTTAGAATCAGATGATGAAAACATAAGTAAAGAAGAAGAAGGACAATATGATGTTCAACCTCAAACGGATAAGAAAGGTAATCTCATCTTTAAATCTACACAACATTTTACTGAATTTATAGAAGATAACATAGAAATCATAAATCAAGTAATAGAAATAGAAGGTCAACTTCCCCCTAGAGATTACTCTATGGAGGTTGCTTTAGAAGTTGCTCTCCGATTGGCTGGAAGACCGATGCCACACATAAAACATAATCAAGCTAACCCATCTCAAAATGTGAGTCAAACTCCAACTCAAAACATCAATCAATCAGCACCTACAACAAATCCAAATCCTCAACAAAAATTACAGATTTTTGCTACAAATAAAAATACTTCTATACCAAGAAAGGTTAGTAAAATACCAAATCCTAACAAGAATCAACAAAAGGTTCAACATAACACAGTTTCATCTTATAACACCATTCCTACAAGCAATTTGCATAATAGTGTTTCAATTGGTAATCCTTATGTAGCACAACCTTATCTTCAAAAACCTAATAATATGATGTAACAGAATCAACTTTTTGGACAACCTCATGGCCTTGTAGTCATGGTTAAACAGTTAGCTTCTCACCTAGACCAAATATATCCCTACCATCCCTCATACAATTATCGGAAGATGTGTAGCCAACCCTTGGATCCTATGGTGATTGCCCAACCATACCCTAACCACTTCCCTATGCCTATTCTCCTGATATATAAAGGAACCGAAGATCCTATTGAGCATATTAGTATGTTTAGGATAGCTTCTTATGATATCGCATATGATGACTTGTTGCTAAATATGTTCCCAAAAAGTCTCGAAGGTATGGCATTAGAGTGGTACTATCAGTTGCCCAAAAATTATTTGAGAAACTTTGAAGAGACAACAAAAATATTCATCCATCAGTTTAGTGCTTACATAAAGAGGCATGTGACCCTTAAGGATTTATACAACTTGAAATAGGGTAAATATGAGAGCTTTGTTGAATTCTTGACTATGTGGAGATAATTGCTGGGAAAATTGCATTTTGCATTACCTCATCGTGAGATGTTGGACATTTTTATTGGTAATTTGCAAGAGCAGTTGTCTTATGAACATTCTACTACTACAATAACCACCTTTGATCAAGTTATAGATTTAGCAAGGAGATTTGAAGATGCTCTTGTTAGAAGAGGTCGATTTAAGAAGAAATATGAAGATAAGTTTTCTAAAAATCGATACAAGAATAAACAAGTAGTAGGTGACAGAGTCACTGATAATATAAATACTGCACTTATTAATACTACATAAGTACTGAATAAATTTGTATTGAAAGTTATATATAAACCCCCAATAGAGTTTACAAAGTTAAATCAACCTTTAACCAAAATTTTACCTCAATTGTTAGAACGAGGTTTAATTCAATTGCCCAACATACGATAACCAGATACAACTGCATCTAAATTTAGAGTTGATTTACATTGCAATTTCCATAGAGTGGATGGACACTCAACCAATTATTATAAGAAGTTGAAATATATGATACAATATTTGATTGATAATAATAAAATGTTAGTGGAAAGTTTCCCACCAAAACATAATGTTCAAAACAATGCTTAGAATAATACACAACAACACTAAATTCAGAATGCAAATCAAACCTTCCTAAGCATGGTAAAGAAGCAGTAAATCAGGCACAACATCATAACATTCCTCCTCCAACTAGGTATGTGGGAACCATTAGTGGTTTCGTACCTAATCAAGATATAGAAACATCATTTGGAACTACATTATTTGTAGTCACAAGTAGACCCATTCATAATATACAACCTTCACACCCATATGATATAGAGAGTGAGACAGAAAGTGATTTGGATATTACATCCAACAATTTGAATAGCTCTGAAGATGAATCAGAGGTTGTTCTTCCTATCACAGACTTTATGGTCCTTGAAGAACCATTTCCTAGGAGGACCGCAACACGACCTTCATCACAACAATTACTCTCTAATGAGAAAGCAGTGAATGCTAGACTTCGGCCCATATATCATGGACATAGTAATGTTATAGGTACCATCATATTTGTTACTAGACAACAAACACAAGATCAACATCAAAATTATAAATCAGCCCCATTCATATTAAAAGATCCTACAAAATGGAATAATGCATCAAATGTACAACCAAAACCTCCTTATGATATTAATGAGCAACTTGCTAACATTATAGCAAGGATTTCTCTCTTGGATATTTTAAGGACTTCTTCCATACATAGAGAAGAATTAATGCATACATTAAGTACAATGATGGTACAACAATATATACAACCTGAGGTTGTTATAAATACTGTTATACCTCGAGAAATAGATTGCATTGATTTTTGAGATAAAGATATTCCTCTTCATAGTATGCATAAAGACAACCCTTTATATATTACAACATTGATTGGAGATGTAGTAGTAAAAAGAGTTCTAATTTATAATGGCTCGTCCTTAAATATTTGCACTTTTGATTTCTACCAAATATTTGGATTTAGAAGTTATGAAATGAAGAGAACTGATATGATTATAAAAGCTTTTAATGATGAGACACAATAAACATGTGGAATTACATCAATTCCATTATAGGTTGGTCTAAGCAATTTGGATATGACTGTATTTTTTGTACATTGCCTGCATCGTACAACATACTCTTAGGTCGCCCTTGGATCAACGCAATGAGATATGTGCCTTCCACCTTGCACCAATGCATAAAATTTAAATTTAAAAATCTATTGGTTACCATTCACGGTGATCCTAGACCATTTGACATGTGTGATTTGGTAGAACTGATTGGGGTTCAATTTTGCCCCTCTTTGTTTGCAACTCACCCTAGTTTAGTTGCATCTCCTGAACACACAAAAATTTTACCAAAACTATCATCATCATCACCTTCATTAATTATATCTCCTTCTAACCCTACATCCACATCTTCTAAACCTACATCTTCTTCATCTACATCAACATCTTCTTCATCCACATCAACATCTCTTTCATATACATCCACATAATTTATATTTGCAACATCTAAAACTATAGAAGATACTCCTTCTACTTTATATTCTCTTACAAATGAATATCTACCTTATTTATCCATAATTCTCACAAAGGAAGAAAAATTCTCCACGCAACATTCTCTTGCCCTAACTCAATTACCGCCATCTCCTTGTACATTAGGCTTTCCACAACCTATGGAAAGCATATATCATGTTGGAAGTTATGCATTTATTTATAAGGGATATGATTGAGGAATAATAAGACCCATGAGTGTTACAATTGATCATGATGGATTTTCTAGGTGTTATTTTTCTGATAAATATGAAAAATCAAAACCTATGATGCTTAAATTAGGATATAAATGTAAAGGTTTAGGACCTTTTTAAATTGGTATAAAATAACCCTTAGAGATAGAAGAATGGCTTGCCAGATGTGGATTAGGTCTTTTTTCTATAAAGTGTCAATCATTCCCATTTGAGGATGATGATCATCTAATGTCATATCAATATTACCTAGATCAACAAGAATGCCTTAAATCTATGGGTAGGATATTCTCTTGTAATATGTTATCCATAGCTTACCCATAAATTTTTGTTGAACCAGATGAACAAATGGAAGGTGACTTTTGTGGTTATGCATAGATATTCTCTTGGACATATATAGATATGCCTGGTCTAGATCCTTTTGTGGTTATGCACCATCTAGTAGTGCATCCGGATGCAAAACCAGTTAAACAAAAACTTAGAAAGATGCATCCTAAAGTCACCCTACTAATCAAAAGTGAGTTACAAAAACTCCTTGATGTGACTTTTATTCAAGCCATTGATTATGCTGATTATATTTCCAATGTTGTCCTAGTAACTAAGAAAGAAGCTACTAACATTAGGGTTTGCACGGATTTTAGAGACATTAATTTTCCATGCCCTAAAGATGATTTTCCTCTTCCTAATATGGATCAAATCATTGATCTTACATCCAAAAATGGAATGTTATCCCTTATAGATGGCTTTTCAAGATATAATCAAATTTGAATAGCTCTCGAAGATCAACCTTAAATAGCCTTCATCACCCCTTGGGGGACATTTTGTTGGAAGGTAATGCCTTTTTGTTTAAATAATGCAGGCACAACATATCATAGAGCTATGACATACATCTTTCATGACATGATGTATGATTTAAGAAAAGTGTTTGATCAGTTGAGGGGATATCTTATCTGTTTAAACCCAACTAAATGTGTATTTGGAGTTAAGTCAAGTAAATTATTAGGGGTAATTTGTTCTTTGCGTGGCATAGAAATTGATCCCCTAAAAATTAAGGCTATCTTAGATATGCCATATTCTAAAAATTTATCTTAATTACGAAGTTTACAAGGTAAACTTCAATCTATTTGTCGCTTCATTGATAAATTGGTGGATAAAACAGGACCTTTTCTTAAATTGCTTAAAAATAATATCCCTTTTCAATGGGATGATGAATTTAAAGAATATTTTGAACATATTAAACAATATATTTTAAATCCACCAGTGTTTGTTCCTCCTAATCCTGATCGCCCATTTATTTTATATATATCTACTTCGAAACTTGCACTTGGAGCTATGTTAGCTCAAATTGATGATGAAAAGAAAGAACGAGCAACTTACTATATTGGTATAACATTAATAAGTTATGAAACTTGTTATACTTCATTAGAGAAACTTTTTTTAGTAGTTGATTTTTCTACGCAAAAATTGCATCATTACATGCTTAGTCAGAAAACTTATGTCATTGCTAAATCTGATCCATTAAGATACTTGATGAGTCGACCTTATTTTTTGGGCCGCATAGCTAAGTGGGTTCTCACTCTAAGTGAGTTTGAACTCACGTTCATTGGTCAAAAATCTATTAAAGGTCAAATTATAGCTGACTAGTTAGCTACTGCACCTTTAGAGTCTACTCATCCCCTCATCATTGAGTTTCCTGATGAATGCCTCAATTTAGAGTAAGTTCATTCTAAAACATGGTATTTATATTTTGATGGAGCTTAATGCATGAGTGGTGATGGTGCAGGTATTATTTTGATGTCTCCTCAAAATCACCTCATACCTTTATCTTTTAAATTGCAATTCGCTTACACTAATAATACTGCTAAATATGAGGCTCTAATTCTTGGATTACGAGCCGCCCTAGCATTAAAAATAAAATATTAATTAGTTTTTGGTGATTCTCAACTTGTGATAAATCAAATCAATGACATTTATCAGACACGAGATGAGAAAATTTACCCTTATAAAGCTTATGTCCTTCAATTACTATCATTATTTGAAAAGGTCACTTTATAAGCCATTCCTAGAACTAGAAATCATGTTGTTGATGTTATGGTTGTGGCTACTTCCTTATCGCCTTTGGAGTTGGATGATGAATATGCTACCATCATCATTTTTCGACTTCAAGAACATACTTCCTCTAAATCATGTCTAGAGTCATTGGATGTGTTTCTAATAAATGAAACCACTCTTGAGCCTTGGTATATAGATATCTTCAACTTTATCCAGAAGGGAATTTTACCTGAAGGTCTTTATAGGAATAAACGTATATTGATACGCAAGCGAGTCTTTTGCTTCGTAATCATTGGTAATACCTTATATAGAAGGTCTTTTGAAGGTATCTTACTAATATGTTTAAATTCAGAAGAGTCTCAAAAATTTTTGAGTGAATTCCATGATGGATCTTGTGGAGGACACTTTAGTGGTAATGCCATTGCTAAGAAACTCCTTAGGATAGGATATTTCTGGCCTACCATGGAAAAATATGCACATGACTATGTGCATCATTGTGAAAAGTGTCAAAAGCATGCTGACCTTGTCCATGCTCTTGTTCAAGAACTCCAAGCCATATCATCCCCTTGGCCATTTTCTAAATGGTATCTACACATCATTGGTAAAATAAATCCTATTTCATCTGATGGCCATAAATTCATAATAATTGCAACTGAGTATTTTATGAAGTGGGTAGAAGCTATACCTTTAGCTTCTTGCATGGGAGCTCAAGTTCCTAAATTCATCCTTAATAAAATCATTTTTAGATTTGGAATTTCTTCAAATATCATTTTTGACAATAGAACTTGCTTTAAAAACAAATATGTTAAGAAACTATGTCAAAAATATAAAGTCCAACATCATTGGTCTACTCCCTATTATCCACAGGGTAATGGACAAGCTGAAGCATCAAATAAAACTTTAATTAAAAACCTTAAAATATTGGTTAATAAATCAGGCCGTGACTAACATGTACAATTATATCCTACCTTGTGGGCTTATCGAACTAGTATCCGTACTCCCACTGGTGCTACACATTTTGTCTTGGTTTATGGAACTGAAGCTATTTTTCCATTTGAGCTAGAAGTTCCTCCTTTAGCTCTTTTACTTCAATATGTTGAATTAGGAGATGAATATCATGTTGGTAGACTCAGTCAGTTGGAAATTCTAGATGAAAAGTGCATTTATGCTTTAGAACACCTTCATGCTTATCAAGACAAACTTAAAATAACATATTCAAAGAAAGTCCAGAATCAATATTTTGAAATTGGTGATCTAGTCTTAAAAGAAAATAAAAAAATACAAATGCAAGAAAAGACCTTAAAGGTAAATTTCAACCTAATTGGCTTGGGCCATATATTATCACTACTAAATTTGGATCAGGTGTGTATTTATTGGCAACCTTGGATGGAAAAGATCTCAAGGAACCTATGAATATTATGCATCTCGAAAGATAATATGCCTAAAATCAAAGGTATCATCACTGTACATAATTGTATATAATATTCACATTTCAGTAATTTAAAATCTTAAAATCAAATCAAAAAAAGTATTAAACTATCCAAAAATATTTTAATTATTTGCATTGTCATTTCCTGAAATTTGGAAGATATATTTTCCTTTATTTCGAATAAATTCAGAAGTTGTCTTGAATCATGCACTAAATTTCATATAATTATTATTTTGATTTCATAGCCATGGTTATAAATCTCTCTTGTATCAAATATCACTATTAATTCAATAAATAAAATTTTGAGTTTAGGGAAATGATCTTGCTACTTCTTGAACCAAGTACACACTTTCAAATATTAAAATTATTTGTTGCAAATTCAAAAAATAATACTGCATAGTAGTCTTAGATCCTTAAGCGAAATGTTTCCCCTGCTATCCTATCATGCGCATGGTCTAGAATTTTTTATAATTAGCAAAAGGAAAAGCTCACCCCTGCTTGAATAAAATCCCTTGATCTACACCTAATCTAAGCAATTATCCTGAAAAAGAAAGAAAAGAAAGAAAAAGAAAAATAAGAGAAAAAAATCAAGAAAATTTGATAATAAAAGAAAAATATAAAAAGAGAAAAATAAAAGCAATAAAATCCCCTTGTTCAAAATACAAAATGAACAAAATCCCTACCCCTTAAAATTGAATAAAATAAGGGTGATGAGCTTGAACCCTTGGAATTCTCATTTATTCGAAAATCATGAGGTAAGCCCCATAACAGGTGATTTGTGCCCAAATTTCTTGGCCTTGAGTAATTCCTTTTTGTGGGACATGTCTATCACATTAGCGACATTTTTTTTATAGACCTCTGTCCGCTTGTGGATTAGCTAGCATTTGGCGATTTGACTTACATAGTAGTCTAGTATGGTTTCATACATAAAATCATGGTTAACAAACCTTTCATTTGCACACACCTTGGTTCATTCAAGTTCGCTTTATCATTACCTTACTCAAAATTGGTAAATAAACATTACCAAGCACACACATTTAATCCTTGAGAGATTTTGTGTCATTATGATATGTCAGAATAGATAACAAACTCATAGGTGCACACACTGGGTTCCTGATAAATTTGAACTTGCCTTTGAAATAAATTAAAATATTTCTTTGAAATTTTTTAGAATTATTAATTATTCATACCCTCGAAAATGGCATTTTCAAATTCATATATCATTATGCATTTTTGGTACTTTTCAATGATGGTATAAATTCCTAAGTAAACATTATTTCAAAATTTCACACTTAGGAACATTATGCCTAGCGCAAATTATTTTCATTTTCAGTTTATCAAAAGAAATTTCCAAAAACATGTAATAAAACTATTATAAATTTCATTTTGATTTCCGTGATGATGGTATAATTCCTAAGTAATTATTATTTAACCTTCAAACTTAGGAATTCCATGCCTAGCGCAAGTCCTCCCTCTAAATTTTTCATTTCCAAAATTATTACATAAAAATAAAAATTTCATAATCTTTTAAACATGTGACATGATCATTTTTCTCATACAAATTGTATTTTAAAAATAAAAAAATTTCATCTCATCATGCATTTTATTTTAATTTTTGCGATGATGGTATGATTCCTAAGTAATTATTATTTAACCTTAAGAATATTAATATTAATTAAGAATCATTCTTAAGCAACTAACCATTTTAGTAATATTAATTTTCTCCATAACAAGATCAAAAGCTTCATGACTTAGCAAGAATTCACCTCCACCAATGGTCATATAATAGCATGACATCCTCGGAGACACATATTGCTAAACCTCTTCAAACATCTTATCACACAAAATCCAATTCCATTTTCACATACATTCTATCATTCCATCTACTTTTAAGCATGATAAAAACTAAATATTTATACAAAGCATGATTACTAAAAATATAAAAACATGATTAAAAAATGCAAACTCACCACACAAATACACAAAGTCACATCAATAGAAAGATCATATATATATATATATATATATATATATATATATATATATATATATATATCAATCATCATCATCCAATATATACATCATCAAAATCGACTAGTATGCCACAATATCTACCACTAGCATACTCAGTCACCAAAAATAGAATCTAAGGACCATCTCTAAACCCCCTAAAGCCCCTAGATATTTGAGCATCGTCACCTCCACCAGGTGTTAGCGATGGTCGAAACTGACCTGCCATTGTGTGTTTATGAGGACGTCGCTCTAGTAGTAGAGTGATACGATGACTCTACCTGAATAGGATCTATAATATTCGTAGGTATTTCCTGTCCCTGATTGGGTGGTACGGTTGCAAAATAGAAAGTTTGGTAAAATTTGGTTTGACGAATAGACCGCACCAGCTCAGCCCCTAACCTGCTCCTCTTGGAATGGGTTATATGTGATGCTGTCGGAGCAGGAACCACTGCTCCCTGAGCCCATCTGGCTCAAATGAGACCTAGCATGTGCCAACTCGGCCTCTATATCCTTGATCTTGGTCTTTTGGGTGGAATTCTCCACCCTCAACCATGTAATCTTGGCATCATACTCTGTAGTTCCGCTACTCTCCCCTACCTCCAAAATTCTCTTGCCCTTCTCGGGTAACTCTAGTCCCTATGCTTGCTGAAGAGGCACCCCTCTCTCCTATGAGGGTGATATCCTCCTCTCCTAATTGTGGCCCCACTGCCTATGGATCAAGTAGTCATCACGCACGTGAGGTTGGGCCCTCTCTAAGACCACCTATAAATCAATCTCACATTCTTGGAAGACTTGATCCACTACACGATGAATCATGCTCCTCCACACTATCAACTTGGTAGGCCTAATACTAGCATACCACTGATGGTATCTATCCATCACCCCTACATCATTCTTAGTTGTTGTCTCTACTAGAGCATCATCCAACTCAAGATCCAAAAATTTGGTCATATCGAGAGCCCCACTAAAAGTAGTAGGATCTAGAATAGATCAAGTAAAAATGATATTCCTATAAGGAGGAATATCCTCTCTGAGCCCAACCTGGTGTTGCACCTGATCAAAATGGTGCAACTCTACCTCTCCCTCATGAATCTGTATCCAAATGGTTTTTTTGACATAGAACAACTCATATGCATCCTCCCCCCATTCTGGTAGCCCTCTCTAAGACCTCCACATAATATCATCTGGTAATAACTCATCTAGGAGTCGCCTCACTCCACTAAGAGTAACCTGTCTCCCCCGTACTCCTTGTAAAGGCTAATAGAACACCCTAGGCCTATCATCCTCTACACTAGGCTCAACATATGCTACTTGAACTAATGGAAGCCCTATGGGCCGCTAGATGGCTATGTGCTCCCAGCACCAGACCTATAAGAAGGAAGTCAAAATGAGGCCCTTTCCCTTCTTATAGACAACTCTATGAAGAAATATGTAGAGCCAGCATAAGAGGAAGGGACCCCAAGCAAAGCGGATGCTCTGATCCCTTATATCATATCGAATCTATGCTTCTAATCGTATGGATTCATGAAATTATTACTAAGAATGTAAATTCAATATGAAAATTAAAGGTATATACAAAAATAATTGTAATAACTTAATGTGGTCACATTGGGGTAAAGTAGATCCAAGCTCCAAGTTTGATCCTTCACCTGCAACAAAAGCAACTCAAATAATGCAAAATGACCATTAACCCTAGTTGAGGGATGGAATGCTACTTGAAAAACCTTCAGGGTGTTCATAAGTTGCACAATTAGGGGGTTAGTTGTCATTTTTGTTAAGTAAATTTGGTATTTTTCCATTCTACGCAAATCTATGTGACCAACTTTTTTGTTTGCGTGGATTCACAGAAGTTGCAAGATTGGGACAATTTTGGGTTGAATCATAAAAAAAATCCAACAACGTTCACCAAATTAACTATTTGCCTATTTTGGATAAATCCACATGAGATATTTTTTGATTATGTGGATTTTCTAAAATAGGAAAAAGACAAAATATAGTTAGTGAACAACTCTGATGGCATGGGAGAGAAAAACAACTATTTTTTTATCGTGTGGATTTGCTAAAACAAGAAAAAGATAAAATATAGTTAGTAAACAACTTTGATGGCATGGGAGAGAAAAAGTTAGTTTGAGCGGTGAACTTCACATGAGTTATAGGAGGGAAGGGAATTTTAAAATGGCTACTCTATTAGGTAGTCTAGTTTAGTTCAAATTGTGAGAAACATACTTTATGTCTCTTTATGTTGCTAAATCCATGCCATTTTAAGCTTAGTTTCTAACTCTATGTATTTCTTACTTTACTCTACAAACCACCCTTTGTTAGTTTGTCTAGCTAGGATCATTGGAACCATCCTACTCCATAGGTTGACTTACAAGAACTCTCATTTTTGGGTCTTTCAGTATTTTTCAAGGTCTTGAGGGCGTAACACATCCACTGAGGTATATTTTGAACCAAGACTTGTTGGCATACTTGGTGGGACACAAATCTCACCTACTTAATTGAGTAGAAATTTGGTGATATTTTTCTCTAATAGATCAAAACCCAATCACCTGGTGATTCCATTGAAATGATAAACCCGGATTATGTTTAACTTGTAAGCTTTCTCATAATGATATCCATAGAATCTTTCAAAAATATTAAATATTTAGACTATAATATTTTCTATTTTGTTTTTCTTCATTCTTTTGCATTTTAAAATTACAAAAACCCAAAAACAATATCATATTAATTAGGTATATATAAAATATATATACCCCCAGAATTTGAACACATTATATATACAACATATATATTTGCAAAAATCTCATCTATAAAAATACCTAGAATTTTAAGGAATGGTAAACAAACAATAGATGAGTTTATGCAAGACCCACCTCAGAAAGAGCCTACATAGGATGATCCTGATCAACCATTCATTAAATATTATGTAACTTTAGAATCAGATGATGAAAACATAAGTAAAGAAGAAGGACAATATGATGTTCAACCTCAAACGGATGAGAAAGGTAATCTCATCTTTAAATCTACACAATATTTTACTGAATTTATAGAAGATAACATAGAAATCATAAATCAAGTAATAGAAATAGAAGGTCAACTTCCCCCTAGAGATTACTCTATGGAGGTTGCTTTAGAATTTGCTCTCAGATTGGCAGGAAGACCGATGCCACACATAAAACATAATCAAGCTAACCCATCTCAAAATGTGAGTCAAACTCCAACTCAAAACATCAATCAATCAGCACCTACAACAAATCCAAATCCTCAACAAAAATTACAGACTTTTGCTACAAATAAAAAGACTTCTATACCAAGAAAGGTTAGGAAAATACCAAATCCTAACAAGAATCAACAAAAGGTTCAACATAACACAGTTTCATCTTATAACACCATTCCTACAAGCAATTTGCATAATAGTGTTTCAATTGGTAATCCTTATGTAGCACAACCTTATCTTCAAAAACCTAATAATATGATGTAACAGAATCAACTTTTTGGACAACCTCATGGCCTTGAAGTCATGGTTAAACAGTTAGCTTCTCGCCTAGACCAAATATATCCCTACCATCCCTCATACAATTATCGGGATATGTGTAGCCAACCCTTGGATCCTATGGTGATTGCCCAACCATACCCTAACCACTTCCCTATGCCTATTATCCTGATATATAAAGGAATCGAAGATCCTATTGAGCATATTAGTATGTTTAGGATAGCTTCTCATGATATTGCATATGATGACTTGTTGCTAAATATGTTCCCAAAAAATCTCGAAGGTATGGCATTAGAGTGGTACTATCATTTGCCCACAAATTATTTGAGAAACTTTGAAGAGACAACAAAAATATTCATCCATCAGTTTAGTGCTTACATAAAGAAGCATGTGACCCTTAAGGATTTATACAACTTGAAATAGGGTAAATATGAGAGCTTTTTTGAATTCTTCACTATGTGGAGATAATTGCTGGGAAAATTGCATTTTGCATTACCTCATCGTGAGATGTTGCACATTTTTATTGGTAATTTGCAAGAGCAGTTGTCTTATGAAATTTCTACTACTACAATAACCACCTTTGATCAAGTTATAGATTTAGCAAGGAAATTTGAAGATGCTCTTGTTAGAAGAGGTCGATTTAAGAAGAAATATGAAGATAAGTTTTCTAAAAATCAATACAAGAATAAACAAGTAGTAGGTGACGGAGTCACTGATAAAATAAATACTGCACTTATTAATACTACATAAGTACTGAATAAATTTGTATTGAAAGTTACATATAAACCTCCAATAGAGTTTACAAAGTTAAATCAACCTTTAACCAAAATTTTACCTCAATTGTTAGAATGAGGTTTAATTCATTTGCCCAACATACGGTAACCAGATACAACTGCATCTAGATTTAGAGTTGATTTACATTGCAATTTCCATAGAGTGGATGGACACTCAACCAATTATTATAAGTTGAAATATATGATACAATATTTGATTGATAATAATAAAATGTTAGTGGAAAGTTTCCCACCAAAACAGAATGTTCAAAACAATGCTCAAAATAATACACAATAACACTAAATTCAGAATGCAAATCAAACCTTCCTAAGCATGGTAAAGAAGCAGTAAATCAGGCGCAACATCATAAGGTTCCCCCTCCAACTAGGTATGTGGGAACAATTAGTGGTTTCGTACCTAATCAATATATAGAAACATCATTTGGAACTACATTATTTGTAGTCACAAGTAGACCTATTCATAATATACAACCTTCACATCCATATGATATAGAGAGTGAGACAGAAAGTGATTTGGATATTACATCCAACAATTCGAATAGCTCTGAATATGAATCGGAGGTTTTTCTTCCTATCACAGACTTTATAGTCCTTGAAGAACCATTTCCTAGGAAGACCGCAACACGACCTTCATCACAACAATTACTCTCTAATGAGAAAGCAGTGAATGCTAGACTTTGGCCCATATATCATGGACATAGTAATGTTATAGGTACCATCATATTTGTTACTAGACAACAAACACAGAACTCTCAAACACAAGATCAACATCAAAATTATAAATCAGCCCCATTCATATTAAAAGATCCTACAAAATGGAATAATGCATCAAATGTACAACCAAAACCTCCTTATGATATTAATGAGCAACTCGCTAACATTATAGCAAGTATTTCTCTCTTGGATATTTTAAGGACTTCTTCCATACATAGAGAAGAATTAATGCATACATTAGGTACAATGATGGTACAACAATATATACAACCTGAGGTTGTTATAAATACTATTATACCTCGAGAAATAGATTGCATTGATTTTCGAGATAAAGATATTCCTCTTCATAGTATGCATAAAGACAACCCTTTATACATTACAACATTGATTGGAGATGTAGCAGTAAAAAGAGTTCTAATTTATAATGGCTCATCCTTAAATATTTGCACTTTTGATTTCTACAAAATATTTGGTTTTAGAAGTTATGAAATGAAGAGAACTGATATGATTATAAAAGCTTTTAATGATGAGACACAATAAGCATGTGGAATTATATCAATTCCACTGCAGGTTGGTCTAAGCAATTTGGATATGACTGTATTTTTTGTACATTGCCTACATCGTACAACATACTCTTAGGTCGCCCTTGGATCAACGCAATCAGATATGTGCCTTCCACCTTGCACCAATGCATAAAATTTAAATTTAAAAATCTATTGGTTACCATTCACGGTGATCCTAGACCATTTGACATGTGTGCTTTGGTAGAACTGATTGGGGTTCAATTTTGCCCCTCTTTGTTTGCAACTCACCCTAGTTTAGTTGCATCTCCTAAACACACAAAAATTTTACCAAAACTATCATCATCATCACCTTCATTAATTATATCTCCTTCTAACCCTACATCCACATCTTCTAAACCTACATCTTCTTCATCTACATCAACATCTTCTTCATCCACATCAACATCTCTTTCATATACATCCACATAATTTATATTTGCAACATCTAAAACTATAGAAGATACTCCTTCTACTTTATATTCTCTTACAAATGAATATCTACCTTATTTATCCATAATTCTCACAAAGGAAGAAAAATTCTCCACGCAATATTCTCTTGCCCTAACTCAATTACCGCCATCTCCTCGTACATTAGGCTTTCCACAACCTATGGAAAGCATATATCATGTTGGAAGTTATGCATTTATTTATAAGGGATATGATTGAGGAAGAATAAGACCCATGAGTGTTACAATTGATCATGATGGATTTTCTAGGTGTTAATTTTTTGATAAATATGAAAAATCAAAACCTATGATGCTTAAATTAGGATATAAAGGTAAAGGTTTAGGACCTTTTTAAAAAGGTATAAAAGAACCCTTAGAGATAGAATAATGGCTTTCCAGATGTGGATTAGGTCTTTTTTCTATAAAGTTTCAATCATTCCCATTTGAGGATGACGATCATCTAATGTCATATCAATATTACCTAGATCAACAAGAATGCCTTAAATCTATGGGTAGGATATTCTCTTGTAATATGTTATCCATAGCTTACCCATAAATGTTTGTTGAACCAGATGAAAAAATGGAAGGTGACATCTTCCATGACATATCTATTGAAGAATTCCTACATAATGGGTTTTATTTTGATGGATTTATACCATGTATATCTCATCTAGATGTTATAACCCCTCAAGAATAATTAGCCAAGTTAACCTTGGAAGAATTACAAGAAATGGGTGTTTAACCTGCTCCACCTAATTTTGAAAGAGACCTAGATATTAAAGTGGAAAATGATTTTCACCCAGGTGTTGTAGGTGAGTTGGAGAGGAGAGGGCAATCCTCCAAGGGAGGTCCCAGGTTCAAATCTCCACCCTACCAAAAATCTGAATTGGGTATCCAAAATACAATTGATAGTGTTGGTGCGTGCAGGGTCGGGTGCGACCCTAGGGTGACTTTGATTATGTAGAACCCCCTGTTCATGGTCTCTTCGACCAAGGCAGCTCTGCAAGGGATTTTTCTCATAAAAAACAAAAAGTGGAAAATGTTTTGGAAATCAATATTGGTACAAAAGAGAATCCTCGCATAGTTAATATTGGATTAGAATTAAGTAAAGAAAAACAAAAATAATACATCACATTTCTCACAGAATACGGTGATGTATTTTCTTGGACATATATAGATATTCCTGGTCTAGATCCTTTTGTGGTTATCCACCATCTAGTAGTGCATCCGGATGCAAAACCAATTAAACAAAAACTTAGAAAGATGCATCCTAAAGTCACCCTACTAGTCAAAAGTGAGTTACAAAAACTCCTTGATGTGACTTTTATTCAAGCCATTGATTATGCTGATTGGATTTCCAATGTTGTCCCAGTAACTAAGAAAGAAGCTACTAAGATTAGGGTTTGCACGGATTTTAGAGACATTAATTTTCCATGCCCTAAAGATGATTTTCCTCTTCCTGATATGGATCAAATCATTGATTTTACATCCGAAAATGGAATGTTATCCCTTATGGATGGCTTTTCAAGATATAATCAAATTTGAATAGCTCTCGAAGATCAACCTTAAATAACCTTCATCACCCCTTGGGGGACATTTTGTTGGAAGGTAATGCATTTTTGTTTAAATAATGCAGGTGCAACATATCAGAGAGCTATGACATACATCTTTCATGACATGATGTATGATTTAAGAAAAGTGTTTGATCGGTTGAGGGAATATCTTATCCGTTTAAACCCAACTAAATGTGTATTTGGAGTTAAGTCAGGTAAATTATTAGGGGTAATTTTTTCTTTGCGTGGCATAGAAATTGATCCCCTCAAAATTAAGGCTATCTTAGATATGCCATATTCTAAAAATATATCTGAATTACGAAGTTTACAAGGTAAACTTCAATCTATTTGTCGCTTCATTGATAAATTGGTGGATAAAACAGGACCTTTTCTTAAATTGCTTAAAAATAATATCCCTTTTCAATGGGATGATGAATTTAAAGAATATTTTGAACATATTAAACAATATATTTTAAATCCACCAGTGTTTTTTCCTCCTAATCCTGATCGTCCATTTATTTTATATATATCTACTTCGAAACTTGCACTTGGAGCTATGTTAGCTCAAATTGATGATGAAAAGAAAGAACGAGAAACTTACTATATTAGTATAACATTAATAAGTTATGAAACTTGTTATACTTCATTAGAGAAACTTTTTTTAGTAGTTGATTTTTCTACGCAAAAATTGCATCATTACATGCTTAGTTAGAAAACTTATGTCATTGCTAAATCTAATCCATTAAGATACTTGATGAGTTGACCTTATTTTTTGGGCCACACAGCTAAGTGGGTTCTCACTCTAAGTGAGTTTGAACTCACGTTCATTGGTCAAAAATCTATTAAAGGTCAAATTATAGCTGACTAGTTAGCTACTGCACCTTTAGAGTCTACTCATCCCCTCATCATTGAGTTTCCTGATGAATGCCTCAATTTAGAGTAAGTTCATTCTAAAACATGGTATTTATACTTTGATGTAGCTTAATGCATGAGTGGTGATGGTGCAGGTATTATTTTGATGTCTCCTCAAAATCACCTCATACCTTTATCTTTTAAATTGCAATTCGCTTACACTAATAATACTGCTAAATATGAGGCTCTAATTCTTGGATTACGAGCCACCCTAGCATTAAAAATAAAATATTAATTAGTTTTTGGTGATTCTCAACTTGTGATAAATCAAATCAATGACATTTATCAGACATGAGATGAGAAAATTTACCCTTATAAAGCTTATGTCCTTCAATTACTATCATTATTTGAAAAGGTCACTTTAGAAGCCATTCCTAGAACTAGTAATCATGTTGTTGATGTTATGTTTGTGGCTACTTCCTTATTGCCTTTGGAGTTGGATGACGAATATGCTACCATCATCATTTTCTGACTCCAAGAACATACTTTCGCTAAATCATGTCTAGAGCCATTGGATGTGTTTCTAATAAGAGCCTTGGTATATAGATATCTTCAACTTTATCCAAAAGGGAATTTTACCTAAAGGTCTTGATAGGAATAAATGTAGATTGATACGCAAGCGAGTCGTTTGCTTCGTAATCATTGGTAATACCTTATATAGAAGGTCTTTTGAAGGTATCTTAATAATATGTTTAAATTCAGAAGAGTCTCAAAATTTTTTGAGTGAATTCCATGATGGATCTTGTGGAGGACACTTTAGTGGTAATGCCATTGCTAAGAAACTCCTTAGGATAGGATATTTCTGGCCTACCATGGAAAAATATGCACATGACTATGTGCATCATTATGAAAAGTGTCAAAAGCATGCTGACCTTGTCCATGCTCTTGTTCAAGAACTCCAAGCCATATCATCCCCTTGGCCATTTTCTAAATGGGGTCTACACATCATTTGTAAAATAAATCCTATTTCATCTGATGGCCATAAATTCATAATAATTGCAACTGAGTATTTTACAAAGTGGGTAGAAGCTATACCTTTAGCTTCTTGCATGGGAGATCAAGTTCCTAAATTCATCCTTAATCAAATCATTTTTAGATTTGGAATTTCTTCAAATATCATTTTTGACAATAGAACTTGCTTTAAAAACAACTATGTTAAGAAACTATGTCAAAAATATAAAGTCCAACATCATTGGTCTACTCCCTATTATCCACAGGGTAATGGCCAAGCTGAAGCATCAAATAAAACTTTAATTAAAATCCTTAAAATATTGGTTAATAAATCAGGCCATGACTGACATGTACAATTATATCCTACCTTGTGGGCTTATCAAACTAGTATTCATACTCCCACTGGTGCTACACATTTTGTCTTGGTTTATGGCACTGAAGCTATTTTTCCATTTGAGCTAGAAGTTCCTTCTTTAGCTCTTTTACTTCAATATGTTGAATTAGGAGATGAATATCATGCTAGTAGACTCAGTCAGTTGGAAATTCTAGATGAAAAGCGCATATATGCTTTAGAACACCTTCGTGCTTATCAAGAAAAACTTAAAAGAGCATATTCAAATAAAGTCCATAATCGATATTTTGAAATTGGTGATCTAGTCTTAAAAGAAAATAAAAAAAATAAAAATGCAAGAAAAGACATTAAAGGTAAATTTCAACCTAATTGGCTTGGGCCATATATTATCACTACTAAATTTGGATCAGGTGTGTATTTATTGGCAACCTTGGATGGAAAATATCTCAAGGAACCCATGAATATTATGCATCTCGAAAGATAATATGCCTAAAATCAAAGGTCTCATCACTGTACATAATTGTATATAATATTCACATTTCAGTAATTTAAAATCTTAAAATCAAATCAAAAAAAGTATTAAACTATCCAAAAATATTTTAATTATTTGCATTGTCATTTCCTGAAATTTGGAAGATATATTTTCCTTTATTTCGGATAAATTCAGAAGTTATCTTGAATCATGCACTAAATTTCACATAATTATTATTTTGATTTCATCGCCATGATTATAAATCTCTCTTGTATCAAATATCACTATTAATTCAATAAATAAAATTTTGAGTTTAGGGAAATGATCCTGCTACTTCTTGAACCAAGTACACACTTTCAAATATTAAAATTATTTGTTGCAAATTCAAAAAATAATACTACATAGTAGTCTTAGATCCTTAAGCGAAATGTTTCCCCTACTATCCTATCATGCGCATGGTCTAGAATTTTTTATAATTAGCAAAAGGAAAAGCTCACCCCTGCTTGAATAAAATCCCTTGCTCTACACCTAATCTAAGCAAGTATCCTGAAAAAGAAAGAAAAGAAAGAAAAATAAAAATAAGAGAAAAAAATCAAGAAAATTTGATAGTAAAAGAAAAATAAAAGCAATAAAATCCCCTTGTTCAAAATACAAAATGAACAAAATCCTTACCCCTTAAAATTGAATAAAATAAGGGTGATGAGCTTGAACCCTTGGAATTCTCATTTATTCGAAAATCATGAGGTAAGCCCCATAACGGGTGATTTGTGCCCAAATTGCTTGGCCTTGGGTAATTCTTTTTTGTGGGACGACATGTCTATCACATTAGCGACCTTCTTTTTTATAGACCTATGTCTGCTTGTGGATTAGCTAGCTTTTGGCGATTTGACTTGCATAGTAGTCTAGTATGGTTTCATACATAAAATCATGGTTAACAAACCTTTCATTTGCACACACCTTGGTTCATTCAAGTTCTCTTTATCATTACATTACTCAAAATTGGTAAATAAACATTACCAAGCACACACATTTAATCCTTGAGAGATTTTGTGTCATTATGATATGTCAGAATAGATAACAAACTCACAAGTGCACACACTGGGTTCCTGATAAATTTGAAATTGCCTTTGAAATAAATTAAAATATTTCTTTGAAATTTTTTAGAATTATTATTTATTCATACCCTCGGACATGGCATTTTCAAATTCATATATCATTATGCATTATTTTTACTTTTCAATGATGGTATAAATTCCTAAGTAAACATTATTTCAAAATTTCACACTTAGGAACATTATGCCTAGCGCAAGTTATTTTCATTTTCAGTTTATCAAAAGAATTTTCCAAAAACATGTAATAAAACTATTATAAATTTCAGTTTGATTTTCGCGATGATGGTATGATTCCTAAGTAATTATTATTTAACCTTCAAACTTAGGAATTCCATGCCTAGCGCAAGTCCTCCCTCTAAATTTTTCATGTCCAAAATTATTACATAAAAATAAAAATTTCATAATCTTTTAAACATGTGACATAATCATTTTTCTCATACAAATTGTATTTTCAAAATAAACAAATTTCATCTCATCATGCATTTTATTTTAATTTTTGCGATGATGGTATGATTCCTAAGTAATTATTATTTAACCTTAAGAATATTAATATTAATTAAGAATCATTCTTAAGCAACTGACCAATTTAGTAATATTAATTTTCTCCATAACAAGATCAAAAGCTTCATGACTTAGCAAGAATTCACCTCCACCAATGGTCATATAATAGCATGACATCCTCGGAGACACATATTGCTAAACCTCTTCAAACATCCTATCACACAAAATCCAATTCCATTTTCACATACATTCTATCATTCCATCTACTTTTAAGCATGATAAAAACTAAATATTTATACAAAGCATGATTACTAAAAATATAAAAACATGATTAAAAAATGCAAACTCATCACACAAATACACAAAGTCACATCAATAGAAAGATCATATATATATATATATATATATATATATATATATATATATATATATATATATATATATATATATATATATATATATATTCAATCATCATCATCCAATATATACATCATCAAAATTGACTAGTATGCCACAATATCTACCATTAGCATACTCAGTCACCAAAAATAGAATCTAAGGACCATCTCTAAACCCCCTAGAGCCCCTAGATCTTTGAGCATCGTCACCTCCACCAGGTGTTAGCGATGGTCGAAACTGACCCGCCATTGTGTGTCTATGAGGACATCGCTCTAGTAGTAGAGTGAGACGATGACTCTACCTGAATAGGATCTATGATATTCACAGGTATTTCCTGTCTCTGATCAGGTGGTATGGTTGCAAAATACAAAGTTTGGTAAAATTTGGTTTGACGAATAGACCACACCAGCTCAGCCCCTAACTTGCTCCTATTGGAATGGGTTATATGTGATGTTGTCGGAGCAGGAACCACTGCTCCCTGAGCCCATCTGGCTCAAATGAGACCTAGCATGTGCCAACTTGGCCTCTATATCCTTGATCTTGGTCTTTTGGGTGGAATTCTCCACCCTCAACCATGTAATCTTGGAATCATGCTCTGTAGTTTCTCTACTCTCCCCTACCTCCAAAATTCTCTTGCCCTTCTCGGGTAACTCTAGTCCCTATGCCTGCTGAAGAGGCACCCCTCTCTCCTATGAGGGTGATATCCTCCTCTCCTAATTATGGCCCCACTGCATATGGATCAAGTGGTCATCCCGCACGTGAGGTTGGGCCCTCTCTAAGACCACCTATAAATCAATCTAACGTTCTTGGAAGACTTGATCCACTACACGATGAATCATGCTCCTCCACACTATCAACTTGGTAGGCCTAATACCAGCATACCACTGATGGTATCTATCCATCACCCCTACATCATTCTTAGTTGTTGTCTCTACTGGAGCATCATCCAACTCAAGATCCAAAAATTTTGTCATATCGATATCTCCACTAAAAGTAGTAGGATCTCAACTCGATCGAGCAAAAATGATATTCCTATAAGGAGGAATATCCTCTCTGAGCCCAAACTGGTGTTGCACCTGATCAAAATGGTGCAACTCTACCTCTCCCTCATGAATCTGTACCCAAATGGTTTGTCTGACATAGACCAACTCATATGCATCCTCCCCCCATTCTGGTAGCCCTCTCTAAGACCTCCACATAATATCATCTAGTAATAACTCATCTAGGAGTCACCTCACTCCACTAAGAGTAACCTGTCTCCCCCGTACTCCTTGTAAAGGCTAATAGAACACCCTAGGCCTATCATCCTCTACACTAGGCTCAACATCTGCTACTTGAACCAATGGAAGCCCTATGGGCCGCTGGATGGCTATGTTCTCCCAGCACCAAACCTATAAGAAGGAAGTCAAAATGAGGCCCTTTCCCTTCTTATAGACAACTCTATGAAGAAATATGTAGAGCCAGCATAAAAGGAAGGTACCCCAAGCAAAATGGATGCTCTGATCCCTTATATCACATACTACCTCTGCTAGTGTCCATGGTAGTTGCATCCTTCTCAGATGGCACAAAATTAGACCCCCAACAACACCACTCAATAGCATAGTCAACCAAGAAACCCCCTCAGTCTCTCCAAGTCTTCCAATAGGACCCTCACCCTTCCGCAAAAGGAAGTTGAGATCTCCTATCAACCTCCTCATTGCCTAGCCTTGGTTGGTAGACGTAGCTATACGTTCACCCCACATTGGCAACCTTAAAATTTTCCACACATCCTCCAAAGTAGGAGTCATATCTCCTGTAGGTAAATGGAAATAAGATGACTCTAGATACCACCTCTTTACTAGATTCATCAGTAGTCTCATATCTATCATAATTTATGGTATCTGTGCTATGTGTTTTAGACCCACTACCTCTAGGCAGGCCAACTCTGAGTCTGTCAATGCATCCAAATCAGCTTGGAGAGTCGCATGTCTCCACTCCTTGTTCTTTAGCTCCTCCAACTGTCAAAATAAAACACAAAATAATAAAATATTAGTAATCAGATTTAAAAATAAATAGTAGCAAAATCATATAAAAAATAGACGATATCATATCAATTTTACGATATTGTATCATACAATATCACTCATATCGATACTATATTGACGAAATTGTATCGATTTCTCCAATATCATATTATACGATATTGCAAAATTGTTACGATTTTTCAAAATTGTTATGATTTTATGAAATCGTTACAATTTCACAATTAGGGCTACGTGACAACATCCATGCCCTAAAAATTTAAATTTAATTAAAAATTTAACTAAATAACATGCAAAATCTAAGCTAAGAAAACATGAAATTCATACCCGGAGTGCTCCATCACCAGCCTAGACCAAATCGGTTCAATGTATAGTGATGTAAATCCAATTGCAAGAGGTCAAAACAAAATACCTCTCATTACATAAAAACTATGGTAAATGAAAATAATATGTAAAACCCTCCATTCACATAAAAACTATAGTACATGGAAATAAACTAGTAAATAATTTATTTTCTCATTCCTGGATTCACTTCCCCTTTTACAATGCAATACCAAGGGAATATATATCCCCAAAGAAACCCTAAAATAAAACCCTAAAACTTGAAGCCCTAAAAGAAACCCTAAAGCTTAAAACCCTAAAAATAAAAAAAAATACTATTTTTGTAAAAAAAAAAATTATAAAAATTTGCCTTTTTAGTAATTACCATTTTCGAAAAATTATATTTTGCGTCAAATAATTTCATTTTGAGTAATAAAAAATTACTTTAAAACTTCTTTTTAAAAAAACCCTCTAAATATAGGCTCCTGCATCATTCTCCTTTGGTTGAAAAGAACTTTGCTCTTGCGAGTTCCTCTGATCAAACTCATAATCGCTCTTCATAGAGTGTCACACATCTGCAAGTACTCCTCAAAGTACCAATATCCTTTTGAGGTTTTATATCTCAAACCTCCTGCAAGCACTACACATAGTGCCAATTTATTCCTTCGAGGTTTTAAAATAGCAAACCTCCTACAAGCACTACACAAAGTGTCAATTCTTCCCTTTGTGGTTTTTAATGAAAAAAAACCTCCTGTAAGCACTACACAGAGTGCCAATTTATTTCTTTAAGGTTTTACAAACCTTCTGCAATCACTACACAAAGTGTCAATTCCTCCTTCTAAAGTTTTATATAAAAAAAACCTCCTGTAAGCACTTACACAAAGTGCCAATTTCTTTCTCTAAGGTTTTACAAACGTTCTGCAAGCACTACATAAAGTGCCAATCTCTTTCTCTAAGTATTTTACATAGAAAAACCTCCTGCAAGCACTTACACAGAGTGTCAATTTTTGTCTCCAAGGTTTTACAAACCTTCTACAAGAACTACATAGAGTGCCATTTTATTTTTTTAGCCTCTTTGCTCTCCTCTCATTTTTTTTTCTTCTCTTCTCTTTTCTCCTCCCAACAAGATCCAACTTGCTCTGATACCAAATGATGTAAATCCAGCTGCAACAGGTCAAAATAAAATACCTCCCATTACATAAAAATTGTGGTAAATGAAAATAATATGTAAAACCCTCCATTCACATAAAAACTACAGTACATGTAAATAAACCAGTAAATAATTTATTTTCTCATTCTTGGATTCACTTCCCCTTTTACAATGCAATACCAAGGGAATATATATCCCCAAAGAAACCCTAAAAGAAAACCATAAAACTTGAAGCCCTAAAAGAAAACCCTAAAGCTTAAAACCCTAGAAATAAAAAAATTACTATTTTCAGCAAATTATTTTTCATAAAAAAATGTTTTTTTAGTAATTACCATTTTCGGAAAATTATTTTTTATGTCAAATAATTCTATTTTGAGTAATAAAAAATTTAATTTAAAACTTATTTTTAAAAAAATCCTCTAAAGATACGCTCCTGCATCAATTACCATTTTTGGCAAATTATTTTTTGCATCAAATTATTCCATTTTGAGTGATAAAAAAATTACTTTAAAACTTCTTTTTAAAAAAACCCTCTAAATATACGCTCCTGCATCATGTAGCTCCTACCATTTTTCTCCAGAGCTCTCAAAGGTAAAAAGATAAAAAGAAAATGAATTACTTTTTCAGTTTACTTTTCTTATTTATTCATTTTACTCCTAATTTTTTGAGTTTTTACCCAAACGTCAATTTTGGTATAAAAACTCAAAGGGGGTACCATAAAAATCATATTTTGAAATAGATTGCATTAAAACTTAAAATCATCAACAAAAATTGTAATAAATTTTTACTTTCTCGTAAAGCGTGTCACATTTTTTTTTAACGCAATTTCTTTTGAAACCGTGCTAAAGAGGGGGCAAAATAGAGCACCCTAAATTTGACCAATTTGCATGAAAACATAAAAATTATTGCAAAAACATAATGTTTGCACTAATTACCTCGAAATTTGTGCCTACTTGATGAGATCGTACTACAACCTCCTAAATCATAGTATGATCTCTGAAATCATAATACAATTTCAATCATATGATATTTGTGATCGGCGTACGATATCGTTGATCATAATACGATATTGTTTAGAAACAAAAAATACAAAAGTGAAAAACGAAAAAAATCAGTTGAACAGATTTTTGTCCTCACCTGTGTAATTGTGCGGGAAATGTGAGATCGAATCCATTCAACCTTGCCTAGCTTAGAAGAAGTTGTAACAATCCAAATTTCTCCCCATTTTGGACACTCCTCTCTGCCTATTTAACTAGATCTCTCCTCCTGAAATTCTCTTGACTCCTCGCATTTAAAATTATGTCGCTTAATTGTGCAATTTAAGTTCTAGATATTTTGTTGTGTGAAAGATCGGAGGATATTATTGTAGATCGGAGGACATTATTGCAGATCGGAGGATATGATATCGCTAATAGTTGCATGGTCTAGAATTTTTGAGAATTGGCAATAAGATAAGCTCACCCCTGCTCGAATAAAATCCCTTGTTCTGCGCCTAATCTGAGCAAGTATCCTGAAAAAGATAGAAA